>CM033472.1:64136413-65336413 GCA_019447015.1 Hymenochirus boettgeri
TTGGCTCGTTTCTGGCCACTGGAACAGGGTTTTACACCCTGGGAACTTTTATCTGGCTGCCAGAATGGGGTTCTGAACGCTGGGAACTCTGTTCTGACCACCATAACAGGGTCTTGCACCCCAAAAACTCTTCTTTGCACCCTGGGAATTCTGTTCTGGTGGCCGGAATAGGGGTCTGCACCCTGGGAACTCTGTTCTGGCTGCTTGAATAGGGGTTTTCACCCTGGGAATTCTGTTCTGGTGGCTGGAACAGGGTCTGCTTTTGTAAGGTTCAGCTCTGAGCAGTGGCTGTTGCTCTCTGGGTGGCAGGATTGGGGGGACCACTGTGAGATTTACCTTGTCCGGTTGCCAATTCAGGTAGTTTTCATCCCATTTTTTTTGTATTCTTTACTATTATTATTCCATATCTTAAAATCTTTATTTCCTTAACTTTATTTCCCATTTTTCTTTATGATTTCCTACCAATTATCTGAGTTTCTCACTCTGCTGTCGCAGATGGTGAATTGGATTTATAGTTTGATCTCGACATAATGGAGTTTATGTCTTCCATCATAAGAGGTATTCTTGTATTGATATTTCTTGGGTTTAATAGCATGTATAAGTCTAGTGTTTGAGGTGAATAAAGACATAATTCCATCTAGTCGCAGGGGTCCGGGAACCTATGGCCATTTGTGGCTCTTTTTTGATGGGCTGCATCTGGCTCGCAGACAAATCTTTTATAAAAAAAATAATACATTTTCTTACCGTCTGTTTTCACTTGATGCGGGTGCTGGGCCAATCACATCTGTCTAATTGCAGAAACCCTTTTATTAGCGAACAAGATGGCTAAAACCAAAAAAGATGAGGAGTATCATACTTTTCATTCAGCATGAATGGACAAGGACTTTCGCCTTTGTGGATAGAGCAGGTTCGGCAGTGTGGTCCTAATATGCAATGATATAATGGCCTTGATGAAAGGTCCATTATCAAGCGGTCCTTTGACACGCGCCAATACTCAGTTGCATTGAAATCTCCTCATGGGGACAGCAGGAAGAAAGCATTCAGAGCTATTGTCACAGTGCAAGCTATCAGCAGCAACTCCGTGTTTGCACCCAACAAGGTGACTGGAATTTTGCTAGCTTTGCTGGTATCTTTGCAATTATTGTGAGAAATGGTAAGGCCATTCACAGATGAGGAGTATGCCAAAACGTTATGCTTGAATGTTTGCCGCATGAACTTTTCAAATAACGACAAATTAATCAAACAAATAAAAGACAATGCTCTGTCAGCGAAGAACTGTTCGTGACGTACCATCAAATGATGGTCAAATCAAATTGTGGAAGACCCAAGTGGAAGGACTAAATGCAAGTCACCGTTCTTTTCTCTAGCTTTGGATGAAAGTCAACAAATGTAAGCCATTTCTCCCAGTTCAGCGTGATTGCAATGTATGCTGCAGTGACACAACTATATGAGGAAAGTCTTGCTGTTTTGCCCTATGGAAGTGGACACAATAGGTAAATGGAATGTATTCAGTCTTTCACCGATTCATAAAGACAAAATCTAACCCATAGATAAAATTATTTTGGTGTGTTACGGATGGTGCTCTGTGCATGTGGTGTGGAAACACAGAGGCTTCAGTATCGCTAATTTCCTCCTAACACCCCCTAAGTCCTGGAGTTTCTACTGTCTCAGGACATGGACTAACAGCTGAACCACTCAATGTTTTTTTGAAAATGCAAGGCTTGAAAACAGTCCCTTATACCCTTCAACAGCATTGTTTTTGGTATTTGACAACCAGTAAACTCTTCATCGCTGACATTGAAACAGGTCGTTTACTACAATTCAAAGGTCTTTGTGTTTTTACAACATCCCTGTTGTCTCCGTCAAAGATTTTGAGCTACACGCTGCTGATCTGAAGGCCTCAGTTAATCAATTCAAGTCACTAATGAAGATTTGGAAATACTTAACATACAAGCAAGCATAGTTGGCGAGCAAATATGGAAGAAATGAAAAAATGGAGAGAACATAAAAAAACTCACCCGCGGACCAGCTTATTGTCAACACTTCCTGTCACATACCACACACTGCCGCGTGAGGTAGTAATTGCTTGTTGACAAATGTTTGGGCTCTAAACTATGCATGTGAGCAGTCTTTCACACACATCTTAAGACCTTAGACCAACCTACGATCACGTTTAACTGTTGAAGTCTGAACACCTGCATGAAGCTTAACCTCAACCAAGTCTTAAATGAATGCTCACATTTACTTGTATTGGTTTAAACATATTGTAATGGCTCTCACAGAATCTATTTTTATATATGTCCTTCATGGCTCTCTCAGCCAAAAATGTTCCCGACCGGATCTAGTCAACCTATTCAGCATAGGTGATGGACCCAAACTGAAACCGAGTGGGGCAAACGTTAAGCAGCTCGGACAGAACTCGCACTCATCCTCACTAGTTGGGTTTTTCCATATTCACTGACTTATTTTCCGAAAATACTCGAACGTTCAAAGGGCTTTGAACATTCGTAATCTCGAATGACTTGATTGTGAAGATCCTCAGCGTTCCGAGAATTCTCGCGTTTTGGCCTTTCTAGGATTCCCAAACGGTAACAATCACCGCGCCCAGACATTCAAGGGGTCCTGCATCTCAACCCAGAACAACCCCCAGGTCCTTAAAAGGCACCATTATGGCCTAGGCAAGGGCCTTTTGTGGCTTTAAAGGGTCCCCAGCTGAAACTGGGACCCGGCCCTCCCCCGCACTTATGTGCCCTTATGGCCTGCCACGTGCCTTGGGGGCTTAAGGGGTCCCGCTGGACTCATCACTCCTCCTACGTGCACATAAGTGTCCTGCAGCACTTATAAGTACCCAGTGGGCACTGACAAGTGCCTTTGTTGGGGGGTCCTGCAGCTTGAAACCAGAACCCCCATTGGCTCTTGCGCGCCCATGTGGCGTCTTTTTCTCTTCTTCGCCGGCAACACCAACTCATTCCGCCGATGTGTCAATGCCACGATGTTACTACGCAGGACTGCAGCCACAGTGCCGACCTTAGCTATACTCAACACGTTTGTGTTGCCAACGTCATCTCCATTCCTTCTTTCTTCTGTTCTTCTGCCATCACTCACTGCGATGACTTCTGAGTTTCGCGGGGGTTTGCACCTCTTTATATAGTTTGCTGAGGACTCAAATCCAATTACGATTGTTTAAGATTTTCAATTCTTGTAATCATTGAATGCACAGAAATAAACCAAATCATATTTGAATATTTTTATAATAAACTATGATTAGTTAATGTGTTGAATTGCAAGCTGTCATGTGTGATTGCAGATTGAAATATTAACAATCACAATTCCGATTTGGTCTTTCAGCAAACCTTTATAGGGATGCAAACCCCTGTGCAACTGATTGCAGTGATTTCACGTAAAAAAGAAAAAGGAAGAAACGAAGACGCGTGACCTCGCCCACTTTGGCAACATTGACGTGTTGTTGTCACCATCAAAGAAGAACGAAGACACCACACAAGCTCTCTAAGAGCAGAACACCCCCAAACAAAGGCACTTGTCATTCGTACTAGTCATCTAGGGTAGGGGTATTCCGTTTGAGCTGCGGGACCCCTTAACCCCACAGGCCTTGTAAATGCTACAAGGGCTTTCTAACTGCTGGAAGGGGGTCTTGTTTCAAGTGGCGGGACCCCTTAAGCCCAAAAGCCGCGTCCTAGGCCCAATGGTCGTCTTCTAGGGACCAGGGAGGGGGGTCCTGGGTTTTAGTCTGTGGGGACTCCTGCCTGTCGGGCCAGGATGCAGAATCAATGGACTTTCAAGGGATCTCGAATTGGAACATTCGAGGATTACGCAAAAACGGCCTGTGGAAATGCATGGTTCGCTGCTTCTTATTTGTATCCTTCCGGCAGTGACGTGTTCCCCTACCCCGCGTTTTTTCCCAGGAAAATCCCAGGAGCCACAGCCATTTACAGTAATAAAACCTAATTGGGAGATTCTATATAAGTTCTAATCGTTTAAAATGGTGGTATTTTGCCCCACCAATCAGATATAATTTACATTTGGAAGCTCACATCTGATTGGGTGGGGCAAAATTAGCACGCATTTTCAACGATAAGAACTTTTATGAATAACCCTGTTAATCTTTCGTTTATTTGTTGGTACTGGGTAAATTCTATAATTTGGAATTCAGATACTCAGGAAGTTGTCCATCTCTTCTCAGCAATAACCCCTATTTCCTGCCTGACAGTTATGTTGATGAAGGAAAATAAAAAAAAAAAACCTTTTGGGGGGGGGGGGGGGGGGGGGTGGGGGGAGGGGGGTGGGGGGGGGGGGAATTCCTTTCTTCTCCAATTGTCAATCGAATCGGAAATCTCCCTGGATAAAGTACACTCAATGTATCAATACCAGTACTTAGAGATGGCCAAACTTTCAAAGGTTCTGTCCTATTATGAACTCTAAAGAGTTTCGAAGTTCGAAATTGAAAAACCGACCATTAAGTCAATGGGGGGTAAATAGTGTAGTGTAAATTACTACAGGCCTCTGGGAACTGGTCTGGTGTAACACGTCCATAGTCGGGAACAGCATAAACCGGACGTAGCACAAACTACGCTACTTCCGGTTCTGGTGTGGCGCTTTCGGTAAACTGCGAACGGCCGCTTCCAAAAATCCCCGAACGGCCGAGATTCCCAAAATAGTCCAGTCGATGATTGCAAATGCCCGCAACCCGGCCGGACTTCGGGGTCCCGCACTCGAAACCGTGGACCCCCTCCTGGGTCCTTACAAGGCCCTGATAAGGGGCCCTTTGGGGCTTAAGGGTCCCCCGCCTTCTGAACCGGGCCCCCTCTTCGGCACTTATAAGTGCCTTTGCGGTGGCCTCTTAAAAGAGCCCTTGGGCGGCGTCCCTCTGTCTTCCATAGGTGACACCCGAGCTCCGCTGAGGCCACCGCCCAAAAAGTAACACCTGCAGCTGCCAGGTGTTCGCCTGCGCCGTGAGCTCAATGAGACCGATGTTACGTCGTCTTGGATCCGACGCGACTTCTTGGGGCTAAGGACAACCAACACCACTAAAGTCACCCACCCGATGGTCCAACAGGCTCTGCGAGGCCAACAGTGAGCCCATGGCACCGCCGGCCTCAGTGGAGCGATGTTGCTAGGCCGCTTCTTTCTTGTCTGTCGCCCATCTACTACTGCGATGACTTCTGAGCTCCCGAGGTTTGGCAGCTCTTTATTACGGTTTGCCAAAAACCCTAACTGTTTTCTGATTGGTCAATTTTTCAATCTTGGTCTTACAGGTTTACATTACCCAATCAAGATTTCAGAAAACTGTTAAAAAAAAAAAATTCTGTTGGTTACTGTACACCCAGCATTGAAAATGACCATCAGAACCGGATTAGGGTTTGCGGCAAATCCCGATATAAGAATTGCAAAACGCTGCTTTCGATGGTAGCAGAGAAGACAATCGGAATTCCTAGATTCTTGAATTCAGACAAACCGTTAACATCCGCCTCGTGAGAACCCCCGGCCCGTAGAAACCCCGGTCAGCCGCATGGTACTTCTCGGTGTCGTGGCCTCACGAAGCTGGTGTCACCAATTGGAAGACAGAAGGACGCAGCCCAAGGGCTCTTTTAAGAGCTGCCGGGGGTCCCGGTTCGCGCTGCGAACCCCTTAAGCCCAAATTGCCCTTGTCAGGACCACAATGTGCCCTGATAGGGACTGAGAGGGGGGTCCCGGTTCGAGTGCAGGAATCCCTTAAGCCCAAAGGGCCCTTGTCAGGGCCACAAGGGCACTTCTAATGCCGCAAGGCCCCTGATTAGGGCCAGGAGGGGTCCCCGGTTTTCGAGCTGGGGCGGGACCCCCCTAATGTCCGTCCGCGGGGTTGTGATCGTCTCAAATCTGGTGGAGCGGCTGGTTTTCAGGATCTCTGGCCGTTCAGGAGATTTTCGAAGCCGGGCCCCCCATTCGTTCGGAAAATCCTTGTACATTCGAGAATTCGCGCAGGAATGTTCGAGGAGTCGAAAATAGTCCCGTGAGTCCGGAAAACTCTGGAACTATTTTGAACCCAAACTAGTTTGGCATAGTTCGAGTTCGTCCAAACTCATAAAGTTCGGATCCGAACTTCGATGTTCCAGAGTTCTAGTCCATCCTACCGTAAACAATTAACATTTTTTATTTTTAGAAACCATCCTTTTTTTTTTTTTTTAAACATCCAATGAACCTGGCCCTCACCAGTCATGGAAGAAAGTTCCATAGTGTTAAGATTGAATCCATGCCCTACTGTTCATGCAAGCTCTTAGGCATGTCCAGACTAAAATAAAATTTTAATAGTCTGATAGAGGCACCCCCCCCCCAAACCCAATTTTCGCATTAGTTAGAAGATCTAAGAGAAGGGCCTCTGAAGGGATTACTTAACCTAGTCCCTCCCGATTTGTCGGCTCTTCTCTAAGAACACTCTTCCTGGCGGCTGTCACGCAGGCAACTAGATCCTGTGTTGTGCTTGAAACAAGCTCAAAACAGGAGCAAGTGGTGAAAATGGGGGGTCCTTTACAGCATATAATAAATAACTATATATATATATATATATATACTGTGTCAATATTGCCCATGCAAGCCTTTTACTTTAGTGTGTGGTAGATAGTAACTTCTATCCAATATATCTCACATCAGCTTCCTCCTCCCCAGTTCCCTTATTCATTTATTTACCCCTTCTCTGAACCCTTTCCATTTCCAGATGGTCTTTTTGTAGACAAGATATCAACATGCACCACCTATTCCAAATGTGGCTTACCATGCATTGAAAACAGGAGACTAGCATTTTTCTCCCTTGACAACTCCATACTGTTCCTTTATACAAGAAACCACCCTCTTTGCTGCTTTATAGTGTTGTTTTTCTAGCACTGCTGCTACATTTAAGGGTTTATGCATCCACAAACCTCCAAGATCCTTTTCCACGAGATTCACTTAACACATAGCTCTAATAACCCAAATGCATGTGTCTGTATATTCACAGAATCCTCGCAAGGAAAAACTAGCTGATCTCCCCTAAAGATATTGAATGAGTGCCAGCTGTTTGGTGGACGAGGATATATGCATGAAGGGCATTGGTGTGATACTAGTCCAGTCATATGATGTTACTACTACTGCCAACTGGATATTATTAATGAATACTCGCCTGCTACAATGCATGGGTAAAATTAATAGAAAACTGTAATACTTAGGAAGAAATATCTTAAAAGAATATGGTAGCAAATGTTTTTCTGCATAGAAAGTTAGTAAAACCTAAATGAAAGTCAATGTTTAGTTTATTACTGTAAACTATTCCGGTGATCCACAGTATAAAATGTGTGTTGTACACTGCTACAACGCTTAATGTAAAAACATATGATATTGAAAACTACCACAATTCTTTGTCCTTTCCTGCCAGCTTACTGCTGATAAATGTGATTTTATGCTGACACTATTTGTTTGCAGAATCAACAGTTATTGCTGTACTGCAAAACCCGGTCCTTTTCAATATGTTAAGGCAAGTAGGGCTGGGGTGTGCGAGCCTAACTGGCCCTGCCAAGTTTCGCCTATTGGCCTTACAAGCTTGCTGTTCTGGGGATGTAGGCCCACTCAAAACCTTACATTTGGGTATGATAATGTCATTCTATCCCCCACTGGGTGAGAAGCAGGGCAAGGAGAGATCTGTTTATTGACTCAAGAATGCATCTAATCTAGAACAGAATACTCTCCAACATGTTCCTGCTCTGTTACTCGGAAGGGGCAGGCATGGGATGGGCCCACAATGCCCACACCCTGGCCGACTCCCCAGAGAAGATCACTGGCGCAAGGAACGTTACATCCAAAACATAAATGTCCCGTGAAAAAAGAACATTGAGAGGCTGATTACACATGGGTAATGTGGTGTTGCCAGGGCCAGATTTACCATTAGGCACAGTAGGCAATCACCTAGGGCGCCGGAGGTTGGAGGGGCGCTGTCATCTGCATCCCACCTATCAACCCTTTATAGTCGATTTCTTTCTTCCCCAAAAAGAGAAAATGGGTGTGGTTTATGGGTTGTGTCTGTGTTTAGGGGTGGGGCTAAGGGCGCCAGGCTCTTTGGCCTACAGGTTCTTGAGTATAAATCTGGCCCTGGGTGTTGTGGCTTTTTCTTAAGCTAGCTTACCCACAGCAGCAATGCGTGCAAAATAACCGTGTAAGAGGAAAGATCAAAATAGAGGGTATTAAAAACATGAAGATGGTGATACTTCTTTAAGCTGTCAAAAGCATGTAATCTTTAAGCTGACTGTAGCTTTATGGGCCATTATTGTAAAGGCTGGTAATCAAGCGAAACAGCCTACTGCGCTTTTAATGATTGGCTAAATATTGTTACCTGATCATTGATTGCCGATTGTTTTAACGATCGTTAATTGTGACGATCATATCATAAATTAACAATAATCGTAAATTAAGATAGACGATCGTAAGTCCCTACAAAAACGATATAAATCTACGATACACAATCGAGATTTACACTCCCCATAGAATACCATTACCATGACGAAACCGAAATGTTCGTTAATTAATCAACTTTCAGTGTTAAATGACAAACCGAACGGCCTATGGCCCTATGCAATGAGTTTACCTAATTTCTAGTCAAAGTCATTGTTACTGCTTCCGTTTGCCCATTTATTTTGTTCATCTTACCGTGTTAATCAACTGACTTTAGGGTCTTTTTTATTTCTATTTTGTAACTACCAATATTGTGGGTCTTACACTGGCCACATGGGTAATTTTAGCGCCAAACATAAAATTTGGTGAGGTAAAATATTGAAGTATCTAACATTACCACTAAGAGGGATGATTCAAAAAAAGTTCTCATCGTTTAAAATGGTCTAATTTTGCCCCCAACCAATCAATCTTAGTTACCATTGAAAGCCACACTGATTGGATGGTGGGTAAAAATTAGCACATTTTTAAATAACAATAGAACTTTTATTGAATGAACCCTGTAAGCCTTTCTTTTAAAATACATATCTGCAATTTCTAATTTTATATTGGATTATAATAGAGACTGTCCAATAAAAGCCTGCCATATTAATCAGTTTCTAAGGCGCAAACTTAAAAATGCGGAGTTTCGTGCGTTTCTCTGCAATGTTCCAAATAATTTATCAGAAGTGCAGGTGATATGCAAAAGAAAGCTGAATCGCATTCACTCTTGATACCGAGTAGGAAGGGAGCGGCCCCAGCGCAAAACAGTTGAGACCGTCACATTCAATGTACTGACAACAATGTTTGAATGTTTATAAAAAAATTAGTTAATGGAGAGTAGATAGAAAAATAGGTTTATTACCATATTAAAATGATGTAATTCAACTACGTTCTACAGATGTGGACGAGTGTGAGATGAATCAAACGTATAAATGGCCAATGTTAATCAACACTCGTGGTTCCTTCTACTGCCATTGTCTCCAGATACACATTCTCCAGAACTCAAGCAATGTCGTCCAATCTGATCTCGGTAAGATCATTCCCATAGAATTTTGACTACCAATTCTGTTATGGAATATTGTAATGTTTCACAGTAACAATATGCCAAATTGATTACATAGTTCAATGCTTTTTCTTGCATGTGATTTAATATTATATAATAATATGTTGATGCGTTCTTTAAAGTTGCTTTGTACAAAAGAAATTTAAACTTTCCTCGTGTCCTTTTAGGAATGTTTATTGTGTCTGTGAAAAAATTTATTTCTTGGAAAACCTAGGTCATAGTTACAAGGTTCGTGTAAATTTTTTGCTCATGTTTTTCCTGCCTTTTCGACAAAAAGACAGTAGCGAAAAGTCATTACGGCTACTTTTGTCTATTTGCTTTCGCCATACATCGCTGCGGTAACCGCTCCGCGCATTATTTATAAAATGGTTGACAAGGTTTTATTGGGTTAAGTTCGCCATTCAAAATTTGACAAGGCTGGGTGGCGAGAAACCATAAGTGGGCATTTTTTAGCCTGCAATGGGTACCAGGGAAGGTGTCGTGAAATTGTGGAGGTGTTCTCAATACAATGCACATTCAAATGTTAACCTTAAATCCACTTTAGGGTATATAGGACTGCGGTATCCTGGAAAATAAGCACAGGTAGTATATGCCCCCAACTTCTATGGGGTCAGAACCATATAAAATGATAACAAAGATTAGGGTCGAGCATAAAAAAACAAGTGAGCTGTGAACCAAGTGCAGGTTTATTATGAAATACATGTGCCTGGAAAGGAATGGTTCGTGTGCTTGAGAAAGGCACACATGTGGTCGTGAAACATTTAACACACGCTTCCATTTAAACCCTTCACTTTGTTTCATATATATATATTATAGATTATTATATATACCCAAGGTTGATTCTAAGGTACACTTTGGATGTGGCATGTAGTGATGCTAAAAAGGGTTTTGATTGAGTAGTTCAGGTATCACAAACTGTGTCTACTGGGACTTTCATGCACACCTCTCTAGACCTTTATAGAAAATGTCACAAACAGTGAAAATATCCATTAAATGGCATTTGTGTGATGAAAATGCCTAGGTATGTCAAGGAGAATGATCAGACTGCGTTTGAGAAATCGAAAAGCAACAGTAGTTTTAAACAACATCTTTAAACAATAAAATACTCATCATTAACACTCAAAAATTATAAACCTTAGAAGCAGATAGGCTACAACAGTCAATAGGACCACACTGGGTGCCACTTTGCCAGCTAAGAACAGAAAACTGAGTTTAATTCATCAGCCCTCACGTATATGTCAAAATCAAGATGGAAAAACATTGGTTCTGCAACGACATTCTGATGGTAGGGAAGAACTTGAGAGCATCGGATCCATCCTTTAGCACAGCAATACGGAATGTGAGGGGCACACTTACGTATGAATGCACAAAGTCTTTATTTTATACAGCACGCACAACGTTTTGGGACGCTATGTCCTCGTTCCCAGGTGAACACAAATACAACCCATCCTACTACTTTAAAGGACACACCAGTTAGAAGTCCTCCCTCCCTCTACAGGGGGAGTGGCAAACATTTTTTTCGATAGAGAAAAACAACAAGATGACTATTCATAATTATCATTTGCCAATGTGTGGACATAAAATTGCTTAAAGCCAATATAATCTGTTATTCCACAACCTAGTTCATATAGCAATTTCCATGTTTAGTCAAAATAGGTTTCAATAGTTAATGTTCAGTGCTTCCCCTTATCTTAAATAGTCCGTGTTGAGTGAAGAAAGTGTTTGGAAGGTCAGTATCCACCTTTAAGCTCCTATGAAAATCCTTTAACACCAAAATAAGTTTCTTAATAACATGGAAGAATAAAAACACTTTTTAAAATTGTCCATCCTTGTGGACTTATTCTCTTTTAAACCACATGATGCAGTAATTTTCTACTCATCTAAGTAACTTCCGGGATTCAATAAAATGTTCTTATTGTTTAAAAATGGTACTAATTTTGCTCAACCAATGAGATCTTATGTTAAATTTTGAAGTAACATCGATTGGTTGGGGCAAAATTAGCACCATTTTAAGATAAGAGAACTTTATTGAATCACCCTGATTGTATTGAAGAGTTTCACTACATAGTTAAACCGTTACATAAATACTCTTATGTAACTAAGTTACATATTTATTACACAAACAAAAATTTGTAAGTAGTACCACAGTTAAATACATCAATAAGAGGGTTCCCCTTGTGCTTATAGAAGCGGTTACAAAACCTCATTCTTCATTTAATCCCCATGGATTTCAAGGCAGGGAGTTCATAAAAAGATCTTATACTTTAAAAAATGGTCTCTAATTTTTGCCCCAACCAATCCAGATCTTATTAACATTTGGAAAGCTAACATCTGATTAGTTGGGAAAAATTAGCACCATTTTAACGATAAGAAGCTTTATAAATCTCCCTGGGGTTTAGGTTTTCATTATGGTTTATATCCAAATGGCTTCCTTTGTAATAGATTTTATTGATATCACCCTCCTGCCGTTACTTTACACCACTTCCGTGTCGCCATTTCATTTAGCTGACCTGATGTTTCATTGAAGAAATGGCCTACTGATTGGTGTTTTCATAACCTCGAGTTTGGTTCCAATGTAATTTTTACATCCCTTTTGTTGTTTCGTTATTCTGATTTTTATTTCCTTTTTTGTCTTAAATACATACCCCTTCCCCACGGACACTTAAGAAGGTAAATTACTCCTTAGTATTATAAAGTGGCAAGTCTTACAACTTAATTTTTGTACCTCTTTGCTAGGATATGCACAATCTCCTTTTTATGGAGTTCGTGCCACATCATTAAGACAGGGATGTCCCTCTTGCAAGCGTCCCCAAAAATGTCTGTTTTTTTTGTAGTTGCAGTGCAGATCAGGTTAGCGGCTCTTTATATTATAAAGGGTGGGTTATGTAAACAATCTTTCTCAAATTCTGGGTCTGAGTTTGTACGTGTTATTTCCTCTCATACTTCTCACCGTTATCTCGTTTTGAGTGAGCGATTTTCGTAGTGACAAACCCGGAGCTTCTCTAACTTTTTCCCCAATCTCGTGTTTGTCCTTTCTGTTACACTATGGGCATCCGACACTCCCCCTGAATTCTACCTTACGAACCACACCCGGACTTGTTTTCTATCTTACTCCAATTTTTCTTACACAGACTTTCTCCTACTAAAAACCCAGCTAACATTCTACCCCTTTTATAAAAAGAATTTTATACATCCATACACGTAAAAAGCATTGCTGGTCCAGCCAAACTTTCATAAAAGAAATCAATATTGCTAAAAAAAACATTTAGATACTATAATACTGTAAGATAAAACAAATACCAATATTCAGCCAAGAACTTAATGTACTTGTGAGCGCACGAGCTTCCTGTTATAAAAGGTGTTTTCTCCATTTTTTATGGCTCAGTGGAGGGCTTTTTGCTCGTTTTGGCCCCCTCTAGCCCTAAAGCTTTCTAGCTGCCTTGTCTACTGTACACCCAAGTCCTACACCATAGAGCCATGAATCTGTATACTTGCGCACTAATGAGATCTAACAAGACGAAACATGTCCTGTTTTGCAGGTTAGCTGCTAGCGTCCTTGTATACTGACAATATCCTCCTAACCTCTAATAATTGGTATGAGTTAAACCCTTGAGGTATTCTCTGATGGGAAAACTATCAGCTCTACAGCGTGTTGTATGATCGTAGGTTTTTAATAGATCAGTAGACAATTACCTTATCTTTTATTCACCAACAGGTAGTTCATACGTTTTGTATCATAGTGTAGTGTCAATTTAAGTGGGTGAAACCTCATTTATAACAATTCTCCAAACATTTTGTAAAATGTTTTCTTAGGTCCCCCTCCCACACATAGAATCGTCAACATAGTGGGACGTAAACCCTTTATTTTGTCTCTAACCTCATTTTCCAACACATGCCTTTTCAACTTGCCACAAACATTGTTTGCGATAGTGGGGCAAATGTGCCCCCTTACTGGTCCCTTGAGCTTGGACATAGTTCTGCTGTTTTACAACCGGAAGATTTTTAGTGAGCCATTATAAGCAACATCCATGAAAAGTATATCTGTCCTTGTGCTTACCCCAATTCCAATAATTGCTGCTTCTAGTATATCCATACCTAAATCATGCTGGTATGGATGTATAAGGAGGGTTCCACATCCCATGGTACAAAGGTAGTGCTGCCTCCCCATCTCTCCCAAGGCCTCTCTATATGTCTAAGGAATCGTGGTGTCTTCTGGCAAGGCAGTTTTATTACTTTTTCACAAGTGGGTTCAACATGATTATTTACGAGGACTATAAAGTAGGTCGACCGGTGGAGGTCCAGTTTTTATGTATCTTAGGTAACTGTAAAACACTGAGCCATTGGGTACTAAGTTAGTCACAAATTCTTTAGTACATTATAACGGTTCCTTGGCTTAAGGCGTCTTGCGATAAGTATCAACTGCTTTCTTAATAATCCTCTGTTGTGGATCTCCTATGGTTTTAGTATAGGGTAACTTATTACTACTGCGCCATGTAGCTTCTTGTAATATGTTTGTTGTTATTCCATTATATATATGGCACGAACCGCTTGGTCTGGTTTTTTAAACACATATTTTGTTGTTTCTGTAGTTTCTTTTAATGGCATCATCTCCTGTTTAGGCAGATTATTTCTTTTTCTTATCAATCAATTTTCTTAACCTCGTCCATCACCATATTCAAACCTTTACTCAAAAGAATGTTTTGTTATAGTGGGATCCATCCGCCTGTGTCAAAAGCTTCAGGGCTTGCATTGGTGTCATGGTGTGGGGGCCCATTTTCTAGGCATGACTTTGAGTATCTTTTTAAACGCCACAGCCTACCAGAATATTTTTGCTGGACCATGTACCCGTCTTTGATTGGCTACTCCACTTAAATTATCACGCCATGTCACACATCTATCATATCAAAATGAGTTCACTGTCACTCCAATGCCTTTATGTAAAAAGTCTTTCAATTATTAAAGTAACCTTGTATTTCTGTTGAGATGTTGATGAGAATGCCGTGATCACAGGATTGTGCTGTAAGGTCATTGTAATACCAAGGCTCCTTTCAACTGTGAGTGCCACTCCACCTGGATTCTGGAACCCCCTTGGGAGGCACTGTAATCCTCCGAGATGCAATCAGGTGATACAGTTTACTTCAGAGAGAATTAAAATGATACAAACCAAAAGTACAGGGTGTTCTGCCCAAATTTAACATGATAGCTAAATCCATACCGCAGAGGGAGAACACACATAATTTTGTAAGCTAATGTTGGTTATGAGCCCATGCTCAGAACTTCATAGCATAGTGCTAACATCACCACTGACAACAAAAAGTCAGTCAACCCAGAATTAAAGGGTACTATAACTCACTCACACAAATCTTACATTATCTGAAAGTCAAGTTTAAATAGAAGATTATTTCTCAACATAGTTGTCTGCCTTGCTTTGTCTTAAAAAAAAAACTTTAGTGGGGTTCTCCTAATGTATAGCCCCCCACCAGATACTCACTGCCCAAGGCCACGTATTAAGTGACGCGCACAGTCTCTCTCCCTTAGCCTAACCTCTACCCTAAGTTTCCTGTTATCTTCATCCCCAAATTTAGTTCGTAAATATTGATATTTACCAGATCCACAACACATCCTAGCTAATAGAGACATCTGTGAAAGAAAATGCTCATATAAAAATCAAGAAACTTGAATTCATTGAGGTGTGACAGTTCCCTTATTCCAATCTATGCAGGCTTATTACAAATTCCCTATAACCAGACATGCCTCATACCAGTAACCTTCGCCAACTGCATAGGGAGTTATGTTCCACCTCCTCACTGCGCATTTGGTGGCTTATAACATACACCAACAATTACTTTGACCGACCGGTTGGCTTCCTGTACACAGCTCTACCATATTTTTTTCTGCCGGATCGTTTTCTTTCCCCCCCATCTATCTATATTTTTTAGATTGGGCTTAATTCTTGTTTAACATACTTACATACTACTTCACTCCTTTTGATTAACCTGTCATGTCTAAAAAACGGAGTATCCTTCAATATTTTACTCGCGAGTCATGTGAATCTTTAGCCATGTTCTGCTATAACCGATCACCACACACCTTTTACTTTAGTTCCCCAGGTTTTCCAGAACCAGATTTCTTGCATTGTAAACTTACATTTAGATATATCAATTCATTCATCATTCATGCCTCCTTATCCTCTATACTCCCTCCTCCCCCATCCCCTCCTGCATTATGGTATTAACCCCCTGATCCCTCACCCCACTATTTACCCAGTGGTAGTGTAATACACCCCCCCCCCATACCAGTTTGCAGTATCTAGAAACCCAATTAAGGCAAAATTATGAATATTTAGAATAAAACTTCCCTTATCTTAAAAAAAAGTGAATTGCATTTAGAGCATTTGCCAAGAACTTTGGGACTAATGAAAAAGAGACACCAAAAGTTTGCCTTGTGCTATTAAAGATGTTACTTCTATCTTACGGATTACTGTTAGTATACAGCATCTGATTGGTTTTACAAAATACAATTAAAAGACAATGTTTTAAATTTTACATACCCTTTAAGGTGGGGCTGCCACTTTTTGTGATCGAACCCAGCCGCACGCGTCCAAGCCTTCCCCCAAACTGCTAAAATCATTTTTTAAAGCTAGCCAAAGCCTGAAAATATGTTTTTCTCTCTCTCTATCGGTGCCCTTAGGTAGAGGAGAGACGAGAGGACGGCAAGCCCGTTACAACGCTCAGAAAAGATAGGGGTGGGGCTTATGAAACAACTATAAACATGCCGAACACAGAAGAACAGGGCCAGTCTGGAAAGTGTAACCTCTACCAGCTGATAAACTTAAGATCCAGAGAAGCTAGATTACCTCATTCCCAGGCTTGTATAGGTAAAGGTGGCACTTGCATTGAGACCACCGTTATCCTTTAAAATCAGCTTGTTCTGGCATCCCCCAAAGATTTTGATGTAATAATAATGAAGTGTATTTTATGGAAATATCAAATGGTCCAACTGACATTAAAACCGAAAGTTGTTACATTTGATGAGTGTGTGGTGGTCTGTATGGTGGTGTACTAAGTTACAGTTAAAAACATTTATCTTTGTCTTGCAAATGAAAAGGCAACATGTGAGAACTATAAATTGAAGTTGATATGCTACTTTCCTGACAGGATCGGAAGTCCAAGATATGGTTGGAAGTGCGAGGTGCTGATGTTGTATCTCTCAAACTCAGGGGAGTTCCCCAAACTATCACTGGTTGAGTGTTTGCTGCGCCAAGGGCAGGGTGGGGTTGAGTGGCCATCCCTGCCCTCCTAGACATGGTAGAATCACAATAAGTTCCGAGTTAAATGAAAATTAAGAGTTTTAAATAAACAATTAATGTATTAAAATTATATATCAGAGAAAACAGGATTCTATTACTGGAGTCTAGTTATCAAACCTTTAAAGAAAGAGTGCCTCACTAAACATTTTGTATTTCTTTCAATGAGTATGAATTATTCATATTAAACCATAGTAATATAAACTTAAAGGAAACAAAGTCCAAGACCAGAGCACTCACAAACACAACAAGCTGTGTGTCTGCAGTCTCCCTTTGCGTGCATGCGGGTGATTGGATGAAAATAACGCGTGTGTACAGGGTCACTCCCATAATTACCTTATACTTGGAAAACACCCAGCTAAGTGTGGCCGGGACACTCACAGGAAACTGCAGTCTTGCTTCCGAAGCTGACAGCCAATCATGTTACAAAGCTCATAGATCCCTCCTCTGACACAGATCACAGATAAGTGAGTTTTTGTGTAAACACATAGAATGCTCCTCGTCCCCTAACAATGATAAATTCCTTAGATTTTCAAATACAAACAAAAGCAACTAATCTTTGCATGTGTATGTCTTTGCTAGCGATGAAAGAAACACACACATTTAACATTTCAAGCAAAAAATAGTATGGGGAATCGAACAGCAAACCTTCATACTGTGTCTTTCAAAAAGAAAGCTTTCTACCTCTAGACCACATGGGCTAATAAGTAATGAACCTACGTGGGTTAAGTCTTTATCTTTTGCTAGCCACTAATCAACACAAAAAAAGGGACAAGGGAATCAAACCTGTGTCCCAATAGTCTGATTTTTTTTTTTTTAGAGAAACACGCTACAGGTAACTCTTCCAATCATAGAAGTAATGCAACGTAAATCAGTTCATATTTGTATTGCTCTGGAGACTGTCAGTCAATCACGCTGTTGGTACTCAATAACAGAGCGCTGCCTAAGATAAAGTTGTACTTCCATATTTTTCTGAACCATGGAACAAACAATAAAGCAACTAACTCAGGCATAGACAGTTAATTGTTTCATATAACTTATAACTTCATGGTCTGTTTGTTCCTAAACCACACTTTGAAGGCCAACATGGCTTAGTTATACTGGCAACACATGGAAGCTCCTTTGTTACAGAAATCTATACTTATATCTACTATGCAATAACTGAGGATAAATCTTTCAACAACGTTGTATTAGAGAAGATGATACACTTAGGTATGTGATAAAAGGGAAGCTTTTTTGGATCATGAAATAGTGAGACACGACTACCAGTTGGGCCTAAATCACGATGGGATATTGCTTTATAACATCAAGGGACTTTTATTATATCATGTGTATCCTCCACTCGTTAGATTACAAACAGAAGGTACGAAACTTTGATTAAAGTAATCAGCATCGGATACTATATGGAATAAACTACTCACCCTATTTCTTGTATATTTCACCCTTATTCTGTTTTGTCAGATGATAATCACTCTACATTGATCTCAAACAGGCATTATTGGGATAACATATTCTTCCCTTTTGAATTTCTAAACCTCAATTGATAAAAGTGAATAAGAGTTTAACAAGGCACAATAAGTGACAACACTCTGATTGGTATTATATATCTATATTTATAGATGTATTATGTATATGTTTAAAACAATGTCTCAAAATGGTGATAGAATAATATGGAGTGTAGAGGGTTAACAGCTTTTGGTTTCGGAGTCGGGGAAGGGGAGGGGTTAGCGCAGTTACAAATGTGCACTTACCTGTGTCATGTCACCTCCTGAGGTCAGCTACTGGACGTAGCTGAAACCGCATTGATGTTATGACGTTAATAAAATAATGAACTTTTTGCGACAAGACCAGAGTGCTCCTTACTGCCGTACACACTTATATATATTATATAATATATATATTATAATCCATGCATGAGTATGTCACACTCACGCCAATACAGAAAACCTGCCCCGGCTACGATATGTATACAAATAGGTATTATAACAATAATAGAGCCTCAGGGTCTTTCTCATCACGCAGTTGCTATTGTGGTAGCCGTCTAACACAATCCCGGACGGCTAGACACGACATTAGCAAAAGGTAGATGTTTCTATCTATCTTATCCGTTGGAACAACAAATGGTTCTAAGAAGACCCACGACCTGCTTAAGCTATTGTTATAATATATATATATAATATATCATACTGAAGAGTCGGAGCACACGCGGTGGATTTAGAAATTAAATAGGAATTTATTCACTGGTGGCAACCACATCAACGACGTTTCGGGCCATCATTGTGGGCGGCAGTCGTCAGGATTACAGAGTCCCCTGTGAGGTGGAGTATACAAAACAAACACACCCCAACCCGCCCTCCGTCCCTCCCCCCACATGGCACATCAATAATAGGGGCACAAAACCGACACATACTAAAAGCACGCAAAAAGACTGTAAAAAACACCATGCGGAAACGACATACATAGTAAAAATGTGACATTACTAGGAGAAAAACACCAGGGTCATATGTCAAAAAGGCCAATAACAGTGCTAACGTTGCAAGTTACAGACAACTGCCCCCCCCCTCGGAACAAGTCCCAAAGCAGACATAGCCAATAAAAGTGTACGATGCAGGACTAAAAGAATGTTTGTAGAAATTGCAAGAGTGCGGACAACAACGCAATCGCCTAAAGGCAGCACGATCACCCTAGTAACGATCAAGAGCGTAAATAGAAGAATAAAACAAACTAAAACAAAGGTATATAAAAGCGAGCATAAGAGATGGAACTAGTAACACGAAGGGACCAGCTCAAATCAAGGGGATACAACCGCCAAGCCAACGAACGAAACAAGTTTATATAGCAAATACATATAATACTAGGATACCAACTATGATAGACTAGCACCTAGGGCTTAATCACTTAATTAAAGCGAAACGCATAAAGACATAGTTTTCATTCAGTCCCATCGGGGGACAGTGTATTGGGATTTAATCCACCGAGCCTCAGTGCGTAATAGCGCTCGGTTCCTATCCTCACCATTTTAAGTATCTGATGATCATAGCCATCCATTTAAGGGTGGCATATGAATGACCATTTGGGCGAAATGTTTAGTCCGACGTTCACCGTACCTCCCGGGGATACTATCCAGAGATTATTTTGGCTAGTGGCTAACAAAGCATTACGAATGGCCAAACATGGTTTCGCATTCGTGGGGTCCCTGAGGTGAGTCGTAGTCTTGCCAAACATAATATTTTTCCACATGGACATGTATAAATAAATAGCAAATTGACTCAAACAATGAGTTCGACTCTTAATCTTTATCCTTTGACCCTTATGGGGATAGGTAAAATCCTGTCCAGTGAGAACAAACGGAAGTCAGTACAGCATGGCATTTAAACACCCAGTTA
Organism: Hymenochirus boettgeri; assembly: GCA_019447015.1. Taxonomy (NCBI): domain Eukaryota; kingdom Metazoa; phylum Chordata; class Amphibia; order Anura; family Pipidae; genus Hymenochirus; species Hymenochirus boettgeri. Next base: position 64,156,620 of record CM033472.1, read on the forward strand.
GTTTAGAAGCCACATGCACATTTATTTTTAGTAGGGACATCTTGGAGTCTGTTGACCAATAAATTCGTAGGTGACGGCCTCTTCTATACGCCATAAGGGGTTTAGTATTTTGAATGGGGATTGGATCTCTAGATATTAGCTTCCCAGCGTGACTTAATGCTATTCGTAAGAATTTTAACTAGTGGGGAGAACTTGGCTAATACATGGAATAGTATCCCCCTCAACCCCACTTCGTAGTGGCGTTATTCACACGATTTGGGAACTAGGTAAAACCGGAACAGTCGCCGAACGGAACAGAAAATTAACAGCGCACCTATCGTAAACATTAAAATTACAACCACTTTATATAGATGCCGGAATAAGGTTTACACCCTTTTAGTATCTATTTTGGCCGCAGAAGAGGAGGTCTGGGATACTTTGTTGACTCTATCTGGCTGCCGGACGGGGGGTCCGGATGCTTTTGGCATGTTAGGTGCTGCCGGAACAGGGGTCTGGATGCTTTTGGCTAGGTTCTGGCTTAAAATATCCAATGAACCTGCCACCACCATGTCCACTGGAAGACAGTTCCATAGTTTTACTATTCTCACAGTGAAAAATCTTTTCCGAACTTAAAGACTAAACTTCATTTCTTCAAGTCTTAAGGGATGTCCTCGTGTCCTCTGACATGTTCTATTAGGGAACAATGCCCCAGATAGTTTATTGTATGGCCCATTAATGTATTTATACACAGTAATCATATCTCCACGAAAGCACCTTTTATCCAGCGTACATAATTGTAACTTTTCCAGTCTCTCTTCATATTCAAGCTTCCCCAATCCCCTTATTAATTTAGTTGCTCTTCTCTGAACCCTTTCCAATATGTCCTTTTTGTACACAGGATTCCAAACTTGCACTGCATATTCCAAATGAGGCCTTACCAATGCTTTGTTAAGAGGGAGAGTAACATTTTCCTCCCTTGAATCTATACCTCTCTATAAACAAGAAAATATCTTACTGGCTCTGGCTGTTACCGCCTGGCACTGCTTGCCAGGCATGCATCACTTTACATTTATCAACATTGATTTTCATCAGCCTAATGTGACAATCTATCTAGATCCACCTGCAGCCATTGCATATCCTCTAAAGTTTTTAATGGTCAGCAAAGTTTTCTGTCGTTAGCAAACACAGAATCCTTGCTGACAATACCCACAGTCTATATTGATGAAGCCCTGTTAACAACAACTCTTTGGTTCCTATTCATTAACCAACTTACTATTCTTGTACAAATGTGCCAACCCAGTCGAACAGACCTTAGCTTATATGTTAGTCACCTATAGGGACGGCATCAAAAGCCTTATCAAAATCCAAGTATACTACATCTATATAGTGCATATAGTCTGGGTGTGCTAGAAGTTTTTAGCACTGCTTTATGCGTGTGTATAAAGCAGTGAGTGTGCACCAGTGTTTGTATTCATTTACATGTGTGCTTGTGTGTATAAGTGTAGGAATGTGTGTAGAGGTGTATGTGTTTATGTTGTACATAAATGTTTGGGAGTATATGGAGCCGAGTGTGTGTGTTTAGCACAATAGTGCTTATTAGTGCTTATATGTATGTATGTATGTATGTATGTAAATTGTGTTTATGTATGTAAATGTGTTTGTTCCTGTGTGTGTGAGTGTGGGCTTGTGTGTATCAGTGAGTGTGCAGCTGTGTATCTGTGTGTTTGAATGTGTAGCAGTAAATATTTGTGTAGAGGGTATATGTAGCAGATAGAGGAACAGGCAGAGGGACATGAAGAAGGACAGATGGAGGGACATGCAGAAGGACAAATTGAGGGACAGGCAGTCGCACAGATAGAGAGACAGACAGAGGGACAAACAAAGGACAGGCAGAGGGACAGATAGAGGGACAGGCAGAAGGACAGATTGAGGGACAGGCAGAAGAACAGAGAGAGGGACAGATAGCAGGACCGGTAGGACAGATATAGTATACCTATGATCAAAGTAACATTTAATTTGAAAAACCAAACAATACTGTTCATTTGCAACTATTTTTATCTATTAATGAAATAACAATCCCGGTAAAAATAAAAATCGGAACTGGACCGGAACCGCAAAAAGTCCATTGCCTCCAACGAGAAAGCGGGGATGGGTTTCCGGCGATTCCAGTCATGTTCTGACTTTTAAATGAACTCTAGTTACTGTCCGGACTGCAGGTAAGTAAAATCCGGAACCGGACCAGAACGCCGGAACGGGGGTCTGGACCCCTTTGGTTCTGTTCTGGCTGCCGGAATGGGGGTCTGGATGCTTTTGGCTCTGTTCCGGCTGCCGGAACGGGGGTCTGGATGCTTTTGGCTCTGTTCTCGGTGCCGGAATGGGGGTTTAGATGCTTTTGGCTCTGTTCTGGCTGCCGGAATGGGGGTCTGGATGATTTTGGCTCTGTTCTGGCTGCCGGAACGGGGGTCTGGATGCTTTTGGCTCTGTTCTGGCTGCCGGAACGGGGGTCTGGATGCTTTTTTATGCGTATGTATAAAGCAGTGAGTGTGCACCAGTGTTTGTATTCATTTACATGTGTGCTTGTGTGTATAAGTGTAGGAATGTGTGTAGAGGTGTATGTGTAGAGGTGTATGTGTTTATGTTGTAAATGTTTGGGAGTATATGGAGCTGAGTGTGTGTGTTTAGCACAATAGTGATTATTAGTGCTTATATGTATGTATGTATGTAAATTGTGTTTATGTATGTAAATGTGTTTGTTCCTGTGTGTGTGAGTGTGGGCTTGTGTGTATCAGTGAGTGTGCAGCTGTGTATCTGTGTGTTTGAATGTGTAGCAGTAAATGTTTGTGTAGAGGGTATATGTAGCAGATAGAGGGACAGGCAGAGGGACATGAAGAAGGACAGATGGAGGGACATGCAGAAGGAAAGATTGAGGGACAGGCAGGGGCACAGATAGAGAGACAGACAGAGGGACAAACAAAGGACAGGCAGAGGGACAGATAGAGGGACAGGCAGAAGGACAGATAGAGGGACAGGCAGAAGGACAGATAGAGGGACAGGCAGAGGGACAGGCAGAAGGACAGATAGAGGGACAGGCAGAAGGACAGATTGAGGGACAGGCAGAAGGACAGATTGAGGGACAGGCAGAAGAACAGAGAGAGGGACAGATAGCGGGACCGGCAGGACAGATATAGTATACCTATGATCAAAGTAACATTTAATTTGAAAAACAAAACAATACTGTTCATTATCAACTATTTTTATCTATTAATGAAATAACAATCCCGGTAAAAATAAAAATCGGAACTGGACCGGAACCGCAAAAAGTCCATTGCCTCCAACGAGAAAGCGGGGATGGGTTTCCGGCGATTCCAGTCATGTTCTGACTTTTAAATAAACTCCAGTTACTGTCCGGACTGCCGGTAAGTAAAATCCGGAACCGGACCAGAACACAATGACAGGTGCATTCCGGCTCAATGTGAAAAAGCCGGAACATAAGAAGAAACGATCAGTGCACTACAGAAGAGCAGAGCACAAGGATTATCTGCACATCGGCAGAAGCAGCACCTGAAGCTTATGTGAGTGGGGACACTGACACTGGGGGTGGGAGGTGGGATGCTGGGGCCCTACCTACTTTTGTGTGCTGGGAACCTACCTACTTTTATCTCCCTCTGTCACCTTACCTGTCCCTTTATCTGTCCCCCTGCCTGTGTCTCTCTCTGTCACCCTGTCTGTCCCTTTGCCTGTCTTATCTGTCCCTCTGCCTGTCCCACTATCTGTCCCTTGCCTATAGGACAGGCAAAGGAACAGATAGAGGGACAAGCAAGGGGGCAGATAGAGTGATAGGCAGAAGGACAGACAGGGGGACTGATAAAGTGACAGACAGAGGAAAAGGCAGAGGGAAAGGCAGAAGGACAGACGGGGCAGATAGAGGGACAGGCAGGGGCACAGATAGGGGGACAGGAAAAGGAACAGATAGAGGGACAGGTAGAAGGACAGACAGGGAGACAGATAGAAGGGCAGGCAAGGGGACAGATAGGACAGGCAGGGGGACAGACAGATAGAGGGACAGAGAGGGTGACAGAAAGAGGGACAGATAGAGGGACAGGCTGGGGAGCAGATAGGACAGGCAGGGGGAAAAATAGAGGGACAAACAGAGGAACTGATGAAGGAACAAGCAGGAGGGCCGATAGAGGGACAGACAGAAGGACAGGCAGGGGATAGATAGAGGGACAGGCAGGGGGACAGATAGAGGGAAAGGCAGGGGACAGAAAGAGGGACAGGCTGGGGGACAGATAGAGGGACAGGCAGGGGGACAGAGAGAGGGACAGGCAGGGGGACAGAGAGAGGGACCGGCAGAGCAACAAGCAGGAGGACCGATAGAGGGACAGGCAGGGGGACGGATAGAGGGACAGGCAGAAGGACAGATAAATGGACTGGTATAAAGACAGACATGGGGACAGATAGAAGGATAGGCAAGAAGACAGATAGAAGGACGAGCAAAGAGATGGACCAGCAGGGGGCAGATAGTGGGACAGGCAGGGGGACAGATAGAGGGACAGGCAAGGAGACAGATAGTGGGACAGGCAGGTGGACAAATAGAGGGACAGGCAGGGGACAGGCAGAGATGCAAAAGAATGGAAAGGCAGGGGGACAGATAGAGGGACAGGCAGGAGAACAGATAAAGGGACAGGTATAAGGACAGACGGGTACAGATAGAAGGATAGGCAAGAAGACAGATAGAAGGACAGGCAAAGGAGCAAAAAGATGGACTGTCAGGGGGGCAGATAGAGGGACAGGCAGAGGAACAGATGGAGGGACAGGTAGAAGGATAGACAGGGGGACAGATAGAAGCACAGGCAGAGGTGCAAAAAGATGGACAGGCAAGGGGGCAGATAGAGGGACAGGCAGAAACGAATAAGAGCAGTTCGCAGGGGGGTAAACAGAGGGGAGCAGGGGGATCACCTGCATGGTGTGATCCTCCGGAGCAGGGGCCCCGATCGTCTTAGTTTTTCCTATGACAGATATAGCTTTCCTCCCAGAAAACCTTGGATGAAGCACGAATCGTGCATCATAAGTTTGCTGGGGGTCCCAGTGATTCCTAGTTAACGCCACTGTCAGTTCTGAGACAAATGCAAGTAAATTATCCATAACAGTTCCCAGCACCCTTCTCTACCCACTGATGTTTGGCTTACAGTTCTATAGTTACAAGGCTGTGAACTGCACTCCTACCCACCCACCAACACCCCCCCCCCAAAGCGGGAACGAAGGCTGTAATCAACCAATCCAAATGCTTTTTTAAATAAATAATATGGGCGTTAGAGTGACAGAGGGGAGCTATCATATTTTAAACATTGATATGCTAGGTGGAAAAGTGAAGAAGAATGGATCCAATTGGTTGGAGGTGAGGGGGGAAAGGGCTCCACAGTGCATGTCACTATGCTCCCAGAGCAACCCAGAATGCAGAAACATTGAGGCAGGAGACAGGCCTCCCCCCCACCCTTCAGGGTTCCTGGACTTTGGACAAGCACTGCGGTTCCACCTAAGGAGAACGGATTAAGGTAGCGGATTTTTTAAACTGAACAGTGGGTCCAGTATGGGTATAAATGATAGTTTGTGGGGTGGACATGCCCTTTAAAATAATGTTTTGGACAGGCCTTTAGCCCTGGACAGACTTGGGATGAAGGATGGGGCCGGCTCGTGCTAAGGATAACTGTGAGAAAGTGGGTCCTCACACAATCAAACTTCTATTGGCCAGTATACAACTGCAGATTTTGCTGGTGCCCAGAGATAAGAAGGGATTGTGCTTAGTTAAGTCAACCTCAGTCACCTAGGGGTGGTGGGTCTCAGGGTTGTATTGCACCCTCCCCCCGCCCGGAGTTTTTTTATTTGTAGTTTGACTAATTATCTAAAATGTGTATTGTAAACTAAATGTGTTATAAATTGTATTATACCTTTGTGCACCAATACTATGTCATTGGCCATTTTTAAGTTCACAGTGGAATTTTTAGGCTCTGCTTACTTGAATTTTAAAGGCAGAGCCAAAATTCGCAAGGTAAAAGTTATTTCAAGGCTGCCCGCTGGAGAAATATCAGGGGCAGCTAGAAATACAAATATTGGCTCACGAATGTACAGTTTATACATATGTTTTATTTTCAATAAAGTTGTTTGCAGCCCTTTTTCTCCCACTTTCTTTGTGCCTGGTTATTTATATTAAATTACTTATTTAGGTCATCACCATATCCACTGCAGGGACTATTACACTCAGGAGTTCCATCATCCCTAGACCAAGGTAACTACAATGGATTCTATAATTCTAGTATGGAAGGTATAAGATGAACTCTTTTAACAGAAAACGATTTGTTATGCGACACATTACCCTTTTAAAATCCTTGCATCACCTCTTTTTGAGAACAAACTATAATTAAATTTATCAATATTTTTATTTAAGATAAATGCACATACTGCTTGCCCCTCTCCTGACTCTGGAAGAGTAATGTCCAGAACCACAGGTTCGTTCGTTCACATTAATTCCCAACAATTGTTCGTCGGACAAGTTTCACACCAGTACCTCACCGTACATTTGTCTATTATGAAATTTAAAACACTTTAAACAGATTTAAAGGTCGAATGTACGTGTACTACATTTCCACAAGCCCCCCCGTTCCACATCTCCAAAATAAATATTCTATTAAAAATGTTTACACAGATTATAGGCTTGCAAATGCTACTTTACATCACCTTTTTAGGCACTGTAAGCTTGTTTGGGGTGCAATAGACACTGATGTTTAACAACAGATACTTAGCATAAGGCATCATTCCAGTCTTTTTCAAAGAGATTTTACGATCCCCCATATAATACCCATAACTTTCAACGTGGTATTGCTAATCGATAGAGCGTTTCAATACATTTAGCGACCTGTCGATATCGCAAACCTTCAAAATCCGCGGGTTTTAACTATGCCCATAGATTTCATATTTTAGTTTGTGGGTACTTTGAGAGTCAATTTATTATTAATTCATGTGGCTTGCAATGCCAAATGATCACACTATTTCATCGCAAGGCCACTCATTAACCCTAACGGCATTGGTTATGGTCTAATTATCTAAATCTTTGGAAAGCGCACTGCCACGTACAATGAGCATAAACCCACGCGATCACCTAATGTAGTCAGGTAGCAAGTTTATACTTTATTTAAACAAAAGCAACAATTACTCGCACCCCCTGCAAACTAAATATGCTGGAAAGGAAGAGTGCAATATAGAACTGGAGCTTCATACCAGACCAGTATCTTGCAATGCATTAGCACTTTGATTGTGTGCATCCGGTAAGTTTGTCAGCTTTGTGAAGTGTTACACGCCAATCAATTACCCATTAAGTTTTTTATAGAGATATGTGGGAAAATGTAGGAACAGGGTAATTATAATCGGGTGCGCTCCTCTTTTCCTAATAAAACTGGCACAGCTTGTGGGAATGAAAGTAAATCCCAAGATATCCAATCAGGAAGCGGTTACAATGTTTCTAACTCCTTTTACAATACCAGGATACCAATATTGCAATCTCCCTGTAATAATAAGGTTGTGCCAATACTCACAGGCAATTCTCATAAAAAAATTTCACCCAATAACAAACGTGTTCGTGTGTAGTAGCTGGGCATGGTACTCATTTTTACTATATGTATACTGTCCCTTGCTATCAATAAAAATCAAATCAACAATGGATAATCAATAATATCAAAATTATTATATTTTCAGGATCCTTGTGAATACTGACATCCTAAAAATTAAAAAGGATGGACTCTTTGTAAATACATGTTGACATTTTTTCATAAAATATGTGCAGCATATATATATTGATTACATCATTTATTTTATCTATACACACAGTGGTGTCCCTTTCACTTTGTTGTGTATCTCATTTCCTTTTCAATGTCAGTAATCTGGTATAAGATAGGCTGGTGTGCATTGGACACTCTCCTCCTTTCCAATGATAGTACAATTGCTTTTTTAGGTGTTCTGTTACTACGTCAACATACAGTACCATAAAAATTGTCATATTTCATTTCTCATTTACTTTTTCATACCAGGTAACCTTAAAAGGGACTATAATGCAAAAATGCTACTTGGGCTAAAGTGGTGCAATACTGTAGCCAATTACAGAAAGAGATTCAGTGGTCCCTGGGGGCTTGCCATCTCTAATCCCCCCCTCTTTTACCCACAGCATTTGGTGTCACACACTGCCCACGGCACCAGATTTGTTTGTCTGTTACTCGCACCGTACTGAGTGTAAACCCACTACACCCACATAGCAATACTTTTACTTTAAACATTTTTTGCAATTTTATATTTCTAAGCCACTAATTTCCAGTTTAAAACTACCCCTATTAAATCTGTCTGCAGTCTATAGTGTTTTTTTTCAAGTAGGTAGATATTTTCTGCCTCTGCTGTGTTGACACCCCATGTTTATTGTAAATAGTTTTGTTTGGGACCCAATCCCATTACCTCTTAACTAAAACGTCCTATATTAATTTGGCCGAGATTTATTTCAATTACCTTTTAAAACTGCAATATCCATCTTGCAACTCTATTCTCCCTCCATCCCTTACCCCAAAAATAGGTGGGATTGACCTTGAGCCCCTCGACTCCCACAACTTGGTGTGGCGCTTTAATGCCAGCACTGTAACCGAAAATGTAAATAGTTGCGGGTGCCTGTGCTGTACCTTCTACCCATTACCCCGCACGACCCGGTGCAACTCCTTTCTTAAGACGTGATGCATGACTTTAAGATGGTAAAGAGTGATGTGTCTCTCTGTATATGCCTCTTATGCCACTTACTGTTAGCGCTTAAAGTACTATGTATCTATAACTTATGAGAAAAATGTTGTCGTCCACACACAAGTTTAGAATTTGGGTATAAATAAAAGCCCTCAGAACTCTGCTCTAAAATTAAGCCCATGGATCATATAAACTATGGGAAGTTATATTGTCTATAAATTTTTAAGCAATATAACTTCCTAAATGTTTCCTGTTTTCAGCTGCTTGTAGCTATTGACCATTTGAAAATTGAAATTGAAACAGCCCACCATCAACTGTCACCGTTTTTACAGATCAATTTCAAGCCTGCAAACCTTGAATTTGTTTTCCCTCTGCCTTGTGTAACCTAGGCAGAATTAGATACGTCATTTTACCATTGTTTCTGTCTTATTAAAGGGCAATCCATTCTCAAATTAAAATTACATTAAACATAGTTAAACTCACCCCCCAAACCCTAACTAAAGTTTGAAATGGTGAAATATATAAGTCTACTACCTGCAATTCCTGCACAGTCCTGTTTTCCCTCTGTTTCTTTCTGGCTTCCTGTTCTTCCAGTAAGGCAACGGTCAATGTATGGATTTGTACAGTTGACATCTACAGCATACTCTGATTTAATTGCCCGTTTTCCTCTTTTGTGCATGCCCAGGCTCAGTAAAGGCCTCAGTACATAGGTTCTACAACAAAGGGCTCGGTTTCTCCATGGAGGCAATCCAGTAGCATAGCAGTGCATACATAATAATTCATCGGACAAACTAATGATATATCACATATTTAAAGAGCCATATGCTTCCTAAAAGATATATCTATGAGGGTGGAGTTGTCCTTTCAAGATCCAGAAATATGGGGTTGTGGAAAAAAAAGATCAACATTCTATCTTTAAACCAACTTAATCTTTAGTGAGCATGCTCAGACACTCCCTGGGACAGAGGAAGAGATATCACCCTAGCTACTAGAAGTAACTTTCTCTACCAGCTACAGTAAGCAAATGTGATTTGGGACTTATTTTTATGAAAAGACGCAGACTTTTCTTTATACCCAACTATTTGGAGGCCACTGCGTGAAATTGTTTTCAAAAGAAAGAAACATTCAAGATGGAAATAATAGGCACACTACAAAGATATGTCTTATTTGCTGATTATTGGTTGAACAACAGCTCTACTCGTGCCATTACCACACATTACATTTGGTTTTAAACATCAAAAAGTTAATAGACTGTTCAATAAACCTTTATCACACAACCTTTGTAAAGTACCTGATGACCCAATCTTAGGCTTTGTTGAAATAAATCTTTTCCTAACAATATATTTTTATACCTTTAAAAGGTTTTTTCTTAAAAAAGCTTTGTGCAATGCTCTCAATTGCAATCCTGCAGCTCCATGTCAGTGGGTGATTTTCAATTAAAAATGAAAAACTGCCACAGTTGTCTGCAACATGCATGGACAAGTGCTTTTAATTATATATACTTAAACAACGTGATAAACAGTTTTAATCTTTTCCCACAGTCCATAAGAAACTATACCAAAGTAATCTAAAGCGTAGGTTGCATGTCTATAGTCACAGAGCTTTAAATGGATGTATTCTTTACTGTTAAATAGGCTCCTGTGCATGTTTTGTATTGTACCTATTCCTAACGTTTCACAACCTAAGTTGTTTTTTTTTCACTATAGTTCCCTTTTAGACCCCTTTTATTTCCCTTCTGTGTCTCTCAGTAATGGTGCTTTTTTCCGCTTGGTTTTTTTCCTGCTTCATTTCCTTATTTTAATTTCTTTCTTCAAGATATTCCTTTTCTTTTTCGCCTCTTTCCCTCTTTGTTGGTTTTGTTTTCCCTTATCACCCTTTAAAGAGCAAACTGCTATGTATATTTTGGAAAAAGCTATTTTTTCCTTTGAGGGATGCAGATTAGGGTTGGAAACTCGAGTGTAGCTCTGGTTTGCATACACACCGTGAATGATCCCAATGTATTCATACATCGACTGTTCTCTACCTAGCGAGCCTCTTGGGTTTTTCTTTTCTGGCTGCATTCATCCAGATCTTATAACAAAAAAACAGATACTTTTTTTTTTTACATAAGCAATTATAAACCAAACCATTGACCGGTTTGTTAACATCCATCTAAACTCTAACATTGTTATGTTACTGTTCATGTTTCACACTATTATATTTCATTCTTTGGATTATTGCACATGCTCACAGTTTAACAGTGGACCTAACCATGGACTATATACAATACAATACCACTAAAAAAAAGCACTCCACCTCTTAATAGAATTCAGATTGGTTTTGACAAATCTATTACTGCTGGGTACACACAAGGACTAGTTCTAGTGCCCTGCCAACCCCCCCTGTGCTCCCCATCTCAAAAAATGGTAGTTTGAAAAGCAATCTACAGCTGGGTTTCTTTTTTTGCCTTCTTCTTTTTTAGTGGGACAATGCACTAAGATAGTTGCTAAGTAAGTGCACCGGTACAGTAATGCTGCGTGTAGCATAACCGTTTGTAGCGTCACTGGCCTATCTCATGAAATTCTGATTGGAAGGACAGGATGGTTTTCAGTGGATGCATGAAATGTGCACCAGTGTTATCTCCAGAAATTTCTTTCCAGATGGTTGCATAAAATAACCTGGGTCGGGTCATGACAGGAAAATTTGGTGAGATCTGGAGATCGTTTCCTCCCTCTTTTAGCGTGCCAGCAAGTTTTCCAGAAGTATTGGGCATTAATACTTTCTAGGTGGCAGCACTTTTCCAGGTAATTTGCCATAACCCTTTACGTGTCCACATCATGAACTTTCTTATCAATACTTTCATGCCACACTGAAACTCAGTGCCATCACAGTATCTTTAAACCTTTCCAGCTGCTAGCAAATGACATGATTACAGTATGTACCTGCATTTCCATGTCGTCTCTCCATTGAAAATGTTCACTTCTCACCTTCTCTAATGTCAAAATTGGAGAGTTTGTTTGTAGAACTGAGAAAGAGCAGTGCGATTAGGGAATCGGCATGGCTGGCTAGTCACAGGGACCACTGCATGCAGCTTCACCTGGCATTTTAAGAGCTGCTTTCCTCTCATTACTTTTTAAGCTGGCTCAGCCTCTCCCCCTCCTTCCTTGCCACATTTATTTGCAACAGTTTTTGACAGGGGGATATGACAGATGCAGTTTCCAACATGTTGCAATGAATCCCTGACAGGCAGGAACTCCTGAGTGCACTACTATACCTGTGCCACTGCAGGTGAGTATATTCCATCAATGTCAAAGTTTATAAGTAGGTCACAACGCACTTAAGTTATTCAAGAAATAATAACACCCAGCGTTTTCGGGGTTTAGCCACCTGAGGAAGGGGGCTAAACCCCCGAAACCGTTTGTGTTGTATATTTGGGCGTTTTTTGTTTTTTCAGCACTAGAATAAATGAATATTTCTTGAAGACTTAATGAGTGTGCCTACTTATGAACTTTACATGATGGACTATGACAGATGGTCGCGCAATAGTCCAGACGGCCAAAGTTGTGTGGCGCCAGGAAATCGTGTGGTCCCATAGGCACCGCACAATCGGCATGATTTACCAACAGTCTCTGATCAACCCATTCGTCCGATTACAAGCGATGGACACCTGTATTAGCTCAGTTGTGACCGACTGCCTCCGCACACCTGCAATATTTCTGCTAACCACTACATTCACTATATCGATCGTCAGCCGAAATATATTATGGTGTGTATCCGCATTAACATCAAATCCTTCTTGACCTACTTTTAATGTTATTATCTATACTGTACTTCTTATAATCTTATCTATTAATATTGCTTTTAAAAGCTTTCCCTTACAGACGTCAGCTGAGACGGCCTATAATTCCTGGCTTGGGAACAAGGCCTCTTTTTAAATATGACACAGCACATTAGTATTCACCAGTTACTTCAAAACAAGACCAAATATCCAAAATATTTAACTTCATTGATCTGGCAACTACTGAACTACAGGATGATGCTATAATCGGCCACTATACGCCAAATTAGTTGTAAAACACACTACCCGAGTTTGCCATTGGCACGGCGGTATGTCGGTCAGGGTAAAGTATGGCGCCGCAAGTTATACATCACCCACTTAGTTCCTTTAGAATCCTCTTGGATGAAATACCTACCTCTCTCTGGATCCTCATAAGAGATTCACTCCTTTAGGGATAGGCCACATTGACCATTGTTAACATGTTGATCGAAATCACTTTACAAAACGGGCACACTATGTTTGGCTAATTAGCCTCTGGCCACTACGTAGGTGCATATGCCCTATCGTCTGCATGTGATCTGTCATTTCCCCCCCGCAATTTGCATGCCCAACATTGTGCAATGCCAGTAAGACAGGCAATGGCCATTGTGGCCCTCAGCCCTACTGGTGGTCATTACTTGACCTTTAAACATAAGAAACAGAAGCAGCATAATAACTTCAGTCAGCCTATCTTCTTTTGTTACTATTATTATTGTGTATTTAAATAGCTACGCACATCTTCCATAGTCGCTTTAAACAATTACATGTATATTTTCACACTTCAACAGCAGGCCCTGCCCCGAAGAGCTTGCAATCTAAGCACATCTTATTTGACAGATACCAAACCCTATCGTAATGTCTGTATGATTGTGGGGGAACACAGATGGCCCGAGGAAACCCACGAACTGGGAAAACATACAAACTCCTTGCACATGTGTCCCAAAGGTAATTAGAACTCCAGTAACTTCATGTCGCTGCACAGGCATCAGTTTCTACACCACTACTATCCACCACTAATCCAGCCTGTCTTTTTTTATTTCTTTTAATACTGTTCATTTTTTTTGTTTTTTTAAATGGGATTTGTTTACTATATACAACAATAGTCCTTTTTCATTTTATAAAGGTTTTCCCCATGACCCAATGAATGTGTTTTAAAGTAGCATCTCCACTGGGAAACCACCTTTTGCTAATTCAAGTTTTATTGTAAGTGAAACGAATTGTGTCCTTACCTCCCCATTCCTTCAACTAAAATGACAGGACCGCCTTGTAATTCTTGCGCATGGCGTCTCTAGAGTACTAAGCTCCATCGGACCTGTCAGAGGCATGCATGTGGAGGAGTGAGAGACCGGGTTAAGTCATCCTGAATGCTTTAATTGAAGACTACGGAGGTAAGATCAGCTCCTTTAACCTCCGGGTTTCTTCAATAAAACTGAATAGAAAAAAGTGGTTTTCCCAGTAGGAGCATACCCATTAAGGCATGTACATATAATCATTTTTAAGTAATAATAACTACACTGATCTGGCCAACACTGTGGCCATAAATTATAAATTAAAAGTATGCAGAGTAGAAGTGGATCTTTTAGACTGAATCTATTATTTTAATTTCAGAGGTGCCCAAGTCTTAACCCTTAATTACTCGGATACCAACTATGTAGTCCCTAAACACATTTTAATACGTGGCAGTAATGTATTCTGAATATATGACTCACGGTGATGAACTGTCAAGAAGAAAAAGTGGGGTACACTGCCCCTGGGCCCAATACTTGCTTAATACAGTAACAGGTTTCATGGTCCCTCATAAACATATTCATGAACCTGGCAGCCATGTAACCTGCCTCTGCGTAAATAGAAAACCTAAGCCTTTAAAGTCTCGTATTGAACAGTGGACTGATGATATTTAGAGGCTCATTAAAATACCTGCAATGCTACCCCTTTATCAACATTTATAATTTTCCCTTTCAATGTACCACATAACACTTATCTTACCAGGCACAGTCCCAGTCCAGTAATATCGAGCTGAAAATCCACTGCACGTTCACAGAAAACACCGTAAGGCAGCTTCTTTCTGCAGTGCCCATTCACCACAAGGACCACTCATCTGATCCTTCCTCTGAGGCTGTCCATGGATCTGAAGGTAATGTAGGTCACAAGTGAGGGGACAAAAAAGAAGAGAGCTAATTATTATGTTTAATATATAATATATATTTAATCTGGAAATTAATATTCTAACTACGTTATGGCTCTGTCGATATTTCTTCTATATGCGGTGTTTGATTCCCAGAAAGAATTGCCTCCACTGTGAGATTTACATCCAGAGCTGAAATACAACTGTTACTGTTCAATTGCAGAGTTTTTGATGAATTTTTTGTGTGTGTGTATATATATATAATATATATATATAATATATATCTATATATATTATGCCCAATATAGCGTCCTCTGCACACCACCAATTTCAGTCACCCTCCCCGGTGCATCTCGAAAGGAATACAATCAATACTGAGAGTCGTGAGCACCACCGCGGAATTTTAGCAAGTTCAAATAAGAATTTATTCTCGTGGCAACCACATCAAAGCGTTTCTGCCATCTTGTGGGCGGCCGTCGTTCAGGGAATTGACAGAGCTCCACATGGAGGTGAGTATAATACAAACACAACACAACTACCCCCACCCGCCCCCGTTCCCTCCCCCACCACATGGCTACATCATACATAGGGCAGCAAAAGCGACACAGGATTACTAAAACATCCCCAAAAGACTGTAAAACCCAGGCGGAACGAACCGTACATAGTAAAAAGCTAGATGACATACAGGAGAAAAACACCAGTGTCATATGTCCAAAAAGGCCAATAAAGTGCAACGTGCAATGATACGACAACTGTCAGGAACAATTACCAAAGCCAACATAGCCAATAAAGTGTAACCGTGCAGGACTTAAATAAGTTCGTAGAAAGTGGCAAGATGTGCGGACTCTAAACAACGAATCACCCACTAGTATAACGTCAAGAAGCAGTAAATGAAGATAAAACCAAACTAAACCAAAGGTATAATAAAAGCGGGCTCTAAGAGATGGAACTAGTACACGAAGGGACACTCAAAAGACAGGGGAGACAACTTGCCAAGCAACGAACGAAACAAGTATACAGCAAATACATATAATACTAGGAATCACCAACTAGATAGACTAAGCACTAGCGGCTCTAGTCACTAATTAAAGGAAACATGATAAAGACCATAGGTTCATTCAGTCCCATCGGGGACAGTGTATTGATGAATTTAATTCCACACGCGCTCAGCGTAAGCGCTCGGTTTCTATGCCTCACCATTCTAAGTATCTGAATGATCATACGCCATCCTTTAAGGGTGGCTAATGAATGCCCATTTGGGGGAAATGTTAGCGTACCGACTGTTCACCGTCCCTCCGGGGATCTATCCAGAGAATTTATATTGGCTAGTGCTAAATAACGCACATCATTACCACCTGTGTGCTAAAAAAAATCTTGCAATCTATCAAAAGATAATAACGACTATTTTTCCTTTGGAAGGGGAACTAAAAAGAATGTATAGAATTGGTCGAACACCTTGAATACGAGTTGTGATGGTCCTGTGAAATTTACTTCTGTTACTAGCCGTTGAGTCGATTGAGGTTTCTGACTTGAGAATTTATAAAGTGAGAAGGATAACATACTACCACCTTTCACAAAAAGCCGACGGACCAGTAACACACGTGATGCATGCCTCCAGTTTTACTTCCTTACTTCTCAAAGAAGGGCCATCAT
This sequence comes from Hymenochirus boettgeri, assembly GCA_019447015.1. Classification (NCBI taxonomy): domain Eukaryota; kingdom Metazoa; phylum Chordata; class Amphibia; order Anura; family Pipidae; genus Hymenochirus; species Hymenochirus boettgeri. The sequence goes on from CM033472.1 coordinate 64,172,942, forward strand.
TTATTTCTCAGTATGCTTAGGGTGATTAAGAACACCAACCGATACTACGAACGCTCAGAACCAACTGTTAGAATGAATGACAATGATTTTATGATCGTGGATACGATGAGACGCATGGTCCCAAAAACAATATCGACACTGGCATTGTAAACTATTAAAATCTGAAAATAATTGCGGTACAAAATAAAAGTCTGAACCGAACCGGACCGAGACCGCAAAAGTCCACTGCCCCCAGCGTGGAGGATGACTTACTCACCAGCGGTTCCGGCGATTCCGCTCTGTTTCCGTCTTCTACTGAACTCGGTCCGAGCGACCACTGGTAAGTATAACCCGGAACCCGGACCGCGGAAAAACAGTTGTCAAGTGCATTCCGCTGAATGTGTAAAGATCCGGAAGCAGAACGATCCAAACGGCTTTGCTCCTGCAATCCTGCACATCAGCAGCACCTAGCAAAACTTAAGTGAGTGGGGACACTGGGGTCGGGGGAGTGCTGGGGCCCCCCCTCCTATTTTATCTCCTTCTTCCCTCCCGCTACTACCTGCCTGTCCCTCTACTACCTCCTGGTCTCCTGTCTTTCCCCTTGCTGCTGCTCTCTGGTCTTATCCCCCCTGCCCTGTCTCTCTGTCTTTCCCCCCTGCCTGTCCCCTCTGTCTGTCACATCTGTCCCCCCGACTGTCTCTTCTACTCTGTCGCCCCCTGCCTGTTCTTCTGCTGTCCCCCTCCCTTGTCCCCCTGCCTGTTTTTTCTGTCTCCCTGCTGTATCCCCCCTCCTTGTTCCCTCTATCCTCCCCTCCTTGTCCTCTGTCCTGGTCCCCCCTGACTGTCCCCCTCCTTGGTCCTCTGGTCTGTCCCCCTTTCCCCTGTTCTTCTGTTTGTCCCCCTAACACTGGTCCCCCTCTTTTCCCTCTGTCTATCCCCCTAGCCCTGTCCCTCTATCTTGGCCCCCCCTGACTGTCCCCTCTATCTGTCCCCCGCCTTTCCCTCTTTCATCTGCCTCCTTACTGTTTTTCTCCTGCCTGTCCCTCTATCTGGTCCCCGCCTTCCCTCTACTTGTACCCCCTGTCCTGTCCTCTATAATCGTGTCACATCCTGTCCCTCTGTCTGGCCCTCTGCCGTCCCCCTCCTTGCCCCTGTCTGTCCCCTGCCTGTCCCCCTCCTGCCCCTCTGTCTGTTCCCCCTGCCTGCCCTCTATCCTGTCCCCACCCCTGTCTGTCCCTCGCCTGTCCTCCTATCTCCTCCCTTGCGTTCTCCGTCGTTCCCCTTCCTTGCCCCTCTGTCTGTCCCCCCTCTCCCCCCTCGTTCTGTCCCCTTCCTGTCCCTCTGCTCTGTCCCCTGTCTTTCCCTTCCTGCCCCTCTGTCTGTCCCCCTCCTTGCCCCCTGTCTGTCCCTCTACCTGTCTCCCTTGTCTGTCCCTCTATCTGCCTCCTTGCTGTCCCTCTTTCTGCCTCCTTGCTGTCCACTCTATCTGTCGCCCCGATGCCCTGCCTCCCTCTAATCTTTCTGCCCTGCCTGTCCCTTCTATCGTGCCCTTGCCTATCCCTCTATCTGTCTCCTTGGCTGGTCCCTCTATCTGCCTCCTTGCTGTCCCCTCTATCTAGCCTCCTGCTGTCCCTCTATCTGTCGCCCTGCCTGTCCCTCTATCTGTCGCCCTGCCTTCCCTACTGCCCTTGCTGTTCCCCGTCTGTCCCCCTCATTCCCACTCTGTCTATTCCCCCCTCCTTGGCCCCCAATTCTGTCCCTCTGTCTGTCCCCCCTGTCTTTCCATTTCCCTCCTTGCCCCTGTCTGTCCCCCTTCTTTGCCCCTCCTTGCTGGTCCCTCTATCTGCCTCCTTGCTGTCCCTCTATCTGTCGCCGCCTGCCTGTCCCCCTATCTGTCGCCCTGCCTGTCCCTCTATCTGTCGCTGTCCTGTCGCGCCCTCCATGTCCCTCTATCTGTCGCCCTGCCTGTCCCTCTATCTGCCCCTTTGCCTGTCCCCCTCCTTGGCATCCCCTGTCTGCCCACCTGCCTGCTCCTCCCTCTCTGTCCCCCTGCCCTGTCCCTCTATCTGTTCCCCCTGTCTGTCCCTTCGCCTGTCCCTCTACTGCCTCCTTGCTGTCCCCGCTGTCCCCGCTCCTCTTGCCCCTCTCGTAGCTGTCCCTCTCCTTGCCCTGCGTTTCTGTCCCCTTGCCTGTACCTCTGTCTGTCCCCCTGTCTTTCCCCCTCCTTGCACCCTCTGTCTGTCCCCCTCCTTGCCCCTCCTTGCTGTCCCTCTATCTGCCTCCTTGCTGTCCCTCTATCTGGTCCCCTGCCTGTCCCCTCTATCTGTCGCTCTGTCCCTCCTTGCTGTCCCTCTATCTGTCGCCCGTGCCTGTCCCTCTATCTGTCGCCCTGCTGTCCCTCTATCTGTCGCCCTGCCTGTCCCTCTATCTGTCGCCCTGCCCTGTTCCCGCTATCTGCTCGGCCCTGCCTGTCCCTCTATACGTCGGTCGCCCTGCCCTGTCCCCCTCTATCGTGCCCCGTTTGCCTGGTCCATCTTTTTTTTGCACCTTCTGCCCTGCTCTCTTTCTTCCCTCCCTGACTATCCTTCAACCTGTCCCTCCATCTGTTTTCCTGTTCTGTGCCCCTACCTGTCCCAGTCTGGTCCTTGGCCCCTGCCTGTCCCCCTCCTGCCTCTCCTTGTCTCCTGCCTCTATCTTCTCCCTTGCTCTGCCTCCCCCGCCTTCCTATATCTGCCTCCTTGCTGTTCCCCTGCCTGTCCCCTCTAGCTGTCCCCCTGCCTGTTCCCTCTAAGCTGCCCCTTGCCTATCCTCTATCTGTCTCCTCCCTCTATTGTCGCCTTGCGCTGGGCCCTCTTATCTGCCTCTTGCTGTCCCTCTATCTGTCGCCCTGCCTGTCCCTCTATCTGTCGCTCTGCCTGTCCCCTCTATCTGTGTCGGCTCTGCCTTTCGCCTCTATCTGTCTCCCTGTCTGTCCCGCTATCTGCCTCCTTGCTTGTGCCCTATCTGCCTCCTTTCTGTCCCCTCTTCTGTCGCTCTGCCTGGTCCCTCTATCTGTCGCTCTTCCTGTCCCTCTATCTGTCGCTCTGCCTTCCTCTATCTGGTCTCCCTGTCTTTCCCTCTAATCTGCCTCCTTGCTGTACTCTATCTGCCTCCTTGCTGTGCCTCTATCTGTCCCCCCTGCCTGTCCCTCTATCTGTCCCCCCCTTCCTGCCCCTCTATCTGCCGCCCCCTTGCCTGTCATCTTTTGGCACCATCTTGCCTGTCCTTCTACTGTCCTCTGTCTACTTATCCTCTAACCTTTCCCTTTCCCTCCATCTGTTCCCCTCTGCCTATCCCCCCTCTGTGCCCCTGTTCCTATCCCCCCCATCTGTTCTGTGTCCCCCTGCTATCCCTTCTGTCTGCCCCCCCTGCCTGTTCCCCCTCTGTCTATCCCCCTGCTGTTTCCTTTGTCTGTCCCCCTGCCATCCCCTTCTAATCTGTCTCTCTCCCTGCCAGTCCCTCTAGCTTCCCTATAATCTGTCTTCCCTGCCTTTCCTCCTAATCTGCCCCTTTGCTGTCCATCTTTTTTTGCAACCTCTGCCTGTCCCTTCTATCTGTCCCCCTGACTATCTTTCTACCTTTCCTCCATCTGTTCCCGTCTGTGCCCTTACCTGTCCCTCTGTCTGTGCCCCTGCCTGTCCCCCACGTCCTTGCCTCTCCTTGTCCACCCTGCTGTGTCTGCCTGTCCCCCCGCCTGTGCCCTATCTCTTGCCCCTTGCTGTTCCCCTGCTCCCTCGTTCCCTCTTCATGCTGTCCTCCCCCTGCCTGTCCCTCTATCTGCCCTTGCTGTCCCATTCTTTTGCACCTCTGCCTGTCTTCTATCTGTCCCCCTGTCTATCCTTCTAACCTGTCCCTCCGTCTGTGTCCCCGTCTGTGCCCTTACCTGTCCCTCTGTCTGTGCCCCTGCCTGTCCCCCCCCCCTCCTTGCTCTCCTTGTCCCCCTGCCTGTCCCCCGCCTGTCCCTATTCTGCCTCCTTGCTGTTCCCCCCTGCCTGTTGCCCTCTATTTATCTGTCCCCTCCCCTGCCTGTCCCTCTATCTGTCCTATCTGCCCCCTTGCCTGTCCATCTTTTTGGCAGCACCTCTGCCTGTCCTTCTATCCTGTCCCCCCTTTCTATCCTTCTAACCTGTCCACACCTTCTGTTCCTCTGCCTGTCCCTCCTCTTTCTGTCCCCCTTGCTGTCCCTCTGTCTGTCCCTCTGCCTTCACCTCTCCTTGCTCCTCTGTCTGTCCCTCTGCCTGCCCCCCTCCTTGCACCTGTCTGTCCCCCAACTGTCCCTCTATCTGGCGCCTCCTTGCTGTGCCTCTATTGTCCCCCTGCCTTTCCCTCTCAATCTGTCGTCCCCCTGCCTGTCCCTCTATCTGTCCCCCTGCCTGTCCCTCTTCTATCTGTCCCCCTTCCTGTCCCCTCTATCTGCCCCCTTCCTGTCCCTCTATCTGCCGGCCTCCCTTCCTGTCCATCACTTTTGCAACCTCTGCCTGTCCTTCTAATCTGTACCCTCTGTCTATCCTTCTCCTGTCCCTCCATCCTGTTCCTCTGTCCTCTGCCTCTCCCCCTCTGTGCCCCTGCCTGTTGTCCCTCTGTCTGTCCCCTTGCCTATCCCTCTGTCTGCCCCCTGCTGTCCCCCTCTGTCTATCCCCCTGCCTGTTCCTTTGTCTTTCCCCTGCCAGTCCCTCTATCTGTCCCTATACCTGTTCTCCCCCCTTTATCTTTTGTAGATCAAGATTTTTTTAGCACACAGTGGTATGATGTGCTTTGTTAGCCACTAGCCAAAATAAATCTCTGGATAGTATCCCCGGGAGGTACGGTGAACAGTCGGTAGCTAAACATTTCGCCCAAATGGGTCATTCATTAGCCACCCTTAAATGGATGGCTATTGATCATCAGATACTTAGAAATGGTGAGGATAGGAACCGAGCGCTATTACGCACTGAGGCTCGGTGGATTAAATTCCTCAATACACTGTCCCCGATGGGACTGAATGAACTATGGTCTTTATCATGTTTCCTTTAATTAAGTGATCTAGAGCCGCTAGTGCTAGTCTATCTAGTTGGTGATTCCTAGTATTATATGTATTTGCTGTATAACTTGTTTCGTTCGTTTGCTTGGCGGTTGTCTCCCCTTGCTTTGAGCTGTCCCTTTCGTGTACTAGTTCCATCTCTTATGCTGCTTTTATATACCTTTGGTTTTAGTTTGGTTTTATTCTTCTATTTACTGCTTCTTGATCGTTATCTAGTGGGTGATTGCGTTGTTTAGTCCGCACTCTTGCACTTTCTACTAACTTATTTTAGTCCTGCACGGTTACACTTTATTGGCTATGTCTGGCTTTGGTAACTTGTTCCGACAGTTGTCTGTAACTCGCACGTTAGCACTTTATTGGCCTTTTTGGACATATGACACTGGTGTTTTTCTCCTCGTATGTCACTAGCTTTTACTATGTACTGTCGTTTCCGCCTGGTGTTTTTACAGTCCTTTTGGGTGATTTTTAGTAATGTGTCGTTTTGCTGCCCTATTTATTGATGTAGCCATGTGGTGGGGAGGGACGGAGGGCGGGTTGGGGGTGTGTTTGTTTTGTATTTATACTCACCTCACATGTGACTCTGTAATCCTGACGACGGCCGCCCACAAGATGGCCGAAACGCGTTGATGTGGTTTGCCACGAGTGAATAAATTCTATTTGAACTTTCTAAATCCCGCGTGTGCTCCGACTCTTCAGTATGATTTGTATTCCCTTTCGGATGCACCGGGGTGACTGAATATTGGTGGTGTGCAGAGGACCTATATTGCATATATATATATATATATATATATATATATATATTATATATATATACACACACACAAAAACATTCATTAAAAACTCTGCTAATTGAACAGTACATTTGTATTTCAGCTCTGGCATGCTCAACATCTCACAGTGAGGCTAATTCTTTCTGGGAATCAAACACGCATCATAAGAAGAAATATCGACGAGGTAGTAGAATATTAATTTCCAGATTAAATATATTATATATTAAACATTAATAATTAGCTCTCTTCTTTTCTTTGTCCCTCCACTTGCTGCCTACATTACCTTCAGATCATGACAGCTCAGAGGAAGGATCAGATGAGTGTCCTTGTGTGAATGGGCACTGCAGAAGAGGTCCTTACGGTGTTTTCTGTGAGTGCCCAGTTGGATTTCAGCTTGATATTACTAGGACTCGGTGCCTTGGTAAGATAATGTTATTGGTACATTAAAGGAAAATTTAAATTGTTGTAAAGTACATCAATATTTTAAATGAGCCTCTAAAATTCATCAGTCCATGTCAATACGAGACTTTAAAGGCTTAGGTTTTCTATTTACAGAGGCAGGTTCCATGGCTCCAGGTTCCATGAATATTTAATGATGGACCATGAACCTGTTCCTGTAATTAAGCAAGCTATTGGGTCCAGGGGAGTTGACCCCATCTTTTTTCTTTCTTGCAGTTTCACCTATTCATATATTGCAGAAATACATTTTACTTGCCCGTAAGAAATGTGTTTAGGGACTACATATTTGGTCCGAGTAATTAAAGGGTTAAAGAGTTTTGGGCACCTCTGAAATAAATAGATTCAGTCTAAAAGATCCACTTCTACTCTGCCTACCTTTTAATTTTATAATTTATGGCCACAGTTGTTGGACCAGAATCAGTGTAAGTTATTATTACTTAAAAATGATTATATTGTACATGCCTTAATGGGTATCTCCACTGGGAAAACCACTTTTTTCTATTCAGTTTTATTGAAGAACAGGAGGTAAAGGAGCTGTATCTTACCTCCCGTTCTTCAATAAAGCATTCAGGATGAACTTACCCGGTCTCTCACTCCTCCACTGCATCCTCTGACAGGTCCCGATGGACTTAGTACTCTATGCGCATGCGCAAGAATACAGAGTCAGTCCTGATCATTTTATTGAAGAATGGGAGGTAAGACACATCTGTCCTTCAATAAAACTGAATAGCAAAAAGTGGTTTTCCCAGTGGAGATGCTCTTTAAAAACAAATCATTTGGGTCACTGGGAACCTTTATAAAATGAAAAGGCTATTGTTGTAATAAGTAAAACAAATCCCATTTAAAAAAAAAAAAAAATGAACAGTATTAAAAGTAAAAAAAAGACAGGCTGGATAGTGGTGGATAGTAGTGGTTAGAACTGATGCCTTGCAGCGCTGAAGTTCTGAGTTCTAATCTACCTTTGGACACATGTGCAAGGAGTTTGTATGTTTTCCCAGTTCGTGGGTTTCCTCCGGGCACTCTGGTTTCCCCCACAATCATAAAGACATACTGATAGGTTGTATCTGTCAAATAAATGTGCTTAGATTGCAAGCTCTTCGGGGCAGGGCCTGATGTGAAAATATACATGTAATTGTAAAGCGCTATGGAAGATGTTGGTGCTATTTAAATACACAATAATAATAGTAACAAAGAGAAGGCTGAAATTTATTATGCTGCTTCTTTTCTTCTGTTTAAAGTAATGAAGCACCAGTAGGGCTGAGGCCACAATGCACATTGCCTTCTTCTGGCATTGCACAATGTTGGGCATGCAATTGCGGGGGGGAAATGCAGATCACATGCAGACATAGGGCACTGCACCTAGTATGGCCAGAGCAATTAGCCAACACTAGTGTGCCCTTTTTTAAAGTGTGATTCGATCACATGTTAAAATGCGTCAATGTGGCCTATCCCTAAATGAGTGAATCCTTTATGATGGATCCAGAGAGAGGTGGTATTCATCCAAGGATTCTAAAGGAACTAAGTGGGTGATGTATAACTTTGCCGGCATTACTTACCTGACCGACATACCGCGATGCCAATGCAAACATCGGGTAGTGTGTTTTTACACTAATTTGGCTGTATAGTGGCCGATATAGCATCATCCTGTAAGTTCAGTAGTTGCCAGATCAATGAATTAAATATTTTGGATATTTGGTCTTTTTTCTGAGTAACTGGTGAATTACTAATGTGGTGTCATTATTTAAAAAAGAGGCCTTGTTCCCAGCCAGGTAATTATAGGCCTGTCAGCTTGACGTCTGTAATAGGAAAGCTTTTAAAAGCAATATTAATAGATAAGATATAAGAATACAGTATAGATAATAACATTAAAAGTAGGTCACAGAAGGATTTTATGTGTAAGGCTGGATACACACCATAATATATTTTCGGCTGACCGATCGATAGTGACATGTAGTGGTTAGCAGGAAATATTGCATGGTGTGGGGCAGTCGGTCACAACTGAGCTAAGTTACCAGTTCATCTGTATCGGACGAATGGGTGATCAGGACTGTTGGTAAATCATGGCCGATTGTGCGGTGCCCTATGGGACCACACGATCGGTCGCACAAACTTTTGGCCGTGGCGACTATTGGCGCGACCATCTGTCATAGTCCATCATGTAAAGTTCATAAGTAGGCACACTCACTTAAGTCTTCAAGAAATATTCATTTATTCTAGTGCTGAAAAACAAAAACGCCAAATATACACACAACGTTTCGGGGGGTTTAGCCCCCTTCCTCAGGTGGGCTAAACCCCCCGAAACGTTGTGTGTATTATTTCTTGAAGACTTAAGTGAGTGTGCCTACTTATGAACTTTACATGATTGAATATACTCACCTGCAGTGGCACAGGTAATTAGTAGTGCACCTCAGAGTTCTGCCTGTCAGGATCATTGCACATGTTTGGAAACTGCATCTGTCATAGTCCCCCTGTCAACAAATGTTGCAAATAAATGTGGCAAAGGAAGGAGGGGAGAGGATGAGCTCAGCTAAAAAGTACTGAGGAAAGCAGCTCTAAAATGCCAGGTGAAAGCTGCTGCAGTGGTCCCTGTGACTAGCAGCCATGCGATCCCTATCCCTGCCTCTTTCTTCATTCTACACAACTCTCCAATTTGAATTTAGAGAAGGTGAGAAGTGAACAATTCAATGGAGGAGACATGGAATGCAGGTACATACTGTATATCATGTCAATGCTAGCAGCTGAAAGGGTTAAATATACTGTGATGGCACTGAGTGTTTCAGTGCTGGCACTGAAAGTATTAATAAGAAAGTCTGCTGGCACTAAAGGGTTAATGGCAATATCCTGGAAAGTGCTGGCACTGAAAGTATTAATGCCAATACTCTTGGAAAATCTGCTGGCACTAAAAGAGGGAAACATCTCAGATCTCACCAAATTTTCCTGTTCTGACCTACCCAGTTACTTTTTCATGCAACCCATCTGGAAAGAATTTCTGGAGATAACACTGGTGCCACATACCATGCATCCACTGAAACCTATCCTGTCCTTCCAATCAGTATTTCATTGGTGGCCAGTGACGCACAAACGTATGTATACACGCACGCATTACCTGGTACAGTGTGCACTTCTTAGCAACTACTTAAGCTGTCCCACTAAAAAGAAGAAGGAAGAAACCCAGCTGTAGTTTGGCTTTTCAAACTACCATTTTTTGAGTGGGGAGCCACATAGGTGGGAGGGTGGCTAGGGCACTAAGAACAGTCCTTGTGTGTACCCAGCATAATAGATTCTGTCAAACCAATCTGATTCTATTAAGAGGTTGAGTGCTTTTTAGTGTATTTGTATATAGTCCATGGTCATAGTCCCTTTAAACTGTGAGCATGTGCAATCATCCAAAGAATGAAATACATAGGTGAACATAACCAATAACAATGTTAAGAGTTTAGATGATGTTAACAACCTCAATGGTTTTGTTTATAATTGCTTTAAAAAAAAAAAGTATCTGTTTTTTTGTTATAAGATCTGGATGAATGCAGACAGAAAAACCCAAGAGGCTCGCTATGTAAGAACAGTCGATGTATTAATACATTGGGATCATTCCGGTGTGTATGCAAACCAGGATACACTCGATTTCCCAACCCCCATATCTGCATCCCTCAAAGGAAAAAATAGCTTTTTCCAAAATAAATAGCACGTCTGCTCTTATAAAAGGGTGTAAGGAAACAAACCAACAAAGAAGGGGGGAAAAAAGAAAATGGAATATCTACTGGAAGAAAAGAAATAAAATAAGGAATGAAGCAGGAAAAAACCAAGAGGAAAAGCACCATTACTGAGAGACACAGAAGGGAAATAAAAGGGGACTAAAAAGGGAACTATAGTGAAAAAACAACTTTAGGCTTGAAAGTTAGGAATGAGTTACTAATACAAACATGCAGTAGCCATTTAACAGTAAAGATACATCCATCTAAAGCTTTGACTATAGACATGCACCCTAGCTTTAGATTACTTTGGTTAGTTTCTTATGGACTGTGGGAAAATTTAAACTGTTTATCCACATTTGTTAAGTATATATAATTAAAAGCCACTTGTCCAATGCATGTTGCAGACACTGTTGGCAGTTATTCATTTTTAATTAAAATCACCTGACATGGAGCTGCAGAGATTGCATGAGAGCTTTGCACAAAGCTTTTTTAAGAAAAACTCTTTTAAAGGGTATAAACATATATGGTAGAAAAGTATTTATTTCAACAAAGCCTAAAGTTGGGTCATCAGGTCCTTTTCAAAGGTGTAAAGGTTTTATTGAACAGTCTATTAACTTTGTGTTTAAAACCAAATTAATTGTGGTATGGCACGCTAGTAGCTGTTGTTCAACCAATAATCAGCAAATAAGACATATCTTTGTTGTGCCATATTTATTTCCATCTTGAATGTTTCCTTTCTTTTGAAACAATTTCACTGTGGCCTCCAAATAAGTTGGGGTTAAAGAAAAGTCTGCAGTCTTTTCATTAAAAATAAGTCCCAAATCACATTTCTTACTGTAGCCTGTAAAAAGTTACTTCTAGTAGCTTAGGTGATATCTCTTCCTCTGTCCCTGGGGTCTGAGCATGCTCACTAAAGACTTAATGTTGGTAAAGATAGAATGTTGATCTTTTTATTTTCCCACCACCCCATATTTCTGGATCTTAAAGGACAACTCCACCCTCATAAGAATATCTTTTAGGAAGAATGGCCTCTTTAAAATATGTTGATATATCATAGTTTGTCCTATGAATTCATTACTGTATGCCTGCTATGCTCCTGGATGCCTCATGGAAACTGAGCCTTTTAGAAACCTGTACTGAGCCTTTACTGAGCCTGGGCATGCTCAAAAGAGGAAAACGGGATTAACATTCAGTAATTGGCTGTGATGTCAACTGTCAAATCCATAACTGACCGTTGCTTACTGGAAGAACCAGGAAGCAGAAACAGGGGAAACAGGACATTGTGCAGGATTTCAGGTTAGACTTATATATTTCACATTTCAAACTATTACCGTTTAGGGTTTTGGGGGGTGATTTACCTGTATGTAAGTTTTAATTTTGAGACTGGACTTGCCCTTTAATATAGACAGAAACAAATGGTAAAATGACTATCTAATTCTGCCTAAGGTTTACACAGGCAGAGGAAAACAAATTCAAGGTTTGCAGGCTTGAAATTATCTGTAAAAAAGGTTGACAGTTGAGGTGGTGTGTTTCAATTTCAATTTTTCAAACTGGTCAAATAGCTACAAGCAGCTGAAAACAGGAAACATTTAGGAAGTTATATTGCTAAACATTTCTAGCAATATAACTTCCCATAGTTTATATGATCCTGGGCTAATTTTAGAGCAAGTCTGAAGGCTTTTATTTATACCCAAATTCTAAACTTGTTTGGCGACAACATTTTTCTCATAAGTTATATAAATAGTACTTTAAGGCTAACACGTAAGTGGCATACAGGGCAATATACAGAGAGACACATCACTCTTTTTACCATCTTAAAGTCATGCATCACTTTAAGAAAGGAGTTGCACCGGGTGTGCGGGTAATGGAGAAGGTACCAGCACAGGCACCGCAACCTATTTAATTTGTCGGTTACACCTGCTGGCATTAAAGTCGCACACCAAGTGTTGGGAGTCGAGTGGCTCAAGGTCAATTCCCCCTATTTTTCTGGTAAGGGATGGAGGGAGAAATAGTTCAATGGATAATTGCAGTTAAAAAGGTAATTGAAATAATCTCCTGGCCAAATTAATATAGGACGTTTTAGTTAAGAAGGTTGGGGTAAACAAACTATTTACAAATAAACATGGTGTCACACAGAGGCAGAAATATCTCTACTAACTTGCAAAAAACAACTATATGACTGCAGACATTGTATTTAAAGGGTATGTTTTAAACTGGAAATTAGTGGCTTAGAAAATAAAAATTGCAAATTTAAAGTAAAAGTATGCTATGTTTATTTTACCTCAGCCGGTAACAGACAAAAAAATCTGGTGCCATTGGGCATGTTTGACACCCAATGCTGTGGGTAAAGAGGGGGGATAGAGATGGCAAGCCCCCATGGGACCACTGAATCTTTTCTGTCATTGGTACAGTATGCACTCACTTCTAGCCCAAGTAGCTTTTTCATTATAGTTCCCTTTTAAGGTTACCTGGTAAAAAGAAATGAGAAATGATATGACAATTTTTATGGTACTGTATGTGACTGTAACAGAACACCTAAAAAAAGCACTTGTGAATATTCATTGGAAAGAGTTCCATACACATGCCTATCTTATACAGATACTGACATTGAAAAGGAAATGGATACACAACCAAAGTAAAGGGAACCACTGTGTGTATAGATAAATAAATGATGTAATCAATATATATATCTGCACATATTTTTATAAAAATGTCAACATGTATTTAAAAGCAGTTCCATCCTTTTTTAATTTTTAGGATGTCATGTATTCACAAGGATCCTGAAAATATAATTTTTGTATTTATTATTATCCATTGTTGATTTGATTTTTAGATAGCAAGGTACAGTATACAATATAGTAAAATGAGTACATGCCAGCTACTACACCAACCACTGCTTATTTGGGTGAAATTTTTTTATGAGAATGCCTTGAGTATTGGCACAACCTTTATATATTTACAGGGAGATGCAATATATGGTATCCTGGTATTGTAAAAAGGAGTATAAATACATTACCCGATTGGAATATCTTGGGATTTACTTTCATTCCACACAGCCTGTGCCAGTTTATTTAGGAAATAGAGGAGCGCACCCGATTCAATACCCTGTTTCCTACATTTTCCCACTATCTCCTATCAAAAAACTTAATGGGTATTGATTGGCCTGTAACAGCTTCACAAGCTGACAAACCTTACCGGATGCACACAATCAAAGTGCTTAATGCATTGCAAGATCATGGTCTGGTATGAAGATCCAGCTTCTATTATTGCACCTCTCCTTTCCAGCTTTTATGTTTGCAGGGGGTGCAGTAATTGTTGCTTTTGTTTAAATAAATGTAAAACTATGCTACCTGATCTACTATTAGGTTAGCGTGGGTTTTATGCTCATTTAACGTGGCCTGTGCCTTTCCAAAGATTTAGATAATGCACCATACCAATGCCGTAGGGTAATGAGTGTGCCTTGCGATATAGTGTGATCATTTTGGCATGCAAGCCAATGAATTAATAATAAATTGTACTCCAAGTCCCATCAAACTAAAATATGAATCTATGGGCCATATTTAAAAACCCGGGATTTTGAAGGTTTGCGATATCGCAGGTCGTAAATGTATGAACGCTCTATCGTAGAATACCACGTGAAAGTATGGTATTATATGGGGATCGTAAATCTCTTTGAAAAAGACTGGATGATGCTTTATGCTAAAGTATCTGTGTTAAACATCAGTGTCTTATTTGCACCCCAACAAGCTACAGTGCCTAAAAAGGTGTAAAGTAGCATTGCAGCTAATCATGTGTAAACATTTTTTAATAGAATATTTTTATATTTTGGAACGATGGGCCTCTTGGAAATATTACCGTACATTCGCCATTTAAATCTGTTTAAAGTGTTTTAAATTTCATAATAGACAAATTCCGGTGGGTATGGTGTGAACTTGTCCGACGAACCATTTGTATGGAATTAATGTGAACGAACCTGTGGTTCTGGACATACTCTTCCTGAGCTCAGGAGAGGGCAAGCAGTATGTGCATTTAGCTTAAATAAATATTATAAATATTATAGTTTGTTCTCAAAAGAGGTGATGCAATGGATTTTAAAAGGGTAAATGTGGTCGCTATACAAATGTCTTCTGTTTAAAAGAGTTCTCTTATACCTTCCTACCTAGAATTATAGAATCATTGTAGTTTACCTTGGTCTAGGGATGATGGACTCCCTGAGTGTAATATTCCCTGAGTGTAATATTGACCTTAAATAAGTAATTAATAAATAACCAAGGACACAAAGAAGTGGGAGAAAAAGGCTGCAACACTTTATTGAAAATAACATATTTTAAACTGTACATTCGTGAGCCAATTTTGATTTCTAGCCTGCCCCTGATATTCTCCCAGCGGGCAGCCTTGAAATAACTTTTACCTTGCGAATTTTGGCTCTGCCTTTAAATTCAAGTAAGCCAGGAGCCTAAAAATTCCACTGTGAACTTAAAAATGGCCAATGACATAGTATTGTGACAAAGGTATAATACAATTTATAACACATTTAGTTTACATAACATTTTAGATAATTAGTAAAACTTACAAATACATAAAAACTAGGGAGGGGGGGAGGGTGCACTTCACAACCCCTGAGACCCCACCCCTAGGTGACTGAGGTGACTTAACTAGCCAATCCCTTCTATCTCTGGGCACCAGCAAAATCTGCCAGTTGTCTACTGGCCAATAGAAGTTTGATGATGCTGAGGACCCACTTTCCTCAGTATCCTTAGCACGAGACGGCCCCATCCTTCATCCCAAGTCTGTCCAGGCTAAAGGCCTGTCCAAAACATTATTTTTAAAGGGCATGTCCACCCCCCAAACTATCATTTAACCCACTACTGGACCCACTGTTCAGTTTTAAAAAATCCGTACCTTACATCCGTTCTCCTTATGGTTGACCTGCAGTGCTTGTCCAAAGTCCAGGAAACTGAAGGGTGGGAGCTGTCTTCCTGCTCAAATGTTTCTGCATTCTGTGTTGCCTCTGGGAGAATAGTGACATGCACTGTGGAGCCCCTTTCCCCCCTCCCTCCCACCAATTGGATCCATTCTTCTTCACTTTTCCACCTAGCATAAAATGTTTAAAATATGATAGCTCCCCTCTGTCTACCTCTAACCGCCATATTATTTATTTAAAAAAGCATTTGGATTGGTGCTTACAGCCCTTCGTTCCCGCGGTAGCAGTTCACAGCCTGGTAACTATAGACCTGTAAGCCAAACATCAGTGGTAGAGAAGGTGCTGGGAACTTTGTTATGGATCATTTACTTGCATTTGTCTCCAGAACTGACAGTGGCGTAACTAGGAATCACTGGGCCCCCCAGCAAAATTATGATGCACTATTCGTGCTTCATCCACAGTGGTTTTCTGGGAGAAAGCTATATCTGTCATAGGAAAAATAAGAAGATAGGGGCCCCTTGGCTCCGGGGTCCCCCTGCGGTTGCTCCCCCTGCTCCCCTCTGTTTACCCCCCTGAGAACTGATCTTATTAGTAGTAGCATGGATTTATGAGAAATAAATCATGCCAGACAAATTTAATTGTTTTTTATGAACAAGCAAGTAAGAATTTAGATTCAGGCACAGCAGAGGATACGGTATACTTGGATTTTGCGAAAGCTTTTCATACTGTGCCACATAGGCGACTAATGTATAAACTGAGGACTGTTGGCCTAAAAGAAAACATCTGTTCATGGATCCAATAATCAATTCATAGAGAATTGGTTATTGGATCGCAAATACAGAGTGGTGGTAAATGGAACTACATCTATGTGGGCTAAAGTTCTAAGGGGAGTGCCTCAGGGTTCTGTACTGGGGCCACTTCTTTTTAACCTGTTTATAAATGACTTAGAAGGCAGCATTGAGAGCAAGGTCTCTTTTCTCTCAGTGTTTGCTGATGACACTAAACTATGCAGAGTAACTTCAAATGATGTGCAAGTGCTGCAAGCAGACCTAGATAGATTATCAAAATGGGCAGCTGAATGGCAGATGAGATTCAAGGTTGATAAATGTAATGTGATGCATTTAGGATTTAATAATCCCTGTGCCACCTACACCATGAATAACTGTGTAAGTGTATCTGTAATGGAAAAAGATTTGGGGGTTATCTGGTAGATAACAGATTTAGCTCTGACAAACAATGCCAGGCAGCAACAGCTAGAGCTAGCAAGATATTGTCTTGCATAAAGAGGGGAATAGATTCAAGAGAGAAATATATTATTCTCCCTCTTTACAAGGCACTGGTAAGGCCTCATTTGGAATATGCGGTGCAGTTTTGGAATCCCATATACAAAAGGGACATCTTGGAAATGGAAGCAGTTCAGAGAAGGGCAACTAAATTAATAAGGGGAATGGAGGGGCTTGAATATGCAGGCAGATTAGACAAGTTAGGGCTGTTTATATTGGAGAAGCAACGTTTGCGTGGGGATTTGATCACCTTATACAAATATATTAAAGGACCCAACATTAAACTCTCTGGTGCATTGCTCACTAATAGGTCATATCAGAGGACCTGTGGACATCCTTTAAGGTTGGAAGAAAAGAAGTTTCATCTTCAGGTTAGGAAAGGTTTCTTTACAGTGAGAACGGTGAAACTGTGGAACTGTCATCCAGCAGATGTGGTAATGACAAGTTCATTGAATGGTTTTAAGTTTCTAAACTAAAAAATATTGTGAATTACTGGTATTAATACATATACTTTCAACCTTAATTACTATGTTTCTTTCTGTGACATCAGCCGCGTCTGTGATTGGCTGCGTATCAGTGGCTGTCGGTCTGGCCCCCTGCTTGCAAGTCCAAAGCGATGTGGGAATGAAGGGCTCTAAGTATCGATCTGAAAGATTTTTAATGAGATAACATGGTGGTTAGGGGTGGGCGGGGGGTTGTCTTGGGGCTGATGAGAGGTGCATAAGTTTGTGCTATTAATTTGCAGCAACAAATGCGATTGGTAGATAACATCTGATGAAGTTTGTAAAATTTGGATTAGGGGTACACAAGGCAAAAGGGCAGATTGTACTGCTTAGGCTTTATTCCATGTTAACCAACATGTATCGGGCCACATGGACCCTTTCTCAAGTGTATAACATAGTTTATCATTTAAAACAATTAACAGGAAGTGATGATCTAAAAACACACCCACAAATCTGTGATACATGAGCTCTGTGTTAACTCTTTCTTTGGTGTTTTCTCCTTCGGACTTAATTTATAACTATATGTTACTAAACATGATCATAAAAGATAAATAAACATTCTGTGCTACAAAATATATCATTATTCCAAAATCATCATTGTTGTAAAACATTATGTATGACCTAAACAGTAAAAAGTGTAATATATCAAACATAGTGTGTTTCTCAAACATAAAGTGCTAGGATGCATTCATAGAATTAAGATTCATTTATACAGTGCTAGTGTTATTAAAGTGCTAATATAATAGAATAGAAAAGTTAAATTCTTAAAATTAAAAGCTTAATACTTTATCAGCTAAAAACATATCTAAAACCTTATAGCTCTAAAGTGTCAATGTCACCCTATCTATAAAAGAAAAAAGGGGGAAGAAGCACTATTGTTTGAATTTTAATAACCTTCTTTCCTTATAATACACGTTTCAAATTGAAGCAAGGCAGATTTAGATCAAAGAACAACTTTCTTCTTTATTCATCAGTGTGGAAGATTCTAAATATAAAAATATATATATATATATATATTTTACCTGAGGTTTTCTCTAATCATTCAGTTTTCTGCCAAGATAGATAATCATTGTTACCCTTTCCTTGAGTTTCTAAATATTTTTTAGATAAGATATAGGAATTTAATGCGAATATTCCTTGGCATTAGAAAAATTACAAAAAAACAGCATAGAAGCAATTAGAAGATATAATGTGCATAAATATTTATAAAAATTATAAAAAGCATGCTATACTCCATTGTTCATTGAGACCATTTGGTATCATTGTGTTCATTTTCTTTATCCTCCTTTGGAGAAGTTTCTTATTGATGTCCCCCCCTCTATTTTCTCACAGATTCTAAAATATACCACTTACCGTATATACTCGAGGATTTTTAGGCTAAAAAAATCCAAAAATCCAACCTAGACTTATACTCAAGTCACTTACCTGTAATCCGGCTGCTGCTCGCTTTAGTCGCTTCCGCCCCATTCCGCATCCAGTTTGCTGGTGGCTGACGTCACACACGAGTAGTGACGTCAGGCGCCTCAACAGTGGATGCTGATTGTCATCAGAAGTCAGCAAGAGTCCAGATTGCAGTGGATGCGGATTGTCAGCAGGAGTCTGGATTGCAGTAGATGCGGATTGTCAGCAGTATTCTGGATTGCAGTGGATGCGGATTGTCAGCAGGAGTCAGCAGGACTCCGGGTTGCAGTGGATACCGATTGTCAGCAGGAGACTGGATTGCTGAGAACATGAACATGAAGGCAAGTCCTCTCCTCCACTGGGGGTATGTGTTTGTGTCCAGTGCTTGCCACTGCAGATGTTTGGAAACTACAACTCCCAGCAACTGAAGCATGCTGGGAGTTGTACTTTCCAAACATCTGGAGTGGCAATGAATTGGGGGTTACTGTGTGTGATTTTTTTCTACATTTAAAGGGCAACTAATGCTTTAAAACAATACATATTCAGGAGGATGGTAGCTATCTATTGTTAGAGATTGCCTTCAGATTCTGTATTTTGAGGCTTTAGTTGCCCTTTAAATAGACAGCAGAATTCCCATACAGTAATAGGCACACTGGATTTAGCTACTGTATGGGACTACTGTATGGGAATTCTGCTGTCCATTTAAAGCGCAAATAAAGCCTCAAAACAATACAGAATCAGAAGGCAGTAGTGGTCATAATTTCTACCCTCGACTTATACTCGAGTCATCATATTTTACTCATTTTCAGGTAAAAATAGGTACCTCGACTTATACTCGGATCGACTTATATTCGGGTACATACGGTAAGTTGAGAAACAGTATGTCTATTATCATTGAAATGGCGTGTAATAGGGGTTTCCGCTTTGAAATTACATATATCTTTCCTATGCTTCTTTATCCTGGTTTTGACGCTCCGACTGGTTTGGCCAAAGTATGCCAGGCCACAAGGGCATTTTAACAAACCCCTCCATTCCCCCGAGGAATGGAAGGGCTTGGACAAGGAGAGATCAGGGAACACTGTTCACAAGCGGATCAGACGGGGAGGGAGGAGAAGATCAATATCAGAGAAGGTATCCATTGAGGAAAAGGAACCGTTGGCTCAAGGAGAACTGATAAATGTAGTCAATCTGTCCTTGAAAGAAATAACAAATGCACAGTTGATGGTCTTATCAAAAGGATTAACTTTTGTTCCCACAAAACATTTCAATCTTTTCTACACCCTAATAGATGTGAATAGATTTATTAGAAATGTTGTGTTGCATAAACATTTTTTGAATAGTGATAGAGATAACTGTATGATATCTGAGAATAAAAATGAGGGGGAAAAGGAGAATACGTTAATTACAAATAGTGTTGATTTTCAGGATTTATGTCTCATACCTAGTTTACAGGATTTACAGGAACAATCAAATAACACTGAGGAACAATCGGTTGCTCGACTTGAAAGTGGTTTAATCAGAAATTCGTCCTTTTATCCTGTGAATAAACGTACAGATAATATCGAACTTTTTCAACAAATTGTGGAGGAAGAATTAAGGAGGCTTCAGGAAAGAATTAAAAGTAAAAAAGGAAGTGCACCTAGGAATTTAACAAGAGAGGAACAAAGGGCCCTAAAACAGATAATGAGTGATGAGTTACTAACGATTAAGTCAGCTGACAAAGGTGGGGCTGTTGTAGTACTTGACACCTCATATATTAAGGAGGAGGCATATAGGCAGCTGAACGACACAGATACATATGGTAAATTGAAAAGTGATCCAACACAAATTTTCAATAGAAAATTAAATAGTATGATAGACACCTATTTCGAGATGGGGATTCTCTCAGATAAAGACAAGACCTTTGTAACAACTAAAACACCCAGGATTCCAATTTTTCATCATTTGCCTAAAATTCACAAAAATTCTGTTAAACCAGAAGGGAGACCAATCATTTCCAGTATAGGTTCTTTGGGGGAAAATCTCTCTAAATTAATAGATTTTTATTTGCAACCTTTGGTTAAATCATTAAAATCATACCTTAAAGATACAAAGGATGTTCTACAAAAAGTGGATCATTTGGGCTGGACATCAGAATATTTGTGGATTACACTAGATGTTAAATCTCTGTACTCTATAATCAAACACGATTTGGGCTTACTGGCGACAGAATTTTTTCTAAAATATCAATCCTGTTACACTGATACATTACGAGAATTTATCATACAATCCATTGATTTTTTTGTTAAAACATAATTACTTCTATTTTGATGGGTCCTTTTATCATCCTTTAAGATGTGGGACCGCGATGGGCGTATCTTTTGCGCCTACCTTCGCCAACCTGTTCATGGGTTGGTGGGAGGAGTCCCACATGTTTGGAGGAAAAAATCCGTTTGGGAAAATGTTGATTTGGTACGGGAGGTACGTAGATGACCTACTCCTTATATGGAGTGGATCATATGAATCTGCCCTGGAGTTTGTTAAATATGTTAATGATAACGATCTTTCTCTACAGTTCACCGCACACATTCATAAGGACACAGTGCAAATTTTAGACTTATCTCTATTTGGTAACATAGTAACAGGAAAAATTGAAACAAATGTGTATAGAAAGGAGATAGCTCGTAACACATTGTTACAAGCAAGGAGTTGTCACCCAGGTCATAAAATAAAAAGCATTCCCATAGGACAATTTATGAGAATTAAGCGAAATTGTTCAACAGAGGAAGGATTTGAAAATGCAGCTTGTGATCTAAAAGAGAGGTTTCTACAAAGAGGCTATGAAAAGAGAGAGATAGAAAAAGCATATATAAGGGATAATGCGCCCCTTACAGTGTAATATAAGGATATAAAGTCACCGAGGAGTTTCCTGGCCATATAAAAGCACGAGACCGAAGGTCTGGGTTTGGGCTGGGCTGGGTTTGACAGGGAAGGTGTGGAAGGAGGATGGCAAATGAATGGGGAGCAACAGTGGTATATATTCTTATAAAAATCACTCAACTACGTAGTTGAGTGATTTTTATAAGGATATATTCCACTGTTGCTCCCCTTATAATCCAGGCCACTTATATATTATAAGAGGATAAAAGGAAAAAACAGACAGGATATATTATATAAAGTGAGAGATCAAAGGAACATAAAAAAAGGAAACAAAGACAAACAGTTTAATCCCCTTTATTTTGCCACGCAGTTTAGTGAGGAGTTTCAAGAAATCAGACACATTCTATATCGAAATCTCCATATCCTCCGTAGGGACAAGGATACGGAAAGAGTCCTAAACAGAGGAATAAGGGTGGTAGCAAGGAGAGGAAAAACAATAGGGGATCTAACAGCCCCTAGTTTATGTTGGTCAGATAGGAAAAAGAACAAACAGAGAATATGGCTTTCTTCCTTGGGTATGTTTAAATGTGGCCATACACGTTGCAGAACATGTACAGTTGTAAAGGTGGGTGCCAATTTCAGATCAGAGGTAACAAAAAGAACATACGATATACGTGATTTTATTAATTGCTGCACTCGTTCAGTAGTATATCTACTTACATGCGAGAACTGCAATAAGCAATATGTGGGGCGTACGATTCGTCCATTAAATGAGCGGATCCGAGAACATATAAACAGCATATTGAAAAGTGATATGAGAACTCCAGTTGGGAGACATTTCAAGGAATGTACTGGGGGAGACCCCACGTTCTGTTCGATCCAGGGGATTGAACAGGTTAAAAGAAACTTGAGGGGGGGTGATCTTTTAGATCCTCTAAATAAAAGGGAAGCCTTTTGGATCCTAGAATTAGATACTAGGTCCCCTAATGGAGTAAATCAGAGATGGGACATAGCATTATTGATATAAGGATATATATATATATATATTGGCAAAGGAACGTGACTGGTTCAAGAGAGGTGTTAAGGAGGCCATTTATGTGAAAATAAAGAAACCAAGCCTAAATAGAGGTGGGGGGGTTCGACACCATCTGTCTGCCATGTACAATGCTGTTTTGACACCTTACTCTGGGCGTTCCTATAACACCTCTTAGCCACTATCTAATCACGCCCTTAACACTTGGCTGTGATATGCTAATTGGGATTTTCCAGGGTACATAATTGCCACAGATTCTTGTACAAGTCATTCTGAATTGAGAAAGCCAGTCGGATGACTAGCGAAACGTCTTCAAGAACTAAACTTCAAGTCCAGTTGATCTAATTGAATACAACAGATATTTTTAA
The DNA here is from genome assembly GCA_019447015.1 of Hymenochirus boettgeri. Taxonomy (NCBI): domain Eukaryota; kingdom Metazoa; phylum Chordata; class Amphibia; order Anura; family Pipidae; genus Hymenochirus; species Hymenochirus boettgeri. Next base: position 64,195,275 of record CM033472.1, read on the forward strand.
TTGGTTGTTTTTTGTATTTAATGGGTATGTGTTTAATGAGTGAACTTCCTGTATATGAGTAAGGGTTGAATCCCGAAACGCGTTAGACATTTACTTATGCCTGTCCCCGTACTGCTAGCCCATTTTTAGTGGTGAGAAAATAAAGGATGTTTTTATTTTAAATATCGATTGAAGTCTGTTGCCTGCGATAAAATTCCAGGGAGGAGCGGTGCAGCAGATGCCGTGTTATTTTTGTCTTTATAATAGGCAGAGGAGAGACCCTCTGATCCGCAGCACGCCGAACTGGAAAAGTGAAGAGATCATGAGATGTGGGGAGCGTGACTGGGAAAGGACATGAGCCGCCATCAAATAATATCCACATTTTAACATATAGATAGCATTTTTAGTGTTACAGGTTGCATAATCTTTGTGTTTTAACTTAAAGCCCAGTGTTGGGTGGCAAAAATGTTCACCCTTTATAATGGAGTTACAACAAATACAGTTGAGACAAGGAAAAGAACCCACTTTTTTCCTACCCAAGAAGCGTTTTTTTGTCCTTTTTGAGTGTCTGATGGGCATAAACAGTGCCGGATTTAGGCTTCAGGAGCCTGTAGGCACAGATCGTTTGCCACCTTAAGCCCCACCCAGTATTATAGCCACACCCACTGCTAGCCACACCCATTACCACACCCTCTGCAGAAAAAATACTTCCATTTTCTTAAAAACATGTATTTGTTCTGAACTTCCCCTTTTAACTATTCATTAAACATATAAATATATTAATGTCCACAGTGACTGGTATAATACAGTTTGCCCACGGAGTGACTGGTATAATACAGTTTGCCAATAGTGACTGGTATAATACAGTTTTCCCACAGTCGTACCTTAAGTCCATGTGAACCAATAAGTTATGATGTGCACAGATTCTCCTGAATGTGCAGGGGAGGGAGTATTGGGTGGAAATAGAGGAGCGAGTGACTCTGGGAGTTGCAGCACTTTTTTACTCTAAGCCCCACATTTCCGATAAGCTGAGTATCTGTCCTTTCTATTTGTTTACTGTGTTTATTGCATTTGCTGACCAACGGTATTTTATTCTGTTTATTTTGTCTTATTTTGTAGTCCAAGAGGTTCTTGCTAGGAACTTTAGCCACTTCTCTAGCTACTTTTAAAATATCTCTAGGGTTGTACCCTCTTTCTACAAATTTGGTTGTCAGCATTTTGGCAGCACAATGATACTTGAAATCATCAGATGAGATTCTCCTGGCACGTAAGAATTGACCTCTAGGTATAGCTTTTATCGTGCCCGGATTATGGAAACTTTTAGCATACTGTTAGTTTTTACTATTTGTAGATTTAACATATAATTCTGTTGCCATCTTTGTACTTTTACATGTCAATGTTAATTCCAAATAATTTATCTCTTGTCTAGAGTTGGCATGAAAAGAATTGGCAAAGGTTAACATATCCAAACCTTGCCAAATAATAAGGATGTCATCAATAAATCTAAAATAATGTAATTTGTATGGTTTAAACTTTTCACCAAGGAAGATTTGCTATTCCAAGGAATGTACAAAGATATTGGCAAATAAGGGTGCTGTTGCAGTCCCCATCGATGTGCCTTGGGTTTCATAGTAGTATGAATCCTCATACCAAAAACAGTTTTGTGTAAGAACCAAATTAAGACAGTCCAACAGAAAGTAAATAAAGTCATGTTTTAAATCAGTTTCTAATAGTGGTGTCTCTATAGTCTGGATCCCTTCCTCCTGTGGAATTGATGTATATAAACTTTGGATATCAATTGTTACAAACTGAATATCAGTGTTTAGTAGCTCTATTTTATTTAATTCTTTAAGGAGATTCGTAGTGTCTTTTAAGCAGGTTTTAATCTTGGAGACTATAAGTTGGAGGCAGAAATCAACCACATTAGAGACTGGTTCCAATACAGAACCCACCCCTGACTTAATTGGTCTCTCTGGGGGTTACTTTAATGTTTTATGGATTTTCGGTATGAAATATAAAATTATTAATCAGAAAGGATTTAAAATGATCAACAATGGTCCCATTTGGATGTGCTTGGGTCACTAGTATTTCAATTAGCTTTTTGACTTCTGGGGTAGGGTCTGAGTAGACAGCCCTATAATGGTCTGGTGTAGTTAACTGTCTGTTGCTTCAGCATTATACTTACCAGAACTATCCCTCCCCCTTTGTCTGCTTCTCAAATGATGATATCAGTATCATTCCTTAGATCAGTGGTAGCTTTCCTCTCTGCTGTTGTAATATTCCTTTCATTTCTACCCTTAGTTTTAAATCATAATGTTTGTGTTTCTCGGATAATGGGTTTAATGCTTTAGACGTGTTTGCTAACACTAATATTAGAGACAAATTTACTTGGTTTCCTGAAGGTAGATGTCTCGTGTTTATGGTTTATCTCCAAAAAAGATTTTTATTGCAGTCTGCGAATAAATTTAAAAAAAAATAAAATTTCCCATAGGTTAAAGTCTAAATCATATATTGGGATAAATCCCAAACCTTTTTGGGTTTTAGAGTTTTTACCTCCTCTCTATCCGTGGCCTTGGTGTATATTGAGGTGTAGTTTGTCCTGGATCTCTGTCCCTCCATCTGTCCCTCCTCTGTTTGTGGCACTTCTGTGGGTTCATACCCCCCCTAAAAAAGAAGAGGTGGAGGGGGAGGAGTGATGATCTATACTCCCTCATCACTGTAGTCCAGTGAAAAATCCTCCCTTTGAGACTCCGTAGGGGGCCTAGACGTGTTGGTGAAGGGAAAACTCTGTGCTTGGGATGTTATGGGTGTCGCATCTCCCGATGACGCCACTAGCGGCAACGATCTTTGTGGCTGTTAACATTGGAAGGTAATCCTCATTGTCTCTTTGAGGTTAAGCTGATTTCTTTTGGAATACAACTTCCTTATATCGTAATAGGGGGTCTGCATTATTGAAAAATATAGTGGTAGCCACAGCCCCCCTTTGTTACAGTCCTGCAGATCAAATGTATGAATGAGCACCACTCCACAGACAAAGCCCCAACACACATAAGCCTTACTTATGGTAAGATGTCTTAAGAAGTCTATATGCTGTTCTTATTTATACAGTTCTCCATTGTTTTAACATGTAAAAACATATGTTGGTGCAACTGGTACTTTACATTAGAAATCCCTACCATACATTCTATAAAATAAAAGATGTTGGCCAAAAGATTGCCCCCATGTCAAGGTAGACTCTTTAGCTGGGCCCTACCTAACCTAACTAATCTAACCAAGCCTAGCCTAACAACTTGGCCTGCACACAAAGATGGGCCCTGCACACACACAAAGATTGGCCCTGCACACAAGGAGGGCCTTGCGTGTGCACACACACAGATACACAGATACATTCAGACAGACATACACAGACAGACACACAGACAGATACACAGACACACACAGACAGACACACAGAAACACACAGACAAGCACGCCTTCTTTCTCACGAGTCATTCAGGGATCCGGACAACAAGAGCTGCAGCTGCTCTGGTACGACCCCCCACAAATCGCAGCACTTTACCTTCGCTGGCAGCTAGATGACGAGAATGAAGCTGCAGTAGACTTGTCTCCCCAGCTGTTTGGTCCCATTGAGCTCTGGTCACGTAAGTGAAACAAATAACTAACTGGTGATCCAGGAAGAAAAAAAAACCCAAAACAATATGAAGTGGAAAAAATCTTTTCTGACTCTAAGTGGCAATTCAAGTGGAAATATTCTTTTTAGCACATCCAATTGAAGACAGTGCCATAGTTTTACCATTCTCATGGTAAAATACCCTTTCTGAACTTGAAGACAAAACTTCTTTTCTTCCAGTCTTAAGGGATGTTCACATGTCCTCTGGCATGTTCTATTGGTGAAAATACACAATAGTAATTTATCCAAAATCTGTCCACATATTCATTATTAATCTAGGTGCCCTTCTCTGAGGCCTTTCCATTTCAAAGATGTCCTTTTTGTACACAGGATTCCAAAACTGCACTGCATATTCCAAATGAGGCCTTACCAATGCTTTGGGAGATTAATATTTTTCTCCCTTAAATCCATACACCTCTTTATACAAACTGTTGCTGCCTGGCATTGCTTTCTACATTTTAGTTTGTTAACCATCAAAACTCCAAGATCCTTTTTTAACAGCAATTCACTTAACACAGAGCCATTTATGTATAAGAAGCACAAATATTTTTTGGCCCAAAATGCATCACCTTACATTTATCAACATGAATTTATCAACATGAATCTCAACTGTTACTTTTTTTATGTTACAATCTATTTAGATCCGCCTGCAACTATTGCACATTACATGTAGCTTATTGTCGACAAAGATCTTGCTGACAATACCTACCTCCAAATCATTAAAGGAGAACTAAACCCAATTTTTTATACTCCAGAATCTGAAGAAAAAAAAACTAAAAACACCAATAAACTATAAAATGCCACTTTAGTAAACTCTGTTAAAGTAAATCAAAACCTGTTAAGAACTGGATGAAGTATCTGTGTGTATGTGCAGTGTCAGACCACACCTCCTGACCTTAGTCACATGCTTCCTTCTTTAGCTGTCCTGTAAAAGGATTGGCTAGATATTATTAATGGGTGTGACGAACTGTAACAAGTTTGTGCCATAGCTAAGGACTGAGCATGTGCAGAACATATTGGTCGTTAACCAAACTTTGTGATACTAGAATGCTGAGAAGTAAAGCACAAACCATGTGTTATTTAGGTACATTTTCCAGCACCTGTATCAAAATGAGAGGTAAGACACAGATTACTGGCTTTATATCAAGGTGTTCTGCCTTCTGGTTCAGTATTGTTCTGTGGCTTTAGTTGCCCTTTAATAAACAGATTAAATAGATGTGGTGTCCGTTTTATATGTTTTTACGTTCTGGCATATGTGTGTGTTTTTATGGCTTGGGATTGATGCAAGAGGACAGGGGGATTGAATTTTACACCAGTTAATTTTTGGTAAAAAAGCAAAAAATTATCAGAATGATGATACAGTGCCAAAAGCTAAATTAGGAGCATCTCCAGGCACTACACAAACAATATTGTATATATTAAAAGGGTAAGCTACCTGAACTGATTTTCTAAACACGGGTAGTGCTGTACTATAGTACAGTATTAATTGTTTGCAGTGGGTTATATTTAGCCCCCATTATGCTATATATATTGACTATGCTCATAAATCCATGCCGATTACTATGTATATGAATATATTTCCATATCAAACTTTCCAGTATCTTTAACCGCCTTGGGATTTAACCTCAGCACAGCCATTAGCTGGTGTTAAAAAGTAGTGAAAAAATTCCCTGTATTAAAAACATTGCAGAACACAGGATACTGATTGGCTTTATATCTTAAGGTAAGGTATCATATAGTATAATATTTGAGGTTGAATGAAGAAGTCCATCCAGTCCAACCCATCTAGCAATATTCTCATTTCATGCCTAACTGTTGATCCAGAGGAAGGCAAAAAAAACCCACCAAATTTATGAAGGGGTCCTTCCTGACTCCAAGTGGCAATTGGAAATTTCCCTGGATCAACTCTACTTTATGTATCAATACCAGTAACTTGCAACATTCCTTGTTTGTAGAAACTCATCCAGCTTTTTTCTAAACTGACCAATGAACCTGCCATCACAACGTCTTCTCAAAGACAGCTCCATAGCTTTACCGTTCTTACAGTGAAAAACCCTTTCCGAAGTCTTAAGGGATGTCCACATGTCCTCTAACATGCTTTATTGGAAAACAATGCCCTAGATAGTATATTGTATGGCCCGTTAATGTATTTATACACAGTAATCATATCACCATGCAAGCGCCTTTTCTCTAGCATACATAATTTTAACTTATACAGTCTCTCTTCATATTCAAGCTCCCCCAATTCCCTTATTAATTTAGTTGCTCTTCTCTGAACGTTTTCCATTTCAAAAATGTCATTTTTGCACACAGGATTCCAAATTTGCACTGCATATTCCAAATGAGGCCTTAGTAATGCTTTGTAAAGAGGGAGAATAACATTTTCCTCCCTTGAATCCATACCTTTCTTTATACAAAACTATACCATGCTGGCTCTAGCTGTTGCTGCCTGGCATTGCTTGCTACCTTAGTAACATAGTAATTGAGGTTGAAAAAAAAAATACGCCCATCAAGTCCAAGCTATTCACTTTTCTTTTTTTTTAACCCTACCTAACAGTAGATCCAGAGGAAGGCAAGAAAAAAACAGCTAAAAAGGGGGGGGTATTCCTTCCTGACTCCAAACGTCAATCGGAAAGTATCCCTGGATCAACCAGATCTACAGTATATGTATTAATACCAGTAATTCTCAATATTTTTTAGTTTTAGAAACTTATCCAGGCCATTTTTAAAGCTATTCAATGAACTTGCCAACATTAAGTTTGTTATCCACCAAAACTCCAAGATCCCTTTCCAACAGGGATTTACTTAACACAGAGCCATTTATAGTATAAGCAGCACAAGGATTTTTAAGTCCAAAATGCATCACCTTACATTTATCAACATTGAATCTCATCTGCCACTTAACAGCCCAATGTGACAATCTACAGTTTCTGACAAAAGTCTAGTTGCCTGTGTATTTTGCAGTAACTCCTGCTATTAACCTGATTTTTAATTGATTAAAGTGTAGTCGCCCATACAGAAAATGATCTACTTTACAGCCAATCCAAAAATATGTCAGCAAATTAAGTAGTGGTGCTGTGAGATCTGAATTTAATATATTGTATGACTTCCATGAGCTTGAAGGACAGCATCCATGCGGTTTGGCAAGGATTCATACAATTTATTGATGAAATCATCAGGAGTCTTGCATTCCTCCCATATATTCTTTGGTTTCGTCTTCCATGCTTCCTCTTTCATCCTACCCCACATATGCTCAATGATGTTCATGTCAGGTGACTGGGCTGGCCAATTCAGGAGCATTTTGATCTTTTTCGCCTTAAGGAACTTTGATGTGGAGATGGAAGTATGTGATGGAGTACCATCCTGCTGCAGAATTTGGCCTTTTTTATGGTTGGGAATATATGAGGTAGCTAAGATTTCTTGGTATTTTACACTATTGATGTTGCCTTCCACCCTGCACACCCCCATACTGGATGTAACCCCAGACCATGATTTTGCCTCCACCAAACTTCACTGTTTTCTGAGTAAATCTCGGCTCCATGCAGGTTCAAGTCTCCTACAATATTTGCGGTGACTGTGGTGTAATTCAACAGAAGATTCATCTGAAAAATCCACCTTTTGCCACTTTTCCAGCGTCCTTCCTTTTAGCAGACTGTGGGACTTGGCAAATGTCACATGGTTTTTCAATTTTTGTTTAGTGCTGGCTTATGGGCACTGATTCGACCATGGAGACCATTTCGAGACAGAATCCAACAAACTGTTCTGGTTGACACAGGGATTTCAGGTGACCAGGTCTCCTGGAGCTCTGCTGCAGCTGAAAATGGGCTTGCCTTGGATTTTCAAGCCAACCAACGGTCCTCTCGAGCAGTTGTCTTGTGGAGTCTGTCTGACCTGGGCTTGTCAAAAACTTCTCCAGTCTTTTCAAATCTTTTCTTTATCCTCTGAACTTGACACTGAGAGACACTGAAGGTGTGCGCCACATCAGCAGTGGATTTGGACTTCAGCCTCTTGATAATCAACACTTTAGTCTCAGGGTGAATCAGGCATGTTTGCAGAGGTCTATTTGCAGTTGATGTGAAGGTCTAGTGTACTGGGGTTCTTTTTCTACACACCTGACACCTAATTGATCCATTATTAGTCACAGGTGAAGCCCATATGACAAGGCGACAACACTCATGTCTTTGCAAAAATGGACTCAATGGGCTTTACCAAGCTGTGAATATTAGAATACTTTTTGTTAGTTTCGTTTTGCATTGAAACATTATTACAAAAGCTGTTTGGGGTTAAAAGAACCATTTCTTAAACAAAATATGCATTAGAATTATTGTTAAGCGGCACTTCAGGTCTATTTGTACACAAGCGGCAAGACTTTTGTCAGAAACTGTATCTAGATCCCCCTGCAACAATTGCACATCCTCTGAAGTTTTTAATGGTCAACAAAGTTTTGTGTCATCTGCAAACACAGAAACCTTGCTGACAATAGCCACTTCCAAATCTTTAATAAACAGATTAAATAGAAGCGACCTTAACACAGAACCCTGTGGCACCCCACTTTAGTCCATCCTATTGATTAACCAATTTTCTATCCATTTACAAAAGTGCCTCACCAGACAAACAGACCTAAGCCTATACACAAGTCGCCTATGGGGGACTGTCTCAAAAGCTTTTGCAAAATCCAAGTACTGTTTATACTTGAGTAAAAACCGTCCCGAGTATAAACCGAGGTACCTATTTGTACCTGAAAAACAGAGTACAAATGATTGATCAAGTATAAACCGAGGGTAGAAAATATGAACACTAATGTTCAATATTTTGTACCATAAAAATAGCAGAATGCAGTAACCAACTATTCCATGGCACTCCAGATGTTTGTAAACTACAACTCCCAGGATGCTTTGGTTGCTTTCTAAACATCTTAAGTGGCAAGCTCACATAATAAAATAATGTGGTTTCACAACATTATTAAATTCCTTTATTCACAGTGCCCCAACTTACCCCAACCCCCACCCCTCCACTGTACAGACTTATGGTTCTAGTCCACCCCTAAACTCCCCATACAAAAGAGTTCCTTACTGTTGGTTGAAGAGGCCTAACAGGCTCTGCAGGTATTGTGAGTTGGCACTACCAGGACACCATTGCCTCCAACATCTCCTCCTTATAGTCCCTGCACATTGCATGCTGGGCTTGGACTCGGCTGGGAAGTCAATGGTCCTAGATCGAGAGGCAGCTGGCACTGCATTTGTTGTGAGGGATTTCCAGGATCTTTCCAGGATCTTCCCCACCACTGAAGTTAAACTTACAGGCCTGTAATTACCCGGCTGTGAATGACTACCCTTTTTGAATATTGGAATAACATTTTTTCCAATCCAGAGGCATACATCCGGACATGAGGGAATCTGCAAAAATAAGAAACAATGGCCTAGATAAAACTGAACTTAGCTCCCTAAGGACCTGAGGATGTATTTTATCCGGTCCAGGAGATTTATTAATATTAAAGGAGAACTTTGGTCTCCAAACAAGTCCTACTTTTAAAACGAGCCATCAACCACCTTTCTACGTGCTCCACAGCCCAAGATATAAAGAAATTACTGACCATAAAATTAATGGGTAGGAAGTTCACATGTGACATTCCTAAGGCTGCTCCTCCACCTTGCCACCAGCGAGCACAGCCTTAGACTTCAGTGGCAGGACAGGAGACAGGAAGTCCCCCCCCCCGCTGTGTGAAGATCCCCACAAAGAAGATAAGGGAATCCTTATCTATGTGAAACTTATTCTGCCTGAAAAGGCTATTTTTACACAGTTTTCTGTAGGGGGTGGGGTGTCTGAATGTCCCATGGCACCTGCTAGTGGGCAGGGCCACTGCACCCGCGGATGGCGGTGCTAAGGCTCCTGCGAGTGGTTTGGGCTAAGGAGCCCCCAAGTGGGTGGAGCCACATGGGGCTGTAAGGGAAGGGGACAAGGGGTGCCTGCAAATGGAGGGGCCATAAGTGGGAGGGACCAGGGGGGCTTGCAAGAGGAGGGGGGCTGCAAGGGGAGGAGGAGACAGATTGACTGGATAGATTGACTGTCATTCACTGACATGGTTTCAGAGCAGGAAGCAGGAAGAACAGGGAACCTGGTGATGCTGCTGCAATATCACAACTAAAAATGTAAATATCTTCAAAACTATGCAAAATAAACAATAAAAATACATTGCAAAAATTCTCAGGACAGCAATTCCTATCAATTTACCTAAAGTCATTTTTGGACCACAGTTCCCCTTTAACCATATTTAGTTGTTTCAGTACCATATCTTCGGTTAACCAAAGTTCACTTGCATCTTTAATACTGTTATTGCTAGTATACTCTATGAAATTTGTACATGGATCTTCTATAGTGTATACAGAGGGGAAAAATATTTAAGACATTTGCTTTATCGCCATCCTCCGTAACTAACTTATCCCCATTAATTAATGGTGCCACATTTCCAGTCCTCATCATCTTAATATTAATATACTTAAAAAGAATTTTAGGGTTAGTGATGCTTTGTTTAGCTATCCTAACTTCATCATTAATTTAAGCTAGTTTGATTGCTTTCTTACACTCCTTGTTAGTTTTTATAATCCCCAAAGGCCCTTTCCGTTCCCTTACTTCCCTCACTTAAAGGTTTTAAATGCCTTTTTCTTCCTTTTCTTTTTTACATCAGAATTCAGCCACATGGGCGTGGATTTTTTTTTTTATTTCCAAGGGTATAAATTTAGATGTGAAATGGCTTAAAATCCCCTTAAAGGACAACTAAAGCCACAGAACAACAATGAACCAGAAGGCAGTACACCTTGATATAAAACCAGTAATCTGTGTCTTACCTCTCATTACCTAAATAACATATGGTTTGCGCTTTACTTCACAGCATTCTAGTATCGCAAAGTTTGGTCAACGACCATTATGTTCTGCACATGCTCAGTCCTTAGCTATGGCAGAAACTTGTTACAGTTGGTCACACCCATTAATAATCTCTAGCCAATCCATTTACAGGACAGATAAAGCATGGAAGCATGTGACTCAGGAGGTGTGGTCTGACACTGCACATACACACAGTTGCTTCATCCAGTTCTTAACAGGCTTACATTAACTTTAATACAATTTACTGAAGTGATATTTTTTAGCTTATTGGTGTTTTTAGGGGGGTTGTTTTCAGATTCTGGAGTATAAAAAATTGGGTTTAGTTCTCCTTTAAACACAGTACAATTCTGTTCAGTACCTTTACCTGATAAAACCTTATCCCAGTTGACATTCTAAAGAGCTACTTTTAACATGGGAAAATTTGCTTTTAACATGTTAAAGGTCTTTGTTAACGCAGGCCACTTTTCCTTTCGATAACATACTCCAAACGACACTATTTCATGGACACTATTCCCTAAGCCTCCAGTTACATTTATATCTATAATGCGCTCCATGATGTTAGATATTACCAGATCCAACAGAGTTCCTTTTCTGAAGTTTTCTAAAACTTCAACCACCTGTGAAAGAAAATTATCTTGCAGCAAATTGAGGAACTCATAGCCTTTTTTCTGTGTTGGCAGTAAAGGCAGTTACACTCGACCAATCAATGTCAGGGTAATTAAAGTCCCCCATAATGAGCACACTCCCCAAACTTGCAGCCCTTGCCAACTGCATATGAAGCTGACTCACTTCCTCCCTGCTAGCATCTGGCGGCTTATAGCAGACAACAACAATACCCCCTTTCCTGTTGCCTAATTCCAACCATATTGCCTCCATTTTTTTTTAAATCCCCTCCTAGAGGAGGTGTTTTATTGAGGCAATAAAAACATTTTTAACATACAAAATTACGTTGTGTTACATTATTTAACAGTGGAGCTTAAAGAGTATTACTTCATACATCTTCTGGTAATGTCCATTATATTAAAAGCAATAAATATACATATATTATGTGGTACTGGGTTGCTTGGGACATTAAACTATTCGTTGGCGGGTTGCCATTTAACCTTTAAATCATGCAGTAGACTTTGTATTAGAAGAAAACAGGAGAAGAGGAAAAAAGGAAAAGGGGGGGGGGGGGGGGGAACCCAGTTTTGTTATCATTGCTTCATTGATTTTAACCTTTTTGGATCCTCCCAGGGGGGTATATACTTAGTTAAGTGCTATATATTAACTTCATTAACATTAACTTTACCTTTTGCTGCCCATTTTTTGTTATTTCCTTTGGCTATGGAGGTGTTGAATGTGTTGTTAGGTATATTGTCATTGTGTCCTTGGGTTTATTTCCTCCTCGGAGTTCGGTCCCGTTCCCCATCCATCTTATTTATTATTCGTTGCATGTAGCGGATGAGGATTCCCATCTGTTCCATACTTTATCGTACTTGGATGAGCAGCCTCTGTTTGTATATATTCATTTTTTATATGAATGATATATCATGTGGTAAAAGGTCCCAGGAGAGGAGCAGCATTTAGGGCATAGAGGACTCCTATTTTGTCTGAATTTGGCTAATCTAATAGGTGTTAGATACGTTCTGTGGAGGATATATAACTGAGACATCCTTTCTGATGCTTTGGGGGAGGCAGTCTTTGGTGCCTTCAGAGCTTCCTCCCATTCTTCCCTCTCTATTAATACGATGTCTCTCTCCCATGTTGCTTTTTTGCCTGAAACCTGTGTTTCGGGTTGGGAGCATAGTAGATAGGTGTATACAGTGGATATCAGTTTTGCCGATTTAGGTGTTGCTATCAGTCCCATTATTGGATTGCTCTCCAAATTGAGTTGTTGATTTCCAAACTGGGTCTGGAAAGCATGACGTATTTGGAAGTATCTGAACAGATGGGAATTTGGCAAGAGTGTAAACTCTTGCTTCAACTGATCGAATACCTTAATTTGACCATTGTGTACGATATGTGCTATTCTGGTTACACCATATTTACACCAGATTTCGGGTTGTTGTATAGAAAGAAATTCCAGTAGGTTTTTGTAAAACCAAAGTGGGGTGTTTTTATTTATGAGGGGGATTTTCATTTCTTTCATTGCTAAGTCATATATTTTAAGTGCTTGCAGTATTAAGGGAGCTGTATAGTTGGGTGGTGGTGTGCCGGCTAGTCCACGTGTAATCAGATATACAGAGTTGAGGGTTATGGGTAATTCTTGTGTTTCAAAGAGGTTTATAAGTTTGTCAGTTTTGTCCTGAGTCCAGTGGTATATATGTGATATTTCGGAGGCCAAGTAATATAGCCGGAAATCTGGGACTGCCATGCCTCCCATATTCGTTGGGCGTTTGAGCGTTTGCCAATTAAGTTTTGATCTGCTCGGTCCCCATATAAAAGATCTTGTTATTGAGTCCAGCGCTTTAAAGTATTGTAAGGGGATAAGGATTGGGGAGTGCCACACGATGTACAGAATTTTACGTAGTAGAATCATTTTTGTGAGGCTGATACAGCCTGCCACTCCCACTGGTAGTTTGGACCATGTTTGGGTTTTGTGTTTAACTAGCTGTATAAGGGGTTCTATATTTAGGGGCAAGTATTCCCTTGAATCTCTGGGGACGTTGATCCCCAAATATTTGATGGTAGCGCATCTTTGTAATGGGGTTGGGGTGAAGATAGCGTTAGCCGGACAGTAGTCTAAAGGAAGAATTTGTGATTTTTTTCAGTTTATTGTGAGGCCTGAGTATTCCCCGTATGACTAATTAGGTGTAGGATCCTATTTAGGGACTTGTTTTCATCTGCGAGGTATAGCAGCATGTCATCTGCATAGAGGCTGATAATCTCAGAGCATGTGCCCAGTTGAAGGCCTCGTAGTGTCTGATCTTCTCTAATTTTAATTGCCAGTGGCTCGATTGCTAGGGCGAAGAGGAGGGGGGAGAATGGTCAGCCCTGGCGGGTGCCTCTTGCCAGTGAGAAGGTGTCAGTTATCGTCCCGTTGGCTAAAATCTGGGTTTTGGGGTGGGAGTACAAGAGTTGTAACCACTGTATAAAGTGGTTGCCAAAGCCGTATTTTTCCAGTACATACCAGAGGAAGGGCCCCTCGACTGAGTCGAATGCTTTGGCAGTGTCGAGGCTCACGATACATCTTGCGCTCGTGTTGCTGTGGATAGCTTGTACATTCATATACAAGCGGCGGGTATTTAGGGTGGTGTTTTTCCCTGGGATGAATCCCGTCTGGTCTGGGTGTATTAGATGGTGTATGATTTTATTTAGTCTTAGGGAGAGGAGTTTGGCTAATATCTTAATGTCTGTTTGTAGCAACGATATAGGCCTGTATGATTCTGGTAAAAATATGTCTTTTCCCGGTTTGGGGATAAGTACCATCAGGGCTCTGGACATTGACTCAGGTAGGGTTTGTGAGGAAAACATATTGTTGTAGAGGTCAAGCAGTTTAGGGGCTAGTATGTCTATGTAGTGTACATAGAAGTCGATGGGGAGGCCGTCTGTACCCGGGGTTTTGTTCCGTGCTATTTTGGGATAGTGTGTTTCTAATTTCCATTTCAGTTATGGGTTCTTCTAGAAAGTTACAGCTGTCCTGTGGGAGATGTGGTTTGGGGATTTGTTGGATGTAAGTCTTGAGCTCTTCGGGTGTATGTTGTGTTTGGGTGGAATATAATATTTTGTAATAGTCTAGGAGATGGTCCGATACTTCCTTTGGTTTGGTGACGAGTTGTCCCATTTGGTTCTTCAATCTGATAATTGTGGGGGGTTTGTGTTCGTTGTTGGCTAGGTATGCGAGTAGTTTGCCATTTTTTGCCATGTTCATATAGTCTTTGCTTTAAAAAAAAAGGGTGTTTTTTAGTTCTAGTTTCGTATATATTATCGGTTAATCTAGATTGAAGTTTCAAGGATTCCGCGTTATGTGTAGTGGAGTTTCTTATAAATGTTGCGTGTGCGGTAGTTTTGTGGCGCCTCTTTCTGTCTTCGTGGAGTTTTGCTTGATTTTGTTTATGTTGGAGGTGAGGGTCATGCGGGCATGTAGTTTGAAGGCTTCCCATACCTGGATTGGGCTAGCGGACTGGTCGTTGGTGCGGAAGAAGGAGTCCCATTCTCTTGTTAGATCGGGTCCTTCTGAGAGTAATGTCAGCCAAAAGGGGTTGAGTCTCCATGGTCATGGAGGAGGGTTTTCTACCCATGTCAGTTCAGCCCAGCAAGGAGCATGGTCTGAAAGTATCCTTGGGGCATATTCTGCCTGGGTTAGGTGAGGGGTTAGTGTTGCATGTATAAATATCATGTCTATTCTGGACATCGTGTTGTATGAGGCTGAGAAACAGGAATATTCAGTTTTTGTGGGGTGTAGGTGACGCCAAGCGTCAGTCATATTCATACTTTGCATGAGTTTTGCGAACCTAGTTTTGGGGTTCCTGGGGGGTTGCCAGTCTGTGGGGTGTAGTCTGTCTTGGCAAATATTTAAGGTTGTGTTAAAGTCCCCTAACCATATAGCTGGTATCCCTGGGTATTCAGATAGGAATTGTAGGCCTGTCTTAAGTGAGGACATTGTAAATGGTGGGGGGATATAAGAGGTGAGTAGGAGTAGGGGAACATTCTGTATCTTAACATTTAAAAACACGTTTGACCTTATTTTGGAGGCCTCTAACGTTCCAAGCTAGGATCATGAACGTGGTTTGTTGGTCGCGTTCTCAAGCCGATGGGCCAGGCTAGACCGGGAGGAAGACATCTCTGCATATATCATTATAGTCTAAACAAAGAATGATGATTTGAACACATATCAACACTATACCCATAATACACATCGGAATACATTTTAACATGGGCAGCAATAAACTTTTC
Source organism: Hymenochirus boettgeri (assembly GCA_019447015.1). Lineage (NCBI taxonomy): Eukaryota > Metazoa > Chordata > Amphibia > Anura > Pipidae > Hymenochirus > Hymenochirus boettgeri. Next base: position 64,210,684 of record CM033472.1, read on the forward strand.
CCAACTCCTGGCATTGCACTATGAAACTGGTGCAAGCATTGTTTCCTGAACCAAAACAATTAAACAAATAACTTTTGTCCGTCGGTCTCTTCCTGCGGGAAGGACAGGTCGGACACTTGGTCTGGTTAGCGCAGTTTGTACTGTGCTATGGCTATTTTCCTATGGGGGCGACTTCAAATTGTCGCTGTGTTTAGGATTTGAGTAGTGAGCAAGAGTGTCTTTTCCATCCTTTGTATGCTCACTCAAGAATTGGGGGGGGGTGATGGAGTAGTCAGGATTGCGTCCAGAGGGGGGGGTATAGAGTGCGTTGAAGGGGGAGGTGGGGGGAGAGAGAGAGAGAGAAAAAAAGGGGGGGGGGCATTGGTACAGGACACAGCTTGCCACTGGCAAAGGTTTGGCAGGGTGGGGTTACATGGTTGCCATTGTTTATAAGGGTCTTTAGTATAGTATAGTAGTATAGTATAGTATTTGAGGTTGAATAAAGACATACGTCCATCCAGTCCAACCCATCTAGCACTATCCTCATTTCCTGCCTAACTGTTGATCCAGAGGAAGGCAAAAAAACCCCACCAAATTTATGAAGGGGGAAAAAATTCCTTCCTGACTCCAAGTGGCAATCGGAAATTTCCCTGGATCAACTCTACTTTATGTATCAATACCAGTAACTTGCAACATTCCTTGTTTGCAGAAACTCATCCAGCTTTTTTTTGAAACTCACCAATGAACCTGCCATTACAACGTCCACTGGAAGACAGTTCCATAGCCTTACCGTTCTCACAGTGAAAAACCCTTTCCGAGCTTGAAGCCTAAACCTTTTTTCTTCAAGTCTTAAGGGATGTCCTCGTGTCCTTTGACATGTTCTCTTGGTGAACAATGCCCCAGATAGTTTATTGTATGGCCCGTTAATGTATTTATACACAGTAATCATATCCCCAAGCAAGCGCCTTTTCTCCAGCGTACATAATTGTAACTTTTCCAGTCTCTCTTCATATTCAAGCTCCCCCAATCCCCTTATTAATTTAGTTGCCCTTCTCTGAACCCTTTCCATTTCAAAGATGTCCTTTTTGTACACAGGATTCCAAAATTGCACTGCATATTCCAAATGAGGCCTTACCAATGCTTTGTAAAGAGGGAGAATTACATTTTCCTCCCTTGAATCCATACCTCGCTTTATACAAGACAATACCATGCTGGCTCTGGCTGTTGCCGCCTGGCACTGCTTGCTACCTTTAAGTTTGTTATCCACCAAAACTCCAAGATCCCTTTCCAACAGGGATTCACTTAACACAGAGCCATTTATAGTATAAGTAGCACAAGTATTTTTAAGTCCAAAATGCATCACCTTACATTTATCAACATTGAATTTCATCTGCCACTTAGCAGCCCAATGTGATAATCTATCTAGATCCCCTTGCAACGATTGCACATCCTCTGAAGTTTTTAATGGTCGACAAAGTTTTGTGTCGTCAGCAAACACAGAAACCTTGCTGACAATACCCACTTCCAAATCATTAATAAATAGATTAAATAGAAGCGGCCCCAACACAGAACCCTGTGGCACCCCACTTAGCACTTTAGTCCATAATGATGAAGCCCCATTAACAACTACTCTCTGCATCCTATTCTTTAACCAATTTTCTATCCATGTACAAATGTGACTCCCCAGACCAACAGACCTTAGCTTATTCATTAGTCGCCTATGGGGGACTGTATCAAAAGCCTTTGCAAAATCCAAGTAAACTACATCTACTGCTATACCAGAGTCTAAATTTCTACTTACTTCCTCATAAAAGCCAAGCAAGTTAGTTTGACAAGATCTATTCCTCCTAAATCCATGCTGGTTACTACTTATAATGTCAGTCCTTGAAACATACTCTAGAACATGATCCCTTATTAAACTTTCCAGGATCTTCCCCACCACTGAAGTTAAACTTACAGGCCTGTAATTACCCGGCTGTGAACGACTACCCTTTTTGAATATTGGAATAACATCAGCCTTTTTCCAATCCAGAGGCACACCACCGGACATGAGGGAATCAGCAAAAATAAGAAACAATGGCCTAGATAAAACTGAACTTAGCTCCCTAAGTACCCTAGGATGTATTTTATCTGGTCCAGGAGATTTACTAATATTAACCTTATTTAGTTCTTTCTGTACCATATCCTCGGTTAACCAAAGTGAACTTGAATCTTGTATACCTTTATTGCTACTATACTCTATGATATCTGTACTTGGATCTTCTATAGTGTATACAGAGGAAAAAAAAATATTCAAGACATTTGCTTTATCGCCATCCTCCGTAACTAACTTATCCCCATTAATTAATGGTGCCACATTCTCAGTCCTCATCTTCTTACTATTAATATACTTAAAAAAATGTTTAGGCTTAGTGATGCTTTCTTCAGCTATCCTAACTTCATTATTAATTTTAGCTAGTTTGATTGCTTTCTTACACTCCTTGTTACAGTTTTTATACTCCCTAAAGGCCCTTTCCGTTCCCTCGGCCTTAAAGGTTTTAAATGCCTTTTTCTTCCTTACCATTTGCCTCTTTACATCAGAATTCAGCCACATAGGCGCGGATTTATTTTTTTTACATTTATTTCCCAAGGGTATAAATTTAGATGTGAACTGGCTTAAAATCCCCTTGAACACAGTCCACTTCTGTTCAGTACCTTTACCTGATAATACATTATCCCAGTTGACATTCTGAAGAGCTGCTTTTAACCTGGGAAAATTTGCTTTCCTGAAATTAAATGTCTTTGTTAACCCAGCGCACTTTTCCTTTCGATAACAAAGTCCAAATGCCACTATTTCATGGTCACTATTCCCTAAGCCTCCAGTTACCTTTATATCTATAATGCGCTCCACAATGTTAGATATTACCAGATCCAACAGAGCTCCTTTTCTAGTAGGAACCTCAACCACCTGTGAGAGAAAATTATCCTGCAGCAAATTCAGGAACTCATCGCCTTTTTCTGTGATGGCAGTTCCACCACACCAATCAATGTCAGGGTAATTGAAGTCCCCCATAATGAGCACACTCCCCAAACTTGCAGCCCTTGCCAACTGCTATGAAGTTGACTCACCTCCTCTCTGCTAGCATTTGGCGGCTTAAGCAGACACCAACAATGACATCTACCCCCTTTCCTGTTGCCTAATTCCACCCATATTGCCTCCACTTTATCATCCATATCACCAGCTATCTCTTCTTTTAAATTTGGCTTCAATTCTTTTTAACATATACACATACTCCTCCCCCTTTCCTTTTTTTTCTGTCCTGCCTAAACAAGGCATATCCTTCTATATTTACAGCCCAGTCTTGAGAACTGTTCAACCACGTTTCTGCTATACCTATTACTCATACTTTTCATTCAATGCCATCATTTCCAATTCACCCATTTTGTCAGCCAGGCTTCTCGCATTTGCAAACATACATTTTAGATTATGATCCTGTAATTTATTCGTACACTTTGATACACATTCCTCCCTATCCCCTATGCTAGCCCCACCCCCCTTTCCACCCACCACTGGCCTATCTACACCCTGCTTTCCTCCTGGACAATCTTCCCAGTGAGACTGCTAATACCCTCCCCCCCCAAACCTAGTTTAAATCTCCTCCAACCCTCTAGCCTCTTCTCCCCTAAAACAGCTGCACCACCATCAGTGAGGTGCAACCCATCCCTACTAAAGAGCCTGTACCGACAGCAAAGTCTGCCCAGTTCTCAATAAACCCAAACCCTTCTCCTACACACCACTTTCTTAGCCACGCATTAATGCTCCTAAGCTCCCGCTGTCTCCCTGGCTTAGCACGTGCGTGGGGTAGTATTTCTGAAAACACTACCCTGGAGGTCCTTGCTTTTATCTTGGCCCCTAGTTCTCGGAAATCATGTTTAAGGACCCACTCCACCTCTAACTTTGTCATTGGCACCAATGTGAACCAAGACCGCCGGGTCACACCCGCCCACCCAATAATCTGTCTACACGATCCACCCACATGCCGAACCCTAGCACCAGCAGGCAACACACAGTTCGCATGTAGGGTCCTGGCGGCAGATTACCCTATCTACCTTCCTTATAATGGAGTCCCCTACCACTACCACCTGCCTTGCATTCCTGGCCCTTCGTTTCCTCCTCCCTGTTATCAGAGTGCAGTCCCCTGGGTGCTCAAGGGACTATCCCCCTCCATACACGCTAATTCCGAGGTGTCCTCCTCCACTTCATTACCTAAGGCGGCAAATCTGTTGGGATGGACAATCTGGGAAGAAGCCCCCCACTCTTCCGTCCCCCACTTCCCCTAGTAACCCAACAAAACTACCTCCTTCCTCATCCTTTCTTGTCCCTCTTCCACCCACCTCTAATGCCCCCAGCCAGTGCCTGCTGACCCCCCAGTTCTGCCAATCCCCGCAATGCTGCAAGCTGCCCCCTTAGACTCTCCACCTCGGCTCCCAACGGGCAACCCACTCACACCTGACCAGACATAGGTTCCCCGGAACGTCTGCTCCAGTTTCCTATACATGTGGCACGATGCACATTGCATGGTACTGACAAAACTGTCCCTTCTAATACACCACACCAACACAGTGACGCACAAACCTTGTTTAATTGTCCTTCTTGTTTCAATGTCCTCTTTTTTTATGTCCTTGAGATCAAGGGACTCAAGAAAGGGCCACTCACAAGTTCGTTACACTCAAGGAAACTCCTTTTGTTAGGTCCAAACCACAGGCCCAACACTGTGAATCCTATTTAACTAATAGGCCCCAACCCCCACACCATTATGCAAGAGCCAGAAAGAGAGGGAAAAAAAAACCCAAACACTTATTAACCCTTTCGCAGCCTGTTTGTGATTACAACAGGTACAATACTAGAATATAGAAGTCCAGCACACCCCTTTAACTGGAAAAGAAAGATTAGTCTGCTTACTGCACACTCAATCCTGCACACAGTTTTTAACAGTACAAACAATCCTTATTTTCAAACTGTCAAACAATCCTTATTTTCAAACTTTCACACACACCACCATACAACCATCAAATGATTAAGTGTCCTTCTTTTTTTATGTCCTTGAGATCAAGGTCCTTAAGAGAAAGGGCCACTCACAAGTTCGTTACACTCACAGGAAACTTCCTTTTGTTAGGTCCAGTTTAGGTGTCTGTCCATCGTGCATGCTGCCATTTTGGTATGTGAGGCCATATGTTTACCCGTTTATAGAGTTATAGATACAGTCTTACCAGTTCGGCAGGCTGCGTGGCGTTGTTGTTGGTTCCATCCAGGAAGGTATTTAGGGGTTGGGTCTTTCTTGAGAAGGGCCTCCTGTGTGGTCGTGATTGGAGTCAAGCCATGTCGAAGCCTCTGCAGCTGATGTGAAAAAGTGTATTTTGTCACCTTTTGTAACTCGGAGGCGGGTTGGCTACAGCATAGCGTATTTTAGGTTGGCGGAGCGCAGCCTTCGCTTTACATCCGTGAATTTTGCGCGTTGCTTTTGTATTTCCAAGGAAAAGTCTGGGTACACCGAGATCAAGGTGTTTTGGTATGGGATGTTAACCTGTTCCCTGGTTAGCTGGAGTGTGGTGTCTCGGTCTCGAAAGTTAAGTAGTTTTGCAATAAATGTTCTCGGGGGGCTCCAGAGGGGGGAGGTCGTGCAGGTATTTGGTGTGCACGTTCTACCACAAATGTATAGGAGAAGCTGTTCCTCCCGAATGTAGTGATTAGTAAGTCTTCTAGGAATCCAGCCGGGTCTGAGCCCTCCGCCCTCTCTGGCAGCCCCACCAATCTGATATTATTTTGTCTATGTCTGTTCTCCAAGTCTTCTTGGTGCTGGTGTATAGTGTTTATTGTGGCCTGTTGGGTCTCTATCATGTGTTGCATGGGAGACACCACCTCCACCGTGCACGCATTTTATCTGCGTTCTGGTTTACGCTGCGGGTAGTTAGGACTGTTGTTTTACAGGTGGTCTTTGTTTCATGGAGGTGCTCACGAAGGGTGTTTTGATTGGTAGTTTTTCGTCGTATAGTGGTATTGGTAGAGAGGTGGATATTGCTAGAGTCTCTGTTTTGGGGTTCGACTGGGTGGTCGGTTAAGTGTCTATTGTGTATATTTTTAGGTGGAGGCTTGGGTTGACCCTCAATATCAGTTGGAGTGGTTTGGGAAGTTGGGTATCAGCTGACGTGGGATTGGTGTTGGCTGTCAGGGCAGTGAAGGCACAGTGAAGGAGTTGTGGGTTCTTGCGTTGGGCTGGTCCTGTGGTGGGGCCCAAGGTTTACCTGTCTATTTTTTTTTTTTTAATGTCCCCTTCCCTGTTTCTACCTGTGGTAGTGCAGGTCATCTACTTTGTGCTGGGTAACTGTAGGGCCTTTTTCAGGGGCCTAGTTGGTAGTGGGGGGTTCAGAGCGTGCCTGTCCAACTTTGGCCTTGTGGTCAGGTGGGTGTGGGGGGTTTTGGGGCTCCTGCCTCCCACCTCTGTGCGCCCAGATGGTGGAGTGTTTCAGGCCACGTCTCTTCACCGGGGCGGTTCCAAGGGCCTGGAGTGGGCCGTGATGTATGGGCCTTATTGGTGCCAGTCCGGAGGCTCCTGTGCTCGAGGCTCCGCTCCCGTGTCTGTGGGCCGTTCTCGGTGTTGGAGTGGAATCTCAGCAGTGGGGCAGAGTCTCCGGTACCATCGGGTACGTGTTGCTCCGGTATATTTGTGGGGCCTGATGTTCGCCCCACGTGGGTTGCGGTCGGGCCACGTGGGTTGCCTGTCCGGGTTTGGCCTTATAGTTAGGTAGGTGTGGGGTTTTTTGGGGCTCCCGTCTCCTACCTCTGTGTGTCTGGTGAGTGGGGTGCTTCGGGTCGTGCCTCCCGTTCGCTTCACCAGAGTAGTTCCAAGGGCCTGCGGTGGGCCATTGTAGTCAGGCCTTGATGATGCCAGTCCGGAGACTCCCGTGCACGGAGCTCCGTTCCCGTGTCTGTGGGCCGTTCTCCGTGATGAGGCAGGATTTCGGTGCCTTTGGTTCCGGTTTTGCTGGGTGTATGCTGCTTCGGAGTGCTTGTGAGGCCTGGCGGTCAGTCCACGTGGGTTGCGGTCGGAGCAGTGTGTGCCTAGTTCGGGGTATGGGGGGTTCCTCCACCTCAGAGGGTGTTCAGGTGTCACTGAGGGTAGGTTTTAGATTGTTTTTTTGCTTTCCCCCATCAGGATATTTCACAGATTTTTGTGGGTGAGCGGAGCTACTTAGACGTGTGTCCTATCTTATGCCATGCCAGGCCATGCCCCATATTCCCTCCATTTTAACATCCATATCGCCAGTTATCTCTTCTTTAAAATTTGTCTTCAATTCTTTTTTAACATTGTTAGAATAAATATCCTGCACTAGTCCCACCTGGACACTGATGCCTGTCTTAGACCACTGAGAGACCCTCAGCGCTGGGAGAAAGGATTACACAACACGTTAGGTGCAGTAAAATCTCTTTTCTCAGTTTATTTATTTCGTACATTCGAATATATCAAACCAAAAAAAGTGCTTTGCCAGAGAAAGGGGCAGGCCAGACACAGTGTCTACAGATGAGATAAAAGATCCACTGGGATGCAAGGATAGAGTCAGGTTGACACACAATGTAGGAGGCAAAACATCTGCAATAACACAACAATAATAAAAGACAAAATGGAGTTAGAGAACAAAATGGCTGCTATTAGGCTAAGTGATTATAGAGAATATATAAAAAACAGTTCCACCCTTTTATCCCGAAGGGATAACTAAACAGAAATTATATTTAAAGGGCAATTATAGCGAGAAAATAGTTTTTTTTTAATTCCTGTGAAGAAACGAAGCCACACAGCAACATGAAAGTAAGGCAGCTTATACTAAGTGATCTATACATTGTATAGAGACAAAGTTTTTTTTTCACTATAGTTGCACTTTAATTTATAGCAAAATTATCAGTGGAAATAGTATTTAGAGCAATTACATCATTATACATAGCAGCCTGAGAAACAATTAGTAGGAAGCTTACAAAATGAAGAGAATATAGAAAAACATCCTGGGGCACATTGAAGACAGCAGCAACAGAGAAAAACACATATAATAATTATAATTGTACCAAAAATATTGCGCAGCTGACCCCAGGAGGGAAGCCACCAAAAAAGCATATTCCATAAAGAAAATTTACCATCATCTATTTTGATGTGATTGCTAAGTTGTTGCAAATTACTGATCTGATATTTAATAGTGAGGGTATGATCAGAAAGATTAAAACAGCACATACCTTCAACACTTTCACATCCTTGATTATGCAACAGAAATAGATAATCAATAACAGCACGATTCTGGAGAACAGCATGTTTAAGAGTATTATAGTCAGTTAACATATTGGTAAGGATAGAACTTGTTATATTTATTTTTTTAGCTACTACACATGCAAGATAAAGCAATTGTCTACCAGTATATATTGTTAGACCTGGAATGCCTACGATACTAGCACCTAAAGCAACAACTTCAGTTTCAGATAGGGGATGCACATTAGACTTACAATCCTCTGGCATAGTTATAAGATCTCTGCGATTACGTTTACCTGCAGAGAGGAAAGAAGAAGATTGCAAATGTGTGCTTAGATACTTAATCTACTGATAGCACAAGGACCTCCAGAAATGTTAGCAGGTAAATAAGTGTAGCTAACATTCCCACAGGCCATAACTCATCCCTCTGAAAAAACAATGTGTACATAATTTGATATTGTTTGGTAGGTGAGATTACACTTCATGTTATTGCTTACAGAAACACTGAAGCTGGAATAGCGATTAAACAATGTTCCGAATTTTTACATTTCCTAAACAAAAGTCAGTTGTGTTTAGGAGCTTCTTTGAAATATACTTCCAAATGTTACCTGGGGGCAATGGAACACGGGGAGCAATAGAGCGGGAAGCTCTGTTCATTCTAATAACCTCAAAATGGGAAAAAACACAGAATAAGATGAAAAATGAACAGGTCAGGAAAATGTATTTCATCTGGAGTTTACAATTTATCACCGGTTTGGAATCTGGGCTCATCTTAATCTTTCTCCTCGAGGGTGGGTGCGTTGTCATCTCTGAAGTCATCTGGGTGGTCATCTCGTTCTCCAATCAACAGATTCTGTGCGCGCTTTACTCTGGAAGCATGTATCCATGATGGATTGCCTTCAACCAAGATAGCTGTGCGAGTCACAGGGAGGCTCTAAAGATTTGTGTTGATGTAACGCCTTTACCAAGACCACATCACCTGGTTTGAATGGGTGCATCGGAGCACTAGAAGGTAAAGGAAAAGACAAAGAAACATCACCATAGATACTATTCAATTTTTCAATCAGATTTGTCACGTAAGCTTCCTGGATAAATTCCAGGTCACCTGTAATTAATGTCCCTGTCTTAACTGCCCAAGGCGTAGGAAATGGTCTACCCATTAAAATTTCGAAAGGGGACAACTTGGATGTAGAATTGGGGGCCATATGAATCTCTGCTAATACAGCTGGTAAATAAATATCCCATTTACTGAAAGAACCTGCAGTAGCTTTCCTAAGTTTCTCTTTTATTGTGCAGTTCATTCGTTCAACAACATCTGAACTCTGGGAATATATACTGTGTCCATTTTAGGACATCATCAGGTGTCAGGTATCGGGTATCAGGTGTCAGGTATCGGGTGTCGGGTATCAAGTGTCAGGTATCAGGTGTCGGGTATCAGACATCAGGTATCGGGTGTTGGGTATCAGGTATCAGGCATCGGGTATCAGGCGTCAGGTATTGGGTGTCAGGTATCGGGTGTCAGGTATCAAGTGTCAGGTATCGGGTATCAGGTATCAGGTGTCAGGTATCAGGTGTTAGGTGTCAGGTATCAGGTATCGGGTGTCAGGTATCAGGTATCGAGTGTCAGGTATCAGGTGTCAGGTATTGGGTATCAGGTGTCAGGTATCGGGTATCAGGTGTTAGGTGTCAGGTATCAGGTGTCATGTATCAGGTATCATATTTTGTGTATTAAGCTGGCCATACACTAAGCAAACATTAAATAGGTTAGACATTAGACAGATTAGCAAAATGTGACCTAGCTTTTGGGGAATAACATTAAAAGTTTTTTAATAGAGGTGGGCATACCCTTAACAACCAGTAAGTGAAGATAAATGTGTAAAAGAGTATGTACCTGTATCTGTGTGGAGGTATTAGTGTTTACATTTACGACCATGAAACTAATTGTTTTGATGACATGACCCTTAAGCTGAGGCCACACTGCAACGCACAGGAATCGTGCACAAAATTGCGAGCGTTATCGCACGCGATTGTGTGCGCAGTTCTTGTGCGTTTTGTGTTTGCGTTCGCGTTTTGCGCATGCGTTTTAGCCATTTTGCGTTATGGAAACGCATGCGTTAACGCAGCAAAAATGGTTAACACATGCGTTACCAAAACACGAACGGACGCGCAATCGCATGCGCATTGGAAATCGCGGGAATTTTCGCGTTCCCGCGATTTCCATTTTAGCGAAAACCGCGAGCGCAAAACACGTGCACAAGCGTGTGAAAAACGCGCTAGTGTGGCCTAGCCCTTAAACCTCAAAATATCCATATTAGAAGATTGTACCCTTTATGGAAAAGAAATATCCTGATATTTGCCGATAATGCAGTAACGCTTCCACCGATTCCTTAGCTAGCTAAAATAGGAAGAACAGTAATTTAGCTTTTCAAGCCAAATTATATATATATATAAAAAAATATATTATTAAAAAAACAAAATATATATATATATATATATAATATATATAAAATAAAGCTGAAAATAAGCACCATCTATGCAAAAGTCTGCACATGTCCCTAAATGTACAGAAAAAACATCTTTGTGTCAATCCTCATGTTTCAGGTTTCATGTATCAGAGTCAGGTATCATTTATCGTTATCAGAGTCAGTATCATTCATCATGTATCAGAGTCAGGCATCATTCATCATGAATCAGAGTCAGGTATCATTCATCATGATCAGAGTCAGGTTCATTCATCATGTATCAGTCAGGTATCATTGATCAGGCATCAGAGTCAAGTATCATTCATCAGGTATCAGAGTCATGTATTGTTCATCAGGTATCAAAGTCAGGCATCAGAGTCAGGCATCTCATTCATCAGGCATCAGAGTCAGGCATCATTCATCGGGTATCATTCATCAGGCATCATTCATCAGGTATCAGAGTCAGGCATCATTCATCAGGTATCATTCATCAGGTATCAGAGTCAGGCATCATTCATCAGGCATCATTCATCAGGTATCATTCATCAGGCATCATTCATCAGGCATCATTCATCAGGTATCAGAGTCAGGCATCATTTATCGGGTATCAGAGTCAGGTATCATTCATCAGGTGTCAGAATCAGGTATCATTCATCAATGATATCTGATGGCTGATAACTGATTCCTGACTCTGATACATGATGAATGATACCTGAATTTGATAACTGACTTTGATGCCTGATGAATGATACCTGACTCTGATACCTAATGAATTATGTGTGACACTGATACTCTGATAAATGATACTTGATGAATGATATCCATGAATGATACCTAATGATAATGAATAACACTGATAGCTAACTTTGATACCTGATGAATGATACATGAAACCTGAAACATGAGGAATGACACGAAGATGTTTTTTTTCTGTAGATTTTAGGCATGTGCAGACTTTTACATGCATAGATTTCCAGCTTTATTTCTTACTTTATTTTTTTTTTTATTTCTTTCACTTGAAAATCTAAATTACTGTCCCTTTCTATTCTCTTTATCTTTGTCTTCTTTTATTTATTTAAAAAACACGCTTTTTTGATTATTGATCAAAATTTTTTTTTGACTATAGTTAGCCTTTAGTATTGCTTCATGATACCTGACACCCGATAGCTGATACCTGACACCTGATACCTGACACCTGACACCCGATACCTGACACCCGATACCTGACACCTGATACCTGACACCCGATACCTGACACTCGATACCTGATACCTGACACCCGATACCCGATACCTGACACCTGATAGAGGAAGGTCGTACAACCTGATCGTCCTTATCCCCTTAAATTAATGGTTGCCACATGTCCAGTCCTCATCATCTTAATATTAATTATACTTAAAAAGAATTTTTAGGGTTAGGATGCTTTGTTTGAGCTTATCCTAACTTCATCATTAATTTAAGCTATTTTGATTGCTTTCTTACACTCCTTGTTAGTTTTTATAATCCCCAAAGGCCCTTTCCGTTCCCTTCTTCCCTCACTTAAAGGTTTTAAAAATGCCTTTTTTCTCCTTTTCTTTTTTACATCAGAATTCAGCCACATGGGCGTGGATTTTTTTTTTTATTTTCCAATGGTATAATTTAGATGTGAAATGGCTTAAAATTCCCCTTAAAGGACAACTAAAGCCACAGAACAACCAATGAACCAGAAGGCAGTAACACCTTGATATAAAACCAGTAATCTGGTGTCTTCCTCTCATTACCTAAATAACATATGGTTTGCGCTTTACTTCACAGCATTCTGTATTCGCCAAGTTTGGTCAACGACCGATTATGTTCTGCAACATGCTCATCCTTAGCTAATGGCAGAACCTTGTTTACAGTTGGTCACACCCATTATAATCTCTAGCCAATCCATTTACAGGACAAGATAAGTCATGGAAGCATGTGACTCAGGAGGTGTGGTCTGACACTGCACATACACACAGTTGCTTCAATCCAGTTCTTAACAGGCTTACATTAACTTTAATACACATTTACTGAAGTGGATATTTTTTTAGCTTATTGGTGTTTTTTAGGGGGTTGTTTTCAGATTCTGGAGTATAAAAAATTGGGTTTTTTCTCCTTTAACACAGTACACATTCTGTTCAGTACCTTTACCTGATAAAACCTTATCCCCAGTTGACATTCTAAAGAGCTACTTTTAAACATGGGAAAATTTGCTTTTAATAACATGTTCACGGTCTTTGTTAACGCCGGGCCACTTTTCCTTTCATAACATACTCCAAACGACACTATTTCATGGACACTATTCCCTAAGCCTCCAGTTTACCTTATATCTATAATGCGCTCCATGATGTTAGATATACCAATCCAACAGAGTTCCTTTTCTGAAGTTTTCTAAAACTTCAACCACCTGTGAAAGAAAAATTATCTTGCAGCAAATTGAGGAACTCATAGCCTTTTTTCTGTGTTGGCAGTAAAGGCAGTTACACTCGACCAATCAATGTCAGGTAATTAAAGTCCCCCATAATGTAGCGCACACTCCCCAAACTTGCAGCCCTTGCCAACTGCATATGAAGCTGACTCACTTCCTCCCTGCTAGCATCTGGCGGCTTATAGCAGACAACACAATACCCACTTTCCTGTGCCTATTCCAACCATATGCCCTCCATTTTTTTTTAAATCCCCTCCTAGAGGAGGTGTTTATTGAGCATAAAAACATTTTTAACATACAAATTACGTTGTGTTACATTATTAACAGTGGAGCTTAAAGAGTATTACTTCATCACATCTTCTGGTAAATGTCCATTATATTAAAAGCACATAAATATACATATATTATGTGGTACTCTGGGTTTGCTTGGGACTTAACTATTCGTTGGCGGGTTGCCATTTAACCTTTAAATCATGCAGTGACCTTTTTGTATTAGAAGAAAACCGGAGAACAGGAAAAAGGAAAAGTGGGGGGGGAGGGGGAACCCAGTTTTGTTATCATTGGCTTCATTGATTTTAAAACCTTTTTGGATCCTCCCAGGGGGGTATATACTTAGTTAAGTGCTATATATTAACTTCATTAACATTAACTTTACCTGTTTGCTGCCCATTTTTGTTACTTTTCCTTTGGCTATGGAGGTGTTGACATGTGTTTGTTAGGTATATATTGTCATTGTGTCCTTGGGTTTATTTCCTCCTCGGAGTTTCGTCCCGTTCCCCATCCATCTATTTATTTATTATTCGTTGCATGTAGCGGATGAAGGATTCCCATCTGTTCCATACTTTATCGTACTTGGATGAGCAGCCTCTGTTTGTATATATTCATTTTTATATAATGATATATCATGTGGTACAAGGTCCCAGGAGAGGAGCAGCATTAAGGCATAGAGACTCCTATTTTGGTCTGATTTGGCTAATCTAATAGGTGTTAGATACGTTCTGTGTAGGATATATAACTGAGACATCCTTTCTGATGCTTTGGGGGAGGCAGTCTTTGGTGCCTTCAGAGCTTCCTTCCCTCCCCTTCTTTTCCCTCTCTATTAATACGATCTCTCTCCCATGTTGCTTTTTTTGCCTGAAACCTGTGGTTTTCGGTTGGGAGCATAGTAGATAGGTGTATACAGTGGATATCATTTTGGCCGATTTAGGTGTTGCTATCAGTCCCAATTATTGGATTGCTCTCCAAATTGAGTTGTTGATTTCCAACTGGGTCTGGAAAGCATGACGTATTTGGAAATCTGAACAGATGGAATTTGCAAGAGTGTAACTCTTGCTTCAACTGATCGAATACCTTACTTTGACCATTGTGTACGATATGTGTATCTGGTTACACCATATTTACACCAGAATTTCGGGTTGTTGTATAGAAAGAAATTCCAGTGGTTTTTGTAAACCAAAGTGGGGTTTTTTATTATGAGGGGGATTTTCATTTCTTTCATTGCTAAGTCATATATTTTAAGTGCTTGCAGTATTAAGGGAGCTGTATAGGTTGGGTGGTGGTGTGCCGGCTTTCCCTGTAATCAGATATACGACGTTATGGTTATGGGTAATTCTTGTTGTTTCAAAGAGGTTTTAAGTTTGTCATTTTTGTCCTGAGTCCAGTGGTATAATATGTGATATTTCGGAGGCCAAGTATATAGCCGAAATCTGGGACTGCCATGCCTCCCATATCGTGGGCGTTTGAGCGTTTGCCAATTATTTTTTGATCTGCTCGTGTCCCCATATAAAAGATCTGTTATTGAGTCAGCGCTTTAAGTATTGTAAGGGGGATAAGGTTGGGAGTGCCACACGATGTACAGAATTTTACGTAGTAGAATCATTTTTGTGAGTCTGATACAGCTGCCACTCCCACCTGGTAGTTTGGACCATGTTTTGGGTTTTGTGTTTAACTAGCTTTATAGGGGTTTTTTTAAGGGGCAATATTCCCTTAATCTCTGGGGACTTTGATCCCCAAATATTTGATGGTAGCGCTCTTTGTAATGGGTTTGGGTGAAGATAGCGTTAGCCGGACAGTATATCTAAAGGAAGAATTTGTGATTTTTTTCAGTTTATTGTGAGGCCTGAGTATTCCCCGTATGACTATTAGGTGTAGGATCCTATTTAGGGACTTGTTTTCATCTGCGAGGTATCTGCAGCATGTCATCTGCATAGAGGCTGATAATCTCAGAGCATGTGCCCATTTGAAGTGCCTCGTAGTGTCTGATCTTCTCTAATTTTAATTGCCAGTGGCTCGATTGCTAGGGGCGAAGAGGAGGGGGGAGAATGGTCAGCCCTGGCGGGTGCCTCTTGCCAGTGAGAAGTGTCAGTTATCGTCCCGTTGGCTAATAATCTGGGTTTTGGGGTGGGAGTACAGAGTTTTAACCACTGTATAAAGTGGTTTGCCAAAGCCGTATTTTTCCAGTACATACCAGAGGAATGGCCCCTCGACTGAGTCGAATGCTTTGGCAGTGTCGAGGCTCACGATACAATCTTGCGCATCGTGTTGCTGTGGATAGCTTGTACATTCATATACAGCGGCGGGTATTTAGGGTGGTGTGTTTTCTTCCCTGGGATGAATCCCCGTCTGGTCTGGGTGTATTAGATGGTGTAATGATTTTTTTCGTCTTAGGGAGAGGAGTTTTGCTATATCTTAATGTCTGTTTGTAGCAACGATATAGGCCTGTATGATTCTGGTAAAAATATGTCTTTTCCCGGTTTTGGGGAAAGTCCAATCAGGGCTCTGACAGTTGACTCAGGTAGGGTTGTGAGGAAAAACATATTGTTGTAGAGGTCAAGCAGTTTAGGGGCTAGTATGTCTATGTAGTGTACATAGAAGTCATGGGAGGTCCGTCTGTACCCGGGTTTTTGTTCCGTGCTATTTTGGGATAGTGTGTTTCGTAATTTCCATTTCAGTTATGGGTTCTTCTAGAAAAGTTACACTGTCCTTGGGAGATTGGTTTGGGGATTTGTTGATGTAAGTCTGGAGCTCTTCGGGTGTAATGTTTGTTTGGGTGGAATATAATATTTTGTAATAGTCTAGGAATGGTCGATACTTCCTTTGGTTTGGTGACTAGATTGTCCCATTTGGTTCTTCAATCTAATTGTGGGGGGTTTGTGTTTCGTTGTTGGCTAGTTATGCGAGTAGTTTTGCCATTTTTTGCCATGTTCATATGTCTTTGCTTTAAAAAAAAAAGGGTGTTTTTTTTGTTCTAGTTTCGTATATATTTCGGTTAATCTAGATTGAAGTTTCATCAGGATTCCGCGTTTATGTGTAGTGGGAGTTTCTTATAATGTTTGCGTGTGCGGTTTTTGTGGCGCCTCTTTCTGTCTTCGTGGAGTTTGCTTGATTTTGTTTATGTTGGAGGTGAGGGTCATGCGGGCATGTAGTTTGAAGGCTCCCATACCTGGATTTGGCTAGCGGACTTGTCGTTGGTGCGGAAGAAGGAGTCCCATTCTCT
This sequence comes from Hymenochirus boettgeri, assembly GCA_019447015.1. Taxonomy (NCBI): domain Eukaryota; kingdom Metazoa; phylum Chordata; class Amphibia; order Anura; family Pipidae; genus Hymenochirus; species Hymenochirus boettgeri. The sequence continues at coordinate 64,227,325 of CM033472.1, forward strand.
CTGTTAGATCGGGTCCTTCTGAATAATGTCAGCCAAAAGGGGTGAGTCTCCAATGGGTCATGAGGAGGGGTTTTCTACCCATGTCAGTTCAGCCCAGCAAGGAGCCTGGTCTGAAAGTATCCTTGGGGCATATTCTCTGCCTGGGTTCGTGAGGGGTTAGTGTTTGCATGTATAAATATCATGTCTTATTCTGGACATCGTGGTTGTATGAGGCTGAGAAACAGGAATATTCAGTTTTTGTTGGGGTGTAGGGTGACGCCAAGCGTCAGTCATATTCATACTTTGCATGAGTTTTGCGAACCTAGTTTTGGGTTCCTGGGGGGTTGCCAGTCTGTGGGGTGTAGTCTGTCTTGGCAAATATTTAAGTTGTGTTAAAGTCCCCTAACCATATAGCTGGTATCCCTGGTATGTCAGATAGTATTGTAGGCCTGTCTAAGTAGGACATTGTAATGGTGGGGGATATAGCGGTGAGTAGGAGTAGGGGAACATTCTGTATCTTAACATTTTAAAACACGTTTGACCCTTATTTTGGAGGCCTCTAACGTTCCAAGCTAGGAATCATGAACGTGGTTTTGTTGGTCGCGGTTCCTCAAGAGCCGATGGGCCAGGGCTAGACCGGGAGAAGACATCTCTGCATATATCATTATAGTCTAAACAAAGAATGATGATTTGAACACATATCAACACTATACCCATAATACACATCGGAATACATTTTAAACATGGGCAGCAATAAACTTTTCCCACTCCTGGCATTGCACTATGAAACTGGTGCAAGCATTGTTTCCTGAACCAAAACAATTAAACAAATAACTTTTGTCCGTCGGTCTCTTCCTGCGGGAAGGACAGGTCCGGACACTTGGTCTGGTTAGCCGCAGTTTGTACTGTGCTATGGCTATTTTCCTATGGGGGCGACTTCAAATTGTCGCTGTGTTTAGGATTTGAGTAGTAGGCAAGAGTGTCCTTTTCCATCCTTTGTATGCTCACTCAAGAATGGGGGGGGGTGATGGAGTAGTCAGGATTGCGTCATGGGGGGGTATAGAGTGGCGTTGAGGGGAGGTGGGGTGGAGAGAGAGAGAGAGAAAAAAAGGGGGGGGGGATGGTACAGGCACACGCTTTTGCCACTGGCAAGGTTTGGCAGGGTGGGGGTTACATGGTTGCCATTGTTTATAAGGGTCTTTAGTATAGTATAGTAGTATAGTATAGTATTTGGAGGTTGAATAAAGAATACGTCCATCCGTCCAACCCCTCTAGTCACTATCCTCATTTCCTGCCCAACTGTTGATACCAGAGGAAGGCAAAAAAACCCCACCAAATTTATGAAGGGGGAAAAAATTCCTTCCTGACTCCAAGTGGCAATCGGAAATTTCCCTGGATCAACTCTACTTTATGTATCAATCAAGTCCAACTTCCTTTCCTTGTTACTTGCAACATTCCTTGTTCAAACCTCATCCAGCTTTTTTTTGAAACTCACCAATGAACCTGCCCATTACAACGTCCACTGGAAGACAAGTTTCCATAGCCTTGTCACGTAAAACCGTCCACACAGGAAACCTTTCCGAGCTTGAAGCCTAACACCTTTTTTCTTCTCTTCAAGCTTAAGGGATGTCCTCGTTCCTTTGACTGTTTCTCTTGGTGACAATGCCCCAGATAGTTTATTGTATGGCCCTTAATGTATTTATACACAGTACATATTCCCCAAGCAGCGCCTTTCTCCAGCGTACATAATGTAACTTTTCCCAGTCTCTCTCTTCATATTCAAGCTCCCCCAATCCCCTTTTAATTTAGGTTTGCCCTTCTCTGAACCCTTTCCATTTCAAAGATGTCCTTTTTGTACACGGATTTCCAAATTGCACTGGCATATTACCAATGAGGCCTTACCATGCTTTTGTAAGAGGGAGAATTACATTTTCCTCCCTTGAATCCATACCTCGCTTTTACAAGACATACCAATGCTGCTCTGGCTGTTGGCCGCCTGGCACTGCTTTGCTACCTTTAAGTTTGTTTATCCCCAAAACTTCCAAGATCCCTTCCAACGGGATTCACTTAACACCGAGCCATTTATAAGTAAGTAGCACAAAGTATTTTTAAGTCCAAAATGCTCAACCTTACATTTATCAACTTGAATTTCAGTCTGCCACTTAGCAGCCCCAATGTGATATCTATCTAGATCCCCTTGCAACGATTGCACCATCCTCTGAAGTTTTTAATGGTCGACAAAGTTTTGTGTCGTCAGCAAACACAGAAACCTTGCTGACAATACCCCCCTTCCAATCATTATAAATAATTAATAGAAGCTGCGGCCCAACACAGAACCCTTTGGCACCCCACTTAGCACTTTAGTCCATATGATGAAGCCCCATTAACACTACTCTCTGCATCCTATTCTTTAAACCAATTTTCTATCCATGGTACAATGTGACCCCCAGACCAACAGACCTAAGCTTTATTCATTAGTCCCGCCTATGGGGGACTGTATCAAAAGCCTTTGCAAACCAAGTAAACTACATCTACTACTATCCCAGAGTCAAATTTCTACTTACTCTCCTCCATAAAAGCCAAGCAAGTTAGTTTGACAAGATCTATTCCTCCTAAATCCATGCTGGTTACTACTTATAAGAATGTCAGTCCTTGAAACATACTCTAGAACAATTCCCTTATTTAAACTTTCCAGGATCTTCCCCCCCACTGAAGTTAAACTTACAGGCCTGTAAATTACCCGGCTTGGAACGACTACCCTTTTTGAATATTGGAATAACATCAGCCTTTTCCAATCCAGAGGCACACCACCGGACATAGGGAATCAGCAAAATAAGAACAATGGCCTAGATAAACTGACTTATCTCCCTAAGTACCCTAAGGATGTTTTTATCTGGTCCAGAGATTTTACATATTACACTTATTTAGTTCTTTCTGTACCATATCCTCGGTTAACCAAAGTGAACCTTGAATCTTGTTACCTTTATTGCTACTATACTCTATGATATCTGTACTTGGATCTTCTATAATGTATACAGAGGAAAAAAAAATATTCAAGACATTTGCTTTATCGCCATCCTCCGTACTAACATTTATCCCCATTAATTAATGGTGCCACATTCTCAGTCCTCATCTTCTTACTATTTAATATACTTAAAAAAAAATGTTTAGGCTTAGTGATGCTTTCCTTTCAGCATCCTAACTTCATTATTAATTTTAGCTAGTTTGATTCTTTCTTACACTCCTTGTTACAGTTTTTATACTCCCTAAAGAAAGGCCCTTTCCGTTCCCCCTCGCCTTACAGGTTTTAAATGCCTTTTTCTTCCTTACCATTTGCCTCTTTACACAGACTTCAGCCACATAGGCGCGGATTTATTTTTTTACATTTATTTCCCAAGGTATAAATTTAGATGTGAACTGGCTTAAATCCCCTGAACACAGTCCCTTCTGTTCAAGTACCTTTACACTGATAATACATTAATCCCAGTTGACATTCTGAAGAGCTGCTTTTAACCTGGGAAAATTTGCTTTCCTGAAATTAAATGTCTTTGTTAACCCAGCGCACTTTCCTTCGATAACAAAGGTCCAAATGCCACTATTTTCATGTCACTATTCCAAGCCTCCAGTTTACCTTTATATCTATAATGCGCTCAACACATGTTAGATATTACCCAGATCCAACAGAGCTCCTTTTCTAGTAGGAACCTCAACCACCTGTGAAGAAAATGATCCTGCAGCAAATTCCAGAACTCATCGCCTTTTTCTGTGATGGCAGTTCCACCACACCAATCAATTCAGGGTAATTGAAGTCCCCCATATTAGCACACTCCCCAAACTTGCAGCCCTTGCCAACTGCATATGAAGTTGACTCACCCTCTCTCTCTGCTAGCATTTGGCGGCTTATAGCAGACCCAACATGACATTACCACCCTTTCCTGTGCCCTAATTCCACCCTATTGCCTCCCGCTTTATCATCCATATCACCAATATCTCTTCTTTTAAATTTGGCTTCAATTCTTTTTTAACATACACATACTCTCCTCCCCTTTCCTTTTTTTTCTGTCCCGCCTAAACAAGGCATATCCTTTCTATATTTACAAGCCCAGTCGTGAGAACTGTTCAATGCCACGTTTCTGCTATACCTATTACATCATACTTTTCATTCATGCCATCATTTCCAATTCAACCCATTTTGTCAGCCAGGCTCTCGCATTTGCAAACATACATTTTAGATTATGATCCTGTAATTTATTCGTACACACTTTGATACACATTCCTCCCTATCCCCTATGCTAGCCCCACCCCCCTTTCCACCACCACTGGCCTATCTACACCCTGCTGTTCTTCTCCTCCTCCGGACAATCTATCCCGTGAGACTGCTATACCCTCCCCCCCAAACCTAGTTTAAAATCTCCTCCAACCCTCTAGCCATCTTCTCCCCTAACACAGCTGCACCACCATCAGTGAGGTGCAACCCATCCCTACTAAAGAGCCTGTAGGCCGACAGCAAGTCTGCCGTTTTTCTCATAAACCCAAACCCTTCTTCCTTACACCACTTTCTTTAGCCACGCATTAATGCTCCTAAGCTCCCGCTGGTCTCCCCTGGCTTAGCACTGGCTGGGGTAGTATTCTGAAAACACTACCCTGGAGGTCCTTGCTTTTTCTTGGCCCCTAGTTCTCTCGGAAATCATGTTTAGGACCTCACCTCCACCTCTAACTTTGTCATTGTGCACCAATGTGAACCAAGACCCCGCCGGTCACACCCGTCCCACCCAATAATCTTACAAACGATCCCACCCACCATTCTTCGCCGTCACACACTGCCCTTAGCATCCAGGCAGGCACACACACAGTCGGCTCGATCATTGTAGGTGTCCTGGTGCAGGCATTACCCTATCTACCTTCCATATTAAGGTCCCCTACCACTCAAACCTCCCCGTTCCTCCTCATCTATCCTTCTCCTTCATCATCGAGTCCCCTTCTCCGCACTTGACTTCATCCGACTCCCCGTATGTTTCGGTTTATCCCCTGTTGCATTCGGCCCTACCCTCCCCTCCCGCCCTTCCCCTTCCCCTGTAACAAACTACCTCCTTCCTCATCCTTTCTGGTCCCACCCTTTCCCCCTTCCCATATCCCCGCACCTTATGCTGCCCACCAGTGTGCACTCCCGTACCCGTCTGCCAATCCCCCGCAATGCTGCAAGCCTGCCCCCTTAGACTCTCCCCTCGGCTTCCAACGGCACCCACTCACACCTGACACAGACATAGGTTTCCCCGGAACGTCTGCTCCAGGTTCCTATACATGTGGCACGATGCACATTGCATGGTACTGAAAACTGTCCCTTTCTAATACACACACACCCAACACAGTGACGCACAAACCTTGTTTAATATTGTCCTTCTTGTTTCAATGTCCTTCTTTTTTTATGTCCCTTGAGATTCAAGGGACTCAAGAGAAAGGGCCACTCACAAGTTCGTTACACTCACAGGAAACTTCCTTTTTTTAGGTCCAAACCACAGGCCCAACACTGTGAATCCTATTTAACTAATAGGCCCCAACCCCCCCCAATTAGTGCAAGAGCCTAGAAAAGAGGAAAAAAAACCCAACACTTATTAACCCTTTTCGCAGCCTGTTTGTGATTCAACAGGTACAATACTAAATATAGAAGTCCCAGCACAACCCCTTTAAACTGGAAGAAAAAGAATTAGTCTCGCTTACTGCACACTCAATCCTGCAGCACAGTTTTTAACAGTACAACCAATCCTTATTTTCAAACTGCTTCAAACAATCCTTATTTTCAAACTTTCACACACACCATACAACCATCAAATGATTAAGTGTCCTTCTTTTTTATGTCCTTGAGATCAAGGTCCTTAAGAGAGAAAGGGCCACTCACAGTTCGTTACACTCCACAGAAACTCTCCTTTTGTTTAGGTCCAGTTTAGGTTCTGTCCATCGTGCATGCTGCCATTTTGGTATGGTGGCCATATGTTTACTACCCCGTTATAGAGTTATAGATACGTCTTACCAGTTCGGCAGGCTGCGTGGCGTTGTTGTTGGTTCCATCCAGGAAGTATTTAGGGTTGGGTCTTTCTTGAGAAGGGCCTCCTGTGTTGGTCGTGTGGAGTCAAGCCATGTCGAGCCTCTGCAGCTGATGTGAAAAAGTGGTATTTTGTCACCTTTTGTAACTCGGAGGCGGGTTGGCTACAGCATAGCTATTTTAGGTTGGCGGAGCGCAGCCTTCGCTTACATCCGTGAATTTTGCGCGGTTGCTTTTGTATTTCCAGGAAAAGTCTGGGTCACCCGAGATCAAGTGTTTTTGGTATGGATGTTAACCTTTCCCTGGTTAGCTGGAGTGTGGTGTCTCGGTCTCGAAAGTTAAGTAGTTTTTGCGCAATAAATGGTTCTCGGGGGGCTCCAGAGGGGGAGGTCGTGCAGGTATTTGGTGCACGTTCTCACCACAAATGTATAGGAGAAGCTGTTCCTCCCGCCAATGTAGTGATTAGGTAAGTCTTCTAGAATCCAGCCGGGTCTGAGCCCTCCGCCCTCTCTGGCAGCCCCACCAATCTGATATTATTTTGTCTATGTCTGTCTCTCCAAGTCTTCTTGGTGCTGGTGTATAGTGTTTTATTGTGGCCTGTTGGGTCTCTATCATGTGTTGCATGGGAGACACCCACCTCCACCGTGCACGCATGTTTATCTGCGTTCTGGTTTTACGCTGCGGGTAGTTAGGACTGTTGTTTTTACAGGTGGGCTTTGTTTCATGGAGGTGCCACGAAGGGTGTTGTTTTGATTGTGTTTTTCGTCGTATAGTGGATTGGTAGAGAGGTGGATATTGCTAGGTCTCTGTTTTGGGTTCGACTGGGTGGTCGGTTAAGTGTCTATTTGTGTATATTTTTAGGTGGAGGCTTGGGTTGACCCTCAATATCAGTTTGGAGTGGTTTTGGGAAGTTGGGTAATCACTGACGTGGGATTTGGTGTTGGCTGTCAGGGCCAGTGAAGGCCAGTGAAGGAGTTGTGGTTTCTTGCGTTGGGCTGGTCCTGTGGTGGTGCGCCCAAGGTTTTACCTGTCTATTTTTGTTTTTTTTTAATGTCCCCTTCCCTGTTTCTACCTGTGGGTAGTGCAGGTCATCTACTTTGTGCTGGTAACTGTAGGCCTTTTCAGGGCCTAGTTGGTAGGGGGGGTTCAGAGCGTGCCTGTCCAACTTTGCCTTGTGGTCAGTGGGTGTGGGGGGTTTTTGGGGCTCCTGCCTCCCCCTCTGCGCCCGATGGTGGAGTGTTTTCAGGCCACGTCTCTCAACCGGGGCGGTTCCAAGGGCCTGGAGTGGGCCGTGATGTACTGGGCCTTATGGTGCCAGTTCCGGAGGCTCCTGTTGCTCGAGCTCGCTCCCCGTGTCTTGGGCCGGTTCTCGTGTTGGAGTGGAATCTCAGCAGTGGGGCAGAGTCCCGGTACCTACGGGTACGTGTTGCTCTCGGTATATTTGTGGGGCCTGATGTTTCGCCCCACGTGGGTTGCGGTCGGGCCACGTGGGTTGCCTGTCCGGGTTGGCCTTATAGTTGGTAGGTGTGGGTTTTTTGGGGCTCCCGTCTCTACCGTCTGTGTGTCCTGGTGAGTGGGGTGCTTTCGGGTCCGTGCCTCCCGTTCGCTTCACCAGAGTAGTTCCAAGGGCCTGCGGTGGGCCATTGTAGTGTCAGGCCTTGATGATGCCATCCGGAGACTCCCCGTGCAACGAGCTCCGTTCCCCTGTCTGTGGGCCGTTCTCCCTTGATGAGGCAGGATTTCTGGTCCTTTGGTTCCGGTTTTGCTGGGTGTTTGCTGCTTCGGATTGCTTGTGAGGCCTGCGTCCAGTCCACGTTGGGTTGCGGTCGGAGCAGTGTTGCCTATTTCGGGGTATGGGGTTCCTCCACCTCAGAGGGTGTTCAGGTGTCACTGAGGGTAGTTTTAATTGTTTTTTTGCTTTCCCCCATCAGATTTTCACAGATTTTTTGTGGTGAGCGAGCTACTTAGACGTGTGTCCTATCTTAGCCATGCCAGGCCTGCCCCATATTCCCTCCATTTTAACCATCCATTCGCCAGTTATCTCTTCTTTTAAAATTTGTCTTCAATTCTTTTTTAACATTGTTAGAATAAATATCCTGCCTAGTCCCACCTGGACACTGATGCCTGTCCTTAGACCACTGAGAGACCTCAGCCGGGAGAAAGGATTACACAACACGTTAGGTTGCAGTAAAAATCTCTTTTCTCAGTTTATTTATTTCGTACATTCGAATATCAAACCAAAAAAGTGCTTTGCCAGAAAGGGGCAGGCCAGACACAGTGTCTACAGATGAATAAAGAGTCCACTGGGATGCAAGGATAGAGTCCAGGTTGACACACAATGTAGGAGCAAAACATCTGCAATAACACACAATATAAAAGACAAAATGGAGTTAGAGAACAAAATGGCTTGCTATTAGGCTAAGTGATTATAGAGAATATATAAAAACAGTTCCACCCTTTTATCCCGAAGGGATAACTAAACAGAAATTTATTTAAAGGGCATTTAGCGAAGAAAATAGTTTTTTTTAATTCCTGTGAAGAAACGAAGCCACACAGCAACATGAAAGTAAGGCAGCTTATACTAAGTGATCATACATTGTATAGAGACAAAGTTTTTTTTTGCACTATAGTTGCACTTTAATTTAATGCAAATTATCAGTGGAAATAGTATTTAGAGCAATTACATCATTATACATAGCAGCCTGAGAAACCAATTTAGTAGGAAGCTTACAAAATGAAGAGAATATAAGAAAACATCCTGGGGCAACATTGAAGACAGCAGCAAACAGAGAAAAACACATATAATAATTATAATTGTACCAAAATATTTGCGCCTGACCCCAGGAGGGAAGCCACCAAAAAAGCATATTCCATAAAGAAAATTTACCATCATCTATTTGATGTGATTGCCTAAGTTGGTTGCAAATTAACTGATCTGATATTTAATAGTGAGGGTATGATCAGAAAGATTAAAAAGCACATAACCTTCAACACTTTCACATCCTTGATTTATGCAACAGAAAAGAGATAATCAATAACAGCACGATTCTGGAGACAGCATGTTAAGAGTATTATAGTCAGTTACCATATTGGTAAGGATAGAACTTGTTATAATTTATTTTTTTAGCTACTACACATGCAAGATAAGCAATTGTCTACCAGTATAATTGTTAGACCTGAATGCCTACGATACATAGCACCTAAAGCAACAACTTCAGTTTCAGATAGGGGATGCACATTAGACTTCACATCCTCTGGCATAGTATAAGATCTCTGCGATTACGTTTACCTCAGAGAGGAAAGAAAGAATTGCAAATGTGTTGCTTAATACTTAATCTACTGATAGCACAAGGACCTCCAGAAATGTTGCCAGGTAAATAAGTGTAGCTAACATTCCCACAGGCCATAACTCATCCCTCTGAAAAAACAATGTGTACATAATTGATATTGTTTTTGGTAGGTGAGATTACACTTCATCTGTTATTGCTTACAGAAACACTGAAGCTGGAATAGCGATTAACAATGTTCCGAATTTTTACATTTCCTAAACAAAAGTCAGTTGTTGTTTAGGAGCTTCTTTGAAATATAACTTCCAAATTTACCTGGGGGGCAATGGAACACGGGGAGCAATAGAGCGGAAGCTCTGTTCATTCTAATAACCTCAAAATGGGAAAAAACAGAATAAGATAAAAATGAACAGGTCAGGAGCAATGTATTTCATCTGGAGTTTACATTTATCACATCACGGTTTTGGAATCTGGGCTCATCTTAATCTTTCTCTCCCGAGGGTGGGTGCGTTGTCATCTCTGAAGTCAGCTGGTGGTCATCTCGTTCTCCATCAACAGATTCTGTGCGCGCTTTACTCTGGAAGCATGTATCCATGATGGATTAGCCTTCAACCAAGATAGCGTGCGAGTCACAGGAGGCTCTAAAGATTTGTGTTGATGTAACGCCTTTACAAGACCACACTCACCTGGTTTTGAATGGGTGCATCGGAGCACTAGAAGGTAAAGGAAAAAGACAAAGAACATCACCATAGATACTATTCAATTTTTCAATCAGATTTGTCACGTGCTTCCCTGGATAAATTCCAGGTCACCTGTAATTAATGTCCCTGTCTTAACTGCCCAAGGCGTAGGAAATGGTCCTACCCATTAAAATTTCGAAAGGGGACAACTTGATTGAATTGGGGGCCAATGAATCTCTGCTAATACCAGCTGGTAATAATATCCCATTTACTGAAAGAACCTGCAGTAGCTTTCCAAGTTTCTCTTTTATTGTGCAGTTCATTCGTTCAACAACATCTGAACTCTGGGAATATATAACTGTGTCCATTTTAGGACATCATCAGGTTGTCAGGTATCGGGTAGTCGGTGTGTATCGGGTGTCGGGTATCAGTGTCAGGTATCATGTCGGGTATCAAAATCAGGTATCGGGTGTTGGGTATCAGTTATCAGGCATCGGGTATCAGGGCGTCAGGTATTGGGTGTCAGGTAGCGGGTTGTCAGTATCAAGTGTCAGGTATCGGGTATCAGTTATCAGGTGTCAGGTATCGTGTTAGGATGTCGTATGCAGGTATCGGGTTCAGGTTCAGTATCGAGTTGTCAGGTATCAGGTGTCAGTTTATTGGGTATCAGGTTCAGGTATCGGTATCAGGTGTTGGGTCAGGTATCAGTGGTCATGTATCAGGTATCATATTTTGTGTATTAAGCTGGCCATACACTAAGCAACATTAAATAGGTTAGACATTAGACAGATTAGCAAAATGTGACCTAGCTTTTGGGAATAACATTAAAAGTTTTTTAATAGAGGTGGGCATACCCTTAACAACCAGTAAGTGAAGATAATGTTAAAAGAGTATGTACCTGTATCTGTGTGGAGGTATATGTTTACATTTACGACCATGAAACTAATTGTTTTGATGACATTGACCCTTAAGCTGAGGCCACACTGCAACGCACGGAATCGTGCACACAAATTGCGAGCGTTATCGCACGCGATTGGTGTGCGCAGTTCTTGTGCGTTTGTGTTTGCGTTCGGCGTTTTGCGCATGGCGTTTTAGATCCATTTTGCGTTATGGAAACGCATGCGTTAACGCAGCAAAAATGGTAACACATGCGTTACCAAAACACGAACGGACGCGCAATCGCATGCGGCATTGGAATCGCGGGAATTTTCGACGTTCCCGCGATTTCCATTTTAGCGAAAACCGCGAGCCAAAACACGTGCACAAGCGTGTGAAAAACGCGCTATGTGGCCTAGCCCCCTTAAACCTCAAAATATCCATATTAGAAATTGTACCCTTTATGAAAGAAATATCCTGATATTTGCCGATATGCAGTAACGCTTCCACCGATTCCTTAGCTAGCTAAAATGGAAGAACAGTAATTTAGCTTTTCAAGCCAATTATATAATATATATAAAAAAAAAAAAAAATAATATATATATATAAAAAAACAAAATATATATATATATATATAATAATATAAAAATAAAGCTGAAAATAAGCACCATCTATGCAAAAGTCTGCATGTCCCTAAATGTACAGAAAACACATCTTTGTGTCATCCTCATGTTTCAGGTTTCATGTACAGAGTCAGGTATCCTTTATCATTATCAGAGTCAGGTATCATTCATCTGTATCAAGTCAGGCGACATTCATCTGATCAGGTCAGGTATCATTCATCATGTATCAGAGTCAGGTACATGTATCATCTCATGTACTCAGGGTCAGGTATCATTGATCAGGCATCAAGTCAAGTATCATTCATCAGTATCAGAGTCATTATTGTTCTCAGTATCAAAGTCGGCATCAGAGTCAGCATCTCATTCATCAGGCATCAGAGTCCAGGCATCATTCATCGGGTACTTCATCAGGCATCTTCATCGGATCAGAGTCAGGCATCATTCATCAGCATTCATCTGGCAATCAGGTCAGATCATTCATCAGGGCATCATCACAGGTCATTCATCAGGCATCATTCATCGGCATCATTCATCAGGTACATCAGGCATCCTTTATCGGTATCAGAGTCAGGTATCATTCATCAGGTGTCAGAATCAGGTATCATTCATCAATGATATCTGATGGCTGATAACTGATTCCTGACTCTGATACATGATGAATGAACCTGAATTTGAATAACTGACTTTGATGCCTGATGAATGATACCTGACTCTGATACCTAATGAATTATGTGTGACACTGTATACCTGATAAATGATACTTGATGAATATATCCGATGAATTATCCTAATGATAATGAATAACACTGAAGCTAACTTTGATACCTGATGAATGATACATGAAACCTGAAACATGAGGAATGACACGAAGATGTTTTTTTTCTGTAGATTTTAGGCATGTGCAGACTTTTTACATGCAATAGATTTCCAGCTTTATTCTTACTTTATTTTTTTTTTTTTTCTTTCACTGAAAATCTAAATTACTGTCCCTTTCTATTTCTTTTATCTTTGTCTTCTTTTATTTAAAAAAACACGCTGTTTTTGATTATTGATCAAATTTTTTTTTGACTATAGTTGCCCTTTAGGTATTGCTTCCATAGGAATGGAAAGGTAGTCATAGCTGGGTGTACCTGTGTCTGTTTTTTTAAGCCTTTTTACTGACCATTAATTGACACTTCCTATAAATATATATATTCATTGGTTACAGAAAAATACATCTTTGTGTTCATCTCCTCATGTTTCAAGTTTCATGTATGGTTTGGAAGGCTTTTCATTCATGTGATCACAGTAATGTATACTAAAACCCCTTTGTTTATAAAGTAGCCAGTGTGTCAGATAATATGATATTGTATGGGGCCTCAGGAATGTGCATTGATTTATCTTTTCTATGTTTGTATAAAGTTTTGACCAGATCAGTAGCACTTTCCGCTAAATGTAGTTTTAAATTAGCCTAATTGGAGTGCTTGCTCCCAATTCTTGTATGTATGGTTTCATGTATCAGGTATCATTCATTGTGTGATCATTCATTGTCTATTGGAGTCAGGTATCATTCATCGTCTATTGGAGTCAAGTTCATTCATCGGTATCATCGTATCAGAGTCAGGTATCATTCATCAGGTATCAGAGTCAGGCATCATTTCATTGGGTATCAGAGTCCAGGTATCAATTCATCGGGTATCAGAGTCAGGTATCATTCGTCAGGTGTCGAGTCAGGTATCAGAGTCGGTATTATTCATCGGGTTCAGAGATCAGGCATCAGTCATCGGCTCTATCAGAGTCAGGCATCATATCATCGGGTATCAGAGTCAGGCATTATTCAATCAAGTATCAGAGTCAGGTATCATTCGTCATTTGTCAGAGTCAGGTATCAGAGTCTGGCACATTCATCATGGCATCAAGTCAGGCAATCATTCATCACAGGTATCAGAGTCGGTTATCAGAGTCTGGTATCATTCTCAGGTATCATTCATATAGATGTCATGTTATCGGGTGTCAGGTGTTGTTTAATCTGGTATCGGTTTGTCATGTGTCAGGTATTGGTTGATAGTATTAGGTGTAGTTAATTGTCTATTATCAGGTGTCAGGCGTGGTTTATTAATATCGTGTATTTGGGTATCTTATCATGATCAGTTATCAGGATTTAGTTATCAGTGTACATGGCCATACAGGAGGCAGACTTGATAGATCGAATGTCTAAAGACTGCATTGTTACTGCAGCGGTTCTTTAACCTTTAGATAATCCAATTTGGACCATTATTTTGAAAATTTAATACACTAAGAATGGACCAACTTTAAAATACATAGGGGTTTTTTTTGTGTTTTTTTTTTTTTTTTTGGGGGGGGGGGTGACATAAAAGGAAGCACTGTCTGCCTCTTTCTTCCTGTCTGGTATAATAGAATATATATTTACAGAATGTCAATTGGTCAGTATAAAGGCTTAATTAGTGTGGACTTATTTGAACTGATTTTTATGGTACAGATTGCACATTGGTATATTCTCATCTATTTTAATATAGAAGAAAATAAAAGCTATGAAATAGCCGCCATCATTGGATGTAACAGCAGTAAATCATCTGAGGAATGATCCTGAGGAGTGATACCTGAGGAGTGATACCTGAGAATGATACCTGAGGAGTGATACCTGAGGAATGATACCTGAAACATGAGGAATGACACAAAGATGTTTTTTTCTGTACATTTTAGCACTTAGATGGTGCTTATTTCTAGCTTTATATTTTTTATTTCTTTTTTAATTTGGGTTTAAGAAGCCAAATTACGGTCCTTTCTATTTCTTTTCTTCTCCGTTTTATTTTTTCGCTTTTTTGGACGTATCTCCTCCCACAGTTTCTGAGCTAGAAACATGAAATTCGGTACAGACGTGCGGGGCATATAGGAGAAGTGTGCTATTACCTTAGCGTTACGCGTTATTGATAATTTTGGGACATTTTTCCCCATAGACTATAATGGTAACAATCCTCAAATGTGGATATTTCAAACACAGTTTGTTTACATGGTCAAAAACACAAACCTTTCCGTTCCCATGGAAGCCATACTTAAAGGGTAACTAGGGCAAAAAATTTTTTTTTGACAATCATTAACAAAAGTCTGTTTTTTTTTAACCCCTAACCTGATACAGGTACACACAACCTACAGATCTACCCATCCATTTTCTGTGGCAGCCATACTTAAAGGGTAACTATGGTCAAAAACAAATTTTTGATCAATAATCAAAAAAGTGTTTTTTTTTTATGCCCAATCTTACCCAGGTACACACACCTACTGACCCTTCCATTTCTGTGGCACGCATACTTAAGGGTAACTATAGTCAAAAAAATTTTGATCAATGATAAAAAAAAATTATTAAATAAGAAGTTCAAACATAAAAAATTGAAAGAACAATAATTTAGCTTTTCAAGCGAAACTTTAAAAAAACTAAAATTAAGCTAGAAAAAGCACCCTCTATTGGATTAACGGTCGCACATGTCAAAATGTACAGAAAAAAACATAATTTGTGTCATTCCTCATGTTTTTCAGGTTTCATGTATCATTCATCAGGTATCAAAGTCAGCTATCAGTGTTTTCATATTCATTTAGTCATCCAGTCATCGGGTATCATTCATCAGGTATCAATTCATTAGGTTCAGACAGTCAGTATCATTCATCAGCGCATCAAAGTCAGTTATCAATTCAGGTATCATTCATCATGTATCAGAGTCAGGAATCATTTATCAGTCCATCAGATATCATTGATAAATGATACCTGACTCTGATGCCTGACTTTGAAACCTGATGACCGATAGCTGACTCTGATACCTGATGAATGATGCCTGATCTGATGCTGCTTTGGTCCTGATGAACGATACATGACTCTGATACATGATGAATGATACCTGACTCTGATACCTGACTCTGATACATGTGAATGATACCTGACTCTGACTCTGATACATGATGAATATACCTGACTGATACTGATGAATGATACCTGACTCTATAACTAATGAATGATACCTGACTCTACGGATCATGATGGAATGATACCTGACTCTATACTGATGACTGATACCTGACCTGATAAACTGATGAAGTACCTGACTCTGATACATGTGAATGATACCTGACTCTGATACATGATGAATGATACCTGACTCTGATAACTGATGATATACCTTACCTATACATAACCTGAAACATGAGGAATGACACAAAGATGTGTTTTTCTGTACATTTAGGGACATGTGCAGACTTTGCAAATAGATGGTGCTTATTTTCAGCTTTATTATTATATATATATATAGATATATATATTATATATATATATATATATATCTATATATTTTTTTTTTTTTTTTTTTTTTTTTGCTTGAAAAGCTAATTACTGTTCTGTTTCTATTTTAGCTAGCTAAGGAATTGGTGGAAGCGTTACTGCATTATCGGCAAATATCAGGATATTTTTTTCCCATAAGGGTACAATCTTCTAATATGGATATTTCGAGGTTTAAGGGCTAGGCCAAACTAGCGTGTTTTTTGCGTTGATTGCGCCTGCCGATTTTTGCTAAAATGGAAATCATGGGAAGTTGAAAATTCCCGCGATTTTCCGATGCGCATGCGATTGCCGTGTCCATTAGCGTTTTGGTAACGCCAATGGCGAAAAGCAAAAATGCACAATGCTTTTTGATTGTGTGCGCGATTCCTGTGCGTTGCTGTGTGGCCTCCGCCTAAGGGTCATGTCATCAAACACATTAGTTTCATGGTCGTAAATGCAAACGCTAATACCTCCACACAGATACAGGTACATACTTTTTTACAACAATTTATCTTCACTTACTGGTTGCTAAGGGTATGCCCACTTCTATTAAAAAATTTTTTAATGTTATTCCCCAAAAGCTAGGTCACATTTTGCTATCTGTCTAATGTCTAACCTATTTAATGTTTGCTTAGTATATGGCCCAGCTTAATACACAAAATATTGATTACCTACAACCCGATAGACATAACCTGACACATCAGGTATCATTCATCAGGTATCATTCATCAGGTATCATTCATCAGGCATCATTCATCAGGCATCATTCATCAGGCATCATTCATCAGGTATCATTCATCAGGTATCATTCATCAGGTATCAGAGTCAGGCATCATTTATCGGGTATCAGAGTCAGGTATCATTCATCAGGTGTCAGAATCAGGTATCATTCATCAATGATATCTGATGGCTGATAACTGATTCCTGACTCTGATACATGATGAATGATACCTGAATTTGATAACTGACTTTGATGCCTGATGAATGATACCTGACTGTGATACCTAATGAATGATGTGTGACACTGATACCTGATAAATGATACTTGATGAATGATACCCGATGAATGATGCCTAATGAATAATGAATAACACTGATAGCTGACTTTGATACCTGATGAATGATACATGAAACCTGAAACATGAGGAATGACACAAAGATGTTTTTTTCTGTACATTTTAGGCATGTGCAGACTTTTACATGCAATAGATTTCCAGCTTTATTTCTTACTTTATTTTTTTTTTTAAATTTCTTTCACTTGAAAATCTAAATTACTTCCTTTCTATTTCTTTATCTTTGTCTTCTTTTATTTAAAAAAACACGCTTTTTTGATTATTGATCAAAACATTTTTTTGACTATAGTTAGCCTTTAGGTATTGCTTCCATAGGAATGGAAAGGTAGGTCAGTAGCTGGGTGTACCTGTGTCTGTTTTTATTTAAGCCTTTTTACTGACCAATTAATTGACATTCTGTAAATATATATATTCATTGGTACAGAAAAAATACATCTTTGTGTCATTCCTCATGTTTCAGGTTTCATGTATCAGGTATTATTCATTGTGTATCATTCATTGTCTATTGGAGTCAGGTATCATTCATCGTCTATTGGAGTCAGGTATCATTCATCGGGTATCAGAGTCAGGTATCATTCGTCAGGTGTCAGAGTCAGGTATCAGAGTCAGGTATCATTCATCAGGTATCAGAGTCAGGCATCATTCATTGGGTATCAGAGTCAGGCATCATTCATCAAGTATCAGAGTCAGGTATCATTCATCGGGTATCAGAGTCAGGTATCATTCATCGGGTATCAGAGTCAGGTATCATTCGTCAGGTGTCAGAGTCAGGTATCAGAGTCAGGTATTATTTATCGGGTATCAGAGTTAGGCATCATTCATCGGGTATCAGAGTCAGGCATCATTCATCAAGTATCAGAGTCAGGTATCATTCGTCATTTGTCAGAGTTAGGTATCAGAGTCATGCATCATTCATCAGGCATCAGAGTCAGGCATCATTCATCAGGTATCAGAGTCGGTTATCAGAGTCGGGTATCATTCATCAGGTATCATTCATTAGATGTCATGTATCGGGTGTCAGGTGTTGTTTATCTGGTATCGGTTGTCATGTGTCAGGTATTGGTTGATAGGTATTAGGTGTAGTTATTGTCTATCAGGTGTCAGGCGTGGTTTATTAATATCGTGTATTGGGTATCATTATCATGCATCAGTTATCAGGATTCAGTTATCAGGTATCATGGCCATACAGGAGGCAGACATTAGATAGATTGAATGTCTAAAGACTGCATTTTACAAGCAGCGGTTCTTTACCTTTAGATAATCAATTTGGACCATTAATTTTTAAAATTTAATACACTAAGAATGGACCAGACTATTTAAAAATACACATTTTTTTTGTGTTTTTTTTTGGGGGGGGGGGGGACTCTGATACATGATGAATGATACCTGACTCTGATACATGATGAATAATACCTGACTCTGATACATGATGAATGATACCTGACTCTGATAACTGATGAATGATACCTGACTCGAATTGGTGGAAGCGTTACTGCATTATCGGCAAATATCAGGATATTTTTTTCCCATAAAGGGTACAATCTTCTAATATGGATATTTCGAGGTTTAAGGGCTAGGCCAAACTAGCGTGTTTTTGCGTTGATTGCGCCTGCGATTTTTGCTAAAATGGAAATCATGGGAAGTTGAAAATTCCCGCGATTTCCGATGCGCATGCGATTGCGTGTCCATTAGCGTTTTGGTAACGCAAAATGGCGAAAAAGCAAAATGCACAATGCTATTGATTGTGTGCGCGATTCCTGTGCGTTGCTGTGTGGCCTCCGCCTAAGGGTCATGTCATCAAAACAATTAGTTTCATGGTCGTAAATGCAAACGCTAATACCTCCACACAGATACAGGTACATACTTTTACACACATTTATCTTCACTTACTGGTTGCTAAGGGTATGCCCACTTCTATTAAAAAATTTTTTAATGTTATTCCCCAAAAGCTAGGTCACATTTTGCTAATCTGTCTAATGTCTAACCTATTTAATGTTTGCTTAGTATATGGCCAGCTTAATACACAAAATATGATACCTGACACCCGATAGCTGATACCTGACACCTGATACCTGACACTCGATACCTGATACCTGACACCCGATACCCGATACCTGACACCTGATACCCGATACCTGACACTTGATACCTGACACCCGAAACCTGACACCCGAAACCTGACACCCAATACCTGACGCCTGATACCCGATGCCTGATACCTGATACCCGATACCTGATACCCAACACCCGATACCTGATGTCTGATACCCGACACCTGATACCTGACACATGATACCCGACACCTGGACTCTGATAACTGATGAATGATACCTGACACCCGATAGCTGATACCTGACACCTGATACCTGACACCTGACACCCGATACCTGACACCCGATACCTGACACCTGATACCTGACACCCGATACCTGACACCCGATACCTGACACCTGATACCTGTTACACCCTATGTTAGTTTTTAATAATCCCACAAACAGGCCCTTTCCGTTCCCTTAAACTTCCCATCACTTCAAGGTTTTAAAAAATGCCTTTTTTCTTCCTTTTCTTTTTTACATCAAATTCAGCCCATGGGCGTGGATTTTTTTTTTTATTTCCATTTCAAAGGGTATACATATAGTGTAATGAAAATGGCTTAAATCCCCTTAAAGGACACTAAAGCCACAGAACAACACATGAACCAGAAAAGGCAGTACAAACCTTGATCTAAAACCAGTAATCTGTGTCTTCCTCTCTTACCTAAATAACATATGGTTTGCGCTTTACTTCACAGCACTTCTAGTATCGCAACGTTTGGATCAACGACATATGTTCTGCAACCAATGCTCAACTCCTTAGCTATAGGCAGAAACTGTTATACAGTTGGTCCAACCCATTAATAACTCTAGCCAATCCATTTACAGGACAGATAAGCATGGAAGCATGTGACTCCGGAGGTGTGGTCTGACACTGCACATACACACAGTTGCTTCATCCAGTTCTTAACAGGCTTACATTAACTTTAATACAATTTTACTGAAGTGATATTTTTTTAGCTTATTGGTGTTTTTGTGGGGGTTGTTTTTCAGATTCTGGAGTATAAAATTGGGTTAGTTCTCCTTTAAACACAGTACAATTCTGTTCAGTACCTTTACCTGATAAAACCTTATCCCAGTTGACATTCTAAAGAGCTACTTTTAACATGGGAAAATTTGCTTTTAAACATGTTAAAGGTCTTGTTAACGCGCCACTTTTCCTTTCGATAACATACTCCAAACGACACTATTTCATGGACACTATTCCCTAAGCCTCCAGTTTACATTTATATCTATAATGCGCTCCATGATGTTAGATATTACCAGATCCAACAGAGTTCCTTTCTGAAGTTTTCTAAAACTTCAACCACCTGTGAAAGAAAATTATCTTGCAGCAAATTGAGGAACTCATAGCCTTTTTTCTGTGTTGGCATTAAAGGCATTTACACTCGACCAATCAATGTCAGGGTATTAAAGTCCCCCATAATGAGCACACTCCCCAAACTTGCAGCCCTTGCCAACTGCATATGAAGCTGACTCACTTCCTCCCTGCTAGCATCTGGCGGCTTATAGCAGACAACAACAATACCCCCCCTTTCCTGTGCCTAATTCCAACCATATTGCCTCCATTTTTTTTTAAATCCCCTCCTAGAGGAGGTTTTTTTTTTATTGAGGCAATAAAAACATTTTTACATACAAATTACGTTGTGTTACATTATTTAACAGTGGAGCTTAAAAGAGTATTACTTCATACATCTTCTGGTAATGTCCATTATATTAAAAGCAATAAATATACATATATTATGTGGTACTGGTTGCTTGGGACATTAAACTATTCGTTGGCGGGTTGCCATTTAACCTTTAAATCATGCAGTAGACTTTGTATAGAAGAAAACAGGAGAAGAGGAACAAAAGGAAAAGGGGGGGGAGGGGGAACCCAGTTTTGTTATCATTGCTTCATTGATTTTAACCTTTTTGGATCCTCCCAGGTGGGGTATAAATCTTAGTTAAGTGCTATATATTACTTCATTAACTTACTTACCTTTTGCTGCCCTTTTTTGTTATTTCCTTTGGCTATGGAGGTGTTGAATGTGTTTGTTAGGTATAATTGTCATTGTGTCCTTGGGTTTATTTCCTCCTCGGAGTTTCGGTCCCGTTCCCCATCCATCTTATTTATTATTCGTTGCATGTAGCGGATGAGGATTCCCATCTGTTCCATACTTTATCGTACTTGGATGAGCAGCCTCTGTTTGTATATATTCATTTTTTATATGAATGATATATCATGTGGTAAAGGGTCCCAGGAGAGAGCAGCATTTAGGGCATAGAGGACTCCTATTTGTCTGAATTTGCTAATCTAATAGGTTTAGATACGTTCTGTGGAGGATATATAACTGAGACATCCTTTCTGATGCTTTGGGGGAGGCAGTCTTTGGTGCCTTCAGAGCTTCCTCCCATTCCTTCCCTCTCTATTAATACGATGTCTCTCTCCCATGTTGCTTTTTTTGCCTGAAACCTGTGTTTCGGGTTGGGAGCATAGTAGATAGGTGTATACATGGTACATTTTTGGCCGATTTAGGTGTTGCTATCAGTCCCCATTATTGGATTGCTCTCCAAATTGAGTTGTTGATTTCCAAACTGGGTCTGGAAAGCATGACGTATTTGGAAGTATCTGAACAGATGGAATTTGGCAAGAGTGTAACTCTTGCTTCAACTGATCGAATACCTTATTTGACCATTGTGGTACGATAGTGCTATTCTGGTTACACCATATTAACCAGATTTCGGGTTGTTGTATAGAAGAATTCCATAGGTTTTTGTAAAACCAAAGTGGGGTGTTTTTATTTATGAGGGGGATTTTCATTTCTTTCATTTCTAAGTCATATATTTTAAGTGCTTGCAGTATTAAGGGAGCTGTATAGTTGGGTGGTGGTGTGCCGGCTATCCACGTGTAATCAGATATACAGAGTTGAGGGTTATGGGTAATTCTGTTTGTTTCAAAGAGTTTTATAATTTGTCAGTTTTGTCCTGAGTCCAGTGGTATAATGTGATATTTCGGAGGCCAAGTAATATAGCCGGAAATCTGGGACTGCCATGCCTCCCAATTACGTTGGGCGTTTGAGCGTTTGCCAATTAAGTTTTGATCTGCTCGGTCCCCATATAAAAGATTTGTTATTGAGTCCAGCGCTTTAAATATTGTAAGGGATAAGGATTGGGGAGTGCCACACGATGTACAGAATTTTACGTAGTAGATCATTTTTTGTGAGGCTGATACAGCCTGCCACTCCCACTGGTAGTTTGGACATGTTTGGGTTTTGTGTTTAACTAGCTGTATAAGGGTTCTATATTTGGGGCAAGTATTCCCTTGAATCTCTGGGACGTTGATCCCCAAATATTTGATGGTAGCGCATCTTTGTAATGGGGTTGGGGTGAAGATAGCGTTAGCCGGACAGTAGTCTAAAGGAGAATTTGTGATTTTTTTCAGTTTATTGTGAGGCCTGAGTATTCCCCGTATGACTATTAGGTGTAGGATCCTATTTAGGGACTTGTTTTCATCTGCAGGTATAGCAGCATGTCATCTGCATAGAGGCTGATAATCTCAGAGCATGTGCCCAGTTGAAGGCCTCGTAGTGTCTGATCTTCTCTAATTTTAATTGCCATGGCTCGATTGCTAGGCGAAGAGGAGGGGGGAGAATGTCAGCCCGGCGGGTGCCTCTTGCCAGTGAGAAGGTGTCAGTTATCGTCCCGTTGGCTAAAATCTGGGTTTGGGGTGGGAGTACAGAGTTGTAACCACTTGTATAAAGTGGTTGCCAAAGCCGTATTTTTCCAGTACATACCAGAGGAGGGCCCCTCGACTGAGTCGAATGCTTTGGCAGTGTCGAGGCTCACGATACATCTTGCGCTCGTGTTGCTGTGGATAGCTTGTACATTCATATACAAGCGCTGGTATTTAGGGTGGTGTTTTTCCCTGGAGGAATCCCGTCTGGTCTGGGTGTATTAGATGGTGTATGATTTTTTTAGTCTTAGGGAGAGGAGTTTGGCTAATATCTTAATGTCTGTTTGTAGCACGATATAGGCCTGTATGATTCTGGTAAAAATATTTTTTCCCGGTTTGGGGATAAGTACCATCAGGGCTCTGGACATTGACTCGGTAGGGTTTGTGAGGAAAACATATTGTTGTAGAGGTCAAGCAGTTTAGGGGCTATGTATGTCTATGTAGTGTACATAGAAGTCGATGGGGAGGCCGTCTGTACCCGGGGTTTTGTTTCCGTGCTATTTTGGGATAGTGTGTTTCTAATTTCCCATTTCAGTTATGGGTTCTTCTAGAAAGTTACAAGCTGTCCTGTGGGAGATGTGGTTTGGGGATTTGTTGGATGTAAGTCTTGAGCTCTTCGGGTGTAATGTTGTGTTTGGGTGGAATATATATTTTGTAATAGTCTAGGAGATGGTCCGATACTTCCTTTGGTTTGGTGACGAGTTGTCCCATTTGGTTCTTCAATCTGATAATTGTGGGGGGTTTGTGTTCGTTGTTGGCTAGGTATGCGAGTAGTTTGCCATTTTTGCCATGTTCATATAGTCTTTGCTTTAAAAAAAAGGGTGTTTTTGTTTTTCTAGTTTCGTATATATTATCGGTTAATCTAGATGAAGTTTCAAGGATTCCGCGTTATGTGTAGTGGAGTTTCTTATAAATTTGCGTGTGCGGTAGTTTTGTGGCGCCTCTTTCTCGTCTTCGTGGATTTTGCTTGATTTTGTTTATGTTGGAGTGAGGGTCATGCGGGCATGTAGTTTGAAGGCTTCCCATACCTGGATTGGGCTAGCGGACTGGTCGTTGGTGCGGAAGAAGGAGTCCCATTCCTCTGTGTTAGATCGGGTCCTTCTGAGAGTAATTCAGCAGCCAAAAGGGGTGAGTCTCCATGGTCATGGAGGAGGGTTTTTCTACCCATGTCAGTTCACCCAGCAAGGAGATGGTCTGAAAGTATCCTTGGGCATATCTGCCTGGGTTAGGTGAGGGTTAGTGTTGCATGTATAAATTCATGTCTATTCTGGACATCGTGTTGTATGAGGCTGAGAAACAGGAATATTCAGTTTTTTGTGGGGTGTAGGTGACGCCAAGCGTCAGTCATATTCATACTTTGCATGAGTTTTGCGAACCTAGTTTGGGGTTCCTGGGGGGTTGCCATCTGTGGGGTGTAGTCTGTCTTGGCAAATATTTAGGTTGTGTTAAAGTCCCCTAACCATATAGCTGGTATCCCTGGGTATTCAGATAGGAATTGTAGGCCTGTCTTAGGTGAGGACATTGTAAATGGTGGGGGGATATAAGAGGTGAGTAGGAGTAGGGGAACATTCTGTATCTTAACATTTAAAAACACGTTTGACCTTATTTTGGAGGCCTCTAACGTTCCAAGCTAGGATCATGACCGTGGTTTGTTGGTCGCGTTCTCAAGCCGATGGGCCAGCTAACCGGGAGGAAGACATCTCTGCATATATCATTATAGTCTAAACAAAAATGATGATTTGAACACATATCAACACTATACCCATAATACACATCGGAATACATTTAACATGGGCAGCAATAAACTTTTCCCAACTCCTGGCATTGCACTATGAAACTGGTGCAGCATTGTTTTCCTGAACCAAAACAATTAAACAAATAACTTTTGTCCGTCGGTCTCTTCCTGCGGGAAGGACAGGTCGGACACTTGGTCTGGTTAGCGCAGTTTGTACTGTGCTATGGTCTATTTTCCTATGGGGGCGACTTCAAATTGTCCGCTGTGTTTAGGATTTGAGTAGTGAGGCAAGAGTGTCTTTTCCATCCTTTGTATGCTCACTCAAGATTGGGGGGGGGTGATGGAGTAGTCAGGATTGCGTCCAGAGGGGGGTATAGAGTGCGTTGAAGGGGAGGTGGGGGGAGAGAGAGAGAGAGAAAAAAAAGGGGGGGGGCATTGGTACAGGACACAGCTTTGCACTGGCAAAGGTTTGGCAGGGTGGGGTTACATGGTTGCCATTGTTTATAAGGGTCTTTAGTATAGTATAGTAGTATAGTATAGTATTTGAGGTTGAATAAAGACATACGTCCATCCAGTCCAACCCCATCTAGCACTATCCTCATTTCCTGCCTAACTGTTGATCCAGAGAAGGCAAAAAAACCCCACCAAATTTATGAAGGGGGAAAAAATTCCTTCCTGACTCCAAGTGGCAATCGGAAATTTTCCCCTGGATCAACTCTACTTTATGTATCAATACCAGTAACTTGCAACATTCCTTGTTTGCAGAAACTCATCCACTCTTTTTTTTTGAAACTCACCAATGAACCTGCCATTACAACAAGTCCACTGGAAGACAGTTCCATAGCCTTCCGTTCTCACAGTGAAAAACCCTTTCCGAGCTTGAAGCCTAAACCTTTTTTCTTCTAAGTCTTAAGGATGTCCTCTGTCCTTTGACATGTTCTCTCTGGTGAACAATGCCCCAGATAGTTATTGTATGGCCCGTTAATGTATTTATACACAGTAATCATATCCCCAAGCAAGCGCCTTTTCTCCAGCGTACATAATTGTAACTTTTCCAGTCTCTCTTCATATATCAAGCTCCCCCAATCCCCTTTTAATTTAGTTGCCCTTCTCTGAACCCTTTCCATTTCAAAGATGTCCTTTTTGTACACAGGATTTCCAAATTGCACTGCATATTCCAAATGAGGCCTTACCAATGCTTTGTAAAGAGGGAGAATTAATTTTCCTCCCTTGAATCCATACCTCGCTTTATACAACAATACCATGCTGGCTCTGCTGTTGCCGCCTGGCACTGCTTGCTACCTTTAAGTTTGTTTATCCCCAAAACTCCAAGATCCCTTTCCAACAGGGATTCACTTACACAGAGCCATTATAGTAGTATAGTAGCACAAGTATTTTTAAGTCCAAAATGCATCACCTTACATTTATCACATTGAATTTCATCTGCCACTTGCAGCCCAAATGTGATATCTATCTAGATCCCCTTGCAACATTGCACATCCTCTGAAGTTTTTAATGGTCGACAAAGTTTTGTGTCGTCAGCAAACACAGAAACCTTGCTGACAATACCCACTTCCAAATCATTAATAAATAGGATTAATAGAAGCGGCCCCAACACAGAACCCTGTGGCACCCCACTTAGCACTTTAGTCCATAATGATGAAGCCCCATTAACAACTACTCTCTGCATCCTATTCTTTAAACCAATTTTCTATCCATGTACAATGTGACTCCCCAAGACCAACAGACCTTAGCTTATTCATTAGTCGGCCTAGGGGGACTGTATCAAAAGCCTTGTCAAAATCCAAGTAAACTACATCTACTGCTATCACCAGAGTCTAAATTTCTACTTACTCTTCCTCCATAAAAGCCAAGCAAGTTAGTTTGACAAGATCTATTCCTCCTAAATCCATGCTGGTTACTACTTATAAATGTCAGTCCTTGAAACATACTCTAGAACATGATCCCTTATTAAACTTTCCAGGATCTTCCCCACCACTGAAGTTAAACTTACAGGCCTGTAATTACCACTGCCTTGGAACGACTACCCTTTTGTGAATATTGGAATAACATCAGCCTTTTTCCAATCCAGAGGCACACCACCGACATGAGGGAATCAGCAAAAATAAGACCAATGGCCTAGATAAAACTGAACTTAGCTCCCTAAGTACCCTAGGATGTATTTTATCTGGTCCAGGAGATTTACTAATATAACCTTATTTAGTTCTTTCTGTACCATATCCTCGGTTAACCAAAGTGAACTTGAATCTTGTTACCTTTATTGCTACTATACTCTATGATATCTGTACTTGGATCTTCTATAGTGTATACAGAGGAAAAAAAAAATATTCAAGACATTTGCTTTATCGCCATCCTCCGTAACTAACTTATCCCCATTAATTAATGGTGCCACATTCTCATCCTCATCTTCTTACTATTAATATACTTAAAAAAAAATGTTTAGGCTTAGTGATGCTTTCTTCAGCTAATCCTAACTTCATTATTAATTTTAGCTAGTTTGATTGCTTTCTTACACTCCTTGTTACAGTTTTTATACTCCCTAAAGGCCCTTTCCTCGTTCCCCTCGGCCTTAAAGGTTTTAAATGCCTTTTTCTTCCTTACCATTTGCCTCTTTACATCAGATTTCAGCCACATAGGCGCGGATTATTTTTTTTACATTTATTTCCCAAGGGTAAAATTTAGATGTGAACTGGCTTAAAATCCCCTTGAACAAAGTCCACTTCTGTTCAGTACCTTTACCTGATATACATTATCCCAGTTGACATTCTGAAGAGCTGCTTTTAACCTGGGAAATTTGCTTTCCTGAAATTAAATGTCTTTGTTAACCCCGCCTTTTCCTTTCGATAACAAAGTCCAAATGCCACTATTTCATGGTCACTATTCCCTAAGCCTCCAGTTTACCTTTATATCTATAATGCGCTCCACAATGTTAATATTACCGAATCCAACAGAGCTCCTTTTCTAGTAGGAACCTCAACCACCTGTGAGAGAAAATTATCCTGCAGCAAATTCAGGAACTCATCGCCTTTTTTCTGTGATGGCAGTTCCACCACACCAATCAATGTCAGGGTAATTGAAGTCCCCATCATGAGCACACTCCCCAAACTTGCAGCCCTTGCCAACTGCATATGAAGTTGACTCACCTCCTCTCTGCTAGCATTTGGCGGCTTATAGCAGACACCAACAATGACATTACCCCCTTTCCTGTTGCCTAATTCCACCCTATTGCCTCCACTTTATCATCCATATCACCACTATCTCTTCTTTTAAATTTGGCTTCAATTCTTTTTTAACATATACACATACTACTCCTCCCCCTTTCCTTTTTTTTCTGTCCTGCCTAAACAAGGCATATCCTTCTATATTTACACCCCAGTCGTGAGAACTGTTCAACCCACGTTTCGCTTACCTATTACATCATACTTTTCATTCAATGCCATCTTCCAATTCACCCATTTTGTCAGCCAGGCTTCTCGCATTTGCAACATACATTTTAGATTATGATCCTGTTTTATTCGTACACTTTGATACACATTCCTCCTCCTATCCCCTATGCTAGCCCCACCCCCTTTCCCACCCCCCTCACCACTGGCCTATCTACACCCTGCTTTCCTCCTCCTGGACAATCTATCCCAGTGAGACTGCTAATACCCCCTCCCCCCCAAACCTAGTTTAAAATCTCCTCCAACCCTCTAGCCATCTTCTCCCCTAAACAGCTGCACCACCATCAGTGAGGTGCAACCCATCCCTACTAAAGAGCCTGTAGCCGACAGCAAGTCTGCCCAGTTCTCATAAACCCAAACCCTTCTTCCTTACACCACTTTCTTAGCCACGCATTAATGCTCCTAAGCTCCCGCTGTCTCCCCTGGCTTAGCACTGGGCTGGGGTAGTATTTCTGAAAACACTACCCTGGAGGTCTGCTTTTATCTTGGCCCCTAGTTCTCGGAAATCATGTTTAAGGACCTCACCTCCACCTCTAACTTTGTCATTGGCACCAATGTGAACCAAGACCGCCGGTTCACACCCGGCCCCACCCAATAATCTGTTCTACACACGATCCACCACATGCCGAACCCTAGCACCAGGCAGGCAACACACAGTTCGGCATGTAGGTGTCCTGGCGGCAGATTACCCTATCTACCTTCCTTATAATGGAGTCCCCTACCACTACCAACCACTGCCCTTGCATTCCTGCGCCCTTCTTTCCTCCTCCCTTGTATCAGAGATGCAGTCCCCTGGTGCTCAAGGGACATCCCCCTCCATACACGCTAATTCCGAGGTGTCCTCCTCCACTTTCATTACCTAAGGCGGCAAATCTGTTGGGATGGACAATCTGGAAGAAGCCCCCCTACTCTTCCGTCCCCCCCTTCCCCTAGTAACCCTAACAAAACTACCTCCTTCCTCATCCTTCTTGTCCCTCTTCCACCCACCTCATACTGGCCCCAGCCATGCCTGCTGACCCCCCGTTCTGCCAATCCCGCAATGCTGCAATCTGCCCCCTTAGACTCTCCACCTCGGCTTCCAACGGGCACCCACTCACACCTGACACAGACATAGGTTCCCCGAACGTCTGCTCCAGGTTCCTAACTGTGGCACGATGCACATTGCATGGTACTGACAAAACTGTCCCTTCTAATACACCACACCAACACAGTGACGCACAAACCTTGTTTAAATTGTCCTTCTTGTTTCAATGTCCTTCTTTTTTTATGTCCTTGAGATCAAGGGACTCAAGAGAAAGGGCCACTCACAAGTTCGTTACACTCACAGGAAACTTCCTTTTGTTAGGTCCAAACCACAGGCCCAACACTGTGAATCCTATTTAACTAATAGGCCCCAACCCCCACACCAATTAGTGCAAGAGCCAGAAGAGAGAAAAAAAAACCCAAACACTTATTAACCCTTTCGCAGCCTGTTTTGTGATTACAACAGGTACAATACTAGAATATAGAAGTCCAGCACACCCCTTTAACTGGAAGAAGAAGATTATTCTGCTTACTGCACACTCAATCCTGCACACAGTTTTTAACAGTAAACAATCCTTATTTTCAAACTGTCAAACAATCCTTATTTTCAAACTTTCACACACACCAACAACCATCAAATGATTAAGTGTCCTTCTTTTTTTATGTCCTTGAGATCAGGTCCTTAAGAGAAAGGGCCACTCACAAGTTCGTTACACTCACAGAAACTTCCTTTTGTTAGGTCCAGTTTAGGTGTCTGTCCATCGTGCATGCTGCCATTTTGGTATGTGAGGCCATATGTTTACCCGTTTATAAGTTATAGATACAGTCTTACCAGTTCGGCAGGCTGCGTGGCGTTGTTTGTTGGTTCCATCCAGGAAGGTATTTAGGGTTGGGTCTTTCTTGAGAAGGGCCTCCTGTGTGGTCGTGATTGGAGTCAAGCCATGTCGAAGCCTCTGCAGCTGATGTGAAAAAGTGGTATTTTGTCACCTTTTTGTAACTCGGAGGCGGGTTGGCTACAGCATAGCGTATTTTAGGTTGGCGAGCGCAGCCTTCCGCTTACATCCGTGAATTTTGCGCGTTGCTTTTGTATTTCCAAGGAAAAGTCTGGGTACACACCGAGATCAAGGTGTTTTTTGGTATGGGATGTTAACCTGTTCCCTGGTTAGCTGGAGTGTGGTGTCTCGGTCTCGAAAGTTAAGTAGTTTTGGCATAAATGTTCTCGGGGGGCTCCAGAGGGGGAGGTCGTGCAGGTATTTGTGTGCACGTTCTACCACAAATGTATAGGAGAAGCTGTTCCTCCCTGTAGTGATTAGTAAGTCTTCTAGGAATCCACCGGGTCTGAGCCCTCCGCCCTCTCTGGCAGCCCCACCAATCTGATATTATTTTGTCTATGTCTGTTCTCCAAGTCTTCTTGGTGCTGGTGTATAGTGTTTATTGTGGCCTGTGGGTCTCTATCATGTGTTGCATGGGAGACACCACCTCCACCGTGCACGCATTTTATCTGCGTTCTGGTTTACGCTGCGGGTAGTTAGGACTGTTTTTTTACAGGTGGTCTTTGTTTCATGGAGGTGCTCACGAAGGGTGTTTTGATTGGTAGTTTTTCGTCGTATAGTGGTATTGGTAGAGAGGTGGATATTGCTAGAGTCTCTGTTTTGGGGTTCGACTGGGTGGTCGGTTAAGTGTCTATTGTGTATATTTTTAGGTGGAGGCTTGGGTTGACCCTCAATATCAGTTTGGAGTGGTTTGGGAAGTTGGGTATACAGCTGACGTGGGATTGGTGTTGGCTGTCAGGGCAGTGAAGGCCCGTGAAGGAGTTGTGGGTTTCTTGCGTTGGGCTGGTCCTGTGGTGGGGCCCAAGGTTTTACCTGTCTATTTTTTTTTTTTAATGTCCCCTTCCCTGTTTCTACCTGTGGTAGTGCAGGTCATCTACTTTGTGCTGGGTAACTGTAGGGCCTTTTTCAGGGGCCTAGTTGGTAGTGGGGGGTTCAGAGCGTGCCTGTCCAACTTTGGCCTTGTGGTCAGGTGGGTGTGGGGGGTTTTGGGGCTCCTGCCTCCCACCTCTGTGCGCCCAGATGGTGGAGTGTTTCAGGCCACGTCTCTTCACCGGGGCGGTTCCAAGGGCCTGGATGGGCCTGATGTAGGGCCTTATTGGTGCCAGTCCGGAGGCTCCTGTTGCTCGAGGCTCCGCTCCGTGTCTGTGGGCCGTTCTCGGTGTTGAAGTGGAATCTCAGCAGTGGGGCAGAGTCCTCCGGTACCATCGGGTACGTGTTGCTCCGGTATATTTGTGGGGCCTGATGTTCGCCCCACGTGGGTTGCGGTCGGGCCACGTGGGTTGCCTGTCCGGTTTTGGCCTTATAGTTAGGTAGGTGTGGGGTTTTTTTGGGCTCCCGTCTCCTACCGTGTGTGTCTGGTGAGTGGGGTGCTTCGGGTCGTGCCTCCGTTCGCTTCACCATAGTTTCCAAGGCCTGCGGTGGGCCATTGTAGTCAGCGCCTTGATGATGCCAGTCCGGAGACTCCCGTGCACGGAGCTCCGTTCCCGTTGTCGTGGGCCTTCTTCCGTGATGAGGCAGGATTTCGGTGCCTTTGGTTCCGGTTTTGCTGGGTGTATGCTGCTTTCGGAGTGCTTGTGAGGCCTGGCGGTCAGTCCACGTGGGTTGCGGTCGGAGCAGTGTGTGCCTAGTTCGGGGTATGGGGGTTCCTCCACCTCAGAGGGTGTTCAGGTGTCACTGAGGGTAGGTTTTAGATTGTTTTTTTGCTT
Source organism: Hymenochirus boettgeri (assembly GCA_019447015.1). Lineage (NCBI taxonomy): Eukaryota > Metazoa > Chordata > Amphibia > Anura > Pipidae > Hymenochirus > Hymenochirus boettgeri. The sequence goes on from CM033472.1 coordinate 64,258,977, forward strand.
TCCCCCCATCAGTATTTCACAGATTTTTGTGGGTGAGCGAGCTACTTAGACGTGTGTCCTATCTTATGCCATGCCAGGCCATGCCCCATATTCCCTCCATTTTAACATCCCTATCGCCAGTTATTCTATCTCTTCTTTAAAATTTGTCTTCAATTCTTTTTTAACATTGTTAGAATAAATATCCTGCCTAGTCCCACCTGGACACTGATGCCTGTCTTAGACCACTGAGAGACCCTCAGCGCTGGGAGAAAGGATTACACAACACGTTAGGGTGCAGTAAAATCTCTTTTCTCAGTTTATTTTTTTCGTACATTCGAATATATCAAACCAAAAAAGTGCTTTGCCAGAGAAGGGGCAGGCCAGACACAGTGTCTACAGATGAGATAAAAGATCCACTGGGATGCAAGGATAAGTCAGGTTGACACACAATGTAGGAGGCAAAACATCTTGCAATAACACAACAATAATAAAAGACAAAATGGAGTTAGAGAACAAAATGGCTGCTATTAGGCTAAGTGATTATAGAGAATATTAAAAAACAGTTCCACCCTTTTATCCCGAAGGGATAACTAACAGAAATTATATTTAAAGGGCAATTATAGCGAGAAATAGTTTTTTTTTAATTCCTGTGAAGAAACGAAGCCACACAGCAACATGAAAGTAAGGCAGCTTATACTAAGTGATCTATACATTGTATAGAGACAAAGTTTTTTTTTCACTATAGTTGCACTTTAATTTATGCAAAATTATCAGTGGAAATAGTATTTAGAGCAATTACATCATTATACATAGCAGCCTGAGAAACATTAGTAGGAAGCTTACAAAATGAAGAGAATATAGAAAAACATCCTGGGGCAACATTGAAGACGCAGCAACAGAGAAAAACACATATAATAATTATAATTGTACCAAAAATATTGCGCAGCTGACCCCAGGAGGGAAGCCACCAAAAAAGCATATTCCATAAAGAAAATTTACCATCATCTATTTTGATGTGATTGCTAAGTTGTTGCAAATTACTGATCTGATATTTAATAGTGAGGGTATGATCAGAAAGATTAAACAGCACATACCTTCAACACTTTCACATCCTTGATTATGCAACAGAATAATAATCAATAACAGCACGATTCTGGAGACAGCATGTTTAGAGTATTATAGTCAGTTAACATATTGGTAAGGATAGAACTTGTTATATTTATTTTTTTAGCTACTACACATGCAAGATAAAGCAATTGTCTACCAGTATATATTGTTAGACCTGGAATGCCTACGATACTAGCACCTAAAGCAACAACTTCAGTTTCAGATAGGGGATGCACATTAGACTTACAATCCTCTGGCATAGTTTAAGATCTCTGCGATTACGTTTACCTGCAGAGAGGAAAGAAGAAGATTGCAAATGTGTGCTTAGATACTTAATCTACTGATGCACAAGGACCTCCAGAAATGTTAGCAGGTAAATAAGTGTAGCTAACATTCCCACAGGCCATAACTCATCCCTCTGAAAAAACAATGTGTACATAATTTGATATTGTTTTGGTAGGTGAGATTACACTTCATGTTATTGCTTACAGAACACTGAAGCTGGAATAGCGATTAAACATGTTCCGAATTTTTTACATTTCCTAAACAAAAGTCAGTTGTGTTTTAGGAGCTTCTTTGAAATATACTTCCAAATGTTACCTGGGGCAATGGAACACGGGGAGCAATAGAGCGGGAAGCTCTGTTCATTCTAATAACCTCAAAATGGGAAAAAACACAGAATAGATGAAAATGAACAGTCAGGAAAATGTATTCATCTGGAGTTTACAATTTATCACCGGTTTGGAATCTGGCTCATCTTAATCTTTCTCCTCGAGGGTGGGTGCGTTGTCATCTCTGAAGTCATCTGGGTGGTCATCTCGTTCTCCAATCAACAGATTCTGTGCGCCTTTACTCTGGAAGCATGTATCCATGATGGATTGCCTTCAACCAAGATAGCTGTGCGAGTCACAGGGAGGCTCTAAAGATTTGTGTTGATGTAACGCCTTTACCAAGACCACATCACCTGGTTTGAATGGGTGCATCGGAGCACTAGAAGGTAAAGGAAAAGACAAAGAAACATCACCATAGATACTATTCAATTTTTCAATCAGATTTGTCACGTAAGCTTCCTGGATAATTCCAGGTCACCTGTAATTAATGTCCCTGTCTTAACCTGCCCAAGGCGTAGGAAATGGTCTACCCATTAAAATTTCGAAGGGGGACAACTTGGATGTAGAATTGGGGGCCATAGGAATCTCTGCTAATCAGCTGGTAATAAATATCCCATTTACTGAAAGAACCTGCAGTAGCTTTCCTAAGTTTCTCTTTTATTGTGCAGTTCATTTCGTTCAACAACATCTGAACTCTGGAATATATACTGTGTCCATTTTAGGACATCATCAGTGTCAGGTATCGGGTATCAGGTGTCAGGTATCGGGTGTCGGGTATCAAGTCAGGTATCAGTGTCGGGTATCAGACATCAGGTATCGGGTGTTGGTATCAGGTATCAGGCATCGGGTATCAGGCGTCAGGTATTGGGTGTCAGGTATCGGGTGTCAGGTATCAAGTGTCAGGTATCGGGTATCAGGTATCAGTGTCAGGTATCAGGTGTTAGGTGTCAGGTATCAGTATCGGGTGTCAGGTATCGGTATCGAGTGTCAGGTATCAGGTGTCAGGTATTGGGTTCAGTGTCAGGTATCGGGTATCAGGTGTTAGGTGTCAGGTATCAGGTGTCATGTTCAAGGTATCATATTTTTGTGTATAAGCTGGCCATACACTAAGCAAACATTAAATAGGTTAGACATTAGACAGATTAGCAAAATGTGACCTAGCTTTTGGGGAATAACATTAAAAGTTTTTTAATAGAGGGGGCATACCCTTAACAACCAGTAAGTGAAGATAATGTTAAAAAGTATGTACCTGTATCTGTGTGGAGGTATTAGGTTTTACATTTACGACCATGAAACTAATTGTTTTGATGACATGACCCTTAAGCTAGGCCACACTCAACGCACAGGAATCGTGCACAAAATTGCGAGCGTTATCGCACGCGATTGTGTGCGCAGTTCTTGTGCGTTTGTGTTTGCGTTCGCGTTTTGCGCCATGCGTTTTAGAAGCCATTTTGCGTTATGGAAACGCATGCGTAACGCAGCAAAAATGGTTAACACATGCGTTACCAAAACACGAACGGACGCGCAATCGCATGCGCATTGGAAATCGCGGGAATTTTCGCGTTCCCGCGATTTCCATTTTAGCGAAAACCGCGAGCGCAAAACACGTGCACAAGCGTGTGAAAAACGCGCTAGTGTGGCCTAGCCCTTAAACCTCAAAATATCCATATTAGAAGATTGTACCCTTTATGGAAAAGAATATCCTGATATTTGCCGATAATGCAGTAACGCTTCCACCGATTCCTTAGCTAGCTAAATAGGAAGAACAGTAATTTAGCTTTTCAAGCCAAATTATTATATTATAAAAAAAATATATATATATATAAAAAAAAAAATATATATATATAATATATAATATATATAAAATAAAGCTGAAATAAGCACCATCTATGCAAAAGTCTGCACATGTCCCTAAATGTACAGAAAACACATCTTGTGTCAATCCTCATGTTTCAGGTTTCATGTATCAGAGTCAGGTATCATTTTATCATTTATCAGAGTCAGGTATCATTCATCATGTATCAGAGTCAGGCATCATTCATCATGAATCAGAGTCAGGTATCATTCATCATGTATCAGAGTCAGGTATCATTCATCATGTATCAGGGTCAGGTATCATTGATCAGGCATCAGAGTCAAGTATCATTCATCAGGTATCAGAGTCATGTATTGTTCATCAGGTATCAAAGTCAGGCATCAGAGTCAGGCATCTCATTCATCAGGCATCAGAGTCAGGCATCATTCATCGGGTATCATTCATCAGCATCATTCATCAGGTATCAGAGTCAGGCATCATTCTCAGGTATCATTCATCGTATCAGAGTCAGGCATCATTCATCAGGCATCATCATCAGGTATCATTCATCAGGCATCATTCATCAGGCAATCATTCATCAGGTATCAGAGTCAGGCATCATTTATCGGGTATCAGAGTCAGTGTATCATTCATCAGGTGTCAGAATCAGGTATCATTCATCAATGATATCTGATGGCTGATAACTGATTCCTGACTCTGATACATGATGAATGATACCGAATTTGATAACTGACTTTGATGCCTGATGAATGTACCTGACTCTGATACCTAATGAATTATGTGTGACACTGTACCTGATAAATGATACTTGATGAATGAATCCGATGAATGATACCTAATAATAATGAAAACACTGATAGCTAACTTTGATACCTGATGAATGATACATGAAACCTGAAACATGAGGAATGACACGAAGATGTTTTTTTCTGTAGATTTTAGGCATGTGCAGACTTTTACATGCATAGATTTCCAGCTTTATTTCTTACTTTATTTTTTTTTTTATTTCTTTCACTTGAAAATCTAAATTACTGTCCTTTCTATTTCTTTATCTTTGTCTTCTTTTATTTAAAAAAAACACGCTTTTTTGATTAGATCAAAATTTTTTTTTGACTATAGTTAGCCTTTAGTATTGCTTCCATAGGAATGGAAAGGTAGGTCAGTAGCTGGGTGTACCTGTGTCTGTTTTTATTTAAGCCTTTTTACTGACCATTAATTGACATTCTATAAATATATATATTCATTGGTACAAAAAAATACATCTTTGTGTCATTCCTCATGTTTCAGGTTTCATGTATGGGTTGGAAGGCTTTTCATTCATGTGATCACAGTAATGTATACTAAAACCCCTTTGTTTATAAAGTATGCCAGTGTGCAGATAATATGATATTGTAGGGGCCTAGGAATGTGCATTGATTATCTTTTCTATGTTTGTATAAAGTTTTGACCAGATCAGTAGCACTTCCGCTAAATGTAGTTGTAAATTAGCCTAATTGGAGTGCTTCCACAATTCTTGTATTGTATGGTTTCATGTATCAGGTATCATTCATTGTGTATCATTCATTGTCTATTGGAGTCAGGTATCATTCATCGTCTATTGGAGTCAAGTATCATTCATCGGGTATCAGAGTCAGGTATCAGAGTCAGGTATCATTCATCAGGTATCAGAGTCAGGCATCATTCATTGGGTATCAGAGTCAGGTATCATTCATCGGGTATCAGAGTCAGGTATCATTCGTCAGTGTCAGATCAGGTATCAGAGTCAGGTATTATTCATCGGGTATCAGAGTCAGGCATCATTCATCGGCTATCAGAGTCAGGCATCATTCATCGGTATCAGAGCAGGCATTATTCATCAGTATCAGAGTCAGGTATCATTCGTCATTTGTCAGAGTCAGGTATCAGAGTCTGCATCATTCATCAGGCATCAGAGTCAGGCATCATTCATCAGGTATCAGAGTCGGTTATCAGAGTCGGGTATCATTCATCAGTGATCATTCATTAGATGTCATGTATCGGTGTCAGTGTTTTGTTTATCTGGTATCGGTTGTCATGGTCAGGTATTGGTTGATAGGTATTAGGTGTAGTTATTGTCTATCAGGTGTCAGGCGTGGTTTATTAATATCGTGTATTGGTATCATTATCATGTATCAGTTATCAGGATTTAGTTATCAGGTATCATGGCCATACAGGAGGCAGACTTTAGATAGATCGAATGTCTAAAGACTGCATTTTACATGCAGCGGTTCTTTACCTTTAGATAATCCATTTGGACCATTAATTTTGAAAATTTAATACACTAAGAATGGACCAGACTATTTAAAAATACATAGGGTTTTTTTTTGTGTTTTTTTTTTTTTTGGGGGGGGGGGGTGACATAAAAGGAGCACTGTCTGCCTTCTTTCTTCTGTGTAAATATAGAAATAATATTTACAGAATGTCAATTGGTCAGTATAAAGGCTTAATTAGTGTGGACTTATTTGAACTGATTTTATATGTGGTACAGATTGCACATTGGTATATTCTCATCTATTTTAATAGAAGAAATAAAGCTAGAAATAGCGCCATCTATTGGATGTAACAGCAGTAAATCATCTGAGGAATGATACCTGAGGAGTGATACCTGAGGAGTGATTACCTGAGGAATGATACCGAGGAGTGATCCTGAGGAATGATACCGAAACATGAGGAATGACACAAAGATGTTTTTTTCTGTACATTTTAGCACTAGATGGTGCTTATTTTCTAGCTTTTATTTTTTATTTCTTTTTTATTTGGTTTAAAGAGCCAAATTACGGTTCTTTCTATTTCTTCTTCCGTTTTATTTTTTCGCTTTTTTGGACCGTATCTCCTCCCACAGTTTCTGAGCTAGAAACATGAAATTCGGTACAGACGTGCGGGGCATATAGGAGAAGTGTGCTATTACCTTAGCGTCTACAGCGTTATTGATAAATTTTGGGACATTTTTCCCCATAGACATAATGGTAACAATCCTCAAATGTGGATATTTCAAAACAGTTTGTTTCATGGTCAAAAACACAAACCTTTCCGTTCCCATGGAAGCCATACTTAAAGGGTAACTATAGGCAAAAATTTTTTTTGACTAATCATAAAAAAGTCTGTTTTTTTAAACCCCTAACCTGATACAGGTACACACCCCTACAGATCTACCATCCATTTCTGTGGCAGCCATACTTAAAGGGTAACTATGGTCAAAAACAATTTTGATCAATAATCAAAAAAGTGTTTTTTTTTATGCCCAATCTTACCCAGGTACACACACCTACTGACCCTTCCATTTCTGTGGCAGCATACTTAAAGGGTAACTATAGTCAAAAAAAATTTTGATCAATGATAAAAAAAATTATTAAATAAAGAAGTCAAAGATAAAAAATTGAAAGAACATAATTTAGCTTTTCAAGCAGAAATTTAAAAAAAACTAAAATTAAGCTAGAAATAAGCACCCTCTATTGGATGTAACGGTCAGCACATGTCCTAAAATGTACAGAAAAAACATAATTTGTCATTCCTCATGTTTCAGGTTTCATGTATCATTCATCAGGTATCAAAGTCAGCTATCAGTGTTATTCATTATTCATTAGGTATCATTCATCGGGTATCATTCATCAGGTATCATTCATTAGGTATCAGAGTCAGGTATCATTCATCAGGCATCAAAGTCAGTTATCAAATTCAGGTATCATTCATCATGTATCAGAGTCAGGAATCAGTTATCAGCCATCAGATATCATTGATAAATGATACCTGACTCTGATGCCTGACTTTGAAACCTGATGACCGATAGCTGACTCTGATACCTGATGAATGATGCCTGACTCTGATGCCTGACTTTGGTACCTGATGAACGATACATGACTCTGATACATGATGAATGATACCTGACTCTGATACCTGACTCTGATACATGATGAATGATACCTGACTCTGGACTCTGATACATGATGAATGATACCTGACTGATACATGATGAATGATACCTGACTCTGATAACTAATGAATGATACCTGACTCTGATACATGATAATGATACCTGACTCTGATACATTGATAATGATACCTGACTCTGATAACTGATGAATGATACCTGACTCTGATACATGATGAATGATACCTGACTCTGAATGATGAATGATACCTGACTCTGATAACTGATGATGATACCTGACTCTGATACATGAACCTGAAACAGGAATGACACAAAGATGTGTTTTTTCTGTACATTTAGGGACTGTTGCAGACTTTGCAATAGATGGTGCTTATTTTCAGCTTTAATTATTATTATATATATATATATATATATATATATATATATATATATATATATATTTTTTTTTTTTTTTTTTTTTTTTTGGCTTGAAAAGCTAAATTACTGTCTTTTCTCTATTTTAGGCTAGCTAAGGAATTGGTGGAAGCGTTACTGCATTATCGGCAAATATCAGGATATTTTTTTCCCTAAAGGGTACAATCTTCTAATATGGATATTTCGAGGTTTAAGGGCTAGGCCAAACTAGCGTGTTTTTTGCGTTGATTGCGCCTGCGATTTTTGCTAAAATGGAAATCATGGGAAGTTGAAAATTCCCGCGATTTCCGATGCGCATGCGATTGCGTGTCCATTAGCGTTTTGGTAACCAAAATGGCGAAAAGCAAAATGCACAATGCTTTGATTGGTGCGATTCCTGTGCGTTGCTGTGTGGCCTCCGCTAAGGGTCATGTCATCAAACAATTAGTTTCATGGTCGTAAATGCAAACGCTAATACCTCCCACACAGATACAGGTACATACTTTTACACACATTTATCTTCACTTACTGGTTGCTAAGGGTATGCCCACTTCTATAAAAAATTTTTTAATGTTATTCCCCAAAAGCTAGGTCACATTTTGCTAATCTGTCTAATGTCTAACCTATTTAATGTTTGCTTAGTATATGGCCAGCTTAATACACAAAATATACCTGACACCCGATAGCTGATACCTGACACCTGATACCTGACACCTGACACCCGATACCTGACACCCGATACCTGACACCTGATACCTGACACCCGATACCTGACCACTCGATACCTGATACCTGACACCCGATACCCGATACCTGACACCTGATACCCGATACCTGACACTTGATACTCACACACCACCTGACACCCGAAACCTGACACCCATACCTGACGCCTGATACCCGATGCCTGATCCTGATACCCGATACCTGATACCCAACCCCGATACCTGATGTCTGATACCCCGAACACCGATAACCTGACCCACTTATCCCCTACCCTGATACCCGATACCTGACACCTGATGATGTCCTAAAATGGACACCGTAGATATAAAACTCTATATAAAAAATATATTTTTTTTATAGAAAAAAAATTCAATCAACATCAATTACACAATCTGTGGGACAACCCCATCTAGGAATAATTTCCTTACATAAAATTTTAGCAACAGTTTTAGCATCTTCTTTTTTACTAAATCTGTCCACAATTACCAGTAAGTATATACAGATTTGGGCAATAAACATTGGGGCTAAGACTTTTATGAGCCATATTATTACTATAACTATCCCCTCTTTAATAAAGACCCAAAGGTCTAAAAACAATGCTTGAAAAAAAAAAAAAAATCTTTAAAAAATAAAATCGGGAGAAAACAAAAACTTAAACTGAAATAATAACATTCTCAGGGAAACATGGGAATGCAGGAAAGAAACCAAAAAAAATGGAGAAAAGAGTAGCAATTTAACACATATAAACAACATGAAAAGAACTCACAATTATTTCATTTAAACAACTAAAACATAAGGAAGATAATAATCAACAAATTAAATTAATGTAAAGTCAGCTCACCATTCTCATTTATAAACGATCTACTGCCAAATTCTACCAAAACCAACTACATTAAAATCATACCTGGAATCAGTGAACTAACAGCTTAAACCTTAAACAAAACATAGGTACGGGTTAAAGAAAAGATTAAGCTAAATAAACAAAACTCGGTAACAAACTAAATTCTAAACAGAATCTGGGAATTGAAGATCTATATACATTATACACAAACACAACCATAACAGCTCTAATTGGTAGTGAAACAAATCGGACTGGGGAGATATTTACACCTATATTTAAATATTAATTGCTTGGGTATTAATTTAACCTGTAATCTTAATACAGTAAATAAAAGGAATATACCGTGGCCTGAATATATCTAACTTTTAAAGCCATGATAGATTTAAAATAACCTCATACTCTGTGAGGCATCGGATAGTTCATATTCTATTCTTTAGCATTTATAAACATGATTGGATGTTAATTAAACATTCTCCGTGCCCAATATAATAGAGTTGGAGGCCTCAACAGCCATTGCACAGGATGCAGGGGTGCACAAACATTAAGGCATCCCCTGAACAGTGACTGCCAATGATTTAGAAAAATAAGTGACTAGTTTCAAGGTGTCTCTGTGATATTGTGATAAAACTGCCGCCATGGTTTTACAATGTTCTCTATAATACAAATGAAAAGATTTATCATAATTCAGAAAGCTCAGAGCAGGGGCAAAGGTAAATGTGATTACAATTATTTAAACACTAGACATTAAGCCTGTTACAATAACAGGCGCTAGAAGCCCAGAGTGCCTCCATCCTCCATGTCCCAAGGCCACAGTTCCCTCTTAGTGTCCCAGACCCAGGGTCCCCCCTCTGTCCCAGACCCAGGGCCTCCCTCTGCCCCAGGGCCTCCCTCTGCCCCAGACCCAGGGCCCCTGTCTATCCCAGACCCAGTGCCCCCCTCTGTTCCAGACCCAGGGTCCCCCATCTGCCCCAGACCCAGGGCCCCTCCTCTGCCCCAGACCCCAGGGCCCCCCCTCTGTCCCAACCCAGGGCCCCCCCCTCTGTCCCAGACCCAGCCCCACTCTCTCCCAGTCCCAGGGTCCCCCCTCTGTCCCAGACCCAGGCCCCCACCCCTCTGTCCCAGACCCCCCGTCGCCACAGATCCAGAGTCCCCACTCTTTCCCGAACCCAGGTCCCCCATCTGCCCCAGACCAGGGCCCCTCCTCTGTCCCACACAGGTCCCTCCTCTGTCCCAGAACAAGGCCCCCCCTCTGTCCCAGACCCAGGGCCCCTCCTCTCCTCTGTCCCGAACCCAGGGCCCCTCCTCTTTCCCAGACCAGGGCCCCCCACTCTGTCCCAGACCCAGGTCACACACCACCTCTGTCCCAGACCCAGGGTCCCCTTCTGTCACAGATCCAGAGTCCCCTGTCTGTCCCAGACCCAGGGCCCCTCCTCTGCCCTAGACCCAAGGCCGCCCTCTGTCCCAGACCCAGGGTCCCCCCACTCTGTCCCAGACCCAGGGCCCCTCCTCTGCCCCAGACCCAGGGCCCCCCTGGTCCCAGACCCAGGCCCCCCCTCTGTCCCAGACCCAGGGCCCACCTCTGTCCCAGACCCCCCCTCTGTCCCACACACAAGGCCCACCCCTGTCCCAGACCCCCCCTCTGTCCCAGACGCAGGCTGCCCTCTGTCCCAGACCCGGCCCCCCTCTGTCCCAACCCAGGGCCCACCTCTGTCCAGACCCCCCCTCTGTCCCAGACCCAGGCCCACCTCTGTCCCAGACCCCCTCTCTGTCCCAGACCCAGGGTCCCCCACTTTGTCCCAGGCCCAGGTCCCCCCATCTGTCCCAGACCACCTCTGTCCCGACCTATGGCCCTCCCTCTGTCCCAGACCCAGCCCCCTTCTGTCCCAGACCCAGGCCCCCCTCTGTCCCAGACCCAGCCCCCTCTCTGTCCCAGCCCCAGCCCCCCCTCTGTGCCAGACCCAGGGCCCCCTGTCTGTCCCAGACCAGGGCCCTTCCTCTGCCCCAGACCCAGGGCCCCCCACACAGTCCCAGACCCAGGTCCCACCCCCTCTGTCCCAGACCCAGGCCCCCCCCTCTGTCACAGACCAAGGGCTCTCTCCTCTGCCCCAGATCCAGCCCCCCCCTATCCCCAGACCCAGGGCTCCTCCTCTGCCCCAGATCCAGCCCCTGTCCCAGACCCAGGTCCCCCACTTTGTCCCGACCCAGGGTCCCCCACTTTGTCCCAGACCCAGGGTCCCCCCTCTGTTCCAGACCCAGGGCCCCCCTTTGTCCCAGACCCAGCCCCCCTCTGTCCCAGACCCAGCCCCCCTCTGTCCCAGACCCGGGCCCCCCTCTGTCCCCAGCCCCAGGCGCCCCCTCTGTCCCAGCCCAGGTCCCCCCCTCTGTCCCACCCAGCCCCCCTCTGTCCAGACCCCCTCTCTGTCCCAGACCCAGGGCCCCCCTCTGCGCCAGACCCAGGGCCCCTCCTCTGCCCCCAGACCCAGGTCCAACCCCCTCTGTCCCAGACCCACCCCTACCCCCCCAACCCCCCTCTCTGTCACTCTGCTTTACAGCCAGCCCTGACACCTTTGGTTATTAGGAGGTTAATTTAGCATGGTGTCATGTCAGTGAGCAGTTCTGACTCCCCCCACCCTCACCCAGACATTGATGTCTAGTGCAACCCTCTCCCTCACAACCCCCCACAGACACATTATTAATATCATTGGGGTCCAGGACAAACCACACACCCCACCAGCTACCCCCTGCCTCACTGTCCCCCACCCAGAGATCTTAGAACATACCTGGTGTGTGTACAGTTTATTGGTGTCAGACCCAGTAATGCAGCATGGACAGGAATTTTCACACTGTGAAGAGTTAACTTAAGAAATCAACCCACCCAGAGCAGCCAGCAGTCTGTAGTCTGTGATCCCGCCCCTTAATGCAAACTTGTGATCCGATTGGCTGTTCTGCTCTGAAGGGAAAAGAAGTAGCCAATCAGGTAGATTGCAGCCACACACACAGAGACACAGGGACGCACACTTGCATTTTATTATATAGGATTCTTTGTCATTTTTGGTGTCCATAGAATGATGTTTGGACAGTCTTTAATGGTGCATTTTGGAGCATTTGGTCCCAGTGGGAGCTGGCTGGGATTCATTGTTGCTAAAAGTTCATGAAGCTGACCAATTCAGCTCTATTACAGGGTGTTTGAAGTGCAAAAATGTCTTTATCTCTGGCGGGGCTGACCAGATGTTCACCCTTAGATATTATACAACCAAGATATTGCAATATTGTATTTTCTGGAAGCTTCTGATGCAAGACAATTGAGGAGAGAGAAAAACCATTTTACATACCTCCATGTTCTGGATACACAATAACCACATTAACATATTTGACAATTAACATATTTCAATAATCCTAGAACCATGTGGCTGAACACATTATTTTAACACTTCACAGAGAGCCATAGAGTCTGTCACTGGCAAGTCCACCAAGTCTTTATGTCAAACAGTGACACATGAAATGGGACTTTTCAAAAAAAATGAATACAAAAAGACTGAGCCGTAGCACCAGCTGACATGCAGAAGAAAAACATGTCTTAAAATCAACAACTGTATAACATTGGGTATTGGCAGAAATGCTAATAAGGGCTTAAATATCCGAAACTATAGGAATTATCTGTATCATGAGCGGGCTATAATAGGGGTATAAAATAGGAAGATAGTCTTTGTAATTACTCATTGCTTTACAAAGGTACAAACCATTGGCAGAATACTACTAATTATATCTTGTTAAAAGGGGGTTAGGGGCATTAAAATAATCCATATATCAACTTTTACTTCCAAGAAGTTATGCCACTAAAGAAAATTGAGATACACAATTTACTTACTAAATCCTGTATTATCAAGTTAATGGGGAAATCTGGTAATAATTTAAAGGAAAAATAAGACAACAACAATAACAATAATAACAATAATAACAATAACAACAGACAACAATAATAACAATAGGCCATTATCCCTATTAGTGACAAATATTTTATATTTTTAATCTCTATAGGTACCCTAATAAATCTCTACAAAAAGCTTGCAATCAGCTGAGGGACCATTAATATAAGGAAGCTTTGATAGAGAAGCACATAGTCCCTGTATCATTAAGAAAAAACTAAACAGCTTACCTTGTATATCTGAAGAACACAAATAGGATTACACATTCTGTCCATGAGCTGTACCACAGCGAGGGAATCACTTGTGGGAAAATCCATTACAACTGCCATCATAGGCGATATCTATCTGTGACTGTATTTTTACATCCTACTTAGCTATATAGATATAACGGCACTAGTCTCACTAATGATCTAATTTATTACAAATAAACATTTGCTATTATTAAGCTGATCATTCTGATAACTCCTTTTTGAAAACCACCAGAAATTCTACCAGATCCTTTCCCTCTACCACTTTCTAAATCTTCACTCTCTCAAAAACCTCTATAATATATGAAAAAAACTTCGTAGACATTCCTACCTCTATTTGCCTATCCACCTTCCTCTTGATAACCTTCCTCTTCCATTTTAAATCTTCTTGAACCGTCTTACACAATCTAACACTGTTTTCCTTAAACTGTACACGTGCAGATGCAAAACAATTAAGATCACTATGCAATTACGTATATAAGTCCCACTAAAACTCCGTGACACATGAAATCTACTTTCGTTTCCCACGAGCAAAAGAAGAGAAGGAGGGGGAAGGGAGGGAGTAAGCGGGGTGTCACTGTTGACAGATAATGATTAGACACAGAATTTTAAATTTATAATAGAAAACATAGAGTCCAAACATTCTAAGTGAAACCAGCATTAACCAAATTTAACCTCACTCATTAATATAACTAGATTTATAATATTATTCACTAAAAGAGCTCTCAATGAGAATATACATCTTTTATCCAACCCAATATATTATCAAATCATGGATTGCCTTGTAAACATATATTTCAGATTATAATCCTGTAATTTATTTATACTCTTTAATATGCATGCCTGCCTCCCTACCCCCTATGCTAGCCCCACCCCCCATTGCACCCACCACTGGCCTATCTACACTCTGCTTTCCTCCTGGGCTATCTATCCCAGTGAGACTGCAAATACCCCCCCAACCTATTTTAAAATCTCCTCCAACCCTATAGCCATCTTCTCCCCCAAAACAGCTGCACCACCATCAGTGAGGTGCAACCCATCCCTACTAAAGAGCCTGTAGCCGACAGCAAAATTTGCCCAGTTCTCTATAGACCCAAAGCCTTCTTCCTTACACCACCCTCTTAGCCACACATTAATGCTCTTAAGCTTCTGCTGCCTCCCTATTTTTTCCGCTGCCCCCATATTTTTGAAGGCACAATATCACTTTTTAGCGTTACCGCGCCTTTAGCGATCATTAATTTACGATTGAGATAGTAAATCTATGATAGCGATCATAAATCTACAACCACGATCATTACCATTGGTAAATGAGGCAAAAATGTTTATATTTTACATGAGAGTAATGAACTTTGTAAATGTGGGTGGTAGGATAAATATTCTATGGGCGACCATTAATCTACGGTCATAGATTTACGATCGCTAATGTAGGTTTATAATACCGATCATAAATTGCCAATCGCTATAACGCTTGTTAAACAGTGATACCGCACCTTTATGAATATAGCCCTTAGCGTCTAGATTAATTTAGAATAAGGCAGACATAATTCATCTTATATTTGTTGTATAACACTATCACTTTAAAGTGTACATCCACCCTAAAAATCATTTTAATATATGATAGATACCCCCTGCCCTCCCCCATCCACCATCTTATTTCTTTAAAAACTAATAGAACTATATTTATAGTCCCTTCGCTCCTGCGGTGCACTGACCTGGCTCCCTGCTTGCCAGAATTTGCAAGCTGGGGTTGGACCGGCAGCTGCATCTGTGATTGGCTGAGATGCAGCTAACCACAGATGCGGCTGATGCCGTGGGAAGCGCTGTAAGTTCAGTTCTGATGATTTTTTTAAAGAAATTACTCGGCGGTTAGGTCTGGGGTATCTACCATATATTTTAAGGATTTTATGCCAGGTGGATGGACAAGCAAGGATGGATCCGGATGCTGGGGTAAAGTCACAAATATGGAGTTCCTGTTTGGGTGCTCTGAGGGAGAATGAAGGCTGCGCAGGAACATATAAAGCACAGACGTGAGGTGACATAAGAGAGCTTGGATTTTACACTGAGATTCTCCTGGTCTGCAAAAAGAAGGTAGTAAAAACATATGTATCTTAATTGGCTGAACAGATTTTAATGCAGTTTGGCTTGTTTTAAAGCTAGAATAATGGCCAATCTGTTTTCTTTATCTATTTGTTCTGATGAATTTATAGAGATTTAAATCCAGGATTTTGGATGCTTTTCCTATATTAATAATAACATTGTTTGAGTGTTATAGTTCAGTCCAAACACCATAGTGAAATACAACTCTTGTGAAGAGCTTAAATGCATCTCTTCCCCTTCAATCTTTCATCCAACAGATAATCAACAGGAGATCCATTGGTCCTTGCTTTATTTTTTTGGATGTACCACTCGTAATATCAGACATCCTATCCTGCCCTTTCAGGCTTCCGGAGAGGGTGAGAAAGGGGGTGTGGCGAGTGTGGCATCACGTGGGGCGGGGCGTGACATCACATGGAGGCGAGGCCATCATTGTAGGGGTGGTGGGACACGGGGTTAAGGGCGTTCTGGGGGCATGGTCAGCGAAAGGGGGCTTGACTTGGGAGGAGACTCAAGTCCCGACCTGCGATGCACGATGTGTCCGAACATTCGTTTTGTACAATAGTCGGCCCGTGTATGGGCACTTTATCGGCCGAAATGCCCGTTCGGTCGGGGATCGTTGCCTGACCGACCGGGCGGATCTCCAAACGACTGGCCGTTTCGGCCAATAAAGGGCCGATTCACGGGCGTATTATTGGATGAAACGAACGTTCGGACACATCATGCGTTGCGGGTCGGGACCCACGATCACGTGTGTACGAGGCTTTAGCCTCTGTTTGAGTAGCAGGGAGATCAGGTAACACTGTCTGACAGCCTATCTCTGACTGTCTCCATCTCAATCTATCCATCTACCTATATCTATTTATCTATCTATATACCTATATCTATGTATCTATCTATGTATCTATCTATCTATCTATGATATATCCCATATTTACTGTATCCGTCTACAGTATATGTATTTCTATCTGTCTAGCAATAAAATAAAAAACTTTTTTTTTTTTAAAGTCAGAGTGACTGTTAAACGTGGGTGTCACGATCAACATCTGCTACTGACTTTATGAATTGCCTGCATGAACTTCCTTCTTTCCACCAGCAGATGTCGTGGTTCTCCTCAGAGATAGCACTTCCGGAATTTCTACCTGCCCACCAGCAGAGGGCTCTCTACCTCAAAAACTGTGTGTGTTACAGACTATTGCTGGGAGATCTGTCACCTGACCTTCCATGTCTGTATTTAAGGCCAGCGTGAACATTGCTTCAGTGCTAGTTCATTGTACTTACGTTTCCTGTGTCCTAGCCCTTCTAGCCGGAGTTAGCAGTCCGTGTACTCGAGTCCTGTGACCTGTTTCTGGTTGCCCTTCTGCGTTTTGACCTGTGTTCCTTGTTTCTATTCTCTGCCTAGCGTTCATCTTGTATTATTTTTATCTTCCGGTTTATATTCTTCCTTTACCGCTACTACGTTTGCCTGCTGCCTCTAGAACTGCGTATTATTGGTTTGTTGGTTATATCTTCCTGGGTTTTGGGTCTGTGTGCACACATTTTGTATATACACTGGGTTACTCTGCATTGGTATCTTATGCAGAGTAGGCTAATTGTATGTACTCCAGACTGCAGGTGTATGCTCATTAAATACACTTGTCTGCAGGGAGATTGTCTTGCATTACCTTTTCGTATGTATGCATTTTGTAGTGCATGAGGTTAATGTCTGCAACTGCTTCAGTATCATTTATATCCCTTGCAATTGTTAATAAATTGCCTTGTTCATTTATTCCTGGCTTGGTCGTTCAGTTTTTCCCCATAAGTGACATTTCCTGCATTATTGCACATCTTGTGCATTGCCAATGTTGGTTCAGGTGCAATGCATAAATGCAATTCTAACAGTGGGTGTTGACTTTTTGAAAGTGGGAGTGGCTAAAGTTTGTGGTGGCGCACAAGTTTCTGAAATGTGTCCCTGGAACTTTTTGTAGAATGTTGGCAACTATGTGTTACCCACACCTCCCTCTGCTATTTTTGAATCTTTTACTTCTGTGACCCACTCAGAAGTCTATCACCTGATTCTGTTCTGTCCACTCATGATCTGTCATCTTGATCCCATGCCCTCTGTATTACTGAAGCACTGTAATCATGTGCTTACCCCCATACTCACCCACATATTCAATACCTCCCTTACATCTGGAATTTTCCTTTCCATCTTTGAAGGAGAACTAAACCCAATTTTTTTATACTCCAGAAGCTGAAAACAACCCCCCTAAAAACACCAATAATCTATAAAATGCTTCAGTAAATTGTATTAAAGTAAATGTAAGCCTGTTAAGAACTGGATGAAGTATCTGTGTGTATGTGCAGTGTCAGACCACACTTCCTCAATCACATGCTTCCTTGCTTTATCTGACCTGTAAAAGGATT
The DNA here is from genome assembly GCA_019447015.1 of Hymenochirus boettgeri. Lineage (NCBI taxonomy): Eukaryota > Metazoa > Chordata > Amphibia > Anura > Pipidae > Hymenochirus > Hymenochirus boettgeri. The sequence continues at coordinate 64,277,031 of CM033472.1, forward strand.
GGCTAGAGATTATTAATGGGTGTGACCAACTGTAACAATTTTCTGCCATAGCTATGGACTGAGCATGTGCAGAACATAATGGTTGTTGACCAAACTGTGTGATACTAGAATGCTGGGAAGTAAAGCACAAACCATATGTTATTTAGGTAAATTTCCCAGCGTCCGTATCAAAATGAGAGGTAAGACACAGATTACTGGTTTTATATCAAGGTGTTCTGCCATCTGGTTCAGTGTTGTTCTGTGGCTTTAGTTGTCCTTTAAGCATGTCCATGAAAAGCCTTTGCTAGATCCCTCTTGCTTAGCCAACTACTACCGGTCTCTCTCTTGCCGATAGCCTCTAACAGGGCCGTTTTTAGGCATAGGCCACCTAGGCAAAGAACTAGGGAACCTACTGTATGTTCTGCTATGACGTCTATTCTTCTCCTAAACATTTCTCTCTCACTGTCAGCTTTCAGTGTTAGAACTGCTCTCCTTGTTAACAATTGGTATTTTACACTAACAGTCATTATTTTATATCTAAAATAATGATAATGGTCATTATTCAACAACCGCAAAATAGATTTTTGATACAGATCATAAAAATGCGATTATGTTGTTATCATACAATAATGATGTGGTGTTAAAGGGCATGTCCACCTGTAAAATTAACTTTCCACATATGGTACGGCACCCTAGCCCAACCCCAACCGCTAGGTTTTGTTTTTTTTAAAAAAAGTGTACAGACTCTACTTACAATCCTTCGATCCCCCGTCGCTCTAATCTTGGCCCTCTGCTTGCCGGAACTGCAAGCAGGGGGCTGGACCAGCAGCCGCGTCTCGGATTGGCTGCCGCAATACAGAACACCGGGGAATGAAGGTTTGTAAGTAGAGTTCTGACCACTTTTTTTAACACAGAGACTTAACGGTTTGGGTTGGGATAACCCTACCATATGTTTAGAAGGTTTACAGGTATGATACCCGGCAACAATAGAGGGCTCCTGAGGGAAAGGGCTCTCTTACACATGTCACTGTCCTTTCAGGGGACAGGGAGGAGGTGGAAACCTTTAACACAGGAAGACAGCACTTACTGTTCAGTTTACAGGACAAGCACTGCAGGAGAACCATTTGAAGCAGGGATGTGAGGTAAGGATTTTTTAACATTACACAGTGGGGCCAATATGGGGTTAAATTTTAATTTTGGGAGCAAGGAGATAAACAAGTCAGATGGATTGATCTGGAGAATGTATTATTGTCTCCACTGCACTTGTACCCTATCTTATGAGTACAACCCCAAGACGGGAAACTACAGCTTCCCCAACAGGAATACATCATCCGCACCTCCCTACGCATATGGGATCAATATAACAATAGACTCGAATTAATACCATTTCCCTCAACATTAATGCCGCTTTTTCACACACCGTATTTAGGTGGAAAACCATCTGTGGTTAATGATGAAATCTGGATGAGCTTGGGCCCGAGGAGGATATCTGACATTGTCGCCCACACAAATTCGCTGGTACCATGGTCGGATGCACAAAAAAAATTCAAATTACCCCACACTCTATGGTATCCATAAACCAGAATTCTATCGTATGCCAGGAATACAATGTCGAAATGCATAGAACAAAGGCCATCTTTATTTGAAATTTTCAGCACCAACACTGAACCACAAGCAGGAGCAATCTCCTTCCTATATAAACTAATTTGGAACGACAGACAAACAATAAAAATCCCCGCCTTAATGAAATGGGAAACCAGACTCCAGGTCACAATGGATTAATCACAATGGTCCAAAATATTTTCTAACTCAGCAAAATGCACCTCAAATATAGTTATCAAAGAAAAATCGTACAAAATCATATACGATTGGTATACCACCCCAGCCTTCTTAAACAAATTATCCCCTACAGTGCCACCGTTATGCTATCGAGGCTGCCAGAAAATGGCGGACCAGTATCAATGCTGGTGGAAATGTACTGAATTCCAAGTAGGGTGGTTTATAACTGAACAAATTATCAGAGATTGTGAGAGGGGGGAACACGTAGCGGGTGCTTAGCTCCCTGGGGTGAGCAAATGAAACCAGTCCAATGGCTTTTCCTTCAAACAGTGGTGTGTTTATTGGTGCTATTTGCAGCTATATACACAGGTACATCAAAGGGTGCTTGAAAACACCAAACAAAATTCAAAACAAAACCCTAGCCGTGTCTCGGCTCTAACTATACATATATACAGTTCTGACTATAGACTTAACAAGCCTGATGCTTTGTTAGTCTCTCTGTAAGAAATGACAGTTTTTCTTTAAACCAACCTTTTAGCTCCAGTCAGACTCAACCAGTCTGCTCCCCAGGTTACAGAGCAATCAATGAGCACAGGGCATGGCTATTTAACATATTTCACCTCCTGAATGCTAATTAATGAATCCATTGGATTCCTGGAGTGGATTACAACTCCCTGTAGGCAAAGGAGAGAAACCTGGGTGATATATAAACTCCGGCCAGGACTTTTCCAGCCTCTCTGTTAGACATCCTGCTACATACCCTCCCCCCTTGTTTCAACCCCAAGGTTGGAACACACATAGAAAAACATGAGTGTACTCGGGACAGTGCATCTGCATTTCCCATCTGTGCTCCTGGTCTATGTTTTACAGTAAAGCTATAGTCTTGCAAAGTAAGAAACCAGCGGTTTACCCTTCTATTTGTCTCTTTCTTCTGTGCCATCCATTTAAGAGGAGCATGATCAGTTACTAAATCAAAGTGACGCCCCAACAAGTAATATCTCAACGCTTCCAGAGCCCACTTTATTGCCAGACATTCCTTTTCTATCACTGCATATTTTCTCTCATGTTCATTTAATTTTCACAATACACAATAGGGTGTTCTTCCCCATTCTGTACTTGTGACAACACTGCTCCAAGGCCCACATTGGATGCATCTGTCTGAACTACAAAGTCCTTGGAAAAGTCTGGGGAGTACAAGATTGGCTGTTCACAAAGGGCCTTCTTCAAGACCATAAATTACCTTTCTGCCTCTGGAGACCACTTTATCATAGCTGAGTCTTTTCCTTTTGTAAGGTCAGTCAAGGGCGCTGCAAGGGTTGCAGAATTTGGGATAAATCGTCTATAATAACCAGTAATGCCAAGAAAAGCTCTGACCTGTTTTTGTTTATAGGGCGTGGCCACTCTTGGATGGCTGCTGTTTTCACTAATTGTGGTTTTATTACCCCACGACCAATAGTGTACCCAAGATATTTGGCTTCCTCTAACCCAATGGCACATTTTTTGGGATTGGCAGTGAGTCCTGCCTTTCGGATAGCTGTAAGAATGGCTTGAACACATGGAAGGTGGGACTCCCAGTCAGTGCTATGTACAACTACGTCATCTAGGAAAACTGCTGAATATTGTTGGTGGGGTCTTAAAATTCTGTCCATGGCCATGGCTCTCTGGAAGTTAGCAGGGGCATTTTGTAACCCGAATGACATCACTTTGTATTGAAATGATCCCTCAGGAGTTACAAAAGCTGTTTTTTCCTTGGCATTTTCTGTCAGGGGTATCTGCCAATAACCTTTAGTCAAATCTAACGTGGTCAAATACCGAGCTGTTCCCAGTTTGTCAATGAGCTCATCCACCCGGGGCATGGGGTATGTGTCAAACTTTGTCACTGAATTTAATTTCCTGAAATCGTTGCAAAACCTCCAGCTACCGTCTGGTTTTGGGACTAACACAATGGGACTGGACCAGTCACTATTGGATTCCTCAATTACCCCTAAATCCAGCATTTTTTAAACTTCGTCCGTAACCGCTTGTCTCCTCGCTTCTGGTATTCTATAGGGCTTAAGTTTGACCCGCATTCCCGGTTCAGTAACTGTGTCATGTTGTATTACTGTAGTCCGGCCAGGTAAGTCTGCAAACACGTCTCTATTTTTCTGCAGGAATTCTCTTACCTCCTGTTGTTTAGAACTAGACAACGTGTTGGCAATTGTCACTTCAGGAATTTTAGAGGCTTCAGTACACATCTGAGAGGCTGGCAGGGTGGTCTCTGCTGCTAAAGACACTCTGTCTTTCCATGGTTTCAACAAATTTACGTTATAGATCTGTTCAGTTTTCCTTTTATTAGGTTGATAAATTTTGTAGTTTACTTCCCCAACTTTTTCTATGACTTCATAGGGCCCCTACCACTTAGCCAAGAACTTGCTCTCAGCAGTAGGCACTAACACCAGTACTCTGTCCCCAGGTGAAAAAGTGCGGACCTGAGCACTCCGATTGTAAATTCTACTTTGGGCTTCCTGGGCTTGGGTCAAATGTCTTTTCACAATGGGCATTACCGTTGCAATTCTATCTTGCATCTGCGAAATGTGATCAATAACACTTCTGTGAGGTGTTTTTTCTCCTTCCCAGGTCTCCCTGGCTATGTCCAGTAGGCCTCTAGGATGTCTCCCATATAATAATTCAAAAGGGGAATAACCTGTGGAGGACTGAGGAACTTCCCTAATAGCAAAAATCAGGTAGGGAAGAAGACAGTCCCAATTTTTTCCATCCTTATCAATGACCTTTTTTAACATGCTTTTCAAGGTTTTATTAAACCGTTCCACCAAGCCAGTCAGTTTGAGGATGGTACACAGAAGTTCGCAACTGAGTCACCTTAAACAATTTACATAGCTCTTTAGTTACTTGAGACATAAAAGGGGTTCCTTGATCTGTAAGAATTTCATTAGGGACACCAACTCTGCTAAACACATGGAGCAATTCCCGAGTAATATTCTTGGCAGATGTATTGCGTAGAGGAATGGCCTCAGGATAACGTGTAGCGTAGTCTAGAATCACAAGAATATGCTGATGGCCCCTTGCGGACTTGTTAATGAGTCCAACAAGGTCCATAGCTATTCTTTCAAAGGGTACTTCAATAATTGGCAGTGGAACTAATGGACTTCGAAAGTGAGGCATAGGTGCAGACTTCTGGCAAACCAGACAGGACTTACAAAAATGTTCAATTTCTTTCTGTACCCCAGGCCAGTAAAACCTTTGCAAAACTCTTTCGGTGGTTTTTTTAATGCCCAAATGACCACCCAACAAGTGCGCATGAGCAAGCTCCAGTACCACTTTTCTGTGTGATTTAGGTACCAGCAACTGTTCAACAATTTCATCATCATTTTTTTAATACACTCTGTAGATTAAGTCATCATTACTAGCAAAATAAGGAAAATACAACCTGTCCTCTGGTTGAACAGGTTTACCGTTAATCACCACAACATTTTCCCACGCTCTAATGAGGGTAGGATCTATTCTCTTTTCTGTACCAAAGTTTTCTCTATGAACATTCAGATCAACCAGCTTCAAACCAACCTCTTGGTCAGAGGTGGTCTGCCTATCTTCGCTGGCAGTAGGGACTTCCCCAGACTCCTCCAGTTCTCCTGCCATAACAGAGAAAGGAAAAACTGGAAGTTTCTGGGAGGAGTCTTCCTTGCGTAATTGTTCCGGAGACCTCAGGGGTTCTGATTCGGACATAGGTATTAGATCTGGACAGTCCCACAGTCCCCAAAATTTTGGGAAGTCCCTTCCAATAATTGCATCATGTAATAAGTGGGGAACTACACCAACCACATGATTCACAGTAACCAATGCAGTTCCAAATGCAACCGTTGCTATGGGATACTCTCGGGTATCCCCATGAATGCACACTACAGCCCCTTTCCCAGGCTGGAAGTTCTCAGGGCAAATCACATCTGCCTTGATCAAGGTTATCAAGCTCCCAGAGTCCAGTAAGCATGACATGCTTACTATTCACAGATACAGTACACATGGGTTTTCCGATTGCTGACATGGTGGTACATGAAAGAGAAGCAAACAATGACTGCCTCCTATCCCTAAAAGAGATATCACACTACATTGATTCATCAGTTAAAGGGCAGTTTGCAGCCACATGCCCAAGTTCACGGCAACGAAAACATTTCACAGTTTCCAAGTTAGGCCTGCGGAGAGGCCCACGATTCCCAGATATAGGACGCCAGTCTCTCGGCTTAATATAAACATTCCTTCCCCCTGAGTCTTTACCATGCTTACCACCCACTTCTCCTAGAACAGTCTTACCGGTTGCCAGGAGATACCGTGGTTTTGGGTGGAAAGTCCGTGAGCTTGCAGGGGAGGCAGTCAAGTCCTCAGCCGCGAAGTACCTCTCCACTAGTTCCACCAGATGATCGGCTGTTGTTGGATCTCCTTGGCTCACCCATCTTTGCAGAGAAACAGGTAGAGACCTTAGATAGTGATCCATGACCACTCTTTCTACTATCTGGGGCCCCGTCAGAGATTCCGGCTGTAGCCACTTTCGAACCAGATGGATAAGATCGAACATTTGTGACCGTGGAGGTCTCCCCACTTGGTAGGACCAGCTGCTGACCCGCTGTGCCCGTACAGCAAGAGTAACTCCCAGCCGGGCTAAAATCTCCTGTTTCAACTTTTTGTAATCCGCAGCATTTTCAGGTTCCAAGTCGTAATACGCTTTCTGCGCTTCTCCTGTAAGCAAGGGGGCCACCAGTCCAGCCCACTGAGCCTGAGGCCAGTTTCCCTTTCGGGTGTCCTCTCAAAGTTCACCAGAAAGGCCTCTGGATCATCCTCTGCAGTCATCTTGGACAGGAAGCGACCCACATGGATGGCTGAGTGGATATCAACACCTGTAGTCTGATCATGAGACCGCTGTGCAAGTTCCTGCACCATCCTTTTCTGCATCGCTTGCCAATTTCAAAAACAGTTCCTGTGTCTGCTCCTGCACAGCCTTGATCTGCTGTGCAGTTTGTGTCTGCACCAACATGTATCATGTCCGATACTGGGTATTTGCTTGCTGCTGTGCAGGCATTGGCTTGCTGCAGGGCTGCATTAGACAACACCAACTGTTTTACCAGTTCCCTCCATTATCTTTGCAATTCAGGTACTGGCTCCTCGTATAGCACTTGGTTATAAAGCTGCCCGCATCCTCCACCATATGTGAAAGGGGGACCACGTAGCGGGTGCTTAGTCCCCTGGGGAGAGCAAATGAAACCGTCCAATGGCTTTTCCTTTAAACAGTGGTGTGTTTATTGGCGCTATTTGCAGCTATATACAAAGGTACATCAAAGGGTGCTTGAAAACAAACAAATTCAAAACAAAACCCTAGCCGTGTCTCGGCTCTAACTATACAATATATACAGTCCTGACTATAGACTTAACAAGCCTGATGCTTTGTTAGTCTCTCTGTAAGAAATGACAGTTTTTCTTTAAACCAACCTTTTAGCTCCAGTCAGACTCAACCTGTCTGCTCCCCAGGTTACAGAGCAATCAATGAGCACAGGGCTTGGCTATTTAACATATTTCACCTCCGAATGCTAATTAATGAATCCATTGGATCCTGGAGTGATTTACAACTCCCTGTAGCAAAGGAGAGAAACCTGGGTGATATATAAACTTCGGCCAGGACTTTTCCAGCCTCTCTGTCAGACATCCTGCTACAAGATATATTTGGCCATTTCTTCCAATTATCTCCGATTACGGCACTTTTTAATTACCCTCTTGAAGAATATAATACATATGCCAAAAGACTAATAGCAATTATATGTGGGGTAACTAGATGTCTAATAGCAAAGTCATGGAATGGAGGACATATAACAAAAACTGAGATAATAAATAGAGTGTGGTGGGTGCACGGTGGCGAATATATGGCCTAAAGTTTAAATGAAAGGCCAGTTTCCTACCTTTAAAACGAGCCATCAACCACCTCTCTACATGCTCCACATCCCAAGATATAAAGAAATGACTGACCAGAAAGTTAATGGGTGGGAGGCTGACATGTGACATTCCTAAGGATTCTCCTGCACAGTGCCATCGGCGAACACAGCCTCAGACTCCCTCAGTGTGTGAGGGAGACAGGAAGTCCCTCCTCCTCTCTGCTGTGTGAAGTCCTGACAGTGAAGGTAAGGGAATCTACAGCCCTTCTCTAAAACTATGTGAAAACATAGTTCTTACTCTGTAGAGTTTTCTGTAGGGGGGGGTGTCTGAGTGGCCCACGGCACCCGCGATTGGGCGGGGCTTGTGCATCTGCGAGTGGGCAGGGCTTGTGCACCCGCAGGTGGGTGGGCCACATGGGGCTGTAAAAGAATGGGCCAAGGGGGGCCTTCAACTGGAGGGACAATGGGGTCCATGAGTAGAAGGGACCAGGGGGGCTGCAAAGGGGAGGAGACACAGGGCAGATTGACATGGTTTCAGAGCAGGAAGTGCAGGGGACCTGGTGATGCAAATATTTTTAAAGCTATGCAAAATAAACTATGAAAATAAATTGCAAAAATTCTCAGGAGAGCAATTCCTATCAGTCATTTTTGGACCACAGTTCCCCTTTAAATTAGATCCAAAGTCTAGATTTTGAATTTTTGGTTTAAAACATATGGAGAACAAACAGGATTCTTTTACTGAGCCTAAGTTTATATTGATAATTCTTTATAGGTTTACAAATTCCGAGACACAAGCTGTGAACTCAGAAAAATATTTTGAGGAAAACATTTATATATATGAATATTCCAGTGTAATTTATGCACAGTATTATATTTATTACCTGGACATTGTTATTACTTTTATGTTCTTCTTAGTTGCATTTTGTCCGGGATCCGTGGGCCATCCTTGAAGATGCATTGGTGGTTCCATGGAACCTTCAACTGATCTATGCATTTCCACTAATTCACTCAACTTCTAAAAAAGATCAAAGCTGAAGGAGTGTCAGTGATCCTAGTAGCTCCTTATTGGCCTTGAAGAGCGTGGTTCTCAGATTCTCTGCTCCTCTCAGCAGCCACTCCATGGTTCCTATTGCTCTGCCCTGACCTACCATCTCAAGGGCCAGTTCAGCATCCCAACCTGACTTGCCTGCACTTGACGGCATGGCTCTTGAAGCCTTAGTCTTTTGACCCAGATGTGTCACACCACAGCTCATTCCAACTTGTCTGGAAGCCCGAAAGTGGTCTTCAGCAAAGGTGTATCATCGAATTTGGAAAGCATTTTTGGACCGGTCTTTTTCAGGAAAAGATCCGTCATATACGTCTCCACATTTTTCCATAGCTAATAATTCCTTAAAGGGTATGTCCACCCTTTAATAAAATCTTTAGTATATTATAGTGTGTTTCCCCAGCCCCAACCACTATAATGTTAATGCCAGAAAGTGCCCAGATAGTTACTTACCTTGCCTCTCTCCTTCGCAGCAGTGCCCCGGCCAACATTATAGCGTTTGGGGCTGGGGAAACAAACACTATAAATATCAAAAGGGTTTGGAGCTAAAGAGAGGGATCGCAAAATGGAGAGGGGGGGGGGGGGGGAGGCTGCCTGCGCATGCCAAACTTTCCCGGAGGAGAGACAGGACTCCTGTGGCCACTTTTTGGACTTTAGGGGGGGGGGGTGATTACAGGAAAACCATTTGGAGCAGGGATGTAAGGTAAGTAAGGGAAATTATAGTTTTGGGGGAGGACATGCCCTTTAATAGTAAGACGCTAAAAACTGAAAATGTGGCGCCATTAATTAATGGGGATAAGTTACAGTAGTTTGCAAAGTATTCGGCCCCCTTGAAGTTTTCCACATACTGCCACAAACATGAATCAATTTTATTGGAATTCCATGTGAAAGACCAATACAAAGTGGTGTACACGTGAGAAGTGGAATGAAAATCATACATGATTCCAAACATTTTTAACAAATCAATAACTGCAAAGTGGAGTGTGCATAATTATTCAGCCCCGAGTCAATACTTTGCGGAACCACCTTTCGCTGCAATTACAGCTGCCAGTCTTTTAGGGTATGTCTCTACCAGCTTGCACATCTAGAGACTGAAATCCTTGCCCATTCTTCTTTGCAAACCACTCCGACTCAGTCAGATTAGATGGGCAGCGTTTGTGAACAGCAGTTTTTTTTTTTTTTGATCTTGCCACAGATTCTTGATTGGATTAAGATCTGGATTTTGACTGGGCCATTCTAACCACATGGATATGTTTTGTTTAAAACCATTCCATTGGTGCCCTGGCTTTATGTTTAGGGTCGTTGTCCTGCTGGAAGGTGAAACTCTGCCCCAGTCTCAGTCTTTTGCTGACTCCAAGGTGGTTTCTTCCAAGATTGCCCTGTATTTGGCTCCATCCATCTTCCCATCAACTCTGACCAGCTTCCTGTCCCTGCTGAAGAGAGCACCCCCAGAGTACCATGATGCTGCCACCGCCAGATATTTGACAGTGGGGATGGTGTGTTCTGAGTGATTTGTAGTGTTAGTTTTTCGCTACACATAGCGTTTTGCATTTTGGCCAAAAGTTCAATTTGGTCTTTTTGGCACCTTCTTCCACATGTTACCGTGTCCCCCACATGGCGTGTGCAAACTGCAAACGGGACTTCTTATGCTTTTCTATTAACAATGGCTTTCTTCTTGCCACTCTTCCTATAAGTGCAACTTTGTGCAGTGCATGCCTAATAGTTTGTCCTATGGACAGATTCCCCCACCCGAGATGGTATCTCTGCAGCTACTCCAAAGTCACCATGGGCCTCTTGACTGCATTTCTGATCAGCGCTCTCCTTGTTCGGCCTGTGAGTTTAGTTAGTTCCATTTAGTTCCATTTCTGAATGATCGCTGACAGTGCTCCGTGGAATGTTCAAGGCTTTGGAAATCTTTTTGTAGCCTAAGCCACTTTACTTTCTCAATAACTTTATCCCTGTGGTGTGTTCTTTGGACTTCATGGTGTTGTTGCTCTCCGATTCTCTTAGACAACCTCTGAGGCCGTCACAGAGCAGCTGTATTTGTGTACTAGACTTAATTACACACAGGTGCACTCTATTTAGTCATTAGCACTCATCAGGCAATGTCTATGGGCAACTGACTGCACTCAGACCAAAGGGTGCTGAATAATTACGCACATCCCACTTTGCAGTTATTGATTTGTTAAAATGTTTGGAATCATGTATATATAGGTATAGCAGAAACGTGGTTGAACAGTTCTCATGACTGGGCTGTAAATATAGAAGGATATGCCTTGTTTAGGCAGGACAGAAAAAAAAGGAAAGGGGGAGGAGATGTGTTTATGTTAAAAAAAGAATTGAAGCTAATTTAAAGAAGAGATAACTGGTGATGGATGATAAAGTGGAGGCAATATGGGTGGAACTAGGCAACAGGAAAGGGGGTAATGTCATTGTTGGTGTCTGCTATACCCGCCAAATGCTAGCAGAGAGCAGGTGAGTCAACTTCATATGCGTGGGCAAGGGCTGCCAAGTTTGGGGAGAGTCCTCTTATGGGGGACTTCAATTACCCTGACATTGATTGTGTAGTGGAACTGCCATCACAGAAAAAGGCGATGAGTTCCTGAATTTGCTGCAGGATATTTTCTCTCACAGGTGGTTGAGGTTCCTACTAGAAAGGAGCTCTGTTGGATCTGGTAATATCTAACATTGTGGAGCGCATTGTAGATATAAGGGTAACTGGAGCTTAGGGAATAGTGACCATGAAATAGTGGCATTTGGACTTTGTTATCGAAAGGAAGGGTGCGCTAGGTTACAAAGACATTTAATTTAAGGAAAGCAATTTTCCCAGGTTAAAAGCAGCTCTTCAGAATGTCAACTGGGATAACGTATTATCAGGTAAATGTACTGAACAGAAGTGGACTGTGTTCAAGGGGATTTTAAGCCAGTTCACATCTAAATTTATACCCTTAGGAATAAATGTAAAAAAATAAATCCGCACCATGTGGCTGAATTCTGATGTAAAGAGGCAAATGGCAAGAAGAAAAAGGCATTTAAAGGGTAAGTCCAGCCCAAAATGAAAACTTACATACAGGTAAATCACCCCCCAAAACCCTAAACGGTAATAGTTTGAAATCTGAAATATATAAGTCTAACCTGAAATCCTGCACAATGCCTGTTCTGCTTCCTGGTTCTTCTCCAGTTAGCACTGTCAGTTATGGATTTGACAGTTGACATCACAGCTAATACTGAATGTTAATCCCTGTCTGCCTCTTCTGACATGCCCAGGCTCCAGTAAATGCTCAGTACAGGTTTTTAAATTGCTCAGTTTCCATGAGGCCTCAGAAGCATAGCAGGCATACGATGTTCTTATGAGGGTGGAGTTTTTCTTTTAAAACCTTTAAGGCCGAAAGAACAGAAGGGCCTTTAGGGATTATAAAAACTGTAACAAACGATTGTAAAGAAAGCAATCAAACTAGCTAAATTAATAATAAGTTAGGATAGCTGAACAAAACATCACTAGGGATAAGTTAGTTACGGAGGATGGCAATAAAGCAAATGTTCTGAATATTTTTTTTCCCCTCTATATACACTATAGAAGATCCAAGTACAGATATCATAGAGTATAGTACAATAATGGTATAAAAGATTCAAGTGCACTTTGGTTAACCGAGATATGGTAAAGAAAGAACTAAAGAAGGTTAATATTAATAAATCTCCTGGACCAGATAAATACATCCTCGGGTACTAAAGGAGCTAAGTTCAGTTTTATCTAGGCCATTGTTTCTTATTTTGCGGATTCCCTCATTCCGGTGTGTGCCTTTGGATTGGAAAAAGGCTGAGTTATTCCAATATTCAAAAAGGTAGTCGTTCACAGCCGGGTAATTCAGGCCTGTAAGTTTAACTTCAGTGGTGGGGAAGATCCTGAAAGTTTAAGAAGGGAACATGTTCTAGAGTATGTTTCAAGACTGACTTATAAGTAGTAACCAGCATGGATTTAGATGGAATAGATCTTGTCAACTAACTTGCTTGGCTTTTAAGAGGAAGTAAGTAGAAATTTAGACTCTGGCATAGCAGTAGATGTGTTTACTTGTAGTTTACTTGGATTTTGCAAAGGCTTTTGATAGCAGTCCCCCATAGGCGACTAATGTATAAGCTAAGGTCTGTTGGTCTGGGGAGTCACATTTGTACATGGATAGAAAATTGTTAATAAAGGGTGCAGAGAGTAGTTGTTATGGGGGCTTCATCATTACGGACTAAAGTGCTAAGTGGGGTGCCACAGGGTTCTGTGCTGGGGCCGCTGCTATTAATTAATGATTTGGAAGTGGGTATTGTCAGCAAGGTTTCTGTGTTTGCTGACACACAAAACTATGTGCCATTAAAACTTGAGGATGTGCAATCTTTGCAGGGGATCTAGATAGATTGTCACACTGGGCTGCTAGTGGCAGATGAGATTCAATGTTGATAAATGTAAGGTGATGCATTTTGACTTAAAATCCTTGAGCCGTTTATCAAAAAATGGCTCTGTGTTAAGTTTTTGCTGGTGGAAAAGGATCTTGGAGTTTTGGTGGATAAAATATAAGGATAACTATACTGAAAAAACAAATACAGTTTAAATGGTAGCTGAATCCCTAACTAACCTTCCCCCCCCCCCATCCCTTTTTTTTAGGTCCTTCAGAGCCTACCTGAGCCCATGGAAGTGCTGGCCATCTTGGAAGAAGATGAAAGTACGGTAAGCTCCGCCCCTGAGAGTTGCTGGTCCTCGTTTCCAGTTTGTGTCTAAATCTTCAGTGCCAGTTAGATCCGTGCATGCGCGCGCCACCCGCGGTGACGTCATCACGCACACACTATCCGTGCGTGGGTGGCGCGCGCTGCAGGGACCTAACTGGCACTGAAGATTTGACAAGCTGGAAACGAGTCCAGACACTTTTGGAGGTTGGAGCTACCAGACTTCATTCATCTTCCAAGATGGCCAGCACTTTCCATGGCTCAGGTAGGCTCTGAAGGGACCTAAAAAAAAGGGGGGGGAAGGTTAGTTTAGAGATTCAGCTATCATTTAAACTGTATTTGTTTTTTCAGTATACTTATCCTTTAAAGTTAGCAAGCAGTGACATGCAGCAACACCTTTATGTCACTGCTAGAGCCAGCTAGAGCCATGCTAGACCACATGAGTATTGTCTTGTATAAAGAGAGGAAAATTTATCTCTCCCTCTTTACAAAGCATTCTCATTTGGAATATGCAGTTCAATGTTGATAAATGTAAGGTGATGCATTTTGGACTTAAAATACTGTGCTACTTATACTATAAATGGCTCTGTGTTAATGAATCCCTGTTGGAAAGGGATCTTGGGAGTTTGGTGTGGATAAACTTAAGGAGAAGCAGCAGTGCCAGGCGGCAACAGCCAGAGCCAGCATGGTATTGTCTTGTATAAGAGAGGTATGGATTCAAGGAGGAAAATGTATTCCCTCTTTACAAAGCATTGTTAGGCCTCATTTGGAATGTCCTTACCAAGGGCAACTAAATTAATAAGGGGATTGGGGGAGCTTTGAATATGAAGAAGAGACTGGAAAAGTTGCAATTATGTACGCTGGAGAAAGGCACTTGCGTGGGGATATGATTACTGTGTATAAATGCATTAACGGGCCCATACATAAACTATCTGGGGCATTGTTCACCAATAGAACATGTCAAAGGACACAAGACATCCCTTAAGACTTGAAGAAAAAGGTTTAGGCTTCAAGCTCGGAAAGGGTTTTTCACTGTGAGAACGGTAAGCTATGGAACAGTCTTCCAGTGGCGTTGTTATGGCAGGTTCATTGGTCAGTTTAAAAAAAAAGCTGGATGAGTTTTTGCAAACAAGGAATGTTGCAAGTTACTGGTATTGATACATAAAGTAGAGTTGATCCAGGGAAATTTCCGATTGCCACTTGGAGTCAGGAAGGAATTTTTTCCCCCTTCATAAATTTGGCTTTTTTTTTGTCTTCCTCTGGATCAACAGTTAGGGCTAGCCCACCTGCTGCGTTTTTTTTTGCGCTTGCGTTTGCGCTTGCGATTTCCAAAATTATTGAAAACGCGGCAACGCAAAAAAAACGCACGTTTTTCGTGCGATTGCGTTTTGCGTCTCTCATTTTTAATCGCAATCGCATGCGTTTTCTATACTTATTGAAGAAATCGCAATCGCAAACGCAACGAAAATCGCACATGAAATCGCATGCTATTGCGTTTGCTTTTCAGTGTGGCCTAGCCCTTATGCAGGAAATGAGGATATTGCTAGATGGGTTGAACAGGATGGACGTATGTCTTTATTCAACCTCAATACTATACTACTATACTATGATTTTCGTCCACTTCTCACGTGTACACCACTTTTGTATTGGTCTTTCACGTGGAATTCCAATAAAATTGATTCATATTTGTGGCAGTAATGTGACAAAATTGTGGAAAACTTCAAGTGGGCCGAATACTTTTGCAAAGGATGGGCGATAAAGCAAACGTCTTGAATAATTTATTTTTCTGTATACACTATAGAAGATCCAGTATAGATATCATAGAGTATAGTAGTCATAATGGTTATAGATGCAAGTGCACTTGGTTAACCGAGGATATGGTACAGAACAACTAATAGGGTTAATTTAATAAATCTGCTGGACCAGATAAAACAACTCCTCTGGTGCTTAGGAGCCAAGTTCATTTTTATCTAGGCCATTGTTTCTTATTATTGTAGTTCCCTCATGTCCGAAGTGTGCATCTGGTTTGGAAAAAAGCTTATGTTATTCCAATATTCAAAAAGATAGTGGTTCACAGCCAGGTAATTACAGGCCTGTAAGTTTAACTTCAGTGGGGGAAAGATACTGGAAAGTTTAATAACAATTCTAGAGTGTTTCAAGGACTGTTTCAAGCACTGTAGTAGCCAGCATGGATTTAGGAGAAATAGATCTTGTCAAATTAACTTGGTTGGCTTTTATGAGAAAATGAGTAAAAATCTAGCAAGAGCAGTAGATGTATACCGGGATTTTGCAAAGGCTTTTGCAAAAAGCCTCCCCATAGGCAACTCCTGTATAGCTGAGTTCTGTTGGTCTTGTGTGGCATATTTGTACATGAATTGAAAAATTGGTTGATGAATAGGATGCAGAGAGTAGTTGTTATGGGGCTTCTTCAATATACTAAGTGCTATGGGGTGCCACAGGGTTCTGTGTTTGGGCTGCTTCTATTTAATCTGTTTATTAATGATTTGGAAGTGGGTATTGTCAGCATAGTTCTATGTTTGCTGATGACAAAACTTTGTGGACCATTAAAGCTACATTCGTTGCAGGTGGATCTAGATAATGTAATTGGGCACATTGGGCCCTATGTGCAGATGAGATTCATGTTGTAAATGTAAGGTGATGCATTTTGGCACTTAAAAATCCTTGAGCCGTTTATACAAAAAATGGCTCTGTGTTAAGTTTTTTGCTGGTGAAAAGGATCTTGGGTTTTGGTGGATAAATTAAGGATAACTATACTGAAAAAACAAATACAGTTTAAATGGTAGCTGAATCCCTAACTAACCTTCCCCCCCCATCCCTTTTTTTTGGTCCCTTCAGAGCCTACCTGAGCCCATGGAAAGTGTGGCCATCTTGGAAGATGAATGAAAGTACGGTAAGCTCCGCCCCCCTGAGAGTTACTGGTCCTCGTTTCCAGTTTGTGTCTAATCTTCAGTGCCAGTTGATCCGTGCATGCGCGCGCCACCCGCACGGACCTAACTGGCACTGAAGATTTAGACAAGCTGGAAACGAGGTCAGCACTTTTGGAGGTTGGAGCTTACCAGACTTCATTCATCTTCCAGATGGCCAGCACTTTCCATGGGCTCAGGTAGGCTCTGAAGGGACCTAAAAAAAAAAGGGGGGGGGAAGGTTAGTTTAGAGATTCACTATCTTTAAACTGTATTTGTTTTTTCAGTATACTTATCCTTTAAAGTTAGCAAGCAGTGACATGCAGCAACACCTTTATGTCACAGCTAGAGCCATGCTAGAGCCAGCAGGGTATTGTCTTGTATAAGAGAGGAAGTTTATTCTCCCTCTTTACAAAGCATTCTCATTTGGAATATGCAGTGCAATTTTGGAATCCTGTGTACAAAAAGACATATTAAAATTGAAAGGGTCAGAGAAGGGCAACTAAATTAATAAGGGGATTGGGGGAGCTTAAATTGTCTCGATGGATACAGC
Organism: Hymenochirus boettgeri; assembly: GCA_019447015.1. Taxonomy (NCBI): domain Eukaryota; kingdom Metazoa; phylum Chordata; class Amphibia; order Anura; family Pipidae; genus Hymenochirus; species Hymenochirus boettgeri. The sequence goes on from CM033472.1 coordinate 64,293,930, forward strand.
TACTATCCTTCACTGCTATTTACTGACTGGATGCTCCCCACCATTGCGGGTCACTGCCCATTCACACATGCTGTGGGGGCCTCACATCATGGAGCATCGGTAGAACGCTTTGCCATGCAGCTACGTGGTCCTCTGTGTACACCCCTCTTTTGAAAATTAATATGTGGTAGATTAGCCCCCAAAACCTAGACATCGTTTAAGTCTCAAGCTCTAATTCGGCTACCACACAGAAATATTATACTTACATGCTCCTCCTCGCTCCACCCGTCGCGGCTCTGCACTTCCGGGTAAGGCAGTCAGTGTCGCCGTGACTGTGACGTCACGCCAATCCACTGACTGCCATTCCCGAGCAGTCTTCACTGCGGCTGCTCGGGAACAGAAAAGAACAGAGCAGCCACAGTGGAGACTGGAGAAGAATCCGGAAGCGGCGGTGGAGCGAGGAGGATGTAGTATAATATCTCTGTGTGGGAGCCGATTAGAGCTTGAGACTTAAACGATGTTCTAGGTTTTGGGGCTAATCTACCACATATTAATTTTTCAAAAGAGGGGGACAGTCCCTTTAATTAAATTTTACAGACTGCAGGGTTTATCCTCAGCAGAAGCAGTCTTGGACTGAATGGTCCTCTGGGCGGCGAGTTATTAAGTTTTTAAAGGGGATTTTTGTTTTTTCATGAAATCCTATTCTTAAGGCAATGTTTTTCACTTACCACTCAATTAACAATGTAACAATCTATGACAATCCATGCAACAATCTATCACACCAGGAGAAGTAGAACAGCATACTGGTGGCAAGTATAACTGTCCTTTCATTATTCAGTATAATTTTGCATATACAACTTGCAATTCAAAATTTAAGACCACACTAACCTTGTTACAAGATTTATTAAAAAAAAACAAAAAAACTTTGTAACAAAAATAAAAAAAAACTAAGTACTAGAAATAATTTTGTGCTTGCCTTTCATACTTGCACACAATGTCCGATTTTCCTCATACTCCTTTGCGCTGCCTCTTCAGGTACCCCAAATTATAATCTCTTGCACCAGGACCCCTAGCTCTTTTGGGCTGAACTTGCGATTGTGCTGTTGAGTTGTAACTTAATGGCACTCGAGTTCACTTTTCTGCTACTAACAGTTCTTTCATTCCTTTCATTTTTTGGCTTTGAAATGTGAGTGTAAGCAATTTTGAGAGTTCAGCCTTTTCATCTCTCTGCTCACGCGACAGTGCAGTATTGTAGGTGGCTGGACGGGCTCTTCATTTTTGGATTCTCGACGGGCCCCCCTTCTTCTGGAATCCTCAGAATCATCATCCTCGTTTGAAGAGTCTGAGCTCAATAATGTCACTTGTTGTCTGACCTGTTTCAAAGATACAAGTTGGGATTTCACACATTAGCAAGGAAGCACACATTTTCTGTCACCTACTATAGATTATGCACACAGACAAACCCTCTGTCTCAAAATATACATTTTTGTTGAGTTTATAATTAAAATCTTCACTAAAGCAAGCCCTGCAGGGACACTTAATTCATCTGTTTATTCCCCATCTGTTCTCTAATTCCAGGGAGCTGGGAAATGCTTACATACATAGTTTTGGAGATTGAATAAAAACACATCCATATGGTCATAAGGGGGAATGCATTCTATAGTAATAACTGGAAGGAGTCATGAACCGTCATGTGTCTAGCAAAAGAGTTTATGAAACAGAACCTGAAATATTTCAGGTTCTGCAACGGTCCTTCTTCCCAGAATGCCACTACTTTGAAATGTGCCCAACAGTAATTTCTAACGGATTGGCTGTTGGATATGTAAAACATGCTCAGTCTCTACTAACAACTGATCAATCCAGGCACTGGGTCACGGGCAAGACCATAACAATCTCTAATAGTTATTTTAGCATTTGGAGGAAGGAGTTCCAAATGAGTGGGTGGAAGAATCGCTATTTCTTTTAAGGGAAGGATGACATTTTTCTTTGGTGTATGATTTCATAGGTTTTAAATTTCCGTAGAACTAATAAAATATGTGGCCTTGATGTACGAACACAGCCGAAAATTCCACAGCAAAATATTTTATTATTGTAGAATACACAGTGGCTGTCATAGTATAGTAACATAGTAATTAAGGTGAATAAGACATTCGTCCATCGTCCAACCTATTCACTTTTTTTTTTTTTTTTTTTTTTTTTTTTAACCCTACCTAACAGTTGATCCAGAGGAAGGCAAAAAACCCCAGCTAAAAAAGGGGGGAAAAATTCCTTCCTGACTCCAAACGGCAATCGGAAAGTATCCCTGGATCAACCAGATCTATATGCATTAATACCAGTAATTCTCATATTTTTTAGTTTTAGAAACTTATCCAGGCCTTTTTTAAAGTTATTCATGAACTTGCCATTACCACCTCTGCTGAAGACAGTTCCACAGTTTTCACCGTTCTCACTGTAAAGAAACCTCTCCTAACTTGAAGATGAAACTTCTTTTCTTTCTTTCCAACCTTAAAGGATGTCCACGAGTCCTCTGATATGACCTATTAGTGAACAATGCACCAAGAGTTCACTGTATGGCCATTAATATATTTGTATAAGGTTATCATGTCCCCACGCCCCCGCCGCTTCTCCAATGTAAACAGCCCATAACTTGTCTAATCTGCCTACATATTCAAGCCCCTCCATCCCCTTATTAATTTAGTTCCCTTCTCTGAACTGCCTCAATTTCCAAGATGTCCCTTTTGTATATGGATTCAAAACTGCACCACCGCATATTCCAAATGTGGCCTACCAGTGCCTTGTAAAAGGGGAGAATAATATTTTTCTCTCTTGATTCCATTCCCCTCTTTATACAAGACAATATCTTGCTAGCTCTAGCTGTTGCTACCTGGCATTGTTTTTCTACGCTAGTCTGTTATCTACCAGAACCCCCAATCTTTTTCCATTTCAGATGCACTTAACAGAGTTATTTAGGTGTAGGTGGCCAGGAATTATTAAATCCAAATGCATCACCTACAATTTATCAACATTGAATCTCATCTGCCATTCTGCTGCCCTCTGCTCCTGCACAGCCTTGATCTGCTGTGCAGTTTGTGTCTGCACCACATGTATCATGTCCCGATACTGGGTATTTGCTTGCTGCTGTGCAGCATTGGCTTGCTGCAGGGCTGCATTAGACAACACCAACTGTTTTACCAGTTCCTCCATTATCTTTGCAATTCAGGTACTGGCTCCTCGTATAGCACTTGGTTATAAAGCTGCCCGCATCCTCCACCATATGTGAAAGGGGGAACACGTAGCGGGTGCTTAGCTCCCTGGGGAGAGCAAATGAAACCAGTCCAATGGCTTTTCCTTTAAACAGTGGTGTGTTTATTGGCGCTATTTGCAGCTATATACACAGGTACATCAAAGGGTGCTTGAAAACTAGTTTGCAAAAGTATTCGGCCCCCTTGAAGTTTTCCACATTACTGCCACAAACATGAATCAATTTTATTGGAATTCCATGTGAAAGACCAATACAAAGTGGTGTACACGTGAGAAGTGGAATGAAAATCATACATGATTCCAAACATTTTTAACAAATCAATAACTGCAAAGTGGAGTGTGCATAATTATTCAGCCCCGAGTCAATACTTTGCGGAACCACCTTTCGCTGCAATTACAGCTGCCAGTCTTTTAGGGTATGTCTCTACCAGCTTTGCACATCTAGAGACTGAAATCCTTGCCCATTCTTCTTTGCAAACCAGCTCCAGCTCAGTCAGATTAGATGGGCAGCGTTTGTGAACAGCAGTTTTTTTTTTTTGATCTTGCCACAGATTCTTGATTGGATTAAGATCTGGATTTTGACTGGGCCATTCTAACACATGGATATGTTTTGTTTAAAACCATTCCATTGGTGCCCTGGCTTTATGTTTAGGGTCGTTGTCCTGCTGGAAGGTGAAACTCTGCCCCAGTCTCAAGTCTTTTGCTGACTCCAAGGTGGTTTCTTCCAAGATTGCCCTGTATTTGGCTCCATCCATCTTCCCATCAACTCTGACCAGCTTCCCTGTCCCTGCTGAAGAGAAGCACCCCCAGAGCATGATGCTGCCACCGCCATATTTGACAGTGGGGATGGTGTGTTCTGAGTGATTTGTAGTGTTAGTTTTTCGCTACACATAGCGTTTTGCATTTTGGCCAAAAAGTTCAATTTTGGTCTTTTTGGCACCTTCTTCCACATGTTTACCGTGTCCCCCACATGGCTTGTGGCAAACTGCAAACGGGACTTCTTATGCTTTTCTATTAACAATGGCTTTCTTCTTGCCACTCTTCCATAAAGTGCAACTTTGTGCAGTGCATGACTAATAGTTGTCCTATGGACAGATTCCCCCACCCGAGATGTAGATCTCTGCAGCTACTCCAAAGTCACCATGGGCCTCTTGACTGCATTTCTGATCAGCGCTCTCCTTGTTCGGCCTGTGAGTTTAGTTTAGTTCCATTTAGTTCCATTTCTGAATGATCGCTTGAACAGTGCTCCGTGGGATGTTCAAGGCTTTGGAAATCTTTTTGTAGCCTAAGCCAGCTTTACATTTCTCAATAACTTTATCCCTGTGGTGTGTTCTTTGGACTTCATGGTGTTGTTGCTCTCCAGATTCTCTTAGACAACCTCTGAGGCCGTCACAGAGCAGCTGTATTTGTGTACTGACATTAGATTACACACAGGTGCACTCTATTTAGTCATTAGCACTCATCAGGCAATGTCTATGGGCAACTGACTGCACTCAGACCAAAGGGTGCTGAATAATTACGCACATCCCACTTTGCAGTTATTGATTTGTTAAAAATGTTTGGAATCATGTATATAGGTATAGCAGAAACGTGGTTGAACAGTTCTCATGACTGGGCTGTAAATATAGAAGGATATGCCTTGTTTAGGCAGGACAGAAAAAAAAGGAAAGGGGGAGGAGTATGTGTTTATGTTAAAAAAAGAATTGAAGCTAAATTTAAAAGAAGAGATAACTGGTGATATGGATGATAAAGTGGAGGCAATATGGGTGGAACTAGGCAACAGGAAAGGGGGTAATGTCATTGTTGGTGTCTGCTATAAGCCGCCAAATGCTAGCAGAGAGCAGGTGAGTCAACTTCATATGCAGTTGGCAAGGGCTGCAAGTTTGGGGAGAGTGCTCATTATGGGGGACTTCAATTACCCTGACATTGATTGGTGTAGTGGAACTGCCATCACAGAAAAAGGCGATGAGTTCCTGAATTTGCTGCAGGATAATTTTCTCTCACAGGTGGTTGAGGTTCCTACTAGAAAAGGAGCTCTGTTGGATCTGGTAATATCTAACATTGTGGAGCGCATTGTAGATATAAGGGTAACTGGAGGCTTAGGGAATAGTGACCATGAAATAGTGGCATTTGGACTTTGTTATCGAAAGGAAGGGTGCGCTAGGTTAACAAAGACATTTAATTTAAGGAAAGCAAATTTTCCCAGGTTAAAAGCAGCTCTTCAGAATGTCAACTGGGATAACGTATTATCAGGTAAATGTACTGAACAGAAGTGGACTGTGTTCAAGGGGATTTTAAGCCAGTTCACATCTAAATTTATACCCTTAGGAAATAAATGTAAAAAAAATAAATCCGCACCCATGTGGCTGAATTCTGATGTAAAGAGGCAAATGGCAAGGAAGAAAAAGGCATTTAAAGGGTAAGTCCAGCCCAAAATGAAAACTTACATACAGGTAAATCACCCCCCAAAACCCTAAACGGTAATAGTTTGAAATCTGAAATATATAAGTCTAACCTGAAATCCTGCACAATGCCTGTTTCTGCTTCCTGGTTCTTCCAGTTAGCAACTGTCAGTTATGGATTTGACAGTTGACATCACAGCTAATGACTGAATGTTAATCCCCTGTCTGCCTCTTCTGAGCATGCCCAGGCTCAGTAAATGCTCAGTACAGGTTTTTAAATTGCTCAGTTTCCATGAGGCCTCCAGAAGCATAGCAGGCATACAGATGTTCTTATGAGGGTGGAGTTTTTCTTTTAAAACCTTTAAGGCCGAAAGAACAGAAAGGGCCTTTAGGGATTATAAAAACTGTAACAAACGAGTGTAAGAAAGCAATCAAACTAGCTAAAATTAATAATGAAGTTAGGATAGCTGAACAAAGCATCACTAGGGATAAGTTAGTTACGGAGGATGGCAATAAAGCAAATGTCTTGAATAATTTTTTCCCCTCTATATACACTATAGAAGATCCAAGTACAGATATCATAGAGTATAGTAGCAATAATGGTATAAAAGATTCAAGTGCACTTTGGTTAACCGAGGATATGGTAAAGAAAGAACTAAAGAAGGTTAATATTAATAAATCTCCTGGACCAGATAAAATACATCCTCGGGTACTAAAGGAGCTAAGTTCAGTTTTATCTAGGCCATTGTTTCTTATTTTTGCGGATTCCCTCATATCCGGTGGTGTGCCTTTGGATTGGAAAAAGGCTGATGTTATTCCAATATTCAAAAAGGGTAGTCGTTCACAGCCGGGTAATTACAGGCCTGTAAGTTTAACTTCAGTGGTGGGGAAGATCCTGGAAAGTTTAAGAAGGGAACATGTTCTAGAGTATGTTTCAAGGACTGACATTATAAGTAGTAACCAGCATGGATTTAGATGGAATAGATCTTGTCAAACTAACTTGCTTGGCTTTTAAGAGGAAGTAAGTAGAAATTTAGACTCTGGCATAGCAGTAGATGTAGTTTACTTGTATTTTGCAAATGCTTTTGATACAGTCCCCCATAGGCGACTAATGTATAAGCTAAGGTCTGTTGGTCTGGGGAGTCACATTTGTACATGGATAGAAAATTGGTTAATGAATAGGGTGCAGAGAGTAGTTGTTAATGGGGCTTCATCATTACGGACTAAAGTGCTAAGTGGGGTGCCACAGGGTTCTGTGCTGGGGCCGCTGCTATTTATTAATGATTTGGAAGTGGGTATTGTCAGCAAGGTTTCTGTGTTTGCTGACGACACAAAACTATGTCGACCATTAAAAACTTGAGGATGTGCAATCGTTGCAGGGGGATCTAGATAGATTGTCACACTGGGCTGCTAAGTGGCAGATGAGATTCAATGTTGATAAATGTAAGGTGATGCATTTTGGACTTAAAAATCCTTGAGCCGTTTATACAAAAAAATGGCTCTGTGTTAAGTTTTTGCTGGTGGAAAAGGATCTTGGAGTTTTGGTGGATAAAATTAAAGGATAACTATACTGAAAAAACAAATACAGTTTAAATGGTAGCTGAATCCCTAACTAACCTTCCCCCCCCCCCATCCCTTTTTTTTAGGTCCCTTCAGAGCCTACCTGAGCCCATGGAAAGTGCTGGCCATCTTGGAAGATGAATGAAAGTACGGTAAGCTCCGCCCCTGAGAGTTGCTGGTCCTCGTTTCCAGTTTGTCTAAATCTTCATGTCCAGTTGATCCGTGCATGCGCGCGCCACCCGCGCGTGACGTCATCACGCACACATATCCGTCGTGGGTGGCGCGCGCATCACGGACCTAACTGGCACTGAAGATTTAGACAAGCTGGAAACGAGGTCCAGCAACTTTTGGGTTGGAGCTTACCACTTCATTCTCTTCCAAGATGGCCAGCACTTTCCATGGGCTCAGTAGCTCTGAAGGGACCTAAAAAAAAGGGGGGGGGAAGGTTAGTTAGAGATTCAGCTATCATTAACTGTATTTGTTTTTTCAGTATACTTATCCTTTAAAGTTAGCAAGCAGTGACATGCAGCACACCCTTTATGTCACTGCTAGAGCCAGCTAGAGCCATGCTAGACGCATGTATTGTCTTGTATAAGAGATGAAAATGTTATTCTCCCTCTTTACAAAGCATTCTCATTTGGAATATGCAGTTCAATGTTGATAAATGTAAGGTGATGCATTTTGGACTTAAAAATACTTGTGCTACTTATACTATAAATGGCTCTGTGTTAAGTGAATCCCTGTTGGAAAGGGATCTTGGGAGTTTTGGTGGATAAACTTAAAGGAAGCAAGCAGTGCCAGGCGGCAACAGCCAGAGCCAGCATGGTATTGTCTTGTATAAAGAGAGGTATGGATTCAAGGGAGGAAAATGTAATTCTCCCTCTTTACAAAGCATTGGTAAGGCCTCATTTGGAATGTGCCTTACCAAGGGCAACTAAATTAATAAGGGGATTGGGGGAGCTTGAATATGAAGAGAGACTGGAAAAGTTGCAATTATGTACGCTGGAGAAAAGGCACTTGCGTGGGGATATGATTACTGTGTATAAATGCATTAACGGGCCATACAATAAACTATCTGGGGCATTGTTCACCAATAGAACATGTCAAAGGACACAAGGACATCCCTTAAGACTTGAAGAAAAAAGGTTTAGGCTTCAAGCTCGGAAAGGGTTTTTCACTGTGAGAACGGTAAAGCTATGGAACAGTCTTCCAGTGGACGTTGTTATGGCAGGTTCATTGGTCAGTTTAAAAAAAAAGCTGGATGAGTTTCTGCAAACAAGGAATGTTGCAAGTTACTGGTATTGATACATAAAGTAGAGTTGATCCAGGGAAATTTCCGATTGCCACTTGGAGTCAGGAAGGAATTTTTTCCCCCTTCATAAATTTGGCTTTTTTTTTGTCTTCCTCTGGATCAACAGTTAGGGCTAGGCCACACTGCTGCGTTTTTTTTTGCGCTTGCGTTTGCGCTTGCGATTTTCCAAAATTATTGAAAACGCGGCAACGCAAAAAAAACGCACGTTTTTCGATGCGATTGCGTTTTGCGTTCTGCATTTTTAATCGCAATCGCATGCGTTTTCCTATACTTATTGAAGAAATCGCAATCGCAAACGCAACGAAAATCGCACATGAAATCGCATGCTATTGCGTTTGCGTTTCAGTGTGGCCTAGCCCTTATGCAGGAAATGAGGATATTGCTAGATGGGTTGAACAGGATGGACGTATGTCTTTATTCAACCTCAAATACTATACTACTATACTATGATTTTCGTTCCACTTCTCACGTGTACACCACTTTTGTATTGGTCTTTCACGTGGAATTCCAATAAAATTGATTCATATTTGTGGCAGTAATGTGACAAAATGTGGAAAACTTCAAGTGGGCCGAATACTTTTGCAAAGGATGGCGATAAAGCAAACGTCTTGAATAATTTATTTTTCTGTATACACTATAGAAGATCCAAGTATAGATATCATAGAGTATAGTAGTCATAATGGTATAAAAGATGCAAGTGCACTTTGGTTAACCGAGGATATGGTACAGAAACAACTAAATAGGGTTAATATTAATAAATCTGCTGGACCAGATAAAACACATCCTCGGGTGCTTAGGGAGCCAAGTTCAGTTTTATCTAGGCCATTGTTTCTTATTATTGTAGGTTCCCTCATGTCCGGAAGTGTGCATCTGGTTTGGAAAAAAGCTTATGTTATTCCAATATTCAAAAAGATAGTGGTTCACAGCCAGGTAATTACAGGCCTGTAAGTTTAACTTCAGTGGTGGGAAAGATACTGGAAAGTTTAATAACAATTCTAGAGTGTTTCAAGGACTGTTTCAAGCACTGTAGTAGCCAGCATGGATTTAGGAGAAATAGATCTTGTCAAATTAACTTGGTTGGCTTTTATGAGAAAATGAGTAAAAATCTAGGCATAGCAGTAGATGTATACCGGGATTTTGCAAAGGCTTTTGCAAAAAGCCTCCCCCATAGGCAACTACTGTATAAGCTGAGTTCTGTTGGTCTTGGGTGGCATATTTGTACATGAATTGAAAAATTGGTTGATGAATAGGATGCAGAGAGTAGTTGTTAATGGGGCTTCTTCAATATAGACTAAAGTGCTAAGTGGGGTGCCACAGGGTTCTGTGTTTGGGCTGCTTCTATTTAATCTGTTTATTAATGATTTGGAAGTGGGTATTGTCAGCATAGTTTCTATGTTTGCTGATGACAAAACTTTGTGGACCATTAAAAGCTACATTCGTTGCAGGTGGATCTAGATAGATTGTCACATTGGGCCGCTATGTGGCAGATGAGATTCAATGTTGAAATGTAAGGTGATGCATTTTGGACTTAAAAATCCTTGAGCCGTTTATACAAAAAAATGGCTCTGTGTTAAGTTTTTGCTGGTGGAAAAGGATCTTGGAGTTTTGGTGGATAAAATTAAAGGATAACTATACTGAAAAAACAAATACAGTTTAAATGGTAGCTGAATCCCTAACTAACCTTCCCCCCCCCCCCCCCTTTTTTTTTTAGGTCCCTTCAGAGACCTGAGCCCATGGAAAGTGCTGGCCATCTTGGAAGATGAATGAAAGTACGGTAAGCTCCGCCCCCTGAGAGTTACTGGTCCTCGTTTCCAGTTTGTGTCTAAATCTTCAGTGCCAGTTAGATCCGTGCATGCGCGCGCCACCCGCACGGACCTAACTGGCACTGAAGATTTAGACAAGCTGGAAACGAGGTCCAGCAACTTTTGGAGGTTGGAGCTTACCAGACTTCATTCATCTTCCAAGATGGCCAGCACTTTCCATGGGCTCAGGTAGGCTCTGAAGGGACCTAAAAAAAAAGGGGGGGGGAAGGTTAGTTAGAGATTCAGCTATCATTTAAACTGTATTTGTTTTTTCAGTATACTTATCCTTTAAAGTTAGCAAGCAGTGACATGCAGCAACACCTTTATGTCACTGCTAGAGCCAGCTAGAGCCATGCTAGAGCCAGCATGGTATTGTCTTGTATAAAGAGAGGAAAATGTTATTCTCCCTCTTTACAAAGCATTCTCATTTGGAATATGCAGTGCAATTTTGGAATCCTGTGTACAAAAAGGACATATTAAAATTGAAAGGGTTCAGAGAAGGGCAACTAAATTAATAAGGGGATTGGGGGAGCTTAAATTGTCTCGATGGATACAGCTACTATCCTTCACTGCTATTTACTGACTGGATGCTCCCCACCATTGCGGGTCACTGCCCATTCCACACATGCTGTGGGGGCCTCACATCATGGAGCATCGGTAGAACAGCTTTGCCATGCAGCTACGTGGTCCTCTGTGTACACCCCTCTTTTGAAAAATTAATATGTGGTAGATTAGCCCCCAAAACCTAGACATCGTTTAAGTCTCAAGCTCTAATTCGGCTACCACACAGAGATATTATACTTACATGCTCCTCCTCGCTCCACCGTCGCGGCTCTGACTTCGGGTAAGGCAGTCAGTGTCGGCCGTGACTGTGACGTCAGGCCAATCACTGACTGCCATTCCCGGAGCAGTCTTCACTGCGGTGCTCGGGAACAGAAAAAGAACAGAGCAGCCACAGTGGAGACTGGGAGAAGAATCCGGAGCGGCGGTGGAGCGAGGAGGATGTAAGTATAATTCTCGTGTGGGAGCCGAATTAGAGCTTGAGACTTAAACGATGTCTACTAGGTTTTGGGGGCTAATCTACCACATATTAATTTTTCAAAAGAGGGGGACAGTCCCTTTAATTAAATTTTACAGACTGCAGGGTTTATCCTCAGCAGAAGCAGTCTTGGACTGAATGGTCCTCTGGGCGGCAGTTATTAAAGTTTTAAAGGGGATTTTTGTTTACTTATCATGAAATCCTATTTCTTTAAGGCAATGTTTTTCACTTACCACTCAATTAACAATGTAACAATCTATGAACAATCCATGCAACAATCTATCAACACCAGGAGAAGTAGAACAGCATACTGGGTGGCAAGTATAACTGTCCTTTCATTATTCAGTATAATTTTGCATATAACAACTTGCAATTCAAAATTTAAGACCACACTAACCTTGTTACAAGATTTATTTAAAAAAAACAAAAAAACTTTGTAACAAAAATAAAAAAAAACTAAGTACTAGAAATAATTTTGTGCTGCCTTTCATACTTGCACACAATGTCCGATTATTTCCTCATACTCCTTTGCGCTGCCTCTTCAGGTACCCCAAATTATAATCTCTTGCACCAGGACCCCTAGCTCTTTTGGGCTGAACTTGCGATTGTGCTGTGAGTTGTAACTTAATGGCACTCGAGTTCACTTTTGCTGCTACTAACAGTTCTTTCATTCCTTTCATTTTTTGGCTTTGAAATGTGAGTGTAAGCAATTTTGAGAGTTCAGCCTTTTCATCTCTCTGCTCACGCGACAGTGCAGTATGTGTAGGTGGCTGGACGGGCTCTTCAGTTTTGGATTCTCGACGGGCCCCCCTTCTTCTGGAATCCTCAGAATCATCATCCTCGTTTGAAGAGTCTGAGCTCAATAATGTCACTTGTTGTCTGACCTGTTTCAAAGATACAAGTTGGGATTTACAACATTAGCAAGGAAGCACACATTTTCTGTCACCTACTATAAGATTATGCACACAGACAAACCCTCTGTCTCAAAATATACATTTTTGTTGGAGTTTATAATTATAAATCTTCACTAAAGCAAGCCCTGCAGGGACACTTAATTCATCTGTTTAAATTCCCCATCTGGTTCTCTAATTTCCAGGGAGCTGGGAAATGCTTACATACATAGTTTTGGAGATTGAATAAAAACACATCCATATGGTCATAAGGGGGAAATGCATGCTATAGTATAAGCTGGAAGCAGTCATGAACCGTCATGTGTCTAAGCAAAAGAGTTTATGAAACAGAACCTGAAATATTTCAGGTTCTGCAACGGTCCTTCTTCCCAGAATGCACACTACTTTGAAATGTGCCCAACAGTAATTTCTACGGATTGGCTGTTGGATATGTAAAACATGCTCAGATCTCTACTGAACAACTGAATCAATCCAGGCACTGGGTCACGGGCAAGACCATAACAATCTCTAATAGTTATTTTAGCATTTGGAGGAAGGAGTTCCAAATGAGTGGGTGGAAGAATCGCTATTTCTTTTAAGGGAAGGATGACATTTTTCTTTGGTGTATGATTTCATAGGTTTTAAAATTTCCGTAGAACTAATAAAATATGTGGCCTTGATGTACGAACACAGCGCAAAATATTCCACAGCAAAAATATTTTATTATTGTAGAATAGCACAGTGGCTGTCATAGTAACATAGTAACATAGTAATTAAGGTTGAATAAAGACATTCGTCCATCAAGTCCAACCTATTCACTTTTTTTTTTTTTTTTATTTTTTTTTTTTAACCCTACCTAACAGTTGATCCAGAGGAAGGCAAAAAACCCCAGCTAAAAAAGGGGGGAAAAAATTCCTTCCTGACTCCAAACGGCAATCGGAAAGTATCCCTGGATCAACCAGATCTATATGCATTAATACCAGTAATTCTCAATATTTTTTAGTTTTAGAAACTTATCCAGGCCTTTTTTAAAGTTATTCAATGAACTTGCCATTACCACCTCTGCTGGAAGACAGTTCCACAGTTTCACCGTTCTCACTGTAAAGAAACCTCTCCTAACTTGAAGATGAAACTTCTTTTCTTCCAACCTTAAAGGATGTCCACGAGTCCTCTGATATGACCTATTAGTGAACAATGCACCAGAGAGTTCACTGTATGGGCCATTAATATATTTGTATAAGGTTATCATGTCCCCACGCAACCGCCGCTTCTCCAATGTAAACAGCCCTAACTTGTCTAATCTGCCTACATATTCAAGCCCCTCCATTCCCCTTATTAATTTAGTTGCCCTTCTCTGAACTGCCTCAATTTCCAAGATGTCCCTTTTGTATATGGGATTCCAAAACTGCACCGCATATTCCAAATGTGGCCTTACCAGTGCCTTGTAAAGAGGGAGAATAATATTTTTCTCTCTTGATTCCATTCCCCTCTTTATACAAGACAATATCTTGCTAGCTCTAGCTGTTGCTACCTGGCATTGTTTGCTACAGCTAAGTCTGTTATCTACCAGAACCCCCAAATCTTTTTCCATTTCAGATGCACTTAACAGAGTTATTTATGGTGTAGGTGGCACAGGGATTATTAAATCCCAAATGCATCACCTTACATTTATCAACATTGAATCTCATCTGCCATTCTGCTGCCCATTTTGATAATCTATCTAGGTCTGCTTGCAGCACTTGCACATCATTGGAAGTTTCCAAAGCTCTGCATAATTTAGTGTCATCAGCAAACACAGAGACCTTGCTCTCAATGCCCCCTTCTAAGTCATTTATAAACAGATTAAACAGAAGCGGCCCCAGTACAGAACCCTGAGGAACTCCGCTTAGAACTTTAGCCCACATAGATGTAGCTCCATTAACCACCACTCTCTGTTTGCGGTCCAATAACCAGTTCTCTATCCATGAACAAATGTTTTCTTCAAGGCCAACAGTCCTCAGTTTATACATTAGTCGCCTATGTGGCACAGTATCAAAGGCTTTTGCAAAATCCAAATATACCGCATCCACAGCTGTGCCTGAATCTAACTTCTTACTCACTTCTTCATAAAAACCAATTAAATTTGTCTGGCATGATCTATTTCTCATAAATCCATGCTGACTACTACTAATAAGATGATCTCTGGAGACAAAGTCAAGGATATGATCCCTTAACAAAGTTTCCATCACCTTCCCTACCACTGATGTTAGGCTTACAGGTCTATAGTTACCAGGCTGTGAACGACTACCTTTTTTGAATATTGGTATTACATTGGCTTTTTTCCAATCCAGCGGCACATCCCCAGACAAAAGCGAATCTGAAAAGATGAGACACAGTGGTCTTGCTAGAACTGAACTAAGCTCTTTTAAAATCCTAGGATGCAATCCATCTGGTCCTGGCGCTTTATTGATATTAACTTTGTCTAATTGATTCCGTACCATATCCTCTGTTATCCAATGTGAAAACTCTTCATTTCCTCCCTGCACATTGTTACAATCCCTACTGTAAGGATTCTCAACAGTAAAAACCGATGTAAAAAAACGGTTTAGCAGATTAGCCTTTTCGGCATCCTCTACAACCACCTCAGCTCCATTATTTAATGGTCCCACATTCTCAGTCCTCATTTTTTTACCATTTATATACTTAAAAAACATCTTGGGGTTGGACTTGCTTTGTTCGGCAATCCGTGTTTCATTTTCTATTTTAGCTAGTTTAATTGCTTTCTTGCACTCTTTATTACAGCTTTTGAAGTCCCTGTAAGCCTGTTCTGTGCCTTCTGCTTTCAAAATTTTAAAAGCCCTTTTCTTTTTTTCCATTTCCCTTTTTACCTGAGCATTAAGCCATGCAGGAGTGGACCTAATTTTTTTACACTTGTTTCCTAAAGGTACCGATTTGGAAATGTTATAGTTTAATATCCCTTTAAAAGTGGTCCACATCTGCTCAGTATCTTTACCTAGAAACAGTTCCCCCCAGTCTATGAGCAGGAGCGATTCCTTTAAAAGCATAAAATTAGCTTTCCTAAAGTTAAAAGTTTTTGTTAAGCCAGTGCACTTTAGTTTTCTGCAACCTATATTAAATGACACTATATCATGGTCACTATTCCCTAAGCTTCCCATTACCTTCATCTCCAAAATGAGCTCTGGGTTATTAGATATCACCAGATCCAACAACGCATTCTTTCTAGTAGGAACTTCTACCATCTGTGAAAGAAAATGCTCATATAGGAAATTTAAGAACTTTATACCTTTTGAGGTGCTGGCAGTTCCATTACTCCAATCTATTTCAGGGTAGTTAAAATCCCCCATAACCAGAACATGCCCCATACCAGCAGCCTTCGCCAACTGCATATGGAGATTCATTTCCACCTCTTCCCCGGCATTTGGCGGCTTATAACACACTCCAACAATTAATTTACCTACCTTCTTGCTTCCTGTACACAGTTCCACCCATAATGTTTCTGCCGCATCGTTTGCTCCCCCATCTATTCCATCTTTTAAATTTGGCTTCAATTCCTGTTTAACATACATACATACTCCTCCTCCTTTCTTATTAACTCGGTCATGTCTAAATAAGGAGTACCCTTCAATATTTACTGTCCAGTCGTGTGAATCATTAAGCCATGATTCTGCTATACCAATTACATCATACCTTTCCTTTAACGCTATTATTTCAAGTTCGCCGTTTTTTCCAGCCAGACTCCTTGCATTTGTAAACATACATTTTAGATTATCAATTGATTTACTTCCATACATGGTCGTACATGCCTCCTCATCCTCTATGCTCCCCCCTCCTCCTTCTCCTCCCTCCGTTGTGTTACTAGCCCCCAGATCCCTAACTTCTCTATCTACCCCTGTGTAGTTAAACGTTCCCTCCCCCCCATACCTAGTTTAAAATCTCCTCCAACCCCCTAGCCATCTTCTCCCCCAAAACAGTTGCACCACCACCATTGAGGTGCAATCCGTCACTACTAAAGAGCCTGTAGCCAACAGAAAAGTCAGCCCAGTTCTCTAAAAACCCAAACCCCATCTCCTTACACCACTCCCTTAGCCACGCATTTATACTCCTGAGCTCCCGTTGCCTCCCTAGCGTAGCACGTGGCTGCGGTAGTATTTCTGAAATCACTACCCTAGAAGGCCGAGCGATCAAATCGGCCCCAAATTCTCGGAAATCATTTTTAAGGACCTCACCTCCCAAAAAAACTTTGTCATTGGCACCAATGTGAACCAAGACCGCCGGGTCACTCCCAGCCCCACCCAATAATCTGTCTACACGATCCACCACATGTCGAACCCTAGCACCAGGCAGACAACACACTGTTCGGCATGCAGGGTCCTGGCGACAGATTACCCTATCTACCCTTCTAATAATAGAATCCCCTACCACTACCACCTGTCTATCCTTCCTAGCCCCCAGTTCTCCCTCCCTTGTATTGGAGATGGCCGTCCCCTGGGTGCTCAAGGGAAAGGCCCGCTCCATACATGCTGCTTCCGAGCCATCGTCCTCCACATCTTCACCTAAAATGGCAAATCTGTTGGGATCGACCAGCTGGGAAGAAGCCCCCCTATCCTTCCGTCCCCTACTTCCCCTGGTGACCCTTACAAATCTATCTTCCTTCTCCACCTTATCTGCCCCATCTCCACCCACCAGTTTACTGGCCCCTGCCAGTACCTGCATTTCCCCCAGGTTTGCCAAGCCCCGCAATGCTGCAAGTTTACCCCTTAGACTCTGTACCTCAGATTCCAAATGGGCAACCCACTCACATCTGACACATACATAGGTCCCCTGGGGCGGCTGCTCCAAGATCCCATACATGCGGCAGGATGCACATTGCGCGGCCCCAACAAAACTGTCCATACTAAACAGCAATACACAGCAGAGACACAGCAGAGAAATAGTGTTGTTCTTAAACGCTTTCTTGTTTTAAACGCTTTAGTTTTTTAACGCTGTCAATTCTCTTAAAAACAGAAAAATCTCTTGAAAACAGGAAATCGCTCAGAGCTAATCGCTCATGGGACAGGCCTTAAATGAGGTTCAAAACCAACCAGAGCCAACAGGCCTCAGCCAATTTAAACCAATTAGTTACACCCCCATCCAATCAGAGAGAGAGAGAAAAAAAAAAAAAAACCCTTTCCTTTGTCTCCTACCAGCCCCCGCTCCACAGGTAACAGTGTTTTTTAAACACAAGTATTTGTTTTAGTAATCCAGTGCTTTGAGTTTACTCAAACAAACAATTCCTACCACCTTATTCAAGCAGTAAGTAGTAAAAAAAAATAAAAATACACTAGTGATTAATTACTTACACAGGCACCCTCCTAGAAATAAATAGTGTTAGGTTAGTACATTTACTAGGCTGCAACCACAGAGATTTTAAACTAGGTATGGGGGGGGAGGGAACGTTTAACTACACAGGGGTAGATAGAGAGTTAGGGATCTGGGGGCTAGTACACACGGAGGGAGGAGAAGGAGGAGGGGGGAGCATAGAGGATGAGGGCATGTACGACCATGTATGGAAGTAATCAATTGATAATCTAAAATGTATGTTTACAAATGCAAGGAGTCTGGCTGGAAAAAACGGCGAACTTGAAATAATAGCGTTAAAGGAAAGGTATGATGTAATTTATAGCAGAATCATGGCTTAATGATTCACACGACTGGACAGTAAATATTGAAGGGACTCCTTATTTAGACATGACCGAGTAATAAGAAAGGAGGAGGAGTATGTATGTATGTTAAACAGAATGAAGCCAAATTTAAAAGATGGAATAGATGGGGGAGCAAACGATGCGGCAGAAACATTATGGGTGGAACTGTGTACAGGAAGCAAGAAGGTAGGTAAATTATTGTTGGAGTGGTGTTATAAGCCGCCAAATGCCGGGAAGAGGTGGGATGAATCTCCATATGCAGTTGGCGAAGGCTGCTGGTATGGGGCATGTTCTGGTTATGGGGGATTTTACTACCCTGAAATAGATTGGAGTATGGAACTGCCAGCACCTCAAAAGGTATAAAGTTCTTAAATTTCCTATATGAGCATTTTCTTTCACATGGTAGAAGTTCCTACTAGAAAGAATGCGTTGTTGGATCTGGTGATATCTAAAACCCGAGCTCATTTTGGAGATGAAGGTAATGGGAAGCTTAGGAATAGTGACCATGTATAGTGTCATTTAATATGGTTGCAGAAAACTAAAGTGCACTGGCTTAACAAAAACTTTTAACTTTAGGAAAGCTAATTTTATGCTTTTAAAGGAATCGCTCCTGCTCATAGACTGGGGGGAACTGTTTCTAGGTAAGATACTGAGCAGATGTGGACCACTTTTAAGGGATATTAAACTATAACATTTCCAAATCGGTACCTTTAGGAAACAAGTGTAAAAATTAGGTCCACTCCTGCATGGCTTAATGCTCAGGTAAAAAGGGAAATGGAAAAAAAGAAAAGGGCTTTTAAAATTTTGAAAGCAGAAGGCACAGAACAGGCTTACAGGGACTTCAAAGTTGTAATAAGAGTGCAAGAAAGCAATTAAACTAGCTAAAATAGAAAATGAAACACGGATTGCCGAACAAAGCAAGTCCAACCCCAAGATGTTTTTTAAGTATATAATGGTAAAAAATGAGGACTGAGAATGTGGGACCATAAATAATGGAGCTGAGGTTGTTGTAGAGGATGCCGAAAAGGCTAATCTGCTAAACCGTTTTTTTACATCGGTTTTTACTGTTGAGAATCCTTACAGTAGGATTGTAACAATGTGCAGGAGAAGGAAGAGTTTTCACTTGGATCAGAGGATATGGTACGGATCAATTGACAAGAAAATATTATATCAATAAGCGCCAGGACCAGATGGATTGCATCCTAGGATTTTAAAAAGCTTAGTTTCATTCTAGCAAGACCACTGTGTCTCATCTTTTCAGATTCGCTTTTGTCTGGGGATGTGCCGCTGGATTGGAAAAAAGCCAATGTAATACCAATATTCAAAAAAGGTAGTCGTTCACAGCCTGGTAACTATAGACCTGTAAGCCTAACATCAGTGTAGGGAAGGTGATGGAAACTTTGTTAAGGGATCATATCCTTGACTTTGTCTCCAGAGATTATCTTATTAGTAGTCAGCATGGATTTATGAGAAATAGATCATGCCAGACAATTTAATTGGTTTTTATGAAGAAGTGAGTAAGAAGTTAGATTCAGGCACAGCTGTGGATGCGGTATATTGGATTTTGCAAAAGCCTTTGATACTGTGCCACATAGGCGACTAATGTATAAACTGAGGACTGTTGGCCTTGAAGAAAACATTTGTTCATGGATAGAGAACTGGTTTTGGACCGCAAACAGAGAGTGGTGGTTAATGGAGCTACATCTATGTGGGCTAAATTTCTAAGCGGAGTTCCTCAGGGTTCTGTACTGGGGCCGCTTCTGTTTAATCTGTTTATAAATGACTTAGAAGGGGGCATTGAGAGCAAGGTCTCTGTGTTTGCTGATGACACTAAATTATGCAGAGCTTTGGAAACTTCCAATGATGTGCAAGTGCTGCAAGCAACCTAGATAGATTATCAAATGGGCAGCAGAATGGCATGAGATTCAATGTTGATAAATGTAAGGTGATGCATTTGGGATTTAATAATCCCTGTGCCACCTAACACATAAATAACTCTGTTAAGTGCATCTGAAATGGAAAAGATTTGGGGGTTCGGTAGATAACAGACTTAGCTGTAGCAAACAATGCCAGGTAGCAACAGCTAGAGCTAGCAAGATATTGTCTTGTATAAAGAGGGGAATGGAATCAAGAGAGAAAAATATTATTCTCCCTCTTTACAAGGCACTGGTAAGGCCACTTTGGAATATGCGGTGCAGTTTTGAATCCCATATACAAAAGGGAATCTTGGAAATTGAGGCAGTTCAGAGAAGGGCAACTAAATTAATAAGGGGAATGGAGGGGCTTGAATATGAGGCAGATTAGACAAGTTAGGGCTGTTTACATTGGAGAAGCGGCGGTTGCGTGGGGACATGATAACCTTATACAAATATTTAATGGCCCATACAGTGAACTCTCTGGTGCATTGTTCACTAATAGGTCATATCAGAGGACTCGT
Organism: Hymenochirus boettgeri; assembly: GCA_019447015.1. NCBI lineage: Eukaryota > Metazoa > Chordata > Amphibia > Anura > Pipidae > Hymenochirus > Hymenochirus boettgeri. The sequence continues at coordinate 64,314,293 of CM033472.1, forward strand.
GGACATCCTTTAAGGTTGGAAGAAAAGAAGTTTCATCTTCAAGTTGGAGAGGTTTCTTTACAGTGAGAACGGTGAAACTGTGAACTGTCTTCCAGCAGAGGTGGTAATGGCAAGTTCATTGAATACTTTAAAAAAGGCCTGGATAAGTTTCTAAAACTAAAAAATATTGAGAATTACTGGTATTAATGCATATAGATCTGGTTGATCCAGGGATACTTTCCGATTGCCGTTTGGAGTCAGGAAGGAATTTTTTCCCCCCTTTTTTAGCTGGGGTTTTTTGCCTTCCTCTGGATCAACTGTTAGGTAGGGTTAAAAAAAAAAAAAAAAAAAAAAAAAAAAGTGAATAGGTTGGACTTGATGGACGAATGTCTTTATTCAACCTTAATTACTATGTTACTATGTTACTATGACAGCCACTGTGCTATTCTACAATAAAAATATTTTTGCTGTGGAATATTTTGCGCTGTGTTCGTACATCAAGGCCACATATTTTATTAGTTCTACGGAAATTTTAAAACCTATGAAATCATACACCAAAGAAAAATGTTCATCCTCCCTTAAAAGAAATAGCGATTCTTCCACCCACTCATTTGGAACTCCTTCCTCCAAATGCTAAAATAACTATTAGAGATTGTTATGGTCTTGCCCTGACCCAGTGCCTGTTGATTCAGTTGTTCAGTAGAGTCTGAGCATGTTTTACATATCCAACAGCCATCCGTAGAAATTACTGTTGGGCACATTTCAAAGTAGTGTGCATTCTGGGAAGAAGGACCGTTGCAGACCTGAAATATTTCAGGTTCTGTTTCAATAACTCTTTTGCTTAGACACATGACGGTTCATGACTGCTTCCAGCTTATACTATAGCATGCATTTCCCCCTTATGACCATTGGATGTGTTTTTATTCAATCTCCAAAACTATGTATGTAAGCATTTCCCAGCTCCCTGGAAATTAGAGAACCAGATGGGGAATTTAAACAGATGAATTAAGTGTCCCTGCAGGGCTTGCTTAGTGAAGATTTATAATTATAACTCCAACAAAATGTAATTTTGAGACAGAGGGTTTGTCTGTGTGCATATCTTATGTAGGTGACAGAAAATGTGTGCTTCCTTGCTAATGTTGTAAATCCCAACTTGTATCTTTGAAACAGGTCAAACAACAAGTGACATTATTGAGCTCAGACTCTTCAAACGAGGATGATGATTCTGAGGATTCCAGAAGAAGGGGGGCCCGTCGAGAATCCAAAACTGAAGAGCCCGTCCAGCCACCTACACATACTGCACTGTCGCGTGAGCGAGAGATGAAAAGGCTGAACTCTCAAAATTGCTTACACTCACATTTCAAAGCCAAAAAATGAAAGGAATGAAGAACTGTTAGTAGCAGCAAAAGTGAACTCGAGTGCCATTAAGTTACAACTCACAGCACAATCGCAAGTTCAGCCCAAAAGAGCTAGGGGTCCTGGTGCAAGAGATTATAATGTGGGGTACCTGAGAGGCAGCGCAAAGGAGTATGAGGAAATAATCGGACATTGTGTGCAAGTATGAAAGGCAGCACAAAATATTTCTAGTACTTAGTTTTTTTTTATTTTTGTACAAAGTTTTTTTGTTTTTTTTAAATAAATCTTGTAACAAGGTTAGTGTGGTCTTAAATTTTGAATTGCAAGTTGTTATATGCAAAATTATACTGAAAATGAAAGGACAGTTTACTTGCCACCCAGTATGCTGTTCTACTTCTCCTGGTGTTGATAGATTGTTGCATGGATTGTTTAGATTGTTACATTGTTAATTGAGTGGTAAGTGAAAAACATTGCCTTAAAAAATAGGATTTCAGATAGTAAACAAAAATCCCCTTTAAAACTTTAATAACTGCCGCCCAGAGGACCATTCAGTCCAAGACTGCTTCTGCTGAGGATAAACCCTGCAGTCTGTAAATTTATTAAAGGGACTGTCCCCTCTTTTGAAAAATTAATATGTGGTAGATTAGCCCCCAAAACCTAGACATCGTTTAAGTCTCAAGCTCTAATTCGGCTCCCACACAGAGATATTATACTTACATCCTCCTCGCTCCACCGCCGCTTCCGGATTCTTCTCCCAGTCTCCACTGTGGCTGCTCTGTTCTTTTTCTGTTCCCGAGCAGCCGCAGTGAAGACTGCTCCGGGAATGGCAGTCAGTGATTGGCCGTGACGTCACAGTCACGGCCGACACTGACTGCCTTACCCGGAAGTGCAGAGCCGCGACGGTGGAGCGAGGAGGAGCATGTAAGTATAATATCTCTGTGTGGTAGCCGAATTAGAGCTTGAGACTTAAACGATGTCTAGGTTTTGGGGGCTAATCTACCACATATTAATTTTTCAAAAGAGGGGGTGTACACAGAGACCACGTAGCTGCATGGCAAAGCTGTTCTACCGATGCTCCATGATGTGAGGCCCCCACAGCATGTGTGGAATGGGCAGTGACCCCAATGGTGGGGAGCATCCTTCAGTAAATAGCAGTGAAGGATAGTAGCTTATCCATCGAGACAATTTAAGCTCCCCCAATCCCCTTATTAATTTAGTTGCCCTTCTCTGAACCCTTTCAATTTTAATATGTCCTTTTTGTACACAGGATTCCAAATTGCACTGCATATTCCAAATGAGAATGCTTTGTAAAGAGGGAGAATAACATTTTCCTCTCTTTATACAAGACAATACCATGCTGGCTCTAGCATGGCTCTAGCTGTGACATAAAGGTGTTGCTGCATGTCACTGCTTGCTAACTTTAAAGGATAAGTATACTGAAAAACACATACAGTTTAATGATAGCTGAATCTCTAACTAACCTTCCCCCCCCCCTTTTTTTTTTTAGGTCCCTTCAGAGCCTACCTGAGCCCATGGAAAGTGCTGGCCATCTTGGAAGATGAATGAATTCTGTAAGCTCCAACCTCCAAAATTGCTGGACCCGTTTCCAGCTTGTCTAATCTTCAGTGCCGTTAGGTCCGTGCGGGTGGGGCGCGCATGCACGGATCTAACTGCACTGAAGATTTAGACACAAACTGAAACGAGGACCAGTACTCTCAGGGGGGCGGAGCTTACCGTACTTTCATTCATCTTCCAGATGGCCAGCACTTTCCATGGGCTCAGGTAGGCTCTGAAGGGACCTAAAAAAAAGGGATGGGGGGGGGAAGGTTAGTTAGGGATTCAGCTACCATTTAAACTGTATTTGTTTTTTCAGTATAGTTATCCTTTAATTTATCCACCAAAACTCCAAATCCTTTTCCACCAGCAAAAAACTTAACACAGAGCCATTTTTTGTATAAACGGCTCAAGGATTTTAAGTCCAAAATGCATCACCTTACATTTCAACTTGAATCTCATCTGCCACATAGCGGCCCAATGTGACAATCTATCTAGATCCACCTGCAACGAAGGTAGCTTTTAATGGTCCACAAAGTTTTGTCATCAGCAAACATAGAAACTATGCTGACAATACCCACTTCCAAATCATTAATAAACAGATTAAATAGAAGCAGCCCAAACACAGAACCCTGTGGCACCCCACTTAGCACTTTAGTCATTGAAGAAGCCCCATTAACAACTACTCTCTGCATCCTATTCATCAACCAATTTTTCAATTCATGTCAAAATATGCCACCCAAGACCAACAGAACTCAGCTTATACAGTAGTTGCCTATGGGGGAGGCTTTTTGCAAAAGCCTTTGCAAAATCCCGGTATACATCTACTGCTATGCCTAGATTTTTACTCATTTTCTCATAAAAGCCAACCAAGTTAATTTGACAAGATCTATTTCTCCTAAATCCGCTGGCTACTACAGTGCTTGAAACAGTCCTTGAAACACTCTAGAATTGTTATTAAATTCCAGTATCTTTCACACTGAAGTTAAACTTACAGGCCTGTAATTACCTGGCTGTGAACCACTATCTTTTTGAATTTGGAATAACATAAGCTTTTTTCAAACCAGATGCACACTTCCGGACATGAGGGAACCTACATAATAAGAAACAATGGCCTAGATAAAACTGAACTTGGCTCCCTAAGCACCCGAGGATGTGTTTTATCTGGTCCAGCAGATTTATTAATTAACCCATTTAGTTGTTCTGTACCATATCCTCGGTTAACCAAAGTGCACTTGCATCTTTTACCATTATGACTACTATACTCTATGATATCTATACTTGGATCTTCTATAGTGTATACAGAAAAATAAATTATCCAAGACGTTTGCTTTATCGCCATCCTTTGCAAAAGTATTCGGCCCACTTGAAGTTTTCCACATTTTCACATTACTGCCACAAATATGAATCAATTTTATTGGAATTCCACGTGAAAGACCAATACAAAAGTGGTGTACACGTGAGAAGTGGAACGAAAATCATAGTATAGTAGTATAGATTTGAGGTTGAATAAAGACATACGTCCATCCTGTTCAACCCTCTAGCAATATCTCTCATTTCCTGCATAAGGGCTAGGCCACACTGAAACGCAAACGCAATAGCATGCGATTTCATGTGCGATTTTCGTTGCGTTTGCGATTGCGATTTCTTCAATAAGTATAGGAAAACGCATGCGATTGCGATTAAAAATGCAGAACGCAAAACGCAATCGCATCGAAAAACTGCGTTTTTTTTGCGTTGCCGCGTTTTCAATAATTTGGAAAATCGCAAGCGCAAACGCAGCGCAAAAAAAAACGCAGCATGTGGCCTAGCCCTAACTGTTATCCGAGGAAGACAAAAAAAAAGCCAAATTTATGAAGGGGGAAAAAATTCCTTCCTGACTCCAAGTGGCAATCGGAAATTTCCCTGGATCAACCAAAAACTGATCATATGTAACGTAAATTTTCCCTCAGAGTGTTTTTTTCGAAATATTTTTTTTTATTTCATCCTGTCCTATAGTTTCAATTATTGTCGTGAAGATGAAGAGATTTATAAAGATCTATTTGATATTGCCAAGATTTATTAACCCAACCTTAAAAGAGGAAACCATGGCACCTGATGGTCCGTAAGTTACCAGGTGAAAGAGAATTCTGATATAATCGATTCCATTCTTAATGTTGACTTTCCTTTTTTTTTATGTTTTCCCAGTCTGGTTCAGCACTTCAAGATCCTTTATGCTTGCAAATCTCTTGGTTTTTATGATGGAATTTGTAAATGGGAAGAGGACAGTCCCACTCCTGTATTACATGTGGGATGGGCAACTTTTCTGGTACAGTCACTGGGACGATTTGATGCACAGGTAATAGTTGAAGACATCAATAATAAAACATCTGATATGAATAAAGCTGGGTACACCCATTACAGATAAAGGGATGATCCTGTCGATCCCAAGACATTATTACTGTCTCTATTCATTGAGTATCTATACAGATGTCTCCAGGCTGTTGCTATGCAGTTTTTTTACCAGCCAGCATGAATTGAAAAGATTATAGTTTCTAAATGTAGCTGCGCTCTATGGTTCGCTCTGGTGCATTAGTGGACTAATGTTCTACATTTAGAAAGACAAAATCATGAGGTTGCAGGTTTTAAATCCATAGATTTAGTAATTATGTGTCTTAAGAGAGGCAGATATCTGCACTGTGACCTGATTGGCTGTCAGTTTCTAGCAACAATGGCAGGCTGCAGTTTTCCTGTTTGATCTGCGTGCAGTAGCATATGTAGAAGTGTACAGTGTACACTCCTAGCAACCCCAGTTATCTTGTGGTAGTTTCTACAACACTCTACAACACTTCCATCTTTGACCCTAAAACAAAATGTGTCACCAGCCATAATGGGCATCTTGGAAGGAAAGAGGGGAGGGGTTAGCATAGTGTATAAATAAATCACAGGAGTCATAATCTAAAATTGATGTTAACAAAGGAGAAGCCTGACTGACAAAATGGAAAATTTGAGATCATGGCTTTGACGGTAAAGTATAAAGCCATGGTTAAATAATTCTCATGAGTTAAAAAAACAAATTTAAAAAAAGATAAACTGTGATATAGAGTGTAAATAGAAATGATATAGGTGGAATTGGGTAACAGGAAGTGGGATAAAGTTATTGTTGGTGCTGTACAATCCACCAAATGCTAGCAAGGAGGAAGTAAGCTTCATGTGCAGATGGCAAGGGCTGCAAGTCTGAGTCACATTCTGATTATGGGGGAATTTAATTACCTGACTTTGATTGGAGTAGTGAAACACGTCAGTGGGGATGGGTTCCTAAATTGGACAGATGAAGAAACCAGTTCCTATTAGAAAAGGTGCTCTGTTGGATCTAGTAATATCTAACGACACAAAGCGTGTTATAGATTTGAAGGTAACTGGAAGCTTAAAGGGCATCTATATAGAAAAATAGGTTATTTTAAATTGACTATAACAGGAAACATAATTCTCCCAACCACACACGTATCTTTTTTGTTGATCTGCCCACTATTCTTTAGATATCCCATCTAAAACTTCTTATATTTCAGCTGTCAACTAGTTCCTTGCTCTCAAAAACCATTCTTCTGTGAGTAGTTTTACTGTAGCGGGAATGGTGACAGAGTTTAGACATTTGGAATGCTGGGTGATGTGTGCAGGTTGACAGTTGGTTTTGGGGAAAAAGTCAGGTCGGATGGAAGTGGGAGTGGTTAAAAGAGGAAGGGGGGATACTGCTCCTAAACAAAATGTGTGCTGGATTGAAGGCATGCAGCAACACACACAAATCAATAGAGTAAGTGCTACTTACAGTATTCAATTATAGATTAAGGCAAAGTCATTTTTTCATTATAGTGTCCTTTAAGGAATAGTGACATGAAATATGTCAGTTAATGTATATTATGAAAAGGAAAAGTGCACTGGGTAAACGAAGACTTAATTTTAGGAAAGAAAATTTTCCCTGCATTAAAAAGCTCTTCAGCATATAATTTGGGGTGGTACATTCTTAGGTACAGAATTTTTTAAAGGGTGTTTAAGCCATTTTACAATCTAAATTTATACCCTTGGGAGATAAATGTAATTCTTTATACCCTTGGGGAAACAAATGTAATTCTGATGTAAAGAGGGAAAAGGTGAGAATGGCTTTTAAAATCTTTAAGTCAGAGGGTATTTTATGAACTATAAAAAACTGTAACAAGGATTGTAAGAACAATTAAGCTAGCTACAATAAAAATGAAGTTAGGATATCTGAACAAAGCAAGACTAACCTTAAACAAATCAGTATAATAATAGTAAGAAGATGAGGACTGAAAATGTGGGGACACTAATAAATGGGCAAAAGATAGTAACAGAGGATGCGATAATGCTGTGTACTCTGTATACACTATAGAACATCTAAGTACAGGTACCATAGAGTGTGGTGGCAATAATAGCATAAATATGCAATTGCACTTTGGTAACTGAGGATATGATTCAGAAACAATACAGAAATACATTTGGGTCCTTAGGGATTTAAGTTCAGTTCCAGGCCATAGTTTTCTCAGGTTACCCATGTCTGGAAACATGCCTCTGAATTGGAAAAAAAGCTAAAGCCATTCCAGTATTCAAAAAAGGTATAATCGTTCACAGCCTGGTAATTACAGAGAATTACTGTGAGTTTAACTTCAGTGGTGGGGAAGTTTAGAAAATTAGTTAATAGATTGGATGCAGAGAGTAGTTGTAATGTTGCTATCTATATGAACTAAAGTTCTAAATGGGCTACCACAGGGCTCTGAGTTGGGGCCACTTCTATTTAAAGGGCATGTCCACCCCAAAACTATAATCCCCCCAACTACTGGCCCCACCATGTAGTGTAGTTTAATCCTTACCTCACATCCCAGCTCCATAGGGTTCTCCTGTAAACCCCCCCCCCAAAGTTCCAAAACTAACCACCAGGAGGATAGCAGGGCTCTGCCTGCTATCTTGCCTCCGGTAGATATTTGCCATGCGCACTGCCCTTCTCCCCCCTCCCTCCCTCTCCCTCCCGTTCTACTATCCCCTCCCCTAGCAGAAATCCCCCATAATATGCTGCTCCCCCATGTCCCCCAGCCCCAACCGCATATTTTTTTTCTTCAAAAAGCTCCCCAAACTCTATTACCTCTCCGCTTTCCTCCGCTGCACTGAATGACCGGCAGCCGGTCCGTGATTGCGGCCGCTCAGCCAATCACAGACGCGACTGCTGGTCCCGCCCTCTGCTTGATTCTTGCAAGCAGAGGGCGGCAGTGCGGCGGAGGAACGAGGGGAGGTAAGTAAGAGTTTGGGGGGCTTTCTGAAAAAAATATTTATGCGGTTGGGGCTGGGAGACATGGGGGAGCAGCATATTAAAAATCAATTTTAGGGGTGGACATACCCTTTAATCTGTTTATTAAACGATTTTGAAGTATTGTTGGCAAGGGTGTTGCGGATGACACATAATGTTGTCAACCATTAAAAGCTGCAGAGGGTGCAGGCAGATCTAGATTGTCACATTGGGCAGCTAAGGAGCAGATGAGGTTCAATGGTGTTGATAAATGTTTGGTGATGCATTTTGAGTGTAAAAACCCTTGTGCTGCTTATATATAAATGTTTTGTGTTAAGTCAATGCCTGTTGGAAATCAATCTTAGAGATTTGGTGGATAACAAACTTAAAAGTAGCAAGCAGTACCAAGAGGCAACAGCAAGCGCCAGCAGGGTATTGTCTTGTATTAAGGGTGGTATGGATTCAAGGGAGAAATGTTAATTCTCCCTCTTTACAAAGTACTGGTAAGGCGTCATTTGGAATATGCAGTGCAGTTTTGGAACTGTGTACAAAAAGTTAACTTGGAAATGGAAAGGGTTCAGAGAAAGGCAACTAAATAATAAGGGGACTGTGGGGGAGCTTGAATATGAAGACAGATTGATACGCTACTATTGTACAGACAAGAGAAAAGGTGCATGATCACTGTGTATAAATATATCTTGGGCCATACAAGCTATCTGGTGCATTGCTCACCAGTAGAATAGTCAGTGGACGTGGACCTCCCTTAAGACTGGAAGAAAAGAAGTTTCAGTTTTAAAGTACGGAAGGGGTTTTTTCACTGTGAAAAAGGCAAAACTATGGAACTGTTCTATTAGCCAACTGTTACGCATCATATTTGGGTTTTGCTTTAGATTGGACTAGATGGAAATATGTCTTTATCCAACCTTAAAATGTGCAGATTATTAACCCCATATAAAACAGTCATTTATAGACTACCTTACTATTAGGTAGTTTTACTGTAGTAAATAACATTTTAGTAGGGGGAGAGAAAGGGATGCATTGACGAATAGGCTGGAGTTTGCCGGTTCATTATTTTGCTACACGTTTTATGTAGCACACGCCTAATATGAAATTTTAAGGGTATGGGCTTACTAAAATTTGTTGTATAGCACAGTCATGGAAAAAGGTGTAACACTACCACATGTAAACCATTTGATACCTTTTTAGGGACCATAATAATGAGCCATTTGATGGCACTTTCTTTGGTGATCTCACCATCATGATATATTTGGACCTGTTACAGTCACAATAGCTTCCATTGAGCCATTTTACAAGACTTGTTTTGTTTTTCTATTGAATTTATTTTTTAAATTCCCAAAAATGCATGAACACAATTACTCAATTCTCATTTCCAAAAGGCGCAAAAAGTGTTGATAATTGTTCCCATCTGATCCATTCATAAGCTACACAATCCTGCTTTAACCAATGTTAAATCCATCTTTTCCAGCTCAGTTAACACCGTTCGCCACCAGGTCCTTTTAGCCTGGCCTTTTCTGTGAAAGCTTCACATTAGACTTAGATGTTCCTGTTTGAACCTCATTTAAGGCCTGTCCATGAGTGATTAGCTTGAGCGATTTCCTGTTTTAAAGAGATTTTTCTGTTTTAGAGGAATGACAGCGTTAAAAAACTAAAGCGTTTATTAACTCTCCTCCAACCCCCTAGCCATCTTCTCCCCCAAAACAGTTGCACCACCACCATTGAGGTGCAATCCGTCACTACTAAAGAGCCTGTAGCCAACAGAAAAGTCAGCCCAGTTCTCTAAAAACCCAAACCCCATCTCCTTACACCACTCCCTTAGCCACGCATTTATACTCCTGAGCTCCCGTTGCCTCCCTAGCGTAGCACGTGGCTGCGGTAGTATTTCTGAAATCACTACCCTGGAGGTCCTTGCTTTTAACTTGGCCCCTAATTCTCGGAAATCATTTTTAAGGACCTCACCTCCACCTCTAACTTTGTCATTGGCACCAATGTGAACCAAGACCGCCGGGTCACTCCCAGCCCCACCCAATAATCTGTCTACACGATCCACCACATGTCGAACCCTAGCACCAGGCAGACAACACACTGTTCGGCATGCAGGGTCCTGGCGACAGATTACCCTATCTACCCTTCTAATAATAGAATCCCCTACCACTACCACCTGTCTATCCTTCCTAGCCCCCAGTTCTCCCTCCCTTGTATTGGAGATGGCCGTCCCCTGGGTGCTCAAGGGAAAGGCCCGCTCCATACATGCTGCTTCCGAGCCATCGTCCTCCACATCTTCACCTAAAATGGCAAATCTGTTGGGATCGACCAGCTGGGAAGAAGCCCCCCTATCCTTCCGTCCCCTACTTCCCCTGGTGACCCTTACAAATCTATCTTCCTTCTCCACCTTATCTGCCCCATCTCCACCCACCAGTTTACTGGCCCCTGCCAGTACCTGCATTTCCCCCAGGTTTGCCAAGCCCCGCAATGCTGCAAGTTTACCCCTTAGACTCTGTACCTCAGATTCCAAATGGGCAACCCACTCACATCTGACACATACATAGGTCCCCTGGGGCGGCTGCTCCAAGATCCCATACATGCGGCAGGATGCACATTGCGCGGCCCCAACAAAACTGTCCATACTAAACAGCAATACACAGCAGAGACACAGCAGAGAAATAGTGTTGTTCTTAAACGCTTTCTTGTTTTAAACGCTTTAGTTTTTTAACGCTGTCAATTCTCTTAAAAACAGAAAAATCTCTTTAAAACAGGAAATCGCTCAGAGCTAATCACTCATGGGACAGGCCTTAAATGAGGTTCAAAACCAACCAGAGCCAACAGGCCTCAGCCAATTTAAACCAATTAGTTACACCCCCATCCAATCAGAGAGAGAGAGAAAAAAAAAAAAAAACCCTTTCCTTTGTCTCCTACCAGCCCCCGCTCCACAGGTAACAGTGTTTTTTAAACACAAGTATTTGTTTTAGTAATCCAGTGCTTTGAGTTTACTCAAACAAACAATTCCTACCACCTTATTCAAGCAGTAAGTAGTAAAAAAAAATAAAAATACACTAGTGATTAATTACTTACACAGGCACCCTCCTAGAAATAAATAGTGTTAGGTTAGTACATTTACTAGGCTGCAACCACAGTTAATAAACGCTTTAGTTTTTTAACGCTGTCAATTCTCTTAAAAACAGAAAAATCTCTTTAAAACAGGAAATCGCTCAGAGCTAATCACTCATGGGACAGGCCTTAAATGAGGTTCAAACAGGAACATCTAATGCTAATGTGAAGCTTTCACAGAAAAGGCCAGGCTAAAAGGACCTGGTGGCGAACGGTGTTAACTGAGCTGGAAAAGATGGATTTAACATGGGGTTAAAGCAGGATGTGTAGCTTATGAATGGATCAGATGGGAACAAATTATCAACACTTTTTGCGCCTTTTGGAAATGAGAATTGAGTAATTGTGGTTCATGCATTTTTGGGAATATTAAAAAATAAATTCAATAGAAAAAAACAAAAACAAGTCTTGTAAAATGGCTCAATGGAAGCTATTGTGACTGTAACAGGTCCAAATATTATCATGATGGTGAGATCACCAAAGAAAGTGCCATCAAATGGCTCATTATTATGGTCCCATAAAAAGGTATCAAATGGTTTACATGTGGTAGTGTTAACACTTTTTCCATGACTGTGCTATACAACAAATTTTAGTAAGCACATACCCTTTAAAATTTCATATTAGGCGTGTGCTACATAAAACGTGTAGCAAAATAATGAACCGGCAATACTCCAGCCTATTCGTCAATGCATCCCTTTCTCTCCCACTACTATAAAATGTTATTTACTACAGTAAAACTACCTAATAGTAAGGTAGTCTATAAATGACTGGTTTATATGGGGTTAATAATCTGCACATTTTAAGGTTGGATAAAGACATATTTCCATCTAGTCCAATCTAAACAGCAAAACCCAAATATGATGCGTAACAGTTGGCTAATAGAACAGTTCCATAGTTTTGCCTTTTTCACAGTGAAAAACCCCTTCCGTACTTTAAAGACTGAAACTTCTTTTCTTCCAGTCTTAAGGGAGGTCCACGTGTCCACTGACATATTCTACTGGTGAGCAATGCACCAGATAGCTTGTATGGCCCAAGAATATATTTATACACAGTGATCATGCACCTTTTCTCTTGTCTGTACAATAGTAGCGTATCAAATCTGTCTTCATATTCAAGCTCCCCCACAGTCCCCTTATTATTTAGTTGCCTTTCTCTGAACCCTTTCCATTTCCAAGTTAACCTTTTTGTACACGATTCCAAAACTGCACTGCATATTCCAAATGACGCCTTACCAGTACTTTGTAAAGAGGGAGAATTAACATTTCTCCCTTGAATCCATACCACCCTTAATACAAGACAATACCCTGCTGGCGCTTGCTGTTGCCTCTTGGTACTGCTTGCTACTTTTAAGTTTGTTATCCACCAAATCTCTAAGATTGATTTCCAACAGGCATTGACTTAACACAAAGACATTTATATTATAAGCAGCACAAGGGTTTTTACACTCAAAATGCATCACCAAACATTTATCAACACCATTGAACCTCATCTGCTCCTTAGCTGCCCAATGTGACAATCTAGATCTGCCTGCATCCTCTGCAGCTTTTAATGGTTGACAACATTATGTGTCATCCGCAAACACCTTGCCAACAATACTTCCAAATCGTTAATAAACAGATTAAAGGGTATGTCCACCCCTAAAATTGATTTTTAATATGCTGCTCCCCCATGTCCCCCAGCCCCAACCCGCATAAATATTTTTTCAGAAAGCCCCCCAAACTCTTACTTACCTCCCCTCGTTCCTCCGCCGCACTGCCGCCCTCTGCTTGCAAGAATGCAAGCAGAGGGCGGGACCAGCAGTCGCGTCTTGTGATTGGCTGAGCGGCCAGCAATCACGGACCGGCTGCCGGTCATTCAGTGCAGCGGAGAAAGCGGAGAGGTAAGTAGAGTTTGGGGAGCTTTTTGAAGAAAAAAAAATATGCGGTTGGGGCTGGGGGACATGGGGGAGCAGCATATTATGGGGGATTTCTGCTAGGGGGAGGGATAGTAGAACGGGAGGGAGAGGGAGGGAGGGGGGAGAAGGGCTGCAGTGCGCATGGCAAATATCTACCGGAGGCAAGATAGCAGGCAGAGCCCTGCTATCCTCCTGGTGGTTAGTTTTGGGACTTTGGGGGGGGGGGGTTTACAGGAGAACCCTATGGAGCTGGGATGTGAGGTAAGGATTAAACTACACTACATGGTGGGGCCAGTAGTTGGGGGGGATTATAGTTTTGGGGGTGGACATGCCCTTTAAATAGAAGTGGCCCCAACTCAGAGCCCTGTGGTAGCCCATTTAGAACTTTAGTTCATATAGATGAAGCAACATTAACAACTACTCTCTGCATCCAATCTATTAACTAATTTTCTAAACTTCCCCACCACTGAAGTTAAACTCACAGTAATTACTCTGTAATTACCAGGCTGTGAACGATTATACCTTTTTTGAATACTGGAATTGCTTTAGCTTTTTTTCCAATTCAGAGGCATGTTTCCAGACATGAGGTAACCTGAGAAAAACTATGGCCTGGAACTGAACTTAAATCCCTAAGGACCCAAAGGATGTATTTCTGTATTGTTTCTGAATCATATCCTCAGTTAACCAAAGTGCAATTGCATATTTTATGCTATTATTGCCACCACACTCTATGGTACCTGTACTTAGATGTTCTATAGTGTATACAGAGTACACAGCATTATCGGCATCCTCTGTTACTATCTTTTGCCCATTTATTAGTGTCCCCACATTTTCAGTCCTCATCTTCTTACTATTATTATACTGATTTGTTTAAGGTTAGTCTTGCTTTGTTCAGATATCCTAACTTCATTTTTATTGTAGCTAGCTTAATTGTTTCTTACAATCCTTGTTACAGTTTTTATAGTTCATAAAATACCCTCTGACTTAAAGATTTTAAAAGCCATTCTCATCCTTTTCCCTCTTTACATCAGAATTACATTTGTTTTCCCAAGGGTATAAAGAATTACATTTATCTCCCAAGGGTATAAATTTAGATGTAAAATGGCTTAAACACCCTTTAAAAAATTCTGTACCTAAGAATGTACCACCCCAAATTATATGCTGAAGAGCTTTTTAATGCAGGGAAAATTTTCTTTCCTAAAATTAAGTCTTCGTTTACCCAGTGCACTTTTCCTTTTCATAATATACATTAACTGACATATTTCATGGTCACTATTCCTTAAAGGGACACTATAATGAAAAAATGACTTTGCCTTAATCTATAATTGAATACATGTAAGTAGCACTTACTCTGATTTGTGTGTGTTGCTGCATGCCTTCAATCCAGCACACATTTTGTTTAGGAGCAGTATCCCCCCTTCCTCTTTTAACCACTCCCACTTCCATCCGACCTGACTTTTTCCCACAAACCAACTGTCAAGCCTGCACACATCACACAGCATTCCAAATGTCTAAACTCTGTCACCATTCCCGCTACAGTAAAACTACTCACAGAAGAATGGTTTTTGAGAGCAAGGAACTAGTTGACAGCTGAAATATAAGAAGTTTTAGATTGGATATCTAAAGAAATAGTGGGCAGATCAACAAAAAAATGATACAGTGGTGGTTGGGAAGAATTATAGTTTCCTGTTATAGTCAATTTAAAATAACCTATTTTTCTATATAGATGCCCTTTAAGCTTCCAGTTACCTTCAAATCTATAACACGCTTTGTGTCGTTAGATATTACTAGATCCAACAGAGCACCTTTTCTAATAGGAACTGGTTTCTTCATCTGTCCAATTTAGGAACCCATCCCCACTGACTGTTTCACTACTCCAATCAAAGTCAGGGTAATTAAATTCCCCCATAATCAGAATGTGACTCAGACTTGCAGCCCTTGCCATCTGCACATGAAGCTTACTTCCTCCTTGCTAGCATTTGGTGGATTGTAGCAGACACCAACAATAACTTTATCCCACTTCCTGTTACCCAATTCCACCTATATCATTTCTAATTTAACATCTATATCAACAGTTATATCTTTTTTTAAATTTGTTTTTTTAACTCATGAGAATTATTTAACCATGGCTTTATACTTTACCGTCAAAGCCATGATCTCAAATTTTCCCATTTTGTCAGTCAGGCTTCTCCATTTGTTAACATCAATTTTAGATTATGATCCTGTGATTTATTTATACACTATGCTAACCCCTCCCCTCTTTCCTTCCAAGATGCCCATTAATGGCTGGTGACACATTTTGTTTTAGGGTCAAAGATGGAAGTGTTGTAGAGTGTTGTAGAAACTACCACAAGATAACTGGGGTTGCTAGGAGTGTACACTGTACACTTCTACATATGCTACTGCACGCAGATCAAAACAGGAAAACTGCAGCCTGCCATTGTTGCTAGAAACTGACAGCCAATCAGGTCACAGTGCAGATATTCTGCCTCTCTTAAGACACATAATTACTAAATCTATGGATTTAAAACCTGCAACCTCATGGATTTTGTCTTTCTAAATGTAGAACATTAGTCCACTAATGCACCAGAGCGAACACATAGAGAGCAGCTACATTTAGAAACTTAATCTTTTCAATTCATGCTGGCTGGTAAAAAAACTGCATAGCAACAGCCTGGAGACATCTGTATAGATACTCAATGAATAGAGACAGTAAATAATGTCTTGGGATCGACAGGATCATCCCTTTATCTGTAATGGGTGTACCCAGCTTTATTCATATCAGATGTTTTATTTATTGATGTCTTAGCATATTACCTGTGCATCAAATCGTCCCAGTGACTGTACCAGGAAAGTTGCCCATCCCACATGTAATACAGGAGTGGGACTGTCCTCTTCCCATTTACAAATTCCATCATAAAAACGCAAGAGATTTGCAAAGCATAAAGGATCTTGAAGTGCTGAACCAGACTAAGGGAAAACATAAAAAAAAAGGAAAGTCAAACATTAAGAATGGAATCGATTATAATCAGAATTCTCTTTCACCTGGTAACTTACGGGACCATCAGGTGCCATGGTTTCCTCTTTTAAAAGGTTGGGTAATAAATCATTGGCAATATCAAATAGATCTTTATAAATCTCTTCATCTTCACGACAATAATTGAAACTATAGGACAGGATGAAATAAAAAAAAATATTTCGAAAAAAACACTCTGAGGGAAAATTTACGTTACATATGATCAGTTTTTATGTGGTTAAAAAATAAATAAAAGCAGGTGGTAGAAAAAAATGTGACCATGTGAAGGTAGAAAATGTGATTGTGTGACCAAGAAGTAAAAAAATCAACTCTACGTTTGAATCACTGCAGAAGTTTCAGCCCAGGCTTTCAATGCCTCTCGAACATCCTTGTTCCGACAATGATAAGCAGCCAAATAGATGTGAGGATATAGGTGCTGATTCTCATAGTATTCATGGGAGAACCTTACAGCCTGCATGAAACAAATATTGATTCTAAAATGGACTGTATGAAATGTATTATGAAATGAAATAAAAAGTATATATTTACCTTATGATAAATTTCTAGAGGTTTGGGGCGCCCAGGAGTTGCAGCTAGATCTTCAAGGTCTGCCAAATTACCCAGAGCCATTGGATATCTAAAGGAAGAATTAAGACAATGACAAAAAAGGACAAAAGAATTTGTGCTTCATGTTGAGCAAATAAAAGCTTAAAGGAACACTAAACACATTAAAATGACTAAGTGCCATTCGTTTCTATTATTCACAGGGAGGTGAAAAGCTTATTCTCACCTCCCTGTGAATAATAGGACGATCGGGGGACCAGGAACTTACCTTACCCGCCGCTCCACTCACAGCCGCTCAGTCTCTGACAGCCGCTCTGTCCCGACCACGCGCCCTATCTTAGGCGCATGCGCGCCAATTCAAAAGATAGGGCGCGCGATCGGGACAGAACAGCTGTTCAGAGACTGAGCGGCTGCGAGTGGAGCGGCGGGTAAGGTAAGTTCCTGGTCCCCCGATCGTCCTATTATTCACAGGGAGGTGAGAATAAGCGTTCTCACCTCCCTGTGAATAATAGAAACAAATGGCACTTAGTCATTTTAAAAAAATATTGGAGTTTACAGGTCCTTTAATGTCTAGTTTGACTTCTAAGATTCTGATTTACTTGCACTTTACCTGGTGTAGACATATACAGTTTGTGTATAAAAGTTATTGTATACATTTGGAACAGTCAAAAACTCACAACAAATTAAATTTACAGTATACGAAAAAAGAAAATGGGAACCCTATAAAAATATGCAAACACTTACTTGTCAAGATGTCCTCCGTCATATAAGACCCACAGCAGTTTCTGTTATAAAAGTAAAGGTATAGGGTGTTATAAGAATAAGTCTCATAACAATACTGCCTGTCTCTTTGTAATATGAATTGCAGGATTGGCAATGTTAAATCAGAGTTACAGATTATGTAATACCAAAAACTTATTCGATTGCTTGTAATATTTGTCCTTGCAAAATGGAATTTTCTGTGCATTTCTCAGTCAAATTGTGTGGGTGGGCATCACTTCAATAACAGCATCAACATATTATGCATTTCCCAGTTTTCACACATTCATTCACATATGAAAATAATACTATTTTTAGCGAAGATGTTTGAAAGCAAAAGATGGTAAAGTCAAAGTTCCCTGAAATATTGTCTGCATTATGGTGTTAATTCTCAAATGTAGCCTACTGATGAATGGACTGTTTTAGCAATCTCTGGGGCTCCAATCCAGGTCTAGAGCAACAATTGACTTGTGCTCTTGCACATACTATGTACTAAAAAGAGAGAAGTACACATATTTACCAACAAATCTAAAAAATATTTTGCTTCTGTCTCCTCTGTCACAGGGTCCTCTTTCTAAAGCTTTTTGGAGCTCGTTTCTGTCAGTGGCAGAGTGGTGTCACATATTTCTTTAGTGACACCATCTCATACTTACGTACCGCCATCTCATTAAAGGGTATCTCCACTCGTTTTTTCAAGTTTTGGTAATCCAGTTCTATTGAAGAACGGGAGGTAAAGGAGCTGTGCCTTACCTTTCGTTCTTCAATAGAACACACAGGAGACTGGTGACAAGCTAAGAAACTTACCCGCTCGCTCGCCCCCCTGGTGCGTAGTCTGACAGGTCCCGACGGACCTTGTCTTCTATGAGCATGCGCGATCTATGCTGAGGTAATAAAAAGCATTACTAATGTCAGTTTGGACAACTAGCCTAGACTTGTGGCAGCTATTTTTTTGCATTTAACCAGATTTACAAAGGTGCCAATTATTTTTTTTGACTTATTACTTTGTTTTTTTTTTTAAACTAGTGTAGAACGGATTCTTACAACTGACCCATATCTATAAAAATTTTATTTTCACACCGACAATACGTATTATAATGCGTACATACAGATAATATAATGCTATTCATTTTATTTTACATAGTGTGAAATGCCAAAAAATTAGCACTCCTGCTCCTCCTCATCCCTTTAATTCAATTTCTAACTTCTCCCATCTCTAATGTGTGCACATATAATGGAGGAAAAGGAAGGAGAAGGAGACCAGTAAGCTGCAGAATTAATGTCTCTTTTAAAGCTCACCACTCGGTTTACATGGCAGAATGGGAGCTAGGAAATCTAGGTAGGAAATCTGCACTTCTGTTTCACACTGTAACTGTAGGTTGCAAAAAAATATCTGCAACACATTTTACAGAATAATGTCACCAGAGTAAGATTTCTCTTTCACGCTTGTAAAGTTACAGGTTATGTATATAGTTTGTAAATGACTGATGGAGCAATGTTGGATGTGCTTTAAAGGGTAACTGTGGTCTTCATACAAATGACCTATTGAAAGAGCTCTCTCATACCTTTCAAGCAAGCCTGAGATGATGTCTAGCTTCTCTGGATCTTAAAGTGTATGTATACTGAAAAAATTACTTTGCGTCATCTTAGTTTATAAATAAATACATGTAAGTAGCACTTACTCTGAGGTGTGTGTGTTGCTGCATGCCTACAATACTTTTTGCTCAGGCTTGGACCACTGACCTGACTATTTTCCCACATACAAACTGTCAAAACTGCATACAGCACACCAACTGTCAAACCATTCCTGCTACAGCAAAACTGCTTACAGAAATGCTGAAACGTAAGATTTTACAGATTGGATAGCTAATGAAATAGTTGGCAGATCAATGAAAAACGGTACAGTTTCCACTAATGACCAATTTAAAAAAAAACAAACAAATGGTACATACCATTTAAGTAATAGGCCTGTAAAGTTATACTTCCTTATCTGTCCTGTCTGAGTCTTGCTTTTCTAAAGCTAGTTACAAACCTGCAACCTTTTTAATAAAAGTCAGTTCTATGGAGAGCAGTTCCCCACTATGTCACAATTTTAATTCAAATATTCATATTGCAGTGTTCTAGCATGTTTTGACGAAGAATGAAAGTAGAAAACTACTTATTTACAATTAAAGGAGAGCTAAAGTCTCCAAACAACATTGTCCCAATAGACAGATCACATTCACAAACAAACCACAAGCTGTGTCTCACCTCTCATTTTGCTGTGGCTCTTGGGGGATTTCTGAAATTAACCTGTGGGTTCAGGGGTCAGCTCCCGTAATCTACCATAGCTATGTAAACCCCCAGCTAAGTGTCTGCATACAGGCACATACTCTGTATTGCTCAACAGATAAAAACAAGAAAGTTGCAGCCTTGCTTCTTAGAAGCTGAACGCCAATCATATAAGAGCACAGAGATCCTCCCTCTACCTGACACAGAATAGGGATTTAAATTTTTTGTTTTCAAACATATTCAATGAAAACCTCTAAAACCTGTCATTTTAATTGTGAAGCATGATGCCGATTCTGAAAAAAAAACGTTACATCGTTACACGTTTTTTTCAGAATCGGCATCAAATAAAAAATGGCAGGTTTTAGAGGTGGTTAAACCTACAATCAGAGGGGGTGATTACAGAAGAACCCTTCTGAGAAGAGAGGCAATCTGGATTGATAGATTACAAACATTACATCCTATTGGTATGAACGAGGAAGCAGGACTAAGTAGTTTTATATAGACCTAGTTTTGCCTTTTTCAGGTCTTATAATCAGTTCTTTTACTATTTTATTATAGGATTTCCCACAGTTATTAAACATTATGTTTTTCACTCAGGCCCCACACTGCCATCTACAGGACGCAGACAAGAATAAAAGTATCATTCTGGGATGGTCTTGAACAAATTATGTAACATTGATGTATAAGTAACTTTATTATTGCTCTCATGTTTTTAATGGATTTTATTCTTGTCACGATTGTATTTATGCATCTCACATTAACCATTTGGTT
The DNA here is from genome assembly GCA_019447015.1 of Hymenochirus boettgeri. Classification (NCBI taxonomy): domain Eukaryota; kingdom Metazoa; phylum Chordata; class Amphibia; order Anura; family Pipidae; genus Hymenochirus; species Hymenochirus boettgeri. Next base: position 64,334,849 of record CM033472.1, read on the forward strand.
ACAAATCACTTATCCAATGTCATATTATAATGACATTGATATTTCTATTTAGCAGATATGAATAGCACTTGATTTTATTGATGCTTTTCACGTATTTAAATAATATATGTTTTTATGGCCCTTAGCACTTTATACGATAATGCACTTTATAATGTTGCACTTTTTCAGATATACTTAATGGGTAGCCTCTTGTTGGGCCCCTGTGTGTCCCTCATGATATCACATGATATGTAGGTGGGGTTTAGGGTTTAAATGGTTGATGTTTTACTCACACTGATTGTACCTGAGGAAGGGACAGTGCGTCCCGAAACATCGTGTATGTTGTTTCAATAAACACATTTGGATTCACCTGATTAGTGTGCTCCCCCATCATTTTTCTTGTGCTATAGAATTATTTGGCCCTTGGAGCGGAGGGCTAGGGGGATAGCACCTATTTATTGGTCTGGAATACTGCCAACATCGGTGTGCTGGAGTGTACTCTGAACATTGCTACCCTATGATATATCACATATCTTTTGGGTAGTGCCCAGGGACATGCCTACTCCCCCTTCTGACCATTTTATTTTCCCAATGCTTCTTTTGGCTAGTGTAACCTACTCTATTAGTCCTTTATTCATAAACTTCTTGCATAAAGAACAAAACAAACAATCCATACACCAGGTGAATTTAAAAGTGCTAAAACAAACAAACATCCACCCAGCACAGCTCCAAGCCCCTGACCACATTCCCCTCTGTCCCAAATCCAGCCTCCCCCTCTGTCCCAAATCCAGGGTCCCTCCTCTGTCCCAAATCCAGGGTCCCTCTTCTGTCCCAAATCCAGGGTCCCTCCCTCAGTCCCAAATACAGCCCCTCTGTCCCAAGTCCAGGGGTCCCCCCTCTGTCCCAAATCAATCCCAAGCAACCTTACCTGCAACCTGATGCAGCCACATTCCATACAATTTGTACAAATTATTCTGAATGGAGTAAGCCAGTTGGATTACTAGCGAAACTAAGTCCAGTTGATCTAACTGAATACCAGAAATATGCCTTGAACTGAATGAATGAGAACCTTCACATAAAGTGATAAACCTAAGTAGTACTCATAGTTACATAGTAATTAAGGTTGAATAAAGACAGACGTCCATCAAGTCCAACCTATTCACTTTTTTTTTTTTAACCCTACCTAACAGTTGATCCAGAGGAAGGCAAAAAAAAACAGCTAAAAAAAGGGGGGGGGGAAATTCCTTCCTGACTCCAAACGGCAATCGGAAAGTATCCCTGGATCACCCAGATCTATATGCATTAATACCAGTAATTCTCAATATTTTTTAGTTTTAGAAACTTATCCAGGCCTTTTTTAAAGTTATTCAATGAACTTGCCATTACCACATCTGCTGGAAGACAGTTCCACAGTTTCACAGTTCTCACTGTAAAGAAACCTTTCCTAACCTGAAGATGAAACTTCTTTTCTTCCAACATTAAAGGATGTCCACGTGTCCTCTGATATGACCTATTAGTGAACAATGCACCAGAGAGTTCATTGTATGGGCCATTAATATATTTGTATAAGGTTATCATGTCCCCGCGCAACCGCCGCTTCTCCAATGTAAACAGCCCTAACTTGTCTAATCTGCCTGCATATTCAAGCCCCTCCATTCCCCTTATTAATTTAGTTGCCCTTCTCTGAACTGCCTCAATTTCCAAGATGTCCCTTTTGTATATGGGATTCCAAAACTGCACTGCATATTCCAAATGAGGCCTTACCAGTGCTTTGTAAAGAGGGAGAATAATATTTTTCTCTCTTGAATCTATTCCCCTTTTTATACAAGACAATATCTTGCTAGCTCTAGCTGTTGCTACCTGGCATTGTTTGCTACAGCTAAGTCTGTTATCTACCAGAACCCCCAAACCTTTTTCCATTACAGATGAACCCAACACAGAGTTATTTATGGTGTAGATGGCACAGGGATTATCAAATCCCAAATGCATCACCTTACATTTATCTACATTGAATCTCATCTGCCATTCTGCTGCCCATTTTGATAATCTATCTAGGTCTGCTTGCAGCACTTGCACATCATTGGAAGTTTCCAAAGCTCTGCATAATTTAGTGTCATCAGCAAACACAGAGACCTTGCTCTCAATGCCCCCTTCTAAGTCATTTATAAACAGATTAAACACAAGCGGCCCCAGTACAGAACCCTGAGGCACTCCGCTTAGAACTTTAGCCCACATAGATGTAGCTCCATGTACTCAGTTGGAGGGCAGAGGCAGCTCCCACAAGCAGCCATAGGCAGCGCCAGGTGCCAGTCCCCCTCGCTGCACCAGCCATACATGCCCAGGAATGTATATAGCTGCCTATTAGTAATAACAGAATTTTAAACCTATGTATGTAACAATGTATAAACATTTAGACCATGCATATACAGACTAGAGATGTCCGACCTTCTGAAAATCAGTTTTTTTTCAGAGGGAAATTTTTTTAAAATTCGCAAGCGGAACCATTAAAGTCAATGGATGTTGGAGGGCTTTTTTCCAGCCCTAAAATGAAAACTTACTTACTTACTTTCATAGGACAAAGTATGATATATCAACATATTTTAAAGAAGCTATTCTTTCTAAAAGATGTTCTTATGAGGGTAGAGTTGTCCTTTAAGCTAATCAGTATCCTGTGCTGTCCTAAACCCATAGTGACTGTAAATCTGGAACTTGCTGTGGTAAATACTATTATGTATGAACATAGCATGTTAATCTGTTTCCTGTATAGGGTCTCAGGTTGCCCAATAGTGCTGTTAAGTTTGAACTGCACATCGTGGCTGGATTATCTGGGTCTATTCTCAGACCAGCAGGTTTATTTCTCTTAGATCCCTAAGATTCTAGCTGGTAGATAGGTGGAATAGGCAAGGGAGGGTAAGTTCACAAGGCCTAAAATAACCTATATAATCCTTCTCTGTTCCAATAGTGTAATAGGTAGCGATGGAAGGGCAGATTAATTGCTTGCATGCTTGAGACCTTGGGTAGGAATTGCTAAAGCATGACCATGGGTTTTTAATATCTGTATGTCAGCAAAATGGGTTTATTCCGGGATGTATGAAAACTAAATTTTCCAGCATTCTGTGCAGCCACTGAATGCTGGGAGTTGTAATAACATGTGGAAAGTTAAATACATATGCTCTGTATCATTATGCTGTATTGCATCTGTATATATTCATTAACCAATGGACATAAAGAAGTAACTTACTGCTAACAGAGAATGCTGGGAGTTGTAGTTTTAAAACATGTGAAAGGTCACAATTTCAACACCCCTGCTCTAAACCATTAGGCTGTATTACATCTGGACACATGCCATAGCTACAGGACATTAAGAAGAAGCGTAATGCAAACAAGAGAATGCTGAAATTTACGTTTTCAAACGGGAAACGTCACAAATTCAACACCCCTGCTCTATACCATTAGGCTGTATTACATCTGGACACATGCATTAGCTGCAATCTATAAAGGAGATATTTTACATGTCCCCACCCATTTCTCTGGGAGTGAGAAATATGTGTTTATAGGTTAGATTATTAGGGCAATGTTATTATAATAACATGAGGCTGTGAGGTACTTTGTTATAAGAAGTCTCTATTTCATTTTATAATCTGCAGGGAGATTTTAGCTCCTTTAACCACACCTCTCCCTAACCTGTAAAGCTAATATAGCTTTACAGTATGCTGTGCTGTCCTAGCCCCATAGCAACTGTAAATCTGGAACTTGCAGTGGTAAATACTAATAAGTATGAACCTAGCATTTTAATCTGGATCCTGTAAAGGGTCTCAAGTTGCACAATGGTGCTGTTTAGGTTGGCAGAATTGCCTGGGTCTAAAACTCATACCTGCAGGTTTTTTCTATTTGGTTTCCCTGGAAGCTGATGACTGTTTGAATAACAGTTTAAAATCTTTCCACTGGGATTTTTTATAGTCACTGTATCTGCACACTGCAAAACATACACACATAATTTCCACTGTGCACCAACGGACACTGTATCCACACATAGCAAAACATATACACACAACTTCCACTGTGCACCAACGGGCACTATTTTAATACACACACACATTATATATATATATATATTCTAAGTTAGTGAATTGAAATAATATATATAACAAAAAAATTATAAACTAAAATTAGCATGTGCATATATTTACCGCCTTTGCCATGTAGCCCCTAAAAAGTTGTTGAGAAGCACAAATAAGGGTTGGGTTAAAAAAAAAAAAATATCCAAATCTTAGATGATTCCCCAAGCACCACCAAATCCATCATCATCAAATAGAAAGAGCGTATTACAACAAACCTGTCAAGAAAGGGCTGCACACCAAAACTCGCAGACTCGGCAAGGAGTGCATTAATCAAGAGAGAGGCAGCACAGAGATCAAAGGGTACAAAGGTAGCCCTGAAGGAGTAGCAGAGTTCCACAGCAGACACTCGATTATCTGTTCATAGGACTACAATAAGACATACTTCACAGAGCTGGGCTTTATTAAAAAGTTGCCAGAAAAAAGCCATTACTTAACGTTAAAATTAAGAATGCACATTTTGAGTTTGCCAAAAGGCATGTGGGAGACTCCCCAAATGTATGGTCAGATGAGACTAAAATTTGTGCTATGTCTAGCACAAACCCAACCTATCCCATCACCCCAAGAACACCATCACCACAGTGAAACATGGATGTGGCAGCATCAAGCTGTGGGGGGATGTTTTTCAGTAGCAGCGACTGGGAAAGGGGAGGGGATAAAAAAATCTAACCTGAAGTAGCAGGGGCAGTTTTACCTTAATGAGGGGCAAAAATCCCCATGGCAAGGCATGACAAGCTCATAGAGAATTAGCCAAAGCAATTATTATTAGTATAAAGTGCAATGCAAACATTTCAGTCTTATGTTAAAGACCATTATCTGAAACATTGCACTGCATTTAAGTGCACCTCTTATTTTTGTGCACACAATAGGAACATTGTAGCTTTTACCAGGTAACAGTAATATATAGAGCTAGATAGAATATAAATGTGGCTCTTAGTAAATTTTCTTGTTTCATTTTCTTTAACATATCAGAAAATAATAAATACTAGGTTGTGGTTTTTTTTTTTTTTTGAAAGACAGTGTATACAGTATGGAACGAATCATTAAAGGGAATGTCCACCCTCCAAGATATTTTTCAATACGATGTTAGCCAGCTTCCAAGCTTTAAAATGTGCTTTACCGTGCTGAAATCCGTTCAGCCGTTTTGGAGATATTCCGAAATCGACGCCTTTTCCGTTCCCACGCAAGGTGGATCCCTGTAGATGGCGCCTGTACAGGAAGTGGATTTACTCAACTTACTGCTGCCATGGAACACACACACACATACTACTTACTGCTGCCGTGGGATGGGACACACACACACCCTCTAAAGGTGTGCCTTAGTGAGGATGCAGTATAGTGGACATACATAATTTAACAGACTCTGGGTCACAGAATGTAGCTTATAAGTGCAGTTATGACTGGGAAATGCAAGCTTACAGCAGCATGCTGCATATCTCATTCAAAAACATTTTTATTTCGGCGGTCAGTGGCTTATTATAAATAGAATTTCAAAAACATTTTTTGGGGTGGACATACCCTTTAAAAAGACAACACACTTATTTAGTCCACGCATGTTTATAAGACTAAAATCACCTTGCCTTTGTGTCAATAAATCACCTGTTGAAGCTGAAGCAACTCTAGACTGTCTGTGTGAGCATCAATTGAAGGGTTAATGGCACAGACCATAAAAGCCACTTCCATATGGCGGTCACAACGTAGGTATCGCCCATTTAAATAAAGCCAACTCTGAAAAAAAAAAATAGAGGTTAGGAGAAATATAAGTTTCTAGGAGATTGCATTACATTAGTAGGGGCTAACAATGAAATGAGGGTTACATCATATTATTAGGAATAGAATACTGGCAAGTATACAAGATACAAGCATAAAAAAAAAAAAAAAAAATATATATATATATATATATATATATATATATATACACACAATACAAGAATTGTGGAAGCACTCCAATTAGGCTAATTTACAACTTCATTTAGCGGAAGTGCTACTGATCTGGTCAAACATTTATACAAACATAGAAAGGATATCATGCACATTCCTAGGCCCCATACAATATCATATTATCTGCACACTGGCATACTTTATAACAAGGGGTTTTATATACATTACTGTGATCACATGAAGGAAAAGCCTTCCAACCACGTCAAGTAACCCCAGTCTGGAAGGTCCTAACGTCTAACCTTTTCAATTTCTTTTACTTCATTACGATTAGCAACTTTTGCATTTCTCTTCTTACACACTGGATCCATATAACAGGCTCTCTCCCTTCCCCCTCAGCCCTTTGGCTTTTTAAAATGAGGGAAGAGGCCATCCAGTGCTTTATATTAAAGGCATAGGACCTCCCATTAAAGGGGCGTGTTGGGGGTGCTATTACCACATGGAGGCTTGACCAAGCCTCCCAATAAATACATACAATACAAGAATTGTGGAAGCACTCCAATTAGGCTAATTTACAACTTCATTTAGCGGAAGTGCTACTGATCTGGTCAAACATTTATACAAACATAGAAAGGATAATCAATGCAAATTCCTAGGCCCCATACAATATCATATTATCTGCACACTGGCATACTTTATATACATTACTGTGATCACAGTAATGTATACTAAAACCCCTTTGTTTATAAAGTATGCCAGTGTGCAGATAATATGATATTGTAAGGGGCCTAGGAATGTGCATTGATTAACAACTGCATACGCTAAGCATGTGCACTCAACTTCTTTGGTTGTCCTTGACGAGGCCTGTTCTGTGTGGAACTTGTCCCGGTGAACCACTCTATGTGCTTGCCCACAATGCTTAAGCTCAGTTTCAGGTCGTTGGCAATTTCTTATAGCCTAGCCAGCAACGAGTTACATCACTCCAGGGAGGGAACATTTTTCCCTTAGCGGTGAACTTGTTTTGTTGCCAGCGGTTTAGACATTAATAGTTGTGCTAAGTTATTTTAAGGGGAAAGAAAATTAAACAGTTATACATGCTGTAATCTGTCTACTTAAAGGAATAGTTCACTGAAATAGTGAACTATTCCTTTACAACATTGATTGAAGGAGCTATGCCTTACCTCCCATTCTTCAATTAATTGTTGGATAGCCAGGAACGAAGATGCCGAAAAGCTTACCTTTTGTGTGATCCAGAGTGGCCACTCTGAAATTCCTGACTGCTCCCTGCTTGTGTTTCGCTATAGCGTGCATTAACGGGCATGCGCGTTATAGCGGAACAGAAGCAGTCGGGACCTGTCAGTGAGGCCACGCTCCTGGCATCCTGGTCTTCAATCAATGTAGTCAAGGAATAGTTTACTATTGCAGTGAACTATTCCTTTAATGTATTAAAGTGTTCTTTCTTCAGTATTGTCCCAAAAAAAAATTTGCAGACTTTTCATGCAAATCTAAAGGTTTTTAACCACACGTAAATATCTTTAGTAATGGTCCCATACATAACAGAGGGTGCCCAAGTACAATAATAATGTTTGGTGTTGTGCAGCTGTAACATTATCCAAAGAAAAGAGCTGCACTCCTTATTAGATCATCCAGTATATGTGTAATGCTATCTCTTCTCTAAGACAGTGCAAAGGACAAAATGAGGACTATCAACATTTACAGACAGTACAATGCAACTTAAATAGAAAGAAAAAAAAAACAAACACAAACCTTCTCTAAGACACCAGAGCTTACAGACTGTCCTCTTCTATCCTCATTACCCCTTCCATGCCAAGTGACTTCAGCTGTCTGTTCTCCATCTTTTCCAAACACTACCCATGCATGGTCCTCAGATAAAGCTAAGTGCACATCAGAAAGGCCCAGAACCTGGCAGGCAGCCACCACAGCAAAAGCCACCCCAGGTGAATCCAGCTTTGTACCTGTGTTGTTTTTGTGCAGATCAGGTTGTAAAAAAAAACCCCAAAAAAAACATTTATTACTGCAGAAGAGAACGGAATTCAGTTTAAAAAGCTTATGTACAACATTGCACAATTGCAGGGTTTGCTGGAGTTATTTGTCCAACAAGACCTAATGCCAAACTAAAACAAATCAGCACCTGATTCAAATACCAGTCATCGTATAGAAGTCAATCCTTTAAGAAATAAAATAATAAGCATGTCAGTTTAAAAGCTGTACTATGTGTCAGGAGATTTGTTGGAAGCATTTTCTGCCCAGTCTTCTTCTACTCATTTATCCTTCCACAGTTTGAGCTAGACATGAAATTCTGTACAAACTTGTGGGACATATCTAAAAGTGTGCTTTCTTCTAGCAGAGGAATCTGTGAATGCTTTCCAAGTTTTATTTTTAGCACTTTAGACTTGAATGTACATGTTTCATGTGTCACAGGCAAACTGAATTTTGTTGCTTTCCTGTTAGGTAGGGTTAAAGAGAGGTATTAAGCTTGATTAAAACCTGTTCTATTTAGAGATTTCTATTGAAGGCTCAATCTCTGAAATCATCAAAAATAGCATCACACAGGAACCAAATATGCATGGCTTCAGTGATTCTTTATTGTATGGAGATGTGGCACTATAACGGACTTGTACTGCCCAAAACCCTGAATTGTGGACCTAGCAATAAACAGACTTTAAATATTGCAGAAAATATGTTGTCCACTTGCACATGCAATTTCTGAACACATGCACTCCGCTAAGCAGATCATACGGACATCAATAGAGATGATGTGGGCTTGGCCCTTAAAGTCTCCCTTAGGGGGACAAACCCCCCGAATAGTTGTGTACTTTGCTTCTTCCCAGATTGCCCATCCCAACAGATTTGCCACCTTAGGTGATGAAGTGGAGGAGGACATCTAGGAATTAGCATGTATGGAGGGGGCTAGTCCCTTAAGCACCCAGGGGACTGCCATCTCTGATACAAGGGAGGAGGAACTTAGGATCAGGAATGCTAGGCAGGTGGTACTGGTAGGGGACTCCAATATAAGGAAGGTAAATAGGGTTAATATGCCGCCAAGACCTTACATGCCGAACTGTGTGTTTCCTGCCTGGTGCTAGGGTCGGCATGTGGTGGATCATGTAGACAGATTATTGGGTGGGGCCGGGTCTGACCCGGCGGGCTTGGTTCACATTGGTGCCAATGACAAAGTTAGAGGAGGTTGAGGTCTTTAAACATGATTTCTGAAATCTAGGGGCCAAGTTAAAAGCAAGGACCTCCAGGGTAGTGTTTTCAGAAATACTACCGCAGTAGCAAGCGCTCGGTCGGGACAAATAGTCCCTCCATGTGTACCCAGCCCTATACTTACCTGATGTGGTGCAGACCTTAGGGGGTGCACCTCACATCTTACCTGTTTGGACTCCCCTAGCCTGTTTCAAATCTATAAAGGACAACTCCACCCTCATAACATCTTTCAGAAATATTGGTCGCTCTAAAATATGTTGATATATCCAACTTTGTCCTCTGAATTCATTACTGTATGCCTGTTATCCATTTGGATGCCTCATAGAATTGAGCAATTTAATGACCTGTACGGAGCCTGAGCATGCTCAGAAGGGTCAGCTAGGGGATTATCATTCAATCATTGTCTCTGATGTCATCTGATAACTGATAGTTGCTAACCAGGAAACAGGACATAGTGTAGGATTTCAGGTTAGGCTTATATATTTTAGTTTTCAAATTATTACAGCTTAGGGTATTTGGGGGTGATTTTCCTGTGTATAAGTTTTCATTTGAGGGCTGGACTTGCCCTTTAATTTTAACACTTCGGCAGGTATATAATTTTATTGCTCTCATCATGGTTAAATTATACAAAATCAAAAAAAACTATTACAGCCTAATGTCTAACCTGTTACAAAGCTGAAAAGTGATTGTATATGTGCTCGATCTTTAAAATATGAACGACTAAGACCATTCCATATGACATCTGACACTCTTCGGATTAGTTCTCTTCCAGACACACCATCTTCTCTGGGGTAACAAGACAGATCCACTGCTCCCCGGGTCTGAGCTGTGAAGCGGGCATGAAGTGCTTGTGCCACTGAAAGCTCTAGTTTTGGAAAATATGCAATTGCATGACAGGGTGACTTTGTCTCAAAGGTGTCATTTAATGGGCCCTCTTTCTGCGTCCCCAAGCTCTCCTTTCTCTGAACTGTCTTAGAACTTTGGTTTTTACTGTTGCCTTCTTCTTTTCCTTCTCTGCTGTCTTTTTCCCCTTCTAAGCTTTCTCTCCCTCCCACACATTTATGGCTTTCCTTGCTTGATAATTCATCAGCAGATGAAACACCTTCATCTTTTTTTGACTTTCCTGCAGGAATTCCTTTCCTTGTTCCGCTCTTTTCTTGTTCTGCCCTTGCATGATCATGCTGCGATTTATTTTTTTTTGCGTTTGCCTTTGCTCCTTCCCCAGCAGTTTTATTTAATAAAGATTTGCCAGCATCTGGAATACTACAAGACACATTGGTAGGCAATACGCGGTTGACTGCCAAAAAATGCTCAACAAAGCCAAGTGCAAGTGATAACAGTGCTAAGTCGGGTTCAGGACGCGATAGTTCCCACTTAAAGAGACTGATCAGTGAGTCCATACATTTTAGAGGAAAGAAAGACTTCTGAGTTGGTAGAAGACCCATAATAAGTTAAGTTTAGCTGTCGGGCCACACAGTCTTTAATCGCCGCGTTCTTATCCAGCGCATGTGTATGACGTTGCAGCATACAGGTCACAAAGTGCGCGACTACGTCACTATACTGCGCGGTGTAAGAGCAACGAATTTTGAACTGGTTGTTTCATACTTGTTTTGAGGAGTTTGAATGCTCGCGAGTTAGCGATGTAGCGTATTCATTCACAAATAGGATAAATCCTAGTTGGATTAGTGATTTAGTACCTTGAGGGGGACGGATTATTTTATTATGTAATAAACAGGACCACCGCATTTCAGGGCACATTATTTGTAAATGTTAATAGGAAGGAAGGATCCTAATGATGTCATACAGACGAAGTGGGTCTTTGAGACCATTGGGATCAAGCCAGTTTATATCAAGGACAGCCCCACCATCATAATAACATCTTTTAGGAAAAATGGCCTCTTAAAAAATATGTGGATATATCCTACTTTGTCCTCTGAATTTATTATTGTATGCCTGCTATGCTTCTGGATGCAGTGGCATAGCTAGAGACCTATGGGCCCTGGTGCAGAATTTTGTGATGGGCCACCCAACCACGCCGCAATCACAAATCAGCTGGTAAATGCTTGGCATACAGTACACAGACCACTGGTAAAATAGTAGGCATACAGACTGGTAAAATGCTTGGCACACAGACATTTGATAAATTGGTTGGGAAACTGATACTGGTATATGGTTGGCACTGCACACAGGTTGTCATACACAGAAATTGGTAAATGGTTGGTAAATTGGCAGTTGTAAATCGTTGGCATTGTCTGTACATCAAGTCTTGATGCACAGCCAATGCTAATCATTTATCACCGCCAATTTGCCAACCATTTTACCAATGTCAGTATGCCAACCTGGAATACAGTCATTGGTAAATGGTTGGCAAATTGCCACTGGCAAATTATTGCTATGGTTGGCTGGCAGGCAGCTGGACAGTTAGCTGCTCTGCAAAGCTCATCTGTGACGCCACCTTCTGCCGTCCAAGAAGCTGCTATACTCCTTGTGGAATGGGCTCGAACTAGGTGAGGAGGGGGCTGGAGCAGAGTGTAACTAAGTATATGCAGCATTTACCCCTGGGTAGAAAGTACTGACTAAGGAAGAGGAGCGTAGGGAAGGTGAGTACAATTGTCCTTTAAGGTGATTGTGGATGCAGCTTCACCCTTCTTAGGATCATATGGTAGAATGAAAAGTCTTTGTGATTTTCTAAAATAAATTGTTCTATCCACATAGATCCTTAGACATTGGCCCACATCTAAGGTATATGAATTACCTTGTTCTGTGGATGTTCCTTCAGCTGGAAAAGAAGGCAGGATAATAGGTTGATTTAAATGGTATTTTGATATAACCTTGGGAAGAAATTCAACATCAGGATAAAGAACAACCGAGTTAGGTTGGAAAATTAAGTGTTTCGTCAACAGTTAGGGCTTGAAGCTCACATATTCTTCTTCCTGAAGATAATGCCACTAGTAGAAGGGTCTTATAGGAAAGATCCCAAAGAGAGGCTGTTTTTAAGGGTTTCAAAAGGAGACACAGTTAGGGAGTTAAGCACCAGTGGGAGATCCCACTGTGGAAAGAATGATTTCTTAGGTGGTCTGATACTCATGACTCTCATTAAAAAAAGTAAATTTTTTAATGAGAGGCTTAGAAAAAATATTTTTCCCAATACTGAAGATAGGGCAGAGACTTTTACCTTAATGGTATTAAGGGCTAGACCTCTATCCAGGCCTGCTTGTAAGAAACCCAATATCCGAGGTGTTGATATTTGTAACGGATCAAGACTTTTCTGTAAGGCCCAAGATTGAAAGACATTCCAAATCTTATCCTACCTGGGAGTTGTGGAACATTTCTTTGATTTTAATAAAGTAGAAATTACATTCTCTGAACAACCCTGATTTACCAATCTTCTCCTTTCAACTTCCAGACTGCCAACCTCATCATCTTGATGTTTTGATGTGTAATCTTTAGAATACAAAGTGAAGGAGCGTGCACACTAAAATAAATCATGACGTCTTCCAAGTAAAAAATTCAAAAGTCCGTCTTTATTAATGTCACGAACTTACCAGCCGCTCCGGTCCCGTGCCGCTCTGCACGTCCGGGTGGGTGACGTCGTAGACGTCATGACGTCACAACGCCGACACGCCAGGCGGCGGAAAGATTCAAAAGCCGGCGTCCTCCTGGACCCGGTGCCCGATAGTAGCATTAGCTACCTCCCGGCTCCGTACTTACCTGCCTTGATTCCTGGTCCTCTCAAAATTCTTACCTGTTGTTCTAGTACCAGCACACTTACCTGTTCTTCCAGTTACCAACATACTCATCTGTTGTTCCAGTCTCCAGTACTACTCACTCATCATCCAGCGCTACTTTCCAAAGCCAGCACCTTGTTCCAGAATCCAGCCTACAGTTCCCAGCAGCACCTTGTTTCAGAATCCAGCCTACAGTTCCCAGCAGCACCTAGTTCCAGTATCCAGCCTTCAGATCCCAGCAGCCTCTGTGTCCTGCATCTTCCGGACTATCCGCCTCCTCCTAAAGCGTACTCGTAAGTACCCCGGCTGATTATTACAATTAAGTTTAAAAACCATGAGTCATGGAGCCTGGCGCGTTTCGTGCTACACGAGCACTTAATCATAGGCAGAATAGCTGACTCCTGGGAGCGGCGGAAGCTCCTTAAATCCACACGCAGGTGGTCAAGGGCTCCACCCCTCCCCAATCTTAAAGAGATATAATGTGTAATAGTAATGAATACAAAGTAGTGATATGACAAAAAGCGTAAGACAGCGAATACAACATATATAAACATATGTACACCTTATAGATGATCCTGTGTACATCACAATAGGACTCAAAGGTAAAACAAAATCAAAAGCAAAACCAAAACATAACATAATATAATATAATAGAAAGTAGTATTAGAAAGTAATATAATCTCAAAAGATCATGCAGTGTTTATAACAATCTATACAAAATATCTAAATACTAAAAGGAACAAAACTGAAAAATGGAATTCATCAAGGAATACAAGAGGGGAGATCCATCCTCTCCATGAATGAAATATATGAAAGATATTCAATGGACTGAATATAGATCTAAGAGAACATGGTTAGATGAGTACTATAAGAAAGCACCCAAATCCATTAGGGTGCTGAGAACGATCGGATTACCCTATAAACCCTGTTATATCAAAGGAATTATTAAGGCCGTTCGGTATCCTAGTGTTGAGAACAAAAATCCATTTGGCCTCAGCTTTTCTCAAGGCCGATTCCATGTTTCTACCACGTCTACCTTCTTTCGAAGAGAGCAGACGTTGTATCCCTTGTACTAGCAAACAAGATAGATTACTAGAGTTACAATGAGAAAAATGTCTCGCCACAGGACTACGTTCGTTGCAAGTTTTTAAGTCTCTAACATGTTCCCTAATTCGTGCTTTGAGGTTGCGAGATGTACAACCTACATATTGGATTGTGCACTTAGTGCAGGTGAGTAAGTATACCACCCATGTAGAATCACAATTTATATATTGTTTTATGGGAAAAGTTTTATTAGACGAGGAACTACAAAAAGAGGGCGCTATTTTAATAAAGTTGCATGTGATGCATCTATTCCTCCCACATTTACAGGAGCCTAGATGTTGAAGCCACATAGTGGCACCTCTATCATTACGGCTAAAAAAACTGGGTGACAAAATATTACAACAAACCTGATGCCTTGGTTCAAGATAGGTGTCAACTGTGTATCGCCGTATAATACGGGTAGATATTTACGGATGATGTTAACAATATCCGAATATTGATTACTGAAGCATGTCGAGAACATGATTTGTTCTCCTACTGAACCCTGCCTTCTGGATTTATGAGTGACATAGTTACGTTTAGCACTAAGACGTTTATTATGAGAAGAAAGATTTACATCTCTCTATCTCTTTTAAGTGCTCTCTCAAAAGCTGATGTCAAAACATTCAAGGAATACCCCCTCGCAAGGAGTCTATCCCTTAATTTGCATGATTCCATAACGAAATCTTCAAAATGTGAACAGTTTCTCTTGATCCTGATAAACTGTCCATATAGAATCCCTCTAAAATTATGAGAGGGGTGGCTAGAAGTAGCATGCAAAATAGTGTTGCCAGGCTTACGGTAAATAGTGGTTTCTAAGCTGCTTCCCTGACAAGAGATTGTAATATCGAGGAAATTTAGGAACTTCCCTCCAAAATCATGAGTAAATTTTAAATTGAAATCATTATTATTGATGAATTCCATAAACATCATGAAGTCAGACTCGGTACCTGTCGACAAAATAAGTAGATCATCTATGTATCTTTTGAAGGACACTACATGATGGAACAGCACATTAGATTTCAGGATAAAGTACCGTCTCCTCCCACCAACACATATAGAGGTTGGCGTATCTGGGGACAAATTTCATCGCCGCCCCCCCCAGTCTGGAGGAAGAAGACCCCGTCAAAAGTAAAGAAGTTATGGTTCAATAAGAACCATACTGCTTCTAATATGAACAGTTGTTGAGTATATGTGTATTTGCTATACTTATCTAAATGATACTTAACTGCCAATATACCCCTATCGTGGGGAATGCAGGAGTATAGTGAACTGTAATGAATTGAGTCCCGAAGGGACGAGGTTCACTGTACCTTTTAGGAGGAGTTCAGGCTGTAGGGCAGGATTCAACAGGAGCAGGAAACAATGTCTGGAACAATGGAGTTGGAACAATGCTGGATACAATGGCTGGAACAATGGAGTTGAAACAATGGCTGGATACAATGCTGGATACAATGGCTGGAACAATGGAGTTGAAACAAAGGCTGGATACAATGCTGGATACAATGACTGGAACAATGGAGTTGAAACAATGGCTGGATGTAATGCTGGATACAATGACTGGAACAATGGAGTTGAAACAATGGCTGGATACAATGCTGGATACAATGCAGGATACAATGGCTGGATACAATGCTGGATACAATGCTGGATACAATGCAGGATACAATGGCTGGAACAATGGAGTTGAAACAAAGGCTGGATACAATGCTGGATACAATGCTGGATACAATGACTGGAACAATGGAGTTGAAACAATGGCTGGATGTAATGCTGGATACAATGACTAGAACAATGGAGTTGAAACAATGGCTGGATACAATGCGAGTGCCTATTTGAATCTTCGCGCCGATTGGCGTCCGGACGTGGTGACATCACGACGCCAACGTCCGGCGATGTCACCAGTCCCGGAATGGCGAGGGAGCGCGGCAGGTAAGATCCTTACAGTGAACAAACATCAAAAGATGCTAAATTAAAACTTTGATCAACGGTAATGGAAGCCAGAACCTGTAAAACATGTTTCGTATCTCAAATGTAAGACTCGAGACGTAACACAAGTGGCTGCAATAAGATATCAATGAGATCTCGGGCTTATGAATCTTGGGAAGAAAATGAAAAATAAGGTGGGTGGGCAACAGACTATTTTTCATAGATGAGCCAATAAGATTCACTCTCACCTCTTTCAACAATATCAATCAAATCTTTACGGAATGCAGCAGTGGGGTCACCTCTAAGAATTCTATAGGTATCTCCATCATAAAGCAACCTAATAGCCTCCTTCTTATAATCATGTTTATTGAGGACCACCACCGCCCCCCCCTTGTCCGCATTCCTAATCATAATTTCATCATTATTTTTGAGGGAAAATACAGCCCTTCTCTCAAAACCTCAAATCATCATGTAGTTTTGTTAGTGCTCGTTCAACCAAACTTTGAAACACCTTGACAGCATTAGATCTACATTGTCTAGGATAAAAAGAAGACTTACTTCGAAATTTGTGTACATAAGAGCCATAATCTGCCCCTAAACCTAAAGCAGGGACAGTGGGATCCTGTTGATTAAGCAAAGAGACCAGGACAAGTAAGTTGTCTTGGTCTTGTTTAGAATTAAACAAATTCTTGCAATTAACGTTCAAATTGTCACTATCTACCTGGCCTTCGGCATTCTCTAAGTCCGAAAACCATTTTTTAAGCAAAAGCTTCCTTACAAGTTTACATCAATGACAGTGTCAAAAAGGTTGAAATTGCTATCAATACAAAAGTTAAGACCTCTACTTAAAACCTCTATTTCCACATCGGTTAAGTTATGATGTGTAATCTTGCCTTGTTGTAAGTTATGATGTGTAATCTTGCCTTGTTGTAGCAGATTGTTCTTGGGAGGAAGGTGATACGGACCATTCACAGTCAGTCTTCTCAGAAGGGGATACCATGGACGTCTAGGCCAATCTGGGAGAACTGCCAGAACTTCCATCCGGGAGGTAAGTATCTTCTTTAAGACCCTGAAGATTAGCGGGATTGTGGAAAATATGTATGCTCTCAACCCCTTCCAATCCTGACTCAGCGCATCGACCGCCAACAAGTCCTTGGTCTGGTATCTGGAGAAAAAGTTCTTGACATTTGCATTGCTTTTTGTGGCCATTAAATCGATTTGGGGAAACCCCCACTTGTTGACTATTATTTGAAATATTTGAGGATGAAGACTCCATTCGCTGTGATCTTACTGTTCTTGACAGATGGCAAAGAGCTGTGATTGATGTTAGATTCTTTTGTGCAAACTTCATTATTGGGAACAGTTCACTCATCATGGCTGGACTTTTTGTTCCGCCTTGCTTTCTTATATAGATTGCAGCTGCCTGATTGTCTGTCCGGACACATATGGGCAGCCCCTCTACCAGGTGATGGAAAGCTTGTAGAGCTCTGGATACTGCTCTTAACTCTATCACCCCAGACGGTAGGGAAGTTACTCTTCTTTCCCATAGCCCTTGAGTGGAATGATGGAGAATATGGGCCCCCCATCCAGTGGCTGAAGCATCGGTCTATAGCTCTAGATGCTGCAGTTCTAATAGGAGAGTCCCCACTCTCAGATTGCTTGGTACTGACCACCATAGAGCTTGTTGTTTTAACCAGGTCGGAAGAAACAGAGTTTGCTCCCAATTGTTCCAATTTGCTAGGAAATATGATTGGACTGGTCTCATTCTCAATGCGGCCCATCTCACAAGACCTATTGTAGATGAAAGGTTGCCTAAAAATGTCATATATCTCCTTGCTGACATCTTGGATGGAGAGAGGAACTCTTGTGTTGTATCTATCGTTGCCCCGAGAAACACCAACAACTTTGTAGGAAGAAGCTGACTCTTTGATTGGTTGATTATCCAGCCAAATGATTTTAGATAATTGAGAGTTTGATCTCTGTTGTTCACTAATTTCTCTCTGTTCCGTGCAACAATCAGAAGGTTGTCTAGATATGCATAAACTTCCACACATGTCTATCTCAGGTTGGCAATTAACACTACAATGACCTTGGTAAATGTCCGGGGGGACTTGGATAGTCCAAACCGAAGACTCCGAAACTGGAAGTGATAGTGCACATCCAGCCCCCCCAAGGTAATCATGGTGCGTATTTTCTGTAATGTTTCCATCTTGAATTTGTCGCACCTTTTGTGCTTGTTCAAGATCTTGGACATAATCCAAACATCTTTGCTTTGGTGGTGCTTTGTTGGTGCAAAAATAGTTGTTTGAAGGCTTCTGAAGATACTCCAGACGATAGCCTCTGGAAATGACAGCAAGCACCCACGCATCCTAAATGCTTCTTGCCCATACTCCCTGATACTTTAGAAGCCTTGCCCCCCACAGGGCAGGCCCTATATCATAAGGGCTTTGATTGTCTTGGTGACCTGGGAAAAGTAGGTTTTGGCCCTCACAAAAGGCTAAATTGTCCTCCTTTTCATGTGTTAGCCCGATTATATTCTTTTCCTGGACAATAAGCTCAATAATCATCTCTTTTTCTAGGCGCAAACCTGTCCGGTTACTTCTTAGTTTGGTCTTTAAATTTTCTGTTTCCTTGTGGGAGAAAGGTACTTCTTCCACCTGTGGACTTTTAAATAATATCATCTAAGTCCTTCCCAAAGAGTCTCTCACCCTCAAAGGGAAGTTTACACAATGTATTTTTAGAAGGAGTGTCAGCAAACCATGCTCTTAACCAAAAAGCCCTCCTTGCAGACACCGAAAGTGCCATCTCCCTGGCTGAGACTTTAACAAGGTTTGCCGCTGACTATAAGACAAACTCTGTAGCTGGACGAGCTTTCTTAAGGGAATGAGCTACAGATTCTCTGCTCTTCCCCTCCTTCAATGCTTCACCTAATCGCTCCATTTGTGCAGACAGGAACTTTGTTATGGAGATTAAAGACACTGCTGCTCTACAAATTGCACCTGCAGTTAAGTATATTTTCTTTAGCACTGCCTCAATTCTCCTGTCCATAAGATGTTTGAGAGCTGAAATATCATCAATTGGTAGGGCAGTATTTTTTGATAACCTTGCTACAGGAGCATCCACCACCGGTGGTTTTTCCCAATACCTCACTTTATCCGGAGGTAAAGGATATAGCTTTTCAAGTTTCTTTTCCACAGGTACCCCTCTTACACCACTCCTCATATACCATTTTAGACACTTCCTTATGTATTGGAAAATAAGATTTATTTTTCTTATGAAAGAGTGTCGAGGTTGAGGGTTGCTCCTCATCATCAATCACTAGTGTCTTTCTCACTAGCTTTATTTAAGCTGGAATCTGTCCTAGATAAAATCCTCATCTTCATACAAGGATTCCACTGAAGAATCCTCAGGCTGAGTATTTGGAACCACTGGTGCTGTAGAAGTAGTGGGTAGATTCTCTTGAAACCCTTACGCCATGTTTCGGAGCACAATGCATCATGCTTGATAAAGGAGCATTGTGCTCCGAAACATGTTGCTGTTTTGCACAATAAAAGTTTTAAGCAGGTTTTTAGCACTGCCTGAGGCTCATCTACATTCCTTTATCTGATGCCAGTACTCCTGGTAGGCAGTTTTTGGGAATTTGGGGGGGGGGGGTTGCAGGAGAACCATTTGGAGCTGGGATGTAAGGATTTTTATACACCAAAGAGTGGGGCCAGTAGTGGGTGGGATTATAGTTTTGGGGGTGGACATGCCCTTTAAAAAAGCGTCCATGTGACCCGAAACATGTCGGTTGAAAATGGATTAAAGTAAGTTTAAGCAGTTATTCTATTTGATTGACTGTCTTACTTCCAACAAACACCAATATTTATAGTGAACTATATGTGCAAGTGGATGGAAGCACAGTTGGAAGGCTCCATCTCTGAGCCTGAAAGGGTTTGTCTGCTCTGTAGGACATGCTTCATGAAAAGATGGTCTTGGCTAGAACTTAGGAGCTGTGGGTCTAGGTCTTCTCCATTGAGGAAGCACTTTTTTTTATTATAATTTTGATAATAATAATTGGTTATGTTTAGCAGCTGTGTCTGCCTGCCACTGTCTCAGCCAGTGGTTACAGAGATACTGCATGCTTTTGCTAAAAGCCTGATCATATCCAGTGATGCTTCACTGATAAAAGCATTAAAATCTATAACATCTTGAATCATCTCTGATTTTCTCTCTGGGGGTTCCCTTGAGGAGTGGCTGATCAATATCTTCCTGACAGAATCTGTCCAGTGCTCCCTACCATTCATCTGAAAATATTATTTGTATCCTTTCATGTCAAAGAAAAACAGAAGTTGACTCACTTTCATCTTGAAATCATCCACTATATCTTGATCTTTATCCTTGATGGAAAAATCAATCATAAGAGTTTTCCTCATAAGCCTGACCAGATTATCTATGATGAATCTACATTGGCACCTGAAACGATAGAGATTTTTACTACCTCTACTTCACCTTCAGATTTCCTTAAGGTGGGTACATGCAGTACCAATCTGCAAGATTCTATTTGTCATGTTTGTCAGATGAGAGTACACACAATCATGATCGTTTTCCCTATATGAAGTATAGGGAGAACGCTCATGACTGCCATACTCCCTACAATCGCAGCCGACTCCTTATACTTACACAGGGGCCGACCGCGACCAAGGGTAATTTTCCGATGCCAAACATTCGTCAGCATTGGATAGGACCAATCTAGTCGGTACGGACTGGATCAGCCTATCGCTTATGTGTGTACCCTGCTTTAGACAGTAGAAGCATAATCTTATTGATGACAGATTTCACTAGACTGGATTGACCCTGATTAGGAACCTCTTATACAGCTAACCCCCAGGAAGTGGATTTAGTTTCTTTTAGAATACATTAGGTCCTGGAAAAATGACTGGAAGAAATCAAAAGTCCCAAAAAATCTAATTGGTATTGCTGGCAGCAATATTCCGGTCTCAGGAATAGGGAAGACAGTTGTGTGTAAGGAGGAAGAGGATGCTACATTGGCCCCTTTTATAATTAAGGCCACGTGCATACTCCACAGAAAAAGACAGTGCAGCCACCATAACACCTTGCATAAGCTGGAAGGTATGACTCCAGACCACTGCGAAAGCTAGGCAGCATGGCTGGGTTTTGATGACAGTGGCATACACGGGAAAATCCACCAATTTCCAAGGGGGTAAGCTGTAAACCTGGCACACACTGGGAACAGTAACAAAAAAAAGTACAAGGTATCAGGGGGAGGAACCTGGATTTATAACAATGATGACGTCCTGGTCTCCACACAGTGGAAGGAATAAACCATGGTTGCCCACTGTCGTATGGAGGCACAGGAAAAACGGTCTTTCTTTCTCTCAATCTAAAGGTTCATACACACGTGTGATCACGGGTGATCCCCATGGCGCCCCTAAGATCATATGTGTGTATGAAGCTTTACACCCCATGGGGTGGGGGACCCAGCACTCTTTACAAACTATACAATTAACTTATTTTCTTCTAATCTAAAATAACATTAATGAATTGTATAAAGTAATCATAATGCTTATGCAGGTGTCTGTTTTCCAGCATCAATAGCACTTCCATTTCTAAAGGTGGCCATACACATTTGCGATATTGTATATATGTATTTCGTTTATTTCTAAAGCGCCACTTGGGGACGCCATGTCAGTTAACATGGACTAAAGCAGCCTAAACATGGAATAAAACTGCCTTTTGTACCTCTGATCTACCATATACTATAGTTTATATACCATTTACCTCCGCCCCAGGGGAGAAGCATGCTCAGCTATGGGAAAATAAAAAGTACCTGAGGAAAACATTGACAGTTGAAAAGGGAAAGCCTATTAATGTAGGCAGATACTTGTCACATGGCTTAAAACAATAACAGGGTTATTCAATAAAAGTTCTTATCGTTAAAAATGGTGCTAATTTTGCCCCAACCAATCATATGTTAGCTTTCAAATGTTAAATAAGATCTGATTGGTTGGGGCAAAATTAGCACCATTTTAAACGATAAGAACTTTTATTGAATCTCCCTGTAAGTGTTCAAGCAGGAAGTAGTATTGCTGAACCTTTTTAGCAATAACGTATTACAAATTTTATCTAGAGATGTGGTTTATGGTTCATTTTAAAACCATAAACCACATGTCCAGCCTAAAGACAAGTAGGTTTTAAAATGCTAATTACTCCCAAAACCTCACTTTCGCAAGGTTCCTAAAGGAACCCCCAGAGCTTACTTACCTGACCGAGTCCCTCGCCGCTTCTACCCCGTGGCTGGTGCTGACAGCCACTCCACTTCCTGGTTGCGGCTGTCAGTTAGGGCGCGCGATCAGGAAGTGAAAAGGCTGTCAGCGCAGAAGTCCCGTGCTTCTGTTTTTGGGGGGTAATAAGCATTTTAAAAGTTACTTGTTTTTAGGCAGGACTTGCCCTTTAATATAACACTAACACTTTGGCTCCGCCTCTACCTACCCCCTAGCTATGACCCTTTTGGCTCTATTGGGTAGGACTTGGGTGTAGGTATCCCATCTCTCCTAGATTGCCCGGGGGTCTCCCTCATTCTGGGGTGGCCTTCCGCGAAACCACCCCAGACTCCCGCGACTAAGAGGAGACTTTGGTCTCCTCCTCAGTCACACCCCTTTTATCCAACCACGCCCCTGGAAAACCCCTAGCTCCCCCCCAGGGCACTAGCCACACAGCCCTTTCCCACCCTGCCCGGAAGCCTAAAACGGCAGGGTGCAATGTCTGTGGGTGCACAATAGACAAGGCAGCTAGATAGCTTAGGGAGGTGACACATGCATAAGTCACACCCATAAAGGAGAATTTTGCATATCTCCGCCCCTTACTGTGGGGAACTTGGAGCATGGGCATCCGCAGAAAGTTTTCCAGGGGGGAGGCATAGGAAAAGAAATGTGCCGCTACAGCCAAGTGGGCATGGCTTATCACATGGGTGTGACTTCTTCTGAATGGGGGTTGCTTGAATCTTAAGACTTTTAAAGTTGCCACTACTCAGCCACCCATATCACACCCAACCTAATATATATCATTCAATTCCCCTTACCCACAGGACTTAAGCAATAAAAAAAACAGCTGACAGCACCCACCCTGAGACCCCACACTCTTACACAGGCACAGGGCTTAAGCAGGAATAGGCAATCAGTAGATCCAGATGTTTAAAAGCTAAAACTCCCAGCATTGTTATACAAGCACTCAGGGTACGCTGAGAGTTTTAGTAATAGATCTGAAGATCTACTGGTTGCCTATTCCTGTCTTAAGGGAAAAAAAGAAACCAGCACTGCAGGCAGCATCAACAACAGCCCACCACACACCTTGCCCAGGAGTAAGAAATTACTTATTGTTTCTTAGATTTTGTGGGCAATGCTTATCATATAGCATGAGACTGCAAGATACCTTCTGTTATAAGAAGGTTCTGCTCCATTTTTATGCCCAGTGTAGGGCTTTTTGCTCCTTTTTGCCCACCTATCCCTAAGCTATCTAGCTGCCTTGACTATTGTGCACCCAAGTCCTACCCCATAGAGCCATGAATCTCTATCTTGCACTGACAAGATCAAACATGTCATGTCTGCAAGTAAGATAATTGGCTCTATACAATAGGCTATATTGCATGTTATAAGCCAGCTGTTCTGGACACATGCACAAGCCAAGGGAAATGAAGGAAAATTTTGCATGACTCCACCCCTTACTCTGGGGTACCTGGGAGTAAGAAATTACTTGTTTCTTAGATTTTGTTGGCAATACTATTCATAAAGCATGAGACTGCAAGATGCCTTCTGTTGTAAGAAGGTTGAGGTTCTGTTCCATTTTTACTCAGTGGTGGGTATACAAATATAAATGGGAAAAGGGGTGTTTAGCTATACTGTCCTGTTTGAATGGAGAGGGGGTACTTGTGGGTGTGGCTTAAAATGTGCTTCACTTTTTTTAAAACCTAAAAAGATGTCCCCAGATTTTTTTTAATAGTGTTGGAAACTAGAAGATCTTGTAATTTACACTGTTATTAACGTCACTGCAGACTACAGAATTGCACTATTTTGGTCTTCATTGTAATCGCAACAATTCCCATAGGCTTATTTTTTATGGGGAGGAGATTTATTTAAACCACGCCTACTGGAATCCATAACCTTGGTTGGATCATTCAGAAACTGGGCCGTTTCTTTTACAGAACCAAAGCAAATGGCCCCTGTAGTTTGCAATTTCTATTGACTCTCCACACAACATTTTTGGCTTTCGGATTAAAATCTTCATTCATACCGTAATAAAATAAAAATATTTGCATGGCAAATTGAATCTATTGTGAAGGTTCCTCCATTTTACTTCTTGCTATCTAAAGAACAAACAAAATGGCGGCACAACACTGTAGACTAAAACTCGCGGCAAATAAAACAGGAAATTAAATTTACGTGGACTGAAATAGAAACAGCAAAAACATTGTCAGACAAGATAAATTAACTGGTACTTTCTACTTCCAAAATGAAACACAGACCCTCGTTCTCTACAGATCCACAAGTACCCAAACTCAAGCGCGCGCGCAGTCCTAAGATTCCTAATTGTGCGTTATCTACTGGAACCTTTGGGATTCCATTTTACTGTTTGTAAGTTCCCTTTCCTCCCCTCTGCGACTGACATGAATCTTGACCAATAGTCAACCGCTTTCTAACCGCCAATTATCTTTGCCGTCCTAGTTCCAAAGGGCGGATACAGGAGGTAATAAAAAGGCGTAAAACCCACGTAGGCTTACGTAGTCGTCGTCCAGTAACAAGGAGGTTTGTGGGTTTCGGAAACGTAAGGAGAGCGAGACCGCGTGATGGGTGAGTTGTACATTAAACAAACATTATAAATCGTTTTACATGTTTTTTGTGACTGTTTAATGTTGACGCCTTCAATACCGACTGTAATGGTTTAATGTCTTTGTAGTTTGTGCGTGTAACAAAACTCGTGCGCCAAACATGTGTGCACCGCCCCGCAATGGAAATTGTTGTAATCTTTAAGACAGGTATTCTCAAACTGTGTGCTTCCGGGTGTATGAAAACTACAACTCTCAGTATTCCTTAATTATAGATGAAAGCTTGGGAAAGATGAGTTCTAGTTTTTAAACATCTGGAGGCACACTGATCGAGAATCCCTGCTTTAAACCCACAAACAGTTCGATTTTGTTGTCTTTAACCCCCAAAGAAAGGCTTTGAGAATATCATTTTAACAGTTTACACCGATTGGTGTCCATTTTCAGGCCTCAAGTTAGTTTGCTTTGTACTCCATTGTTCTTGTGGTGGTAAGGTTAATCTACAAACCAAGAGGTGCAAAAGTTTGCATGTGCTTTAAATCTGCGCCAAGCAATTGGTTATTAACTTTATGCAGCAAGATAACGTATTGGTTTCTGCCACTTTATCTACTTAAAGGTTAATTTTATTTTAAAGTGGTTTAAAATGCTTTCTATTTGTGAGCTTTTAATATTTGTTTAATACATACAAACTTAAAAGGCTTTCTCACTAAAGTGTTGCCAGAAACCAAAAGCATGTAATACCCAAATCAACATTTAGCACTGAATATTTCTTGAGATATAGTTGATGATGCAGTTATGACTTACCCCTTTAGTGGATTTCTATGAGAGGAACTGTAAGATTATATACCGTATATACTCGAGTATAAGCTGAGGTTTTTAGGTTTTAAAATAAACCTTAAAACCTTACCTCGGCTTATACTCGAGTCAAGGTCTTCCTTACGCTATCAATGTTGCTGAGGCTCCAAATACGGCCGCCGCACGCTCTGTAAGTCCTGTGAGTTTGCCGGCTGACGTCAGTACTCGGCGCCGGACAGTGAGAGGCGCCGAGTAGTGACGTCAGTCGGCAATCCACAGACTTACAGAGCGTGCGGCAACCTGATTTGGAGCCTCGGCAACGTTGATTGCGGTATTTCTGGGAGGAATCTCCAGGGAGGGAGGGAGGCAGGGGGCTCTACACTGCAGTTACCTTTTAACTGCAAAATTTCCATACAGTTGTTTGGAAACTACAACTCCCAGCCACTAAAGCATGCTGGGAGTTGTAGTTTCCAAAACATCTATATGGGAATTCTGCTATTTAAAGGCAACTTAAGCATCAAAATAATACTGAATCAGAAGGCTGTAGTGGTCAGAATTTCTACCCTCGACTTATACTCGAGTCAATCAATTTATCCTAATTTTTAAGGTAAAAACGGGTACCTCGGCTTATACTCGGGTCAGCTTATACTCGAGTATATACGGTAGCTTTATAATCTTACAGTTCCAGGAGGAGAAGGAAACCAGAAGTCACAAATGGGTTGGTTAGTTTAAATATTGCAACCCAAACTGTAAATTAAAGGAATATTAGAAGTCACCTTGGCGTTACGTGCCCTGTATAAAAGGTACTCGGCCTGCAGCCTCCTGCTTTTATATGGTCACGGAACTCCTCGGTTACTTCTAATATCCTTATAACTTACAGTTGGGATGCATTATCTATTATATCACTTACAGTTGTTGCAAAGTTTAATAATCTCTTAAAAAATGCTTATAAAGAGCTGGCGGTCTTTTTTTTTTTTTTTCAGATTTTCAGTACTGTTTGTTAAAAACCTTTTTATTTTTGTAGTTAATTCCCTACTTATTTTGGGAGATATCTGGCAATACTTTTTAGGGGTGAAGAGGTTTCGCTTTTTTTCTTGCGATATATACATTTTGTTGACATAATTTTATCATTTTCAGTAGTTATTGGCAATTGCACTTTGAACGATTTGTTGAATATTTATTTTTTTTCCAAAGCAAGACCTAAGTCAGTGTGGGTAGAAAAAACTATATTGTGTGAAAAACAATTGTTTTGTAATAAGAAAACTATTTTTGTTTATACAGTTTAAGTATTAACATGAGAAATTTTTTCAGATTTTTCACGGAAACGGAAGCGCAGTCGATGGAACGATGAAACCCCTGACCAGAAAACTATTATCCCTGGGATGCCAACAGTAATACCACCAGGGCTTAGTCGAGAACAAGAGAGAGCATATATAGGTAAACATTGTAAAAAGTGTTCTCTTCTAAATAAGTGATATTTCTGGTTTCGCAAGTTAACTTTGACTTTTGAAAGTGTATTTTACTGCATTTTTAAATAATTCTTTGATTTATTTAAATTATATTGTTATATTAGGAAGGTTTATGAGAGTGTGTAGTATTTTGACACAAAATTTAAAATTATTTTTGCATTTCAAATGCTGTCATAAACCACATTAATGGAACATTTTTGCACGCCAGTGTCTTATAAATGATTGCAGTCTAGTTCTTCCTTTTTCATTGTTCAAAGCATGCATTCTTTTTATGGTTGGGAAGTTCAGAAAAGTTTGCTTGCCCCTAACATCTGTAAAGTACAGTTTTGTACATATGTAAGAATGGAGCAGAACCTTCTTTAACAGAAGGTATCTTGCAGTCTCATGCTATATGAATAGCATTACCCACAAAATCTAAGAAACGAGAAGTAATTTCTTGCTCCCAAGTTCCCCAGAGTAAGGGGCAGAGATATGCAAAATTCTCCTTTGTCCCTTGGCTTATGCACGTGTCTAGAACCGCTGGCATAATAACATGCAATATAGATTGTGGTTATTAATGTGGATAGAAATTTTTGCTGGAAAACTTTGATCATGTTTCTGATTTATGAAAAGGACACATGAACCCTTTTCTGCTTGTTAAACTGATTCTAAACTATACTGAGCAGGGATTAGTTTCTCCATGCCCCTAAAGCTTTGATAAATGAGCCACATTATATTGTATTGGTGAATACATGTTGCAAAAAAAATTGTATAATAACAGGGACAGTACTTGTAGGGGTTAAATGCCAGGAAGAGACCTCTTAAACTGTAAACAGAAATTTAATATGTTACTTAGAATAAAAAGTCTTGTTTACTGCGTTGCTGTATTAATAAAACTTCCACATGTGCGTAGAAGACAGTCCGTTAGCAATCGGGTAAGTTCGTTATCTTCTCTCCTGGCTCCTGATCAATTTATTGAAGAATGGGAGGTAAGACACAGCCCCTTTACCTCCCATTCTTTAATAAATCTAAATGGCCCAACTTTATTTTATTAAGTGGAGATACCCTTAAGTATACCCCAGTATGTTCATGTCACACATTACTGTAGTAAACAAATTTTTAAATAGCCATTTGCAGGTTAATGCTTCTCTTAATATTTATTGAGGGCTGGTATTACAAGAATCTCTGTTGCTGCTTACAAGTCCATTACAACCATGCAATAAATAAATAACATGTGGTATTAAATTCTCTTCCCATATACTTAAGACCACGTTCTCAAGCATAAAAAGTTCATCTTTAATATACCGCATATTTTTCCTTGGGTCACATTGCTCAAGTAATGTCACAATTAATTTAAGTTCTCCGAGCAGGGTTTTTTGTCTTTCTGGAGGTGGACATGCCCTTTGAAGACCATCTATAGTTATCTTCCCGTTTTTCCAAACCACAAGATTTTAATTGTACTTGCCTCCCCCCGCAGTACTTATGGTGCCCATACACATGCGACTAAAGTAGAATATTTATATGCAGTATTATTGGAATCTGATCATGAATTTGTTAGTATTCTCACATACACAGAGGCGATCTATTGGGGTATATTTTTTTGTATGGACCGATCATTCATTTTTTACTTCTCGGCTCCCTCTACTGTAGTAAAGGGAGCCAATAACGATTCAATGGAAAATGCTGCCTGGAATAACGTCCTCAATGCTGAGCAATGGTAGTTCAAAGGCATCATTGACTGTCCTTTTTTTAATTCCCCACATTCTGTGAATACAACAAATCCTGCCAGATCCAAACTGATTTGCAGAGGGAGTACTGGTCATGTGAATGGCTACTTTTACTTTTCCCCCCACCTTGCTTCTCCATGGATCTTGTTTCCTCTGAAAGCTCAGCGCTTTTACAGAGGAAGCCTTTAGGGCAGGGAACAGGTGTCCGTTATTGGTGACGTCAGGGCATTGACTGACTGCTGCAAGCTTACATTTACGGTGAGGAAATCTAAGTATTATGGGCTTTGGGGGGGGGGGTAATTAACGATAATAAGGGGATGCAGAAGATAAATATTGATTTTCTTTTCTGATGGGTGACCATGCCCTTTTAAAATGCAGATGCCAGTATCACTTGACAAAGATACTTTTCTGGATTGAAACAACTTTTTGTATAGTGTACCTTTTATGAAGGATGTGTTTTAGGGCACGGTTCTTATTTAGACTGGTGTTTTTTTTTGTTTTTTTTTCCCAATTATTGATGTTTTTATTCAGACTTTAACAATGGAAAGTGGAGAACTAAACCCTGCTAAACTAAAACATTTTAAAATATTTACATTGAGTAATTATGAAGACTGGAAAATCCTCCATTAATATATAGAAATTTGAAGTGTCGAGGTTTTTTTTAAGTGGTTTGTTTCTTTGACCCATTTACTGTCAAACTTTTAAAAAGAAATAAATTGTAATTTAAAGTGTCTTGGGAAATTTAAAACTATATGGGTCATTGGGTCTATGGTTTCTTTGTAAATCTTGTACCTATATTAAGACATTGTCAAAATATTTAATTTTAATGTCAAATGTTTTTGTTGGCTTGTCATCAGTCTGCTGCTGTTGCGTAAGTAATCAATGTACCCTAAGAAATGAGTTTTAAATTGAGCCCAGATTTATGAGCTTTATAAAAACATTTTTTTTTCTTTGAAGGTCCCACTGCTTTAGCAGCCTTAGTTTATTAAATTAAAATGGGCTTTTCTTAACAAATAATGTTCCCAGATGTTAAACTAATTTCCATGCTTGGTGTCTTCAAGGTAAATATATCTGTAATTGCCACCATCGAGAAACGTTGGCAACCTATTGCAATTAGTTGTTCGACATCCTAACTGAAGAATAAATGTTAGTAAATGGTTTAATTCGTTCCTCTCTTGGGTTTGTAACAATTTTTCCCGTTCCTTTTTTTTTTTTTTCTAACCTACTTTCTTTCAGTTCAACTTCAAATTGAGGATCTGACGCGAAAGCTACGCACGGGAGACCTGGGAATCCCCCCTAACCCAGAAGACAGGTTGGGAAGCCCCCTCCTCACGCTTGTAACAGCTGACAGTAACGGTTTAATCTTCTCTTGGGCTCGTTAAATATTACTTTACTAGTGTGAAGATGTGGAGTCTAGACAGAAGATACTTTGGAAAGTTTTGTTTCTTTGGCACTTGCCTGTATTTTATCTGAAAGTTTCCCAAACACATTGCATCTTCCAAGCCATGTTTTATGCAATGGTCCTATTACACTATTCTGTGTTGTTTAAGAGAGCAGTTTTTTGTAAGTTTAATTTTCCAAGCATTTTAGTGTGCAGTTTTAAATAAGTATGTATTGGGAGCTTGCTGGTGTAATTAGGATGTGATTCTTATGCTTTTTCCAGATAGGCAGTTTGGGGCCTGTTTTGTGAGTGGTTCCATTGGTTTTCCTACTAGCTACATGGAGTGGTTTGCTATCTGAGGCTTTAAGGGACTGCTCACAAAACACGCATTGGGCGCCCGCTTGTTGTCCATGTTATAACTTTCTCCATGCTCAAGCAGTGCACATCCACTCTATAAAAGGAACATCCTTGCTGTGAAAAGGTTGCCAGAAAGATTTTGGTAATAACTTTAAACCCATTTATTGTAAAAGCAATGCTTAAAAATTCTCTTAACATAGTATTGTAGGTTAAATTAAGACGTGTCCATTCTTTATACCCTACCTATAATACTATGTACATTGTGTAACAGTGTGTATAGTAAGATAGTATTGGAGGTTGAATAAAGACACACCTCTGTCTGCAACCTTTATACCCTACCCCCTAATGGCTGTCTAAAGCTGGGTACACACGATGAGATTTCGGTCCGATCGACTGATAGTTCAGTGTATCGGTCGATCGGACCGAAATTATCGCATCCGAATGTGCCCATGTCCGATCGACCATTCGTCTGAATCGGACGAAAGGACGATCGGGCATGGTGGAAAACCTCATCCGATCGTGCTTGGCTCTATGGACTGCACGATCGGTCGCGGTAACTATTGGGCGCGGCTGCTTTTGCCACGACCGACAGTCCTTCCTCCTGGCTGACCGGTCGAAAGTATCGAATGGTCGGTCAGGAGGAAAAATCGGTAGGTGTGTACCTAGCTTTACATTATATAGTAACCGTATAGTAGTTCAGTGGTCTCAGAACAAGTAAATCCTTCAATTGTACCTTTAAAATTAACCCTGGATCACATCTATAGGTAAAACTTGTGAGCAGTTATATTACTGTAAATGTGACCAATCTCTACCTGCATTAATAGGCAATTGTCATTTTTAAAAAAAAAATCAATGATGGGAAAGATAAGTACCCGCACAAAGTCTAATGTGAGCATTAATACTCCACGGGGACAGGGGAGTGAGTGTCGGGTGGTGTCACTCGAGCTACTAGAATCCGTAAGTTTGAACATTTTCTGCAATATAATTCCTGACAAGCTGTAGCCAGATATGTGATCCATGGCTCATTTTAAAGAAAAGACTAGGGTTTTATTAAACCCTAACAAATATGTAGACCACAGTTGCCCTTTAAGAATGATTTGATATTTGTGGAGCTCTTCAGCATTCTAAATTACTGCAGGTTGCGTTAAAGATGGCCTTGCTATTGTTGCATATGCTCTTGAATAATCTACCTGTCTACTGTGTATAGGGAGTATGCCTTTCATTTTGTCACACATGACATGTACTACTTTAGTATAGAAGGCTGATAACCACAGCTGGAAATTCTGGAACAACCAATCCTGCAAGCAGTGGAGGTAGCTTGTTGCATGCTAGATTTTTGTGCTACATTGTAGCTAATCGACAAATCCTGGCTGCTTAGCCTAAAAAGTCCGTTTCTGGCAATACTTTTTGGCGAGGAGAATTTCCTTTTAATTGGAATGGATAAGCGACTTCAGACCTGTTCTGGTTTTTACTTCTAAATTGCAAATTGAAAAAAAAAACTTATTGATATTGTGTATATAAAATCAATTTAAAGAGGAATGAAATTATTACCTGGGGATTGATATTCTTGACAATATCCTTTTATCCATACTGAAATCTACTGCTTAAAGGACAACTGCAGTCTCAGAAGAAGTCTTTCCTTTAAAATGAGCCCTGGGTCACATCACAGGCTGTGAGATTATATTGTGGTGAATGTTCAAATTTCCTGCTTCGAGTTGGTTTAGCGACATCACCTGACACAAATGTTACCTACAGATGTGATTTAGGGTTCATTTTGAAGGTACGATGAAATATGAATATAATTTATTGTGTTGAATCACACACAACATTTTGGGGATAGCATTGTCCCCTTAATCAGATGTGACAGTTGACAAAGGGGACAATGTTATCCCAGAAACATTTTGTGTGATTCACCATAATAAATTATATTCTATTGAAGTAGTGTACACCTAGTTTTTTGCTTGTGCTGTAGTTCTAGAAAAGCATAGAATGGGGTGTTAGGTGCATGGCTATTTAAAAAAAAAAAAAAATTTAAACCGGCAGTGCTTATGTAGTGTAAATGTTCCCCAGATAAATGATTTTAGCTTTAATGTATCTTAAAGGAAGAAATACTGTGCCGTAGTAATGAATTGCATAAAATATGGGATATAGTGCATATTCACCCATTTAAATGAATAATTATATAGGTGACTTTCAGCTTCCTTCAAGCTAATTTTTTTTACAAGCTTTACATGCTCAGAGGCAGCTAGGGAAATGGCATTTTAATCATTGGCTGTGATATTCTCTTGCATCCATGATTGACTGCTGCTAAATGGAAGAACCAGTAAGTAGAGTGGTAAAACACCAGATGGCATTTCATGTCAGACTAACCTCTCTGCTTTCTTACTATTGCAGGTTTGGGGGTGGCGATTTACCTATAATATATATTATATATATATAATATATTTTTTTTTTTTTTTTTTTTTTTTTTTTTTTTTATTTGTTTTTTGCTGGGTGAACTTACCCTTTTAAGCATGTAATGAAGGAGCTGACAAAACTTAAGGCTGTACACATGCGACTGCCTTTGCATGTTTTTGGTGTCTGCAATATGGGTGGCAACTGCACACGCTACCCAACCAAACTCTGTGTGGAGATCTTTTGGTAGGTTGCCATACACATGCTGATTACATCGGCTCCCTCTATTTGAAATAACTTGAGCTGATGGTGACAGATGAAAATTTTTCATCTGTACTGACCAACTGTATTAAAGGTGATAGTTTGGCTTTGTTTGTAGGCCATCCACCTTGCGGACTTGGGCCCCCTTTAGTAATCCTTCACTTGTAAATGGACTAGTTGTGTAGATAATTTTTGGCAAATGTTTGGGGAACCTAGCATATTTTTGGAAAATGCTAAATACTTTCTGAGCTTTTGTCTCGACTCCACTCTTCTAGCAAATAGATGTACCTCAAGTTTTTTAGAATTATAGGCTGTAACACATGTTTGAGCTTGATATCCAAGGGTCTCCATGCTATTTGCTTTCTTTATGGAGTGTTTTGAGAACATTGTGCAGTTAATGTAAGGTTATAATGTGTATCCTTTCTCCCTAAAGCTGACTTAACAGCAAATCGAGGAATTTCAAAAGAAAGTATACCTGCAGGTATCATTCTTTTGTTTTTCCTCGGTTTGTCTTTTTCAAAACTTCCATAAATATTCTACTTTAGAGAATTTTGTTAATACAGATTGTTATTAAATGTCACCAAATCTGTTGTTAAAACTTTTTTTAGTAGATTTTCCATAACCTTTAATTCCTTTTAAAGGCTAGATTCAGTCAAAAAGTGATCCTATCTTATTTCGCATAAATTAAAGAGCTGGAGGTAAGAGCTATGTCTTTTATGTCTCCCGTTCTTCAATAAATTCACCAGAAGCAGGCAAGGGAAATGGTCAAACTTACCTGAGATCGCTGACTCTGCAGATAGGTCCCTGCTGCTTCCGGGTTAAACTATAGTATTGGCTGGAAGCAGTTGGGAACTGTCAGGTGACTCGGCAAGGGAGTGTGCTTGCAAGTATGTTTTACAATCTTCTTTCCTGGCTCCTGTTAACTCCTGGCAAGACCTAGCTCTTTTACCTCCCTTTCTTCAATAAATGCGAAATACGATAGGTTCACTTTTTGAGTGAACCTATTCTTTAATTTCCAAATTGCTGCATATTCTGATAGTAATTGCACTGGTGCTGGCATACAGGTCCAAATGTGCAAAATTACAATCAGCCCTCCAATCCTGCATGGTGAGCCATAATGGCGTTGGGCGTCGGATCCATCTATAGGGAGGTATACACATATTCCCACAAGAATCCCTTCAGCCTTTGAAATCACCTGCTGACTGTATAGATAGCTTAGTTTTTTTAGGACCACCTTCCGTACTGTTCTTAGGTAAAACTATTGATTAATACAAAGGTGGTCGGTTTTGCACCTTAAAAGACAATTCTTTAAATTATACTACGAAGTACATACCAAATTTAATTGGATTTATCTTGTTCAAACTAAAATGCTTTAGCCGAGTTATTGCAGTGAACAAATACTAGGGGTTGTATCTGTATATTTGTACGGTACACTTAGTTATTGGCAGAAAAAAACTAAATGCATAAAGCTTTACTGAATTTAGAAAAAGGGCACATTTTAAGGCCCTATACAATTCCCAACCCCCCCCAAATTCACGATTAATCAAGCATGTATGCTTTAATGCCTTCAATAGAAAACGGGATGGCAGCTGCAAAGGGAGTTAAAAAATATATTTTACAGTGTGTTGCCTTTGTTTAGCCAAAAAAGATTTTCTATCACTTGCCTTTGTCTTTCATCTGTTTTCTCTGATATGCCCTAACAAATTTAGGAATTAAGAGGTAGAATGAGCTGCTGACATACCTGCTGGTTTTTCAGTAATGGGTTTATTTATTTGGCCATGAGCTGGTAAATTTGTGTTTTTAACAAAAAGGTTGGCCTAGGTTATTGATCGGACAATCAGACATGTCTGTATCATGTTTGTAATTTCACAATAGGTGAAATTATTTGTCTGAACTTGGCCCATGGACTGGCCCTTATTCCTCTCTGCTTAAGCTAAAAATGTATGTGCCTAATGTTCCTTTGAGATACGATAAATGCACCTGAAAATATCCACTGGGGGTCACTATCTCAAGATAATTGTACCGCATAACGACTACACACTTGTGCTCTGTGCTGCTGTAGGTAAACTTAAGTTTAGGTGCATAATAGTAATTACTTTAGATATAGCTTTTAATGCAGAGTTTAAAAACATTTACCCTTAAGCTTTCCCATAACAAAAAGATGGACTAACATTTTTTTTGTGTATACCCGGCAGGTAATAGAAATTTAAAAAATGCACACAGTTGGTTCCAAGTAGCATGGTTGACTGTGTACTACTCAGTGCCTGACTATAGTCTGAAATACAAATTGGTTTCTTAAATTCAGAATTTCAAAAATGTATTTACTTAAATGTTAAAATATAATTTTCTGGCTTTATAAAACCTGTTGGTAGCTCTTTTAGGAAAAGGGTATAAAATTGTTGTCCTAAGACAATTGTAGTATCAGTTGTTGGCAAATTGAATCATTTGATCAATGATTTTTACCACTTCTGTGACTTACACTGCCTGTTGGCATGCTCATTAGGATTTTATTTAGCTTTATAAACATGCATTTTTAATGGGGATGTGAGTCGTTAAAAGTTTACAATTTTATTTTATTCATATCCCTAACCTTACCATTTTTCTTCCCACTTTAATGTTTCATAACCTTTTGTGTGAGGAAAAGCAGGTTTTAGAAAGGTTACCTTTTTTCATTTAGAATGGTTAATAACCTTTGCACCTCTTTAACAGGTTTAATTGTCATGTTTCCCCAATTTAAAGTTTTATGAGCTGAAATTATATTTAATAACCCTAATGTTGGCTTTTTTCTTGAAGCAGCCCTTAATTAAATTGTCATTTGGCAGCATATCTAATAATATTTTGCAGCTTTAACCTGCTGAATTTCTCTCTAGCATGAAAAATAAGGGGGCATTCCTTTTGCGTTTTTTCCCGTCCCTTGTTTTTAACCTACATTTTAATACCTCCTAGAGGTGAGCAAACTCGACTTTACTTTCTACCTTTCTTGGTAGGCAACTAGGTTCATGTGCTTTATTTTGCTTTATTACCAATTTTGCTAGGATTTTTTTTAAAAATGTTTAATCTCTGTTTAGAGTGAAGTGAGTCATCTGTCGCAAATGTTTTTATTTTTGCAGTGTAAATGAATGACTCAATCTACTTATGCAAGAAATTATGTTGTAAAATAAATAAAAGCATTTAGTTCTAGATATGATTAAAAAGGTTCCGCAGATTAATAGCAAGATGGTCCTTTGCTATGTATGTAACCTCTTTTCCATTGATTTAAAAAATACTTGTTTGTATAAGAAATGGTCAAAGTGAATCTTTCCTGTATGACTCCTCTATTTTACTCATGTAATGATGGTCTTGTCTCCTTCCTTACAGGTCTCCTTCTCCAGAACCTATTTATAATAGCGAGGGGAAGCGACTGAACACCCGGGAGTTTCGAACACGAAAAAAGTTGGAAGAGGAACGTCATAATCTCATTACTGAGATGGTTGGGTTGAATCCCGATTTCAAGCCACCTGCGGACTACAAGTAAGGGGTTGTCAAAAGCCCAATTTTGTTGGTCATATTGTCTTACTCAGATTCTGTTTCCCATCTGATAAATAACAATTTTCCCTGTATACTATTGGCACCCAAATTATTGGAAGCTAATGCAATTTTTTCCCCCCACCAAAACCCAGGCCACCAGCTACCAGAGTTAGTGATAAAGTCATGATCCCACAGGATGAATATCCGGAAATCAACTTTGTGGGGTTGCTTATTGGGCCCAGGTATGTTTAATGTTGTGGATTTTCTATACATTTAAATTTTTCTAAACTATTTGCTTTGTTCATCAAAAAAACATTTTTTAATTTTTTTTATGCTTTACCCAAGGTAAGCGAGGAGGACTTTGTCCCACTGTGGTTAAAATATGGGGAGGGTTGATTTGGGGCGTGTTGGTGTCCGCTTTCATGTGCGATTTCAGCAATTAGCCTTTATCGGAGCACATGCGAATCGCACCAAAAATGGTAATCGCATTCGCTCCGATAGGTGGACACCAGCGTATATGGTGTGACCACCCCATAGCCCAATGCTATTGTGCACTTTTGAAAAACGTAGTAGTGTGGCCTAGCCCTTGCTGTTTCTAAAGCTTTTAAAAGGTCACTTAAAATAAGTACTATGATGACTTACAATCTCAATTGTTCCATGTTGTGATAACACTTTTTCAGGGGAAACACATTAAAGAATATTGAGAAAGAATGTAATGCTAAAATCATGATAAGGGGAAAAGGTTCTGTAAAGGAAGGCAAGGTGGGACGGAAGGATGGACAAATGCTTCCTGGAGAAGATGAACCCCTGCACGCCTTGGTGACTGCCAACACCATGGAAAATGTTAAGAAGGCAGTGGACCAGGTAAAAAGCACTGTATTTAGGTTTATAAGAAATATTTTCATCTTAAAGGACAACTCCACCCTCATAATGACATCTTTTATAATGTTTTTTATTTAAATATGTTGAGATCCTACCTTTTCCTGTGGACTATTTAGCTTGTGCCTGCTATGCTTATGGATGCCCCGTGGAAAGGGGTAGTGTAAACAGCTTTGTTTTCACCACCTTCAGCAAATTGGTGAGCTGGTTGCGCTTAAAGTAGGCAGCTAGAGGATTAGCAGTCAGTAATTTTAAGTTATGGATATGCCAGTGGACTTTACAGCCAATGACTAAAAGAACCAGAAAGCAGAAATGGGGACAAAAGGACATTGTGCAGCATTTTAGTCTTGTATCTTTTATATTTCAAACTACTGCAGGACTTGCCTTTTAACAAATCATTGCAATGGGGATGTTTATCGACTAATTCTGCATGAAAAAAAATTCTACAAGTTATTTAGGTGGGCAGTAACTCATCAGTATGCTTTGCGCGCGGTACTAACGTTATGCCGCACGCAGATTGACGTCGGGTGCTTTCTCTGCAAACGGGGACAGTATTTGCAAAAGAATTTGGCCAATGTCGTGGGGGCGGAGCTGAAAACAGGAGGAGACAGAAGGAGGAAGGCAGAACCTTTCAATGAGTAAAGGTTAGGGTATAGGAGGGTGCTTGGGAAAAAAAACTTCCATTTAAAGCCTAAGCTATCTGGTTATCTAGTAATAGTATGTTGGATTTATAGTATAGTATTGAGGTTGAATAAAGACGTACGTCCAGCCAAATGGAGAGGCCATGGGTTCCCTCATTTCCGGGTAAGGCACTTCGGGTTGTCCGCCATGACTGCGACATCACGGCCAATCACTGACTGCCCTTCCCGGAGCGGTCTCCACTGTGGCTGCTCAGGAACAGAAAACACAGCAGCTGTAGTGGAGAGACAGGAAGCGGCAGAGCTTGTAAGTAAAAAAATCTCTTGCTGGAAGCAGATTATAAACAAAACAAAGTTGAGGTTTTGGGGGTTTTAGGACAACATACTGATTTGTGTCCAGAGGGGTGCACAGTCCCTTTAAATCCCTATTGATGAAGCCCTCTTAACTACTCTCTGCATCTTATCTATCAACCAGTTTTATATCCATGTTCAAATGTGCCACACTAGCCCAACAGACCTTATCTTGTACATTAGCTACCTATGGGGGATTGTGTCAAAACCCCTGGAAAAATTCAAGTATTCTAAATCTACTGCTATGCTAGAGTACAAATTCCTACTCACTTCCTCATAAAAGCCAATAGTTAGTTTGACAAGATCTATTCCTCCTAAATCCACTTATATATACTCTAGAACAGTTTCTCTCAACCTTTTTATTTGTGGGGACCCCTTGAAACATAAAATAATTATATATTTTTTCTTTGTCAGTCATCAAATCATCAAAATAGATAATTTTTTCAAATATTAATAGATCTATAAATATCTCTATTTTTAAAAAAAAAAGCAATCGGTTCACTGCAGGGTGGGGGAATCCTTACATAAAACATTACTTATTTGTATTTATCTCTGACATCAATACACCAAACATAATTCATACAGAACATTGATAAATATATAGAAAATATATCTGTATTCATCAAATTGGTGGATCCATACAATTTCTGTCAATCTCTTGAGGACCCCCATGCAACCTCTCAAGGACCCCTAGGGGTACCGGGACCCCTGGTTGAGAAACACTGCTCTAGAATATGTTCCCATATCAAATTTTCTAGTATCTTCAATACCACTAAAGTTGCAGGGCTGTAATCTGCCCCTTTTTTTGAATATTGGAATTACATTCACTTTTTTCCAATCCAGAGGCACATTTCCAGAC
This sequence comes from Hymenochirus boettgeri, assembly GCA_019447015.1. Classification (NCBI taxonomy): domain Eukaryota; kingdom Metazoa; phylum Chordata; class Amphibia; order Anura; family Pipidae; genus Hymenochirus; species Hymenochirus boettgeri. Next base: position 64,374,210 of record CM033472.1, read on the forward strand.
AAAAGGGAATCTTCGAAAATGAGAAACAATGGCCTGAATAAAACTGAACTTGGCTCTCTATTGACCAGAGGATGTATTTTATCTGGTCCAGAAGCTTTATTCCTCAGCAAACCAAAGTGTTATTGCATCTTTTATGCCATTATTGCTACTATACCGTATGCTATCTATTCTTTGATCCTCTTTAGTGTATTCAAAGGGAAAAGAATTGTTCAAGGCATTTGCTTTATCCCCATTCTCTGTAACTAACTTATCCCCATTAATTAGCGGAGCCACTTTTTCAGTCCTCATCTTTTTAATGTTTAAATTGTTTAGGGTTAGGATAAGCTGAAAAAACTTTATTCTTAATTGTAGCTAGCTTAATTGCTTTCTTACAATCCATGTAATTCTTAAAGGCCTTTTCTGTTCCCTCTGACTTTCATTGTGTTTACTTCCTTTCCATTTCCTCCCTCTTTACATCCGACTTAAGCCACGTGGGTGCGGACTTTTTTTTTTTTTTACATTTACTTCCCAATGGTGTATACTTAAATGTGAAATGGAATGTTAACTTGCAAGTTGATTAATAAGCCACAAGAGAAAGGTGGGGGGGGGGGGGGGTTGCGTTCCTCTGGATCAGCAGTTAGGCAGGTAATGAGGGTATTGCTAGATGGGTTGGACTGGATGGATGTATATCTTTATTCAACCTCAAATACTATACCAGTGTGTAGATTTGTAGGACTAGTCCACACCTGCTCCCTCTTTTTTTTTTTTTTTTTTTCCCCCGCGGTGCAATCCCAGCAGTGCATACCAACGTGAGTGGCCAAATTACAGTTTTTGCTCAGATTGCGCAACATACCGCAGATCGCAGTGCAAGTAGACCGTAATGTGTGCAATTTGCACTCCCGTTGCTATAAAGCACAGTGTGGCCGCAGTCTTAAATCACTTTCTTGATTGGTCTGCTCTTCGGTTGAAATGTAGTTTTACAGAATGCTAGAAAAACCAAACTTTCAAATTGGTAGGATATACATTTAAAGCTACTCTACTTGACAATCGCTTGTTTATCTTTTCTTGATCCTAACTCAAAGCACTTGTTTAATGAATATATAGTAAGTGCTTTATTCTTATTTATGTAGTTGGGTTATGCTTTATATGCTGCTTGTTGTTTTTTTTTTTTTTTTTTTTTTTTTTTTTTTTTTTTTTTTTTTTAGGGCCATTTGTTTTTTATGTTTACATGGTTTGCTTTAGGAAATTATTTTATTACTTTTAATTTATTATCTGCAAGGCCCTTCTGCTGAGATTTGGATAATGTTTTACACATGCTAATAAGGGGCAATGTAGCTGGCCTCACTGGCTATTTTTCACATCTGTCATTCATCGCAATGCATTAGGTCGCCACTTTTTGGTGGACTGCAAGCGTTGATCAGAACAAATGTGGAAATGTTGTGCACAAACTCTTTGCAAAATGAAATCATTTTTCTTGTGCATTGTAGTGGGCCTCAGCCTAAGTTTATTATACTAATAGCTTATTTCTTTTCAGATTCGCAATATCTTAAAGCAGGGCATAGAAACGCCAGAGGATCAAAATGATTTGCGCAAAATGCAGTTGCGAGAGCTTGCAAGACTCAATGGTACACTACGTGAAGATGACAACAGGTTTGGTTTTTGTTTTGAAAGGTTAAGCATAATTATGTTCTGGTCCTCCTTTTGTAATTTGCTTTCTTCTATAGGATATTGAGACCATGGCAAAGCTCTGAAACAAGAAGTATTACAAACACAACTCTCTGTACAAAATGTGGGGGTGCTGGACACATTGCATCTGACTGCAAATTTAACAGGTAAGTTAAAGAAATCTACAGACCAGCAAAAGTTTAAAAGCTTTAAAGCTTAGTAATGTTGCTTTTGCCAACACAACCTATTTTTCAGAAAATGGGGTTCACAGCAGTTTGCACTTTGGTAGTGCCTTTATGCAGTGTATAGTAGTAAAGAACTAACATGTTAACATGTAAAGAAGCTACATTTAATTTTAACACATTTAGTTACTTTTAATGTCACTTGACACTTGAAGACCGTTCCATAGTTTTACTGTTCACATTAAAATCCATTTACAAGCTTAGACCAGTCTTTTCTTTCAGTCTAAGGAATGTCCATGTGTCCTCTGACATATTCTAGTGGTGTCCATTCTTATTTTTGTTGCTTTTTTCTGAACCCTTTCTATTTTCAAGATTTCTTGAAGTTTTACATTTTTAAGATGTTTAGTACACATGATCGCATATTAAAATTGCTTTCTAAAGGGGGGGGGGGTTTAATAATTTTCTCCCTTCAATACATACCCCTCTATACAAGACTATCTTGCTGGCTCTAGCTGTTGCCACCTGGCCTCCATACAAGTGGCCTTTATTGAGAAGAGCTCTCTCATATCAGGATATGAGATATATGGATAATGTCTTAGCTTCTCTTATAGGCTTGTAAAGATAGTTTGACATACAGGGCAGACAAGGAAGTGTGACAGGCACATACTGAGCTTGTGGCTAGAATGATTTTGAATTTTAGGGATGGGGCTTATGATGTGACTCCCCAGACCAACAGACCTTTAATAAGCTAAGGTCTGTTGGTCTGGTGAGTCACATTTGTACATGGATAGAAAATTGGTTAATGAATAGGATGCAGAGAGTAGTTGTTAATGGGGCTTCATCATTATGGACTAAAGTGCTAAGTGGGGTGCCACAGGGTTCTGTGTTGGGGCCGCTTCTATTTAATCTATTTATTAATGATTTGGAAGTGGGTATCGTCAGCAAGGTTTTCTGGTGTTTGCTGACGACACAAAACTTTGTCGACCATTAAAAACTTCATAGGATGTGCAATTGTTGCAGGGGATCTAGATAGATTGTCACATTGGGCTGCTAAGTGGCAGATGAAATCAATGTTGATAAATGTAAGGTGATGCATTTTGGACTTAAAATACTTGTGCTACTTATACTATGGATGGCTCTGTGTTAAGTGAATCCCTGTTGGAAAGGGATCTTGGAGTTTTGGTGGATAACAAACTTAAAGGTAGCAAGCAGTGCCAGGCGGCAACAGCCAGAGCCAGCATGGTATTGTCTTGTATAAAGAGAGGTATGATTCAAGGGAGGAAAATGTAATTCTCCCTCTTTACAAAGCATTGGTATGGCCTCATTTGGAATATGCCGTGCAATTTGGAATCCTGTGTACAAAAAGGACATCTTTAAATTGAAAGGGTTCAGAGAAGGGCAGCTAAATTAATAAGGGGATTGGGGGGAGCTTGAATATGAAGAGAGACTGGAAAAGTTACAATTATGTACGCTGGAGAAAAGGCGCTTGCGTGGGGATATGATAACTGTGTATAAATACTTAACGGCCATACAATAAACTATCTGGGGCATTGTTCACCAATAGAACATGTCAAAGGGCACGAGAACATCCCTTAAGACTTGAAGAAAAAAGGTTTAGACTTCAAGCTCGGAAAGGGTTTTTCACTGTGAGAATGGTAAGGCTATGGAACTGTCTTCCAGTGGACGTTGTAATGGCAGGTTCATTGGTCATTTTCACAAAAACAAACTGGCATGAGTTTCTGCAAACAAGGAATGTTGCAAGTTACTGGTATTGATACATAAAGTAGAGTTGATCCAGGGAAATTTCCGATTGCCACTTGGAGTCAGGAAGGAATTTTTTCCCCATTCATAAATTTGGTGGGGTTTTTTTGCCTTCCTCTGGATCAACAGTTAGGCAGGAAATGAGGATATTGCTAGATGGGTTGGACTGGATGGACGTATGTCTTTATTCAACCTCATACTATACTATACTATACTAATTAATTATGTACTGTCCCAGCAGTGGACATGCTGCGTCCTTAATCTTTAAACTTGGAGGCAGACCTCAATTGCTGGTGTCACAACTTTCAGAAGCAGCATAAAAAATATGTACTGAAATATTTTTCTCTCTTGTACAGTGTACCTGCACGACCTGGTGAGCCACAGTCTGCACAAGATAAAGCAAGAATGGATAAAGAATATTTGTCTCTGATGGCAGAGTTGGGGGAAGCTCCTGTGCCCACATCTATTGGCCCAACCACAACTCCATCCCATAATCCTGTTCAGGGTGGGCCACGTCCAACTGGATTGGCAACAGGCCAGCCTCCTCTGGTATGGAACCAATTTTAGGACTATAAATACAATTCTGTAATTCAATCAAAAGCATTTTTAGATTTTGTGTAAAGATAATTAGTAATGTTAGGACTGTATTCCATATAGCTAGACAGACACCAGAAACCCTTTTCTCTCAAATAATTTCAGAACCGGCCCCCATGGATGACACCTGATCGCCCTTACCCAGCTCTTCATGGTACTCCCCATTCCTTCCCACACCCTATAGGAGCAGCAGGAAATGGACCTCCCCTTCAGCAAAACACTGGTGGACCACACCATCAGTGGATGCAACCTCACCATGGAGCCCACCCATCTGGACCACATCCTATGGGTAAGCTGTGCAGACTTAACAATCTCACTTAATAATTTTTTGTTCTGAATCAAATAAGTGAAATCTTTCATACCACAATCTGTGTTCTCTACAGTGTATTTTAATATATGCTAACTTGCAGTGATGCAGATCCCAAATCATAATTTGCATCTTTTTATATAACAACCTTTTATTTCCTCTTTCCCTAGGGCTTCTGCATTCTCATCCAATGGGTTTGATGCCACCGCCGCCACCTCCACCCAGTGGGCCAGCTCCTCCTCCACCCCCACCGTCTGCCCCCTCTCTTCCACCCTGGCAGCAGCAGGCTACAGGAGTTCCTCCACAACCTGGAGTTTCCCTGCCATGGCAACAAAGTGAGTAAAGACACATGCAGAAGAAATATATATAGTAGACGGTGTTTTTCATATTTGCTCAATCCTCTTTAAATTTCCGCATATGCTTTTTCCATTAGGTTCACCTAACACAGTTTCTGGAACAGCTTCTCTGCCTCCATGGCAACAGCAAGGAGCAGGAGCTACATCAACTAGCACAGTCTCTCAGCTTCAGACAACTGGCTCTTTAGTTCCTCCACCTCCAGGTGTCCAGCCGCCACTGCCACCCAGTGCTCCCCCGCCGCCGCCACCACCACCACCTGGAACATCTGGTCTTCTTTATGCACCACCACCACCCCCGCCACCTCCAATTGACCCTTCCAATTTTGTTACCATGATGGGAATGGGTGTACCAGGTATTCCCCCTTTTTCTATGCCTCCTGCTCCTCCACCACCCCCTCCACAGAACTAAAATGTAGCACTTTTTTCCCTTTCAACTATCTGATAAACAGGCCAATTCATTCCCCTATCCTGGTAAGAGGAAAGTGTTTCAACGTCTATACATCTGCTTCAGACTTCTACAGATACAGAAAAACAGTGCCCCCCCCCCCCCCCGCCCGTGGTAGTGTGCCTGAAAAAGTGTTTGGCTTTTAGAGACTATTTGCTGTGATAGTCCTAGTAATTTAAGTTCACACTTAATCCAGCCAATCATTTTATAAAACATGAGACGTTTGTGTGCCTTCACTAGCTGATGCAGTTTCCACCACCATTTAATCCTTGAGCTAGGTGTCCGCAATGTTTACTTCCCCTATTGCTTTGAACTTGCTCACCTTGCCCACCTGCTTACAGAATAAGAAATTCCAAGCTGCAACTTGCTCTTAAACTGATACTTTTTTTAAAATCAATATTAGTAGGCTTCACAATGGTGTTTAGTTCATTTCAACCCTGAAATGTACATATATTTAGATTTGCAGCCCATAAATATCTTTGTAGGGCTGGTTATAGCTTTTTGAATTGTGGAATTGTGTAATAAGACTTGTGCTGCATTGAGTAAAGTAGCTGAAAAACACAGATGACTCCATTTATATCTGCAGGAGGCCTAAGTAATTAGGACTAGCCCACACTGCTGCGTTTTTTGTATGTTTGCACTTGCGGGTATTTTTTCTTCAGATCATTGAAAACGCAGCAACGCACTGTAAACGCAACACACATTTTCGGGTGCATTGCGATTTGCTTTCCGCATTTTTAATCTCAATCGCATGCGGTTTCCTATTCCTAATGAAGAATTCCATGTGCGTTTGCGGCAGTGCCCTATCTTAAGATTTTCTTGGCATTTTTCTCCTTATATACAGGGATTTCTCTGAAAATGGTGTGTAAGCTGAAAGTATACACCCTATGTAGTAAACATCCTTGCAGCATTGTGGTTTTTCAATAGTTTTGCATATTAAATGATTTCATTAAAAATGTAAAAAAACTTACCGGTAACTGCATTAAGTATCCTACATATGACCCTTGATTATATTTGAAATACACTGGCTTTCAAAAGTCTGTTTGAGTTGAACCCATTTCCATGCTCCAATGTTCACTGCCTGTGATGTGGGGGGCAGTGCTGGTAACTTCACTATTGCCCCATGGGGGACTGTTTTTATGTGAGTGGTTGCAGGTCTGTAATTTAGGTATGGTGACACATTTCTGTACCCTTTAATGCTTGCTTTTTGTGACTGGTTACTCTAGGAGCTAAATTAAACATTTTTTTAAAGAACTGTCTCGTATTATTTGTGCAATCCAGTCTATTTCAGTGGTTTAGACCATTTCAGACCGTGGCATGCTGGGAGTTGTAGTTTCTAAACATCTACTGGTTGCCTATGCCGGGACTAGGTGTATAATAAAAGGAATTCCATTTATACAGCCCTGACAAGATAATTCTGCTGTTGTGTGACACCCATCTAAGGTTAAAGTGAACTCTTCCTTTAAACAGTATAGCACCCTATTGGTGTACTTGTGGGGGGACATGGGTTCCCTACAATGTTTTTCTATCCTGGACTGTATGTATGCATGTCTTCAACCTCAAATACTTTACTACCCTACCCATCCCAGTTTCTCTGTGCAAAAATAAATCCACTCCCCATTCTGTTTGACTGTTTGCCTATATTGAGTGGCTTGTCAAATCAGACCTGTCCGTTTTCTAATCATTTCATCCTGGCTTGGGGGGGGGGGGGGGGGAATACTGCCTTTATCCATTTCTGTGTTTTTGAGCTACCAGGAACTTGATCCCTTTCTGGTCCAGAGTGCTACAGGAAATAGCAACCACCCTGTGGTTGTGTGCTATGGTGCAAGGCAGCTGTTAACACTGCTTGAACATTGTGTAGGTGAATTTATTATATTTTTTTTTTTTAGGTGCAGTGTTGAATATAAAATTTTACCTCCTTTTCAAAAATGTAAACATCTACTTTATATACATTATCTTTTAAAAAAGCCTGAAAAATGAACCTCTGTTTATACTTGGGCCAAACACTTTCTGTAATTCGGCAGCCGCTCACTCTGCATCTACGTTCTGACGTCACTATTCTGCACAGAGTAGTGATGTCGGACGGCAGAGATTGCGGAGCGTGCGTACGCCGGATTACTGAAAGGTAAGAGTTGACCCATTAAGTTACGCACTGTTAAGTGTTAATGAAAACTACAACTAAAGCATGCTGGGAGTTATATTCCAAACATCTGGAGTCCCAAAGAACAGGGGCTACTGTATGAGATTACTGTCCATTTAAAAGGAAACTAATGCTTCCAAACAATGAATTAGGAGATGTTATCTATTGGTAAAAAGATTACCTTCGGATTCTGTATTTTGAGGCTTTAGTTGCCCTTTAAATAGACTGTAGAAGTCCCATTTAGTAATAGCCATACTGGATTTGGCTATTACTGTATGGGAATTCAGCTGTCCATTTAATGGGCAACTAATGCCTCAAAATACAGAATCTGAATTCAGTAGTGGTTATATTTTCTACCCTTGGTTTATACTAGTCAATTTTATTTATTTATTTTTTTAGGTAAAAATAGGTACCTCTGTTTATACTAGAGTATATACGATACAATCTGTCAAATGTCTTAAAGTTTGCATGGCCAGCTTTAAACATCTTGCTGCACAGCATTGTTGCTTTCAAAACTGTTTTACATTTTTTTTTCTAATAAACTTGCAACAATCGTGGTTAAAAATACTATTAGCCTAGTAGTAATCTTAAGTTGTGTGTGCACATACAATGCAGGCCTATGATTACAGGTTAAAATAATATGCACACATCTGTTGGAATGTAAGCATTACTGAGTATAATGCAGTTAGTATATATTTATATACGTATGCATTTACTAAGTATGTATTTGTATGGTTTATCTGTCAAAGCTTTTATTATAATTCTGTTAATTATCCTTAGTAAATAGAGAAGCTTATACAGGACCAGAATCTTATAAGAACATATTTTTATTACTTTTTTTTTTATAGAGCACATTGGAGATAAAACATGCCATGGTGGTGTCATGACCTAGTTGTCACCTTTGGCTTTCACAACTAGCAGGCTCACATGTCAATCATAGCCCCAAGGCTTTAGTCTTGTCCATGAAATGTTATTTTTAGACTGACCCATGCAGGCCACAGCAGCTCAGCTGTCATATCACATGACCAGGTTTAGTTATGTCTTTTGAATAAACTGCCTTTTATAATTGTGCACATTTTTCTTTGATTTGTTAATGCTATTTGTTCATTATTTACCACTAACTTAAGTTCATATTTTTCTGTACTTTAATACATGAATTTTTTTTAGATTTGTTTCAAAGCTTTTGAAAGATGGATATCCAATGATCCCCCCCCCCCCCAGTGAAAGGTGTCACGTCTCCACTCTCCTCCTATGACCTTTTCTTTGTAAATGTTCTGCATTCCAATTAAGTCACTTTACCCTTGGCCTAAGACAGGACGCAGTGGCAGCTGAAGTAGAACATTTTAATGACACCATACAGTACATAACATTTGCACAATATGCAACGTTTACTACTTAAATAGGTGTTTTTATGAAGGTTTATTACAATTCAACATAGTACAATTAATATATACAAGAGAAGTTTTTTTTTTGGGGGGGCACATTATATTACTATGGAAATTAAATTTACAAGTAACCATATGGGGGGGGGCAAGGGTTTGACATATAGTTACTCCTTATACACACCTATATAATTGTGGGTGCGGGTCTCTGTAGAATTGCATGGTTTTTAGGATATTCTACATGGAAAAGGTAAGAACCCACTTAATCTTCCCATATGTCCTGAATACATGCAGAATTATTTAATAACAAATATTTTTAAATTTAAAAAATTGTGTAGATATTCAATACTACACCAAGATGAGAGGCACTAGAGCCCTCAGATGTTGCATAAATTGCACTCTATTCTATGCTAGGAAACGTATAATCTACACTGGATGAGCGGTATCCCAACTGTTAAATTGGATCACCATGTTCAAGAGACCTTTCCTACCTTAAGTGTTATATATCAATATGTGCTAGCCATAAGTTTTACTAAAAATGTGGAATCCCCCCCCCACTAAGTTAACCACACATATCTGCCCAAATTAAAGATAAAATAGAGTAGACAGGTGTTGTTTATACTGTTTACTAAATTACAGTTGATATCAAGAATGGATCTTTGACAGATACTGTTAAATGTAGATCATTAGCTATTTACCTCTGTACCATATGCTATTTGCTTTGTTTAAGTGGCATGTTCACTCTTAATACAAAAACCAGATATTTGATAACTTCTGTTCCTTTGTGGCAAAGATATCTGCCTCCTCGCTGCAGCAGACAGACTCTTCTTCCTGGTCACGTCTGTCAGTTAAGGTGTGACGTGATGCCATGCCCAATTACCTTATAGCTATGACCAGGAATTGGAGCTGCTGTAACTGCAGAGCCACACTGTTCCTGCTTTTGCTCGAAACAAGCTTGAGACAGGAGATGGGGGTGGCGAGGGACCGCATTAGGTAAGTCACTTCAGGGTTATTGTTCGGCATGTATGGATAACGCAAAACCTTGGTTGGGGTGGGGGGCTGTACATTTCTATTAAAAAAAAAAAAAATTAAGGCTGGACATGCCGTTTAACATTTTTAAATCAGAGTAGACAATTAAATAATAGGGCAAAGATGGTTGTAGAGGATGCCAAAAAGGCAAATGTGCTTAACCTTTCTTTACGCCTCTATACACACAAGTCCTTATAGCAGGGACTTAAATAATATGAATGGTATATAAGAGTATTCACCTATCAGAGGGTATGGTACGGAAACAATTAGACACCGTTAATAAGTAGTAATCAGTATGGATTCATTAAAAATAGATGTGGCCTGTTTTTTATGAAGATGTGAATACGAATTTAGATTCTGTCAAAGCAGTGGATGTACTAAACTTATATAATTTTGATATTGTGCCAGACAGGTGACTTATGAATAAACGAAAGGTTCGTACATGCGTGCGATTGCGCCGTACGATGTGTACGAATGGCCCGATAATTGGCCGGTGTATGGGCACTTTTTTGGCTGAAACGGCCACTTGTTTCGAGAACGGGCAACGATCCCCGAATGAGTTGCTGTTTTTTGGCTGATAAAGTGCCCATACGCGGGCTGAAACAGCCACATCGTGCGTTGCAAGTCAACACCTGCGATTGCAGGTGTATGAACCTTAAGGTCTGTGTGAAAAAATAAGAGTACTGTGATACTTTTTCTATGGACTAACAGTTTATTTAGTTGACAAGCTTTAGAGGGCTATACCCTCTTCATCAGGTCAGAGCGAAACTACAATAATTTTCTATACCAAGGTCTGTGTACATGGATAGAGAATTGGTTGTTAGTTTGCATGACGGAAACTCTTATCATACATACCGAGAGTTTCTTTTCCTGGCCATCCCTTCAGGCAGCACCTAATGGTTCACTCCCCTGTCAGCTGGGACAGAAGAAAATAGACACTCCTCCAAACTTACAAATAGTCTCAGCCCCCTCCTAACTATAGTCTATTTACAAAGCACTCAAAGGAGATACATAAAGGGGGCAGGGATTGCTGCCTGAGGGGCTGGTCAGGAAAAGAAACTCTCGGTAAGTGTGATAGGAGTTTCCGTTTTCCTGGCCATCCTCAGGCAGCACCTAATGGGTCGTACCCAAGCAATCTATTCACATGGGGGATAATCAAAAATAAAGTTACACTGACACCTGCAAGTATGCTAAATCAAAAACTAATTAAAATTTTTAGCACTAGCCACAGCCTGTATGATTCTGTGGCCAAAACTTGCTTGAGAGGCAGTTCTCAAATCAAGCTTATAATGCCTGATAAAAGTGGATGAGGTTGACCAATTTGTTGCCCTGCGAAGCTTGTCAGTATTTGCCTCTTCTTCTGCTGCCCATGAGGCAGCTAAACTTCTAGTTGAATGCGCACAGATCTTTTGTGAGGAGGTACCATGCCTTGGACATATGCCTTCTAGATTGCTCTCACCAATTATCTCCTTAAAATGTTGATTGTTGCTGCCTTTTCTCGATCCAAACGGTATGACAACCTTTTGACTCTTTAATAAGAAGCTCTACATAAGCTTTAAGACATCTCACCACGTCCAGAGCAGTTATCTGAGGATCCTTGAGGAGGTCATCTTCATTAACTGCAGGCAAAACTATTGGCTGACTCAGATGAACTCCACTACTGGGTATAAAATAGAAACATGGGGATGAAAATTTAAATATGGTGGAGTTATAGAAAGGGCTTGAAGCTCTTCTGCCTAACGTTAGAGCTATGAGGAGGACTGTCTTCAATGTTTCGTCCCACAAGGTAATTTTATCCAAAGGTTCAAACGGACTTGCTAAAAAGGCTTTTAGGACCAAAGACAGATCCTATTGTGGAAAAATTGATTTACGTGGAGGTTTCAGGCGTAAGACTCCTTGCAGGAATCTTCTAATCAGAGGCTCTTTAAAGAAGGCCCTTGAAGCCACAGCTGAGATGGCAGATATCTGGAGCTTGATGGTGTTTAGTGCTAAACCTCTGTTTAATCCTTCTTGTAAGAATTCTAGAAATTGAGGGATAGAAAATTGAGTGGGATTGTATGTATTATCATACGAAATACTTGAGGGTTCAATATCCATTCTCCGTTGTCCAGGACTGATCTCGACAATGCATCCGCCTGCCAGTTTTCCTTCCCTGGAATATGCATGGCTGACATTATCACCAGAATTGATTGGGCAAATTCCATAATTCAGAATTCAACTCCATCAACATGCTTGGACTTCTTGTATATCGCTGCTGTCAGGTTGTCCGTTCTTACGCACACCACTTTACCCCGAAGTCTTGTACGTAGTGCTTGGAGGGCTTGATGTATGGCTCAGAGTTCCAAAACTCCTGATGGAAGATGGGAGAGATCTCTCTTCCACACCTGCCTTGGATTAATGCGCAGTTAGGGCTCTCCAACCCTTGCCTGTGGCATCTGTGTAAATCTCTACCCAATTCGGCTCCATGAGAGGGGTTCCCTTTCTTAAATTGGCATGAATTGTCCACCAGCTCAGCTGGTTCTTGACTTCCCAAATTAAGGCAAGCCAGAGGCTGAGTTCTCCTGTCCCATATGTCTAACAGAAAAATTTGCAGAGGTCTCATTCTCCAGGCCACCCACTGAACTAAACCAATGGTTGAAGAAGCGCTGTTTTCCTGAACACTGTGGCATATTTGTAGGGCTTGCATTAAAATCTTCAGTATTCTGTCCTTCGCTTTATACAGAAGACTCAGGTTCGTATCTATAGTTGCCCCTAAATAGACTAGTTTCTGCGACGGCTCTAATTGGCGCTTCTGAAGGTTTATTAACCAACCAAAACGAACTAGTGTCTACAGAAATAAGTCTCAATCTTTCAACAGCTGATTCCTGTTTCTTGCCACTACCAATAGGTCGTCCAGATAGTGAAACAGTTGAAGACACCGATATCCCATTCAAGCTACCAGAGCTATTGACACCTTCGTAAAAGTTCAAGGGGATGTCAAGAGGCCGAAAGGAAGACACGTGAACTGATAATGGTCTCTGGAAATTGCAAACCTCAAATATTGATGGTGCTCCTTGGCTATTGGTACATGGAGACAGGCACCCGTAAGATCTATTGAGCAAAGCCAATCCATCGGAAGAATGGCTGAACGAATTCTCTGAATTCCCTCTAAAGCGGGGTTGCCACAGGCTTTGCACAGGTCAATATGGTGTTCTTTCCTGCTCCTCTTCTTAGCTCCTCCCCCTGAATGAATACGCTGGCTGAAACAATATGAATCACAAAGGATTCCAAAGTTGGATAATATCTCTTCTAAAGTCTCTTTACCTTACAGCAGGGGCAGTACTCACCACCTCCCCTCAGAAATAGACTCCATAAGGCAGCCGGCACACACAGCTAAGGGCAACCTGTCAGCTATAGCTTAAAGCAGTTCATAGCAGCAAACTGTAAGAGAATGGGCAAAGTTCGACTGCACAGGACGTGCGAGCGTGAACTTCCGTATAGCCGCAGCTGCGTTAGGAGGGGATCTTCTCGGTGGTCTCCCAGCTTGAGTGGGTGCTAGACCAGCACAACAGCCAGGACATCAACCTATGGTAAGATTACCAGTTGGAAGCAGAGTAAGGGGAAAACTTCATCTCCCAGCTGAGACAGAAGAAAATAGACTATAGTAAGGAGGGGGCTGAGACTATTTGTAAGTTTTGGGGAGTGTCTATTTTCTTCTGTCCCAGCTGACAGGGGAGTTAACCATTAGGTGCTGCCTGAGGGGATGGACAAGAAAAAGAGAGTTGTTGTCAAAGGAGCTTCATCTATTTGGATTAGTATAGTATTTGAGGTTGAATAAAGATGTACGTCCATCCAGTCCAAACCATCCAGCAATATCCTCATTTCCTGCCTAACTGTTGATCCAGAGGAAGGCAAAAAAAACCCCCACCAAATTTATGAAGAGGGAAAATATTCCTTCCTAACTCCAAGTGGCAATCAAAAATTTCCCTGGATCCCTTATGTATCAATACCAGTAACTTGCAACATTCCTTGTTTGCAGAAACTCATCCAGCTTTTTTTGAAACTGACCAATAACCTGCTATCACAAAGTCCATTATTTTACCGTTCTTACAGTGAAAACCCCTTTCCGAACTTGAAGCCTAAACCTTTTTTCTTAAAGTCTTAAGGGATGTCCACGTGTCCTCTGACAAACTCTATTTGTGAATCATACCCCAGATTGTTTAATGTATTTATATACAGTAATCATATCCCCACGCAAGAGCCTTTTCTCCAGCGTACATAATTGTAACTTATCCAATCTTCATAGTCAAGCTCCCCTAATCCCCTTATTAATTTAGTTGCCCTTCTCTGAACCCTTAACATTTCAAAGGTATGGATTCAAGGGAGGAAAATGTTGAGAAAAAAGAGGTATGGATTCAAGGGAGGAAAATGTTATTCTGCCTCTTTACAAAGCATTGGTAAGGCCTCATTTGGAATATGCAGTGCAATTTTGGAATCATGTGTACAAAATGGACATCTTTGAAATGGAAAGGGTTCAGAGAAGGGCAACTAAATTAATAAGGGAATTGGGGGAGCTTGAATATGAAGAGAGACTGGAAAAGTTACAATTATGTACGCTGGAGAAAAGGCGCTTTGTGTCATCAGCAAACACAGAAACATTGCTGACAACACCCACTTCCAAATCGTTAATAAACAATTTAAATAGAAGCGGCCCTGGCACAGAACCCTGTGGCACCCCACTTAGCACTAACAACTACTCTCTGCATCCTATTCATTAGCCAATTTTCTATCCATGTACAATTGTGACTCCCCAGATCAACAGACCTTTGCTTATACATTAATCGCCTATGAGGGACTGTATCAAAAGCCTTTTCAAAATCCAAGTAAACTACATCTACTGCTATGCCAGAGTCTAAATTTCTACTTACTTCCTCATAAAAGCCAAGCAAGTTAGTTTGACAAGATCTATTCCTCCTAAATCCATGCTGGTTACTACTTATATATGTACCATATACTTGGTTAACCAAAGTGCACTTGCATCTTTTATACCATTAATGTTACTATACTCTATGATATCTGTACTTGGATCTTCTATAGTGTATACAGAGGGGAAAAAAATATTAAAGACATTTGCTTTATCGCCACTCTCTGTAACTAACTTATTATGGCCTCTGTTTATACTCGGGTCTTCTTGGGGGAGAAGAGGCCAGACAAGCAGCATACCTGTAGCAATCGAGCGAGGCGCAGTCAGAGGCGCGTAAGTTATGCATGTCCCGCTTACGCAGCACCTCCTGACTGCACCGGACATAAAGGGAAGATGGAGGAGCCCTTACAACAAATGCAGTGCCAGCTGGCCTGTTGCCTAATTCCACCCATATTGCCTCCGCTATAACATCCATATCACCAGTTATCTCTTCTTTTAAATTCGGCTTCAATTCTTTTTTAACATAAACATATACTCCTCCCCTTTTCTTTTTTCTCTATCCTGCCTAAACAAGGTGTATCCTTCTAAATTTACATCCCAATCGTGAGAACTGTTCAACCACATTTCTGCTATACCTATAACATCATACTTTTCATTCAACGCCATTATCTCTAATTCTCCCATTTTGTCAGCCAGGCTTCTCGCATTTGCATTTTAGATTATGATCCTGTAATTTATTCATACACTTTAATACACATGCCTCCCTATCCCCTATGCTAGCCCCACTCCCCTTTTCACCCATCACTGGCCAGTCTACACCCTGTTTACCTCCTGGGCTATCTATCCCAGTGAGACTGATAATACCCTCCCCCCCCAAACCTAGTTTAAAATCTCCTCCAACCCTTTAGCCATCTTCTCCCCTAAAACAGCTGCACAACCATCAGTGAGGTGCAACCCATCCCTACTGAAGAGCCTGTAGCCGACAGTAAAGTCTGCCCAGTTCTCTATAAACCCAAAACCCTTCTTCCTTACACCACCCTTTTAGCCATGCATTAATGCTTCTAAGCTCCTGCTGTCTTCCTAGCTTAGCACGTGGCTGCAGTAGTATTTTTGAAAACACTTGCTTTTAACTTGGCCCCGGTTTACGGACCTCTCCTTCTCCTCTAACTTTGTCATTGGCATCCATGTGAACCAAGACAAAAGGTGCTTGCTTGGGGATATGATTACTGTGTATAAATGCATTAAAGGGCCATACAATAAATTATTTGGGGCATTGTTCATCAATTTAGCATGTCAGAGGACACGTGGACATTCCTTAAGACTTGAAGAAAAAAGGTTTAGGCTGCAAGTTCTGAAAGGGTTTTTCACTGTGAAAACGGTAAAGCTATGGAAGTGTCTTCCAGTGGACGTTATTATGGCAGGTTCATCGGTCAGTTAAAAAAAGCTGGAGGAGTTTCTGCAAACAAGGAATGTTGCAAGTAACTGGTATTAATACGTAAGTAGAGTTGATCCAGGGAAATTTACAATTGCCACTTGAGTCAGGAAGGAATTTTTTTCCCCTTCCTAAATTTGGTGGGTTTTTTGCCTTCCTCTGGATCAACAGTTAGGCAGGAAATAAGGATATTGCTAGATGGGTTGGACTGGATGGACGTATGTCTTTATTCAAATACTATCCTAAGAACGCGGGGTCACACCCGGCCCCACCCAGTAATATCTACACGATCCACAACACGGCGAACCCTAGCACCAGGCAGGCAACACACAGTTGGGCATGATGGGTCTTGGCGGCAGATTACCCTATCTACCTTCCTTATATTGAAGTCCCCTACCACTACTACCTGCCTAGCATTCCTGGTCTTAAGTTCTTCCTCCCTTGTATCAGAGATGGCAGTCCAATGGGTCCTCAAGGGATTAGCCTGCTCCATACACGTTAAAAGCTGTCTTCCTCCACTTTATCACCTAATGCTGCAAATCTGTTGGGATGGGCGAGCTGGGAAGAAGCAACCCTACACTTCCATCCATATTGCACATTGGATGCACATTGCATGGTACTGACAAAACTGTCCCTTCTAATACACAACACCAGCACAGTGACACACCAATCTTGTTTAATTGCCCTTCTTGTATCAATGTCCTTTTTTTTCAATGTCCTTAAGAGCAAGGTCCTTTAGAACAAGGGACTGTGTACAGGTTCCACTCAAGTTCGTTTCCACTCACAGGAAACTTCTTTTTGATATGTCTGCACTGGACCACTTCTATTTAATCTGTTTCTAAATGACTTAACAGTGGGTACTAAGCACAAGGTCTGTCTTTGCTGATGATACAAAATTATGCAAAGCACTGGAAACACAAATGATGTGTTGCTGAAGGCAGGCTTAGATAGATTTCAAAAACGGCAGCAGAATGGCAGATCAGATTCAACGTTGACAAATGTAAGGTGATGCATTTGGGATTTATCAATCCTTGTGTCACCTATATCATAAAGAAGGACAACTAAATTAATATGGGGAATAGAGGGGCTTAACTTTGCAGATAAACTGCAAGAAGAATGTAAAATTATGGCCGTTTACACTAGAGAAACGGCTATAGTGCAGGGATATGATCACTTTACACAAATATATTCATGAACCATATAATAAACTCTGGTGCACTGTACACTTTTTTTGTTGTTGCTTTCATCTGGATCAACTGTTTAATAGGCTAAAAAAGTTGGACTAGATGGACACATGTCTTTCTTCAACCTCCAATAGTGTTGTTGTGGAGCTTAGCCAAGTAAAGGCATGTCTTTAAAAACAGAAGGGCAAGTCCATTAAGCAGCCATTGCCTGGACAGACAGTTTTACTGTTCTGACTAAATGTTAGTTGTTGTGTTTCCGAACCCTTACCTTAAGATTTGATGAGGGAAATCTATACTCCAATTTATACAAGACAATATCTTGCTAGCTGTTGCTGTTTGCTACAGCTAAGTCTTATCTACTTGAACCCTCAAATCATTTCCCAAGATTCCAAGAGAAATGTATTTATTAACATTAAATCTTAGCTGCTACTTTCCTGCCCATTTTGGCTATCTAGGTCATCAGAAAACAAAGAGACCTTACTCTTGATACCCTATGGATAGTAATTTATAATCAGATTCAATATGTGTTGAACAGTGTCTCCAGTACAGAACATTGAGGCACCCCATTAAGAGTTTTAGTCCACATAGGTAAAGCTTCATTTAAAACTACTCTCTGTATGCAATCTTTCAACCAATTCTATTTACATTATCATCCTTTCTGCAGCTCTGCATGTTGTTTCCATTACTGTACATATTAAAGTGAAAATATTGGAGGGTATGTATAAAACCTGCTTCAAAGTTCCACTGATATTGACAGGGGGGTGTACCATCAATCAGAATCCAGAAATCAGGCTGAATAAAACACAGGAATCAGTCAAGACAAAAACCTTTGGGGGGAAAGTGAAATTCTAAACAAATAACCAAGCACAGGAAGCTAGCTTCTGAAGTCTTCTCATCAGACAATAACAAACATCTAGGTTTAAGCAGGAACCAGATCAATTATGGGAAACCTCTTTGTGTTAAAATCACAGCAAGATCCTAAAGCCTCCTGTTGCTTAGAGGAATATCACTCTACATGCAGAGTTCAAAATCAGTGGCAATAACTTACAGTTACAAATAGTGAATTAAAATTTTTAAAGGGAATGTAAACCCTTTCTTCCCTCACCTTATATCTTACATCAAAGTTGTCTTCTTATTTGACAAATTGGTTTCCTATTCGAAAAGGTTTGGTTACTTATTCAGTAAGTTATGGTTTTGGGCATGGAAGCTGGCACCAAAGTCTGCAAAAATGCCATTTCTGCATATTTGAATAAGAAACTAGTGTATTACAATAGGTAAACCGCTTTGGGCCACTGAACACCGCAGAGAGACTTCATATGCTTGGCATATAATTCAGTTGAGTCTAGCCTGGCCCAAATTGGTTTTGGGCATGCAAATTGGCACCAAAGTCTAAAAAATTGCCATTTCTACACATTTAAATAGGAAACTGGTATAATGCAATAGGTAAACCACTTTGGGCCACTGCAGACAGACACATTCATACCCCTGGGATACCAGGGGTATGAGTGGCCCAAAATACTTCTGGCCACTGAACACCACAGACAGACTTGTTCATATGCTTGGCATATAATTCCGTTAAGTTCAGCCTGGCCCAAATTGGTCTTGGGCTTGCAAGTTGGCACTAATTCTAAATAAAATAGCAATTTTAACCATGTGAATAAGAAACTGGCATTTTGCAATAGGTAAACCAGTTTGGACCACTGCAAAACATTGCAGACAGACACATACATACCCCTGGCACATAATTCAGTTGAGTTCAGCCTGGCCCAAAATGGTTTTGGGCATGGAAGTTGGCACCAAAGTCTGCAAAAACGTAATTTCTACATATTTGAATAAGAAACTAGTGTATTACAATAGGTAAACCACTTTGAGCCACTGAAAAAACACCACAGACAGACTTGTACATACCTCTGGCATATAATTCAGTTGAGTGTAGTCTGGCCCAAAATGGTTTTGGGCATGCAAGTTGGCACCAAAGTCTGCAAAATAGCCTTTTCTACACATTTAAATAGGAAACTGGTATAATGCAGTAGGTAAACCACTTTGGGCCACTGCAGACAGACACATTCATACCCCTGGGATATAATTCAGTTGAGTCCAGCCTGGTGGTTTAGACTTGCATGCCCAAAACCACTTTGGGTCAGGCTGGACTCAACTGAGTTATGTGCCAGGAGTAATTATGTGTCTCTCTGCACTGTTTTTCAGTGGCCCAAACTGGTTTACCTATTGCAAAATGCCAGTTTCTTATTCACATGGTTAAAATGGCTATTTTATTTAGATTTAGTGCCAACTTGCATGCCCAAAACCAATTTGGGCCAGGTTGAACTTAACGGAATTATATCCCAGTGGTATGTACATGTCAATCTGCTGTGTTTTTTCAATGGCCCAAAGAGGTTCATCACCTATTGCAAAACACCTGTTTCTTATTCAAATGGCTATTTTGCAGAGTTTGGTGCCAACTTGCATGCCCAAAACCAATTTGGGCCAGGCCGGATTCAACTGAATTATATCCCAGGGGTCTGTCTGAGGTGTTTTTTCAATGGCCCAAAGCAATTTACCTATTGCAAAACACCAGTTTCTTATTCAAATGGCTAGAATGGCTTGCATGCCCAAAACCAATTTAGGCCAGGTTGGACGCAACTGAATTATACCTCAGGGGTTATGTACGTGTCTGTCTTAGGTGTTTTTTCAGTGGCCCAAGCAGTTTACTTATTGCAAAACACCAGTTTCTTATTCAAATGGCTATTTTGCAGACTTTGGTGCCAACTTGCATGCCCAAAACCAATTTGGGCCAGGCTGGAATCAACTGAATCGTATCTCAGGGGTATGTATATGTCTGTCTGCGGTATTTTTTTAGTGGCCCAAAGCGGTTTACCTATTGTAAAACACCAGTTTCTTCTTAAAATGGCTATTTTGCAGACTTTGGTGCCAACTTGCATGCCTAAAATCAATATGGGCCAGGTTGGAGTCAACTGAATTATATCTCAGGGGTATGTGTAAGTCTGCCTGCTGTGTTTTTTCAGTGGCCCAAAGTGGTTTACCTATTGCAAAACACCAATTTCTTATTCAAATCCGAATTAGAAACCAACTTCAGCCTGTGAATAAGAAACTAACTGAATAAGAAACAATCTTCATCTTTCTCAGACATCCCGCCCTGCCAAAACTCATTTCAGCAAGGATGCCCACACATTTCAGGGAGGGTACCCACCCCAAGATTAACGCAGAATCCATTGCATGCAGACACCCACAGGTATACACTCAGACACATGCATACTCATGCATTAGGTCAGGTTCTCTTCATTATCTTTGACCTGCAGCCCTGTACTGTGCAACTTTTAAAGGGGTAATGTTAAATAGTAAGCAGGTGGAATGCAATCTGAGAGACTGTGGCAGATTTAAAGCAATTATTAGGAGATATGGGGTAATTGATAGCATTTAGAAGGTCCCTAACACTTGGCATATAGCCTAATTGGCACGTAGCCCAATTGAGACTTTCCAGGATATTTATTGCCAACAGATTCTGGTAAAAGTCATTCTGAATTGAGAAAGCCAGTCAGATGACTAGCTAAATGTCTTGAAGAACTAAACTTTAAGTCCAGTTGATCTAATTGAATACAACAGATATACCATGACCTGGACGAATGGGAACCCTGCACAAGCATAGTAGGGAGACAATAAATGTAATTAGCAAGTTGTACTGATTTTAAAGTGAAGGCAATTAAACAACATTAATTCTAATTCATCCATGCTTCATGTGTTTTTAATAGGTGTATTTACATGTGTAACTTATGTGACAGACAGACAGACAGACAGACAGAAAGATAGACACTGTAAGCCCCCCTGGTCATACACAAGTGATTTTAATAAGTATAGTAACACTTATAGAAACAACATTGGGCAGAGCTGCAGGGGTAGGATAATGAAGTGAACCTGATGTATGTATGTATAGTTTATTTATAAAGCTCCACAATACAATAAAGTCATACAAGGGGAACAAATAAATACATAGTTCAGTACATAAATATATAAATAGAAGTACTTAGCACAGCTTTGTGCAATGCATTTAGCCGCACAATGACTCAGTGATTTAGCACTGATGCCTTGCAGCACTGAAGTCCTGAGTTTGATTCCAACCTTGGACACATCTGCAAGGAGTTTGTATGTTCTCCCTATGCTTGCTTGGGTTTCCTCCAGGCACTCTGGTTTCCCATGCAATCATAAAGACATACTGATAAGTTGTATGTGTCAAATAAATGTGCTTAGATTTAAGCTCTTTGGGGCAGGGCCTGATGTGAATGTATACATTTAATTCTAAAGGGCTACAGTTAGTGTTATGTAAATCCACAATAATAATAATAGTGTACCTATCTAAAGGTAAATGTTGGAGGATACACATCTGCATGAAAATTGATTTATATCTGACACAATTTTCCGTATAGTATAGTATAGTATAGTATAGTATAGTATTTGAGGTTGAATAAAGACATACGTCCATCCAGTCCAACCCATCCAGCAATATCCTCATTTCCTGCCAAACTGTTGATCCAGAGGAAGGCAAAAAAAACCCACCAAATTTATGAAGGGGAAAAAAAATTCTTCCTGACTCCAAGTGGCAATCGGAAATTTCCCTGGATTAACTCTACTTTATGTATCAATACCAGTAACTTGCAACATTCCTTGATTGCAGAAACTCTTTCAGCTTTCCTTTGAAATTGACCAATGAACTTGCCATCACAACATCCACTGGAAGACAGTTCCATAGTTTTACTATTCTTACAGTGAAAAACCCTTTCCGAACTTAAAGCCTAAACCTTTTTTTTTCAAGTCTTAAGAGATGTTCACGTGTCCTCTGACATGCTTTATTGCTGAACAATGCCCCAGGTAGTTTATTGTATGGCCCGTTAATGTATTTATACATAGTAATCAGATCCCTACGCAAACGCTTTTTATCTAGAATACATAGTTGTATCTTATCCAGTCTCTCTTCATATTCAAGCTCCCCCAATCCCCTATTAATTTAGTGGCCCTTCTGTGAACCCTTTCCATTTCAAAGATGTCCTATTTGTACAAAGGATTCCAAAATTGCACTGCAAATTCCAAATGAGGCCTTACCAATGCTTTGTAAAGAGGGAGAATTACATTTTCCTCCCTTGAATCCATACCTCGCTTTATACAAGACAATACCATGCTTGCTCTACCTGTTGCTGCATGGCACTGCTTGCTACCTTTAAATTTGTTATCCATCAATCCTTTTCAACAGGGATTCACTAAACACAAAGCCATTTATAGTATAAGCAGCACAAGGATCTTTAAGTCCAAAATGCATCACCTTACATTTCTTAACAATGAATCTCATCTGCCACTTAGCAGCCCAATGTGACAATCTATTTAGATCCCCCTGCAACAATTGCACATCCTCTGAAGTTTTTAATGGTCGACGAAGAAGAAAGATTAGTCTGCTTACTGCACACTCAATCCTGCACACATAGTTTTTAACAGTACAAACAATCCTTATTTTCAAACTGTCAAACAATCCTTATTTTCAAACTTTCACACACACCATACAACCATCAAATGATTAAGTGTCCTTCTTTTTTTATGTCCTTGAGATCAAGGTCCTTAAGAGAAAGGGCCACTCACAAGTTCGTTACACTCACAGGAAACTTCCTTTTGTTAGGTCCAAACCACAGTTTCACCTCATCCATTTGAGTGTGGCAGACTGCAATCGCCTCCAGGATCTTTTCAGTGGTGGGAGGTGGGGATGTTTCAGGCATTGGGGAAGCTTCCCCTTGTGCTTCTGGTACATGCTGAACTAGGCCGTCTTCCTCCTCCTCCTGGTGCCGAAACTTCCCCAATTTGGTAAGCGCCTCCTGCGTGCGCTTGGGTTGTGGCACTGGGCGGCTGTGCTGGGATAATTAGGTAAGCGGTACCTAAGTGTCTTACTCAGACTTCTTTGGCAGGTTGCAGTCAGTATTGCAGGATGTTTGCAGGATTTGGTGCATGGAGCTCCTCCACCACGCGTCCTACATGTTGCGCTAGGCCACGCCCCCGTCTATAATAATTTTAGATTAAAACAAACAAATCTCCAAATACTAGTGATACTACTGAAATATTTCCACTACCAAAATTCTGAGGCACACCTCTGGCACTCTGACGTCACACCAGTGTGCCATGGCATACCCTTTGAGAAACTCTGGTCTATGCTCACTAGCAAATACTTGGCATTGCAATAGTATTTGTGAATGGATCACTCAGTAAAGGAAACTAGACTGTCCCACACATTTTTGTTAAATCTCATCAGTGTATATAATGCAGTCTTTGAAACACAAGGTACCTGTCTGCTATATCATTTAAGGTGAGGTGGGCTTAAAAGAGCAAAAAGACCTCCACAGAGCATAAAAAGGGGTATTCCAGGAACTCATGCTATTAAAATAGCATTGCCCAAATAAACCAAGATATAGTAGTATAGTATTTGAGGTTGAATAAAGATATATGTCCATCCAGTCCAACCCATCTAGCAATATTCTCATTTCCTGCCTAACTGTTGATCCAGAGGAACAAAAAAAACCACCAAATTTATGAAGGGGAAAAAATTCCTTCCTGACTTCAATCGGTACGGTAATTAAGAAAATAAGATTTTTTTTTTTCTCACACCCAGCATTCTCAGAGAAATGGACATGCAACATTTCTCCATTATTTCCTCAATGATACACAAACTATAACATAGTAATTGAGGATGAATAAAGACATACGTCCATCAAGTCCAAAACAGATTTTCTTTTTATTTAAATCGTATTTTTTTGATTTACGGTAATTTTTTTTTTTTTTTAAATAAAATGCTTTTTAAGGGAAATATATTGCTATCCAAAGGTTATTCCATCATGAAAAAAATATTAGTTTTTTAATTATATAGAATAAAAATATTTTTTTTTGGTAAATAAATTCCATTAATTCATTCACAATGTCATGCTCTTCCAGAGGTTTTTCTAAGATTATTGGGCAGTTTCTCTGCCTACAAGATATTATCACAGATGCTTGATTTACTTTTGCAGTTCTCAAAACTGAATTTGACTCATCAGAGATCAAATCACAGAGAGTCTCTTCTTCACAGCAAAAATGTTATAACATGAAAAGAATTGACTTGAGAAAAAGACCTTAATCCTATTTTTCTACAAACCTATGAATACAGAACCCCTTCAGTGCTAAGGTTCAAGAAGCTCAGTGAATAGAATAGAAACAATATTTTTCTGATTGTTTGGAGTGGAATAGATCTGGATGTTAGTTTAAGCAAATAACATATGCTGTAATGGTATTGTTTCAGTTGAGTAAATCTATTTAAATTGTTATTATTCTAAAAATCTTCATCTACTTGCATATTAAAGTTATACCAGCAAGAATTAGGGGCATATTTATAAAGCTTCGTTAGGTTTTCGCGGCCGTTTTTACTGACATTAACGCATAAATCGCGTTTAACGCGATTTATAAATGTCCGAAAACGGCCGCGAAAAGTTAACGAAGCGTTAACCCTTCGCGGCAATACTTACCTGTTACCGCCGCTTCTATTTATAAAGCGCCGGTATGTGTTTCGCAGTGCTAGTATCGGCTGTTTTACTTTGCCACCTTGAAGGTGGCGAAAACAGCCGATACTAGCCTCCCCGCGGCGGGGATGGGCAGGCAACCCGCGGCGGGTGGTCGCACCCACCCCGGGAGGCACGCCCACCCCGCCCACAACCCCCCGCGGCGGCGGAGACCACCCGCCGCCCAACCCAATCTCAGAACGGGAGGCTAGGAGGGGCTGCCGGGAAGGGGCCGCAGCAGGTGGTCGCAACCACCCGCCGCGCACCCCCTCCCCAGCAACCCCTCCAAGCCCCCTGCCCCGGCCGCTTCCGGGGAGGGGAAGGGAGGGAGCCGCTGGGAGGGGTGGAGACACCCTCCAGCGGGGCCCTGAGAAGGGCCTTTTGGGGCTTAAGGGGTCCCGCAGCGCGAACCGGGACCCCACTCCCCAGCCCTATCAGGGCCTTTGGCGGCACTTACAAGTGCCTTTGGCTGGGTCACCCCCAGTGTGCGTCTCTTAAAAGAGCCCTTGGGCGGCGTCTTCTTTCTTCCAGTCCCGGCGACACCAGCTCCGCCGAGGCCGCTGACCCCCGAGAGGTACCCCTGCGCCCGCCAGGGGTACCCCCGGGGGGCGCCGGCGACCTCAACGAGGCCGATGTTGCCGGCGTCTTGATCCGACGTCTTCGGGCTGGCGACACCAACACCACTCAGGTCGCCGATGCCAGGCAGACTCACTGCGGCCGCCAGTGAGCCCGCTGGCACTGCCGGCCTCAGCGGAGCCGATGTTGCCAACCGCTTCTTTCTTCAGCCATCTACTGCGATGGCATCTGAGTTCCCCAGCGGAGTGCACCTCTTTATATAGGTTTGCATATAGGTTTGCATATATAGGTCACCCCCAGCGGAGCCGATGTTGCCAACCGCTTCTTTCTTCTTTCTTCAGCCATCTACTGCCATCGCAGTAGATGGCTGAAGAAAGAAGAAAGAAGCGGCTGGCAAAGTTTTGTGTCATCAGCAAACACAGAAACCTTGCTGACAATACCCACTTCCAAATCATTAATAAATAGATTAAATAGAAGCGGCCCCAACACAGAACTTGTGGCACCCCACTTAGCATTTAGTCCATAACGATGAAGCCCCATAACACACTCTCTCCGCATCCTATTCATTAACCAGTTTTCTATCCAGTACAAATGTGCCTCCCCAGACAAATACAGACCTAGCTTATACATTAGTCGTCTATGGGGGGACTGTATCAAAGCCTTTGCAAAATCCAAGTATATACTACATCTACTGCTGTGCCAGAGTCTAAATTTCTACTCCCTTCTCATAAAAGCCAAGCAAGTAAGTTTGACAAGATCTAATGTAATTACGAGGCTTGTAAGACTACCCTTTTTGAATATTGGAATCACATCAGCCTTTTTTCCAATCCAGAGGCACCATCTCGGACATAAGGGAATTAGCAAAAATTAGAAACAATGGCCTATTGTATTCAATTAGATCAACTGGACTGAAATGTTGTTCTTGAAGACGTTTCGCTAGTCATCCGCTGACTTTCTCAATTCAGAATGACTTGTACAAGAATCTGTGGCAATTATGTACCCTGGAAAAATCCCAATTAGCATATCACAGCCAGGTGTTAAGGGTGTGATTAGATAGTGGCTAAGAGGGTTATAGGAACGCCAGAGTAAGGTGTTAAAACAGCATTGTACATGGCAGACAGTTGGTGTCGAACCCCCCCACCTCTATTTAGGCTTGGTTTCTTTATTTTCACATAATGGCCTTTTAACACCTCTCTTGAACCAGTCACGTTCCTTCGCCAGTATGTTAACATACAATCTTCAAAGGTATGTCCTTTATCCTTAAGATGCAGATACACGGCTGAGTCCTGACCCGAGGAATTGGCTCTTCTGTGCTGGGCCATACGTTGATGCAGTTGCTGTTTGGTCTCCCCCACATACAAATCAGAGCATTCTTCACTGCACTGCACTGCATATATGATGTCGCTTTTCTTGTGTTTTGGTATTGGGTCTTTCGGATGTACCAATTGCTGCCTCAGTGTGTTGTTCGGTTTAAAGCAGACAGGGATACTGTGTTTTTGAAAATTCTCTTAATTTCTCGGAGACCCCTGCTACATATGGGATGACCATGTTCTTCCTCCTGTCTTGCTTTTCCTTCACTGTTGGTATTCATGTTCTTTCTTTCCTTCTACTTCTTTTGACAAAGGCCCAGTCGGATATCCACAAGTTTTAAAGGCTCCTCTGAGATGTTTCATTTCTTTAGCCTTCGCCTTGTGCTAGTGGGGATGTTCTCGGCTCTGTGTTGCAGGGTTTATGAGACCCCCAGCTTGTGATCTAAAGGGTGGTGGGAGTAAAAATCAAATACTGATCTGTGTGTGTTGGTTTTCTGTAAACCTCTACTTCCAGTTTACCATTTTCTTAACTTCTACCAAGCAGTCCAAGAAAGCCAGTTTGTTGTTTTGTACCTCTTCCCTTGTGAATTTAATGTTTTGGTCCACCTCAACGAGGCCGATGTTGCCGGCGTCTTGATCCGATGACGTCTTCGGGCGTGGCGACACCAACCCCACTCAGGTCGCCGATGTTGCCAGCGCTTCTTTCTTCTATCTTCAGCCATCTACTGCGATGGCATCTGAGTTCCGCAGCGAGGTGCACCTGTTTATATAGGTTTGCAGAAAACCCTAATTCATTTCTGATGGTCAATTTTTTAATACTTGCTTACATGCTTTACATAACTAATCAGATTTCAGAACTTTCCAGTAATCTGATTGGTTAATGTAAAGCAGCAAACCAGCATTAAAAAATTGACCAATCAGAAATGGATTAGGGTTTTCTGCAAACCTATATAAAGAGGTACACTCCGCTGGGGAACTCAGATGCCATCGCAGAGTAGATGGCTGAAGAAAGAAGAAAGAAGAAGCGGTTGGCAACATCGGCTCCGCTGGGGGTGACCTATATATGCAAACCTATATGCAAACCTATATAAAGAGGTGCACTCCGCTGGGGAACTCAGATGCATCGCAGTAGGATGTGAAGAAAGAAGCGGTTGGCAAACTCGGCTCCGCTGAGGCCGGCAGTGCCAGCGGGCTCACTGGCGGCCGCAGTGAGTCTGCTGGCATCGGCGACCTGAGTGGTGTTGGTGTCGCCAGCCCGAAGGTCGGATCAAGACGCGGCAACATCGGCCTCGTTGAGGTCGCCGGCGCCCCCGGGGGTACCCTGGCGGGCGCAGGGGTACCTCTCGGGGGTCAGCGGCCTCGGCGGAGCTGGTGTCGCCGGCGGGACTGGAAGAAAGAAGACGCCGCCCAAGGGCTCTTTTAAGAGACGCACACTGGGGGTGACCCAGCCAAAGGCACTTGTAAGTGCCGCCAAAGGCCCTGATAGGGCTGGGAGTGGGGGTCCGGTTCGCGCTGCGGGACCCCTTAAGCCCCAAAAGGCCCTTCTCAGGGCCCCGCTGGAGGGTGTCTCACCCTCCAGGGCTCCTCCCTTCCCCTCCCCGGAAGGGCCGGGGCAGGGGGCTTGGAGGGGGTGTGCTGGGGGAGTGGGGTGGCGGGGGGTGGTTGCGACCACCTGCTGCGGCCCCTTCCCGGCAGCCCTCCTAGCCTCCCGTTCTGAGATTGGGTTGGGCGGCGGGTGGTCTGCGCCGCGGGGGGTTTGGGCGGGGTGGGCGTGCCTCCCGGGGTGGGTGCGACCACCCGCCGCGGGTTGCCTGCCCATCCCGCCGCGGGGAGGCTAGTATCGGCTGTTTCGCCACCTTCAAGGTGGCAAAGTAAAACAGCCGATACTAGCACTGCGAAAACACATACCGGCGCTTTAAAATAGAAGCGCTGAGCGTAACAGTAGGTAAGTATTGCCGCGAAGGGTTAACGCTTCGTTAACTTTTCGCGCCGTTTTCGGACATTTATAAATCGCGTTAAACGCGATTTATGCGTTAATGTCAGTAAAAACCGGCCGCGAAAACCTAACGAAGCTTATAAATATGCCCCAATTCTTGCTGGTATAACTTTAATATGCAAGTAGATGAAGTTTTAGAATAATAACAATTTAAATAGATTTACTCAACTGAAACAATACCATTACAGCATATGTTATTTGTCTTAAAACTAACACATCCAGATCTATTCCACTCCAAACAATCAGAAAAATATTGTTTCTATTCTATTCACTGAGCTCTTGAACCTAGCACTGAAGGGGTTCTGTATTCATAGGTTTGTAGAAAAATAGGATTAAGGTCTTTTTCTCAAGTCAATTCTTTTCATGTTATAACATTTTGCGTGAGAAGAGACTCTCTGTGATTTGATCTCTGATGAGTCAAATTCAGTTTTGAAACTGCAAAAGTAAATCAAGCATCTGTGATAATATCTTGTAGGCAGAGAAACGCCCAATAACTTAGAAAAACCTCTGGAAGAGCATGACATTGTGTGAATTAATTAATGGAATTTATTTACCAAAAAAAATATTTTTATTCTATATAATTAAAAACTAATATTTTTTTCTGATGGAATAACCTTTGGATAGCAATATATTTCCCTTAAAAAGCATTTTATTTAAAAAAAAAAAAAATTACCGTAAATCAAAAAAATACGATTTAAATAAAAAGAAAATCTGTTTTGGACTTGATGGACGTATGTCTTTATTCATCTCAATTTACTATGTTATAGTTTGTGTATCATTGAGGAAATAATGGAGGAAATGTTGATGTCCATTTCTCTGAGAATGCTGGGTGTGAGAAAAAAAAAAAATCTTATTTTCTTAATTACCGTACCGATTGAAGTCAGGAAGGAATTTTTTCCCCTCATAAATTTGTGGTTTTTTTGTTCCTCTGGATCAAACGTTAGCAGGAAATGAGATATTGCTAGATGGGTTGGACTGGATGGACATATATCTTTATTCAACCTCAAATACTATACTACTATATCCTTGGTTTATTGTGGCACTTGCTATTTTAATACATGAGTTCCTGGAAACCCCTTTTATTGCTCTGTGGAGGTCTTTTTGCTCTTTAAGCCCACCCTCACCTTAAATGATATGCAGACAGGTACCTTGTGTTTCAAAGACTGCATTATATACACTGATGAGATTTAACAAAAATGTGTGGGACAGTCTAGTTTCCTTTACTGAGTGATCCATTCACAAATACTATTGCAATGCCAAGTATTTGCTAGTGAGCATAGACAACAGAGTTTTTCTCAAAGGGTATGCCATGGCACACTGGTGTGACGTCAGAGTGCCAGAGGGTGCTCCGAATTTGGTAGTGGAAATATTTCAGTAGTATCACTAGTATTTGGAGATTTGTTTGTTTTAATCTAAAATTTATAGACGGGGGCTGTGGCCTAGCGCAACATGTAGGACGCGTGGTGGAGGAGCTCCATGCACCCCAAATCCTGCAAACATCCTGCAATACTGATACTGCAACCTGCCAAGAAGTCTGGTAAGACACTTAGGGTACGCTTACCTAATTATCCCAGACAGCCGCCCAGTGCCACAACCCAAGCGCACGCAGGAGGCGCTTACCAAATTGGGGAAGTTCGGCACCAGGAGGAGGAGGAAGAGGCCCTAGTTCAGCATGTACCAGAAGCACAAGGGGAAGTTCCCCAATGCCTGAAACATCCCCACCTCCACCCACTGAAAAGATCCTGGAGGCGTTGCAGTCTGCCACACTCAAATGGATGAGGTGAAACTGTGGTTTGGACCTAACAAAAGGAAGTTTCCTGGAGTGTAACGAACTTGTGAGTGGCCCTTTCTCTTAAGGACCTGATCTCAAGGACATAAAAAAGAAGGACACTTAATATTTGATGGTTGTTGGGTGTGTGTGAAAGTTTGAAAATAAGGATTGTTTGACAGTTTGAAAATAAGGATTGTTTGTACTGTTAAAAACTATGTGTGCAGGATTGAGTGTGCAGGAAGCAGACTAATCTTTCTTCTTCCATGTTAAAGGGGTGTGGGACTTCTATATTCTAGTAGTACCTGTTGTGTAATCACAAAACAGGTCTGTGAAAGAGTTAATAAGTGTTTGGTTTTTTTTCCCTCTCTTTCTGGCTCTTGCACTAATTGGTGTGGGGGGGGGTGGGGCCTATTAGTTAAATAGGATTCACAGTGTTGGGCCTGTGGTTTGGACCTAACAAAGGAAGTTTCCTGTGAGGGTAACGAACTTGTGAGTGGCCCTTTCTCTTAAGACCTTGATTCAAGGACATAAAAAAAGGGACACTTAATCATTTGATGGTTGTATGGTGTGTTGTGAAAGTTTGAAAATAAGGATTGTTTGACAGTTTGAAAATAAGGATTGTTTGTACTGTTAAAAACTATGTGTGCAGGATTGAGTGTGCAGTAAGCAGACTAATCTTTCTTCTTCCAGTTAAGGGGTGTGCTGGACTTCTATATTCTAGTATTGTACCTGTTGTAATCACAAACAGGCTGTGAAAGGGTAAAAGTGTTTGGGTTTTTTCCCTCTTTTCTGTCTCTTGCACTAATTGGTGTGGGGGTTGGGGCCTATTAGGTAAATAGGATTCACAGTGTTGGGCTGTGGTGTTGGACCTAACAAAAGGAAGTTTCCGTGAGTGTTAACGAACTTGTGAGTGGCCCTTCTCTTAAGGACCTGATCTCAAGGACATAAAAAAAGGACAATTAATCATTTGATGGTGTGTATGTGGTGTGTGTGAAAGTTTGAAAATAAGGATTGTTTGAAGTTTGAAAATAAGGATTGTTTTGTACTGTTAAAAACTATGTGTGCAGGATTGAGTGTGCAGAAAGCAGACTAATCTTTCTTCTTCCAGTTTTAAGGGGTGGTGTGCTGGACTCTATATTCTAGTATTGGACCTGTTGTAATCACCAAAAGGCTGTGAAAGGGTTAATAAGTGGTTTGGGTTTTTTTTCCCTCTCTTTCTGGCTCTTGCACTAATTGGTGTGGGGGTTGGGGCCTATTAGTTAAATAGGATCACAGGTGTTGGGCCTGTGGTTTGGACCTAACAAAAGGAAGTTCCTGTGAGTGTAACGAACTTGTGAGTGGCCCTTCTTTAAGGACCTTGATCTCAAGGACATAAAAAAGGACACTTAATCATTTGATGGTGTGTATGGTGTGTGTGAAAGTTGATGAAAATAGTTGTTTGACAGTTTGAAAAATAGGATTGTTTGTACTGTTAAAAACTGTGTGCAGGATGAGTTGGCAGTAAGCAGACTATCTTTCTTCTTCCATAAAGGGGTGGGTGTGCTGGAATTCTATATTCGTATTGTACGTTGTAATCACAAACAGTCTGTGAAAGGGTTAATAAGTGTTTGGTTTTTTTTTCCCTCTCTTTCTGGCTCTTGCACTAATTTGGTGTGGGGGTTGGGGCTATTAGTTAAATAGGATTCACAGTTGTTGGGCCTGTGGTTTGGACCTAACAAAAGGAAGGTTCTGTGAGTGTAACAAAATTGTGAGTGGCCCTCCTCTTAAGGACCTTGATCTCAAGGACATAAAAAAGGACATTGAAACAAGAAGGGCAATTAAACAAGGTTTGGTGCGCACTGTGTGGTGGTGTGTGGTTGTTATTAGAAGGGACAGTTTTGTCAGTACCATGCAATGTGCATCGGCCACATGTTAGGAACCTGGAGCAGAGTTCGGGGAACCTAGTCTGTGTCAGGTGTGAGTGGGTTTGCCCGTTTGGAAGCTGAGGTGGAGAGTCTAAGGGGGCCAGTTGCAGCGTGCGGGGGGATATGGCAAGAACTGGGGGGGGTCAGCAGGCACTGGCTGCGGGCCAGTATAGAGGTGGGTGGAAGAGGGACAAGAAAGGATGAGGAGAGGAGAGGTTAGTTTTGTTAGGGTTACTAGGGGAAGTGGGGGACGGAAGAGTAGGGGGGGTCTTCCCAGATTGGTCCATCCCACAACAGATTTTGCGCCTTAGGTAATGAAGTGGAGGAGGACACCTCGGAATTAGCGTGTATGGAGTGGGCTAGTCCCTTGAGCACCCAGGGACTGCCATTCTGACACAAGGGAGGAGAAACGAGGGTCAGAATGCAAGGCAGGTGGTAGTGGGGGGACTCATTATAAGGAGGTAGATAGGGTAATCTGCCGCCAATACCCTACATGCCGAACTGTGTGCTGCCTTGCTGGTGCTAGGGTTCGACATGGTGGTGGATCGTGTAGACAGTTAATTGGGGGGGCCGGGTGTACACCCGGTCTTGGTTCAACATTGGTGCCACATGACAAAGTTAGAGTGGAGGTTAGTCCTTACAATTGTGAGTGGCCCTTTCTCGTAAGGACCCTGATCTCAAGGACATAAAAAAAGAAGGACACTTAATCATTTGATGTTGTATGGTGTGTGTGAAAGTGTGAAAATAAGGATTGTTTGACAGTTGAAAATAAGGATGTTTGTACTGTTAAAAACTGTGTGCAGGATTGAGTGTGCAGTAGCAGACTAATCTTTCTTCTTCCAGTTAAAGGGGTGTGCTGGACTTCTATATTCTAGTATTGTACCTGTTGTAATCACAAACAGGCTGTGAAAAGGTGTAATAAGTGTTTGTTTGTTTTTTCCCTCTCTTCTGGCTCTTGCACAATTGGTGTGGGGGTTGGGGCTATTAGTTAATAGGATTCACAGTTGTTGGGGCCTGTGGTTTGGACCTAACAAAAGGAGTTTCCTGTGAGTGTAACGAACTTGTGAGTGGCCCTTTCTCTTAAGAACCTTGATCTCAAGGACATAAAAAAAGGACACTTAATCATTTGATGGTTGTATGGTGTGTGTGAAAGTTGAAAATAAGGATTGTTTGACAGTTTGAAAATAAGGATGTTTGTACTGTTAAAAACTATGTTGCAGGATGAGTGTGCAGTAAGCAGACTAATCTTTCTTCTTCCAGTTAAAGGGGTGTGCTGGACTTCTATATTCTAGTATTGTACCTGTTGTAATCACAACAGGCTGTGAAAGGGTTAATAAGTGTTTGGGTTTTTTTTTCCCTCTCTTTCTGGCTCTTGCACTAATTGGTGTGGGGGTTGGGGCCTATTAGTTAATAGGATTCACAGTTGTTGGGCCTGTGGGTTTGGACCTAACAAAAGGAAGTTTCCTGTGAGTGTAACGAACTTGTGAGTGGCCCTTTCTCTTAAGGACCTTGATCTCAAGGACATAAAAAAAGACACTTAATCATTTGATGGTTGTATGGTGTGTGTGAAAATTTGAAAATAGGATTGTTTGACAGTTTGAAAATAAGGATTGTTTGTACTGTTAAAACTGTGTGCAGGATGAGTGTGCAGTAAGCAGACTAATCTTTCTTCTTCCAGTTAAAGGGGTGTGCTGGACTTCTATATTCTAGTATTGTACTGTTGTAATCACAAACAGGCTGTGAAAGGGTTAATAAGTGTTTGGTTTTTTTTCCCCTCTCTTTCTGGCTCTTGCACTAATTGGTGTGGGGTTGGGGGCCTATTAGTTAAATAGGATTCACAGTTGGTGGGCCTGTGGTTGGACCTAACAAAGGAAGTTTCCTGTGAGTGGCCCTTCCTCTTAAGGACCTTGATCTCAAGGACATAAAAAAAGGACATTGAAACAAGAAGGGCAATTAAACAAGGTTTGTGCGTCACTGTGTTGGTGTGGTGTATTAGAAGGGACATTGTTGTCAGTACCATGCAAGTGCATCGTGCCACATGTATAGGAACCTGGAGCAGACGTTCGGGGAACCTATGTCTGTGTCAGGTGGTGAGTGGGTTGCCCGTTGAAAGTGAGGTGGAGAGTCTAAGGGGGCAGCTTGCAGCTTTGCGGGGATTGGCAGAACTGGGGGTCAGCGCAGGCACGGCTGGGGCCAGTATAGAGGTGGGTGGAAGAGGACAAGAAAGGATGAGGAAGGACGGTAGTTTTGTTAGGGTTACTAGGGAAGTGGGGGAC
The DNA here is from genome assembly GCA_019447015.1 of Hymenochirus boettgeri. Taxonomy (NCBI): domain Eukaryota; kingdom Metazoa; phylum Chordata; class Amphibia; order Anura; family Pipidae; genus Hymenochirus; species Hymenochirus boettgeri. The sequence continues at coordinate 64,408,979 of CM033472.1, forward strand.
GGAAGAGTAGGGGGGCTTCTTCCCAGATTGTCCATCCCAACAGATTTGCGCCTTCCTTAGGTAATGAAGTGGAGGAGGAACACCTCGGAATTAGGTGTATGGGAGGGGCTAGTCCCTTGAGGGGACTGCCATCTCTGATACAAGGGAGAGGAACGAAGGGTCAGGAATGCAGGCAGGTGGTAGTGGTAGGGGACTCCATTATAAGGAAGGTAGATAGGGTAATCTGCCGCCAAGACCCTACATGCCGAACTTGTGCTGCCTGCCTGGTGCTAGGGTTCGACATGTGTGGATCGTTAGACAGATTATTGGTGGGGCCGGTGTGACCCGGCGGTCTTGGTCACATTTGGTGCCAATGACAAAGTTAGAGGTGGAGGTTAGGTCTCTTAAACATGATTTCCGAGAACTAGGGGCCAAGATAAAAGCAAGGACCTCCAGGGTAGTGTTTTCAGAAATACTACCGCAGCCACGTGCTAAGCCAGGGAGACAGCGGGAGCTTAGGAGCATTAATGCGTGGCTAAGAAGGTGGTGTAAGGAAGAAGGGTTGGGTTTATTGAGAACTGGGCAGACTTTGCTGTCGGCTACAGGCTCTTAGTAGGGATGGGTTCACCTCACTGATGGTGGTGTGCAGCTGTTTTAGGGGAGAAGATGGCTAGAGGGTTGGAGGAGATTTTAAACTAGGTTTGGGGGGGGAGGGTATTAGCAATCTCACTGGGATAGATTGTCCAGGAGGAAAGCAGGGTGTAGATAGGCCAGTGGTGGGTGGAAGGGGGGGTGGGGCTAGCATAGGGGATAGGAGGAATGTGTATCAAAGTGTACAAATAATTACAGGATCATAATCTAAAATGTATGTTTGCAAATGCGAAGAAGCCTGGCTGACAAAATGGGTGAATTGGAAATGATGGCATTGAATGAAAAGTATGAGTAATAGGTATAGCAGAAACGTGGTTGAACAGTTCTCACGACTGGGCTGTAAATATAGAAGGATATGCCTTGTTAGGCAGGACAGAAAAAAAAAGGAAGGGGGAGGAGTATATGTTAAAAAAGAATTGAAGCCAAATTTAAAAAGAGAGAAGCTGGTGATATGGATGATATAAGTGGAGGCAATATGGGTGGAATTAGGCAACAGGAAAGGTGGGGGGTAATGTCATTGTTGGTGTCTGCTATAAGCCGCCAAATGCTAGCAGAGAGGAGGTGAGTCAACTTCATATGCAGTTGGCAAGGGCTGCAAGTTTGGGGAGTGTGCTCATTATGGGGACTTCAATTACCCTGACATTGATTGGTGTGGTGGAACTGCATCACAGAAAAAGGCGATGAGTTCCTGAATTTGCTGCAGGATAATTTTCTCTCACGGTGGTGAGTGTTCCTACTAGAAAGGAGCTCTTTGGATCTGGTAATATCTAACATTGTGGAGCGCATATAGACATAAAGGTAACTGGAGGCTTAGGGAATAGTGACCATGAAATAGTGGCATTTGGACTTGGTTATCGAAAGGTAGGTGCGCTGGGTTAACCAAAGACATTTAATTTCAGGAAAGCAAATTTTCCCAGGTTAAAAGCAGCTCTTCAGAATGTCAACTGGGATAATGTATTATCAGGTAAAGGTACGAACAGAAGTGGACTGTGTTCAAGGGGATTTTAAGCCAGTTCCATCTAAATTTATACCCTTGGAAATAAATGTAAAAAAATAAATCCGCGCCCATGTGGCTGAATTCTGATGTAAAAGGCAAATGGTAAGGAAGAAAAAGGCATTCAAACCTTTAAGGCCGAGGGAACGGAAAGGGCCTTTAGGGAGTATAAAAACTGTAACAAGGAGTGTAAGAAAGCAATCAAACTAGCTAAAATTAATAATGAAGTTAGGATAGCTGAAGAAAGCCACCACTAAGCCTAAACATTTTTTTAAGTATATTAATAGTAAGAAGAGGACTGAGTATGTGGCACCATTAATTAATGGGGATAAGTTGAGTTACGGAGGATGGCGATAAACAAATGTCTTGAATAATTTTTTTCCCTCTGTAACACTATAGAAGATCCAAGTACAGATATCATAGAGTATAGTAGCAATAAAGTATACAAGATTCAAGTTCACTTTGGTTAACCGAGGATATGGTACAGAAAGAACTAAATAGGTTAATATTAATAATTCCTGGACCGGATAAAATACATCCTCGGGTACTTAGGGAGCTAAGTTCAGTTTTATCTAGGCCATTGTTTCTTATTTTTGCTGATTCCCTCATGTCCGGTGGTGTGCCTCTGGATTGGAAAAAGGCTGATGTTTATTCCAATATTCAAAAAGGGTAGTCGTTCACAGCCGGGTAAACATACAGGCCTGTAAGTTTAACTTCAGTGGTGGGAAGATCCTGGAAAGTTTAATAAGGGAACATGTTCTAGAGTATGTTTCAAGGACTGACATAAGTAGTAACCAGCATGGATTTAGGAGGAATAGATCTTGTCAACTAACTTGCTTGGCTTTTATGAGGAAGTAAGTAGAAATTTAGACTCTGGTATAGCAGTAGAATGTAGTTTACTTGGATTTTGCAAAGGCTTTTAATACAGTCCCCCATAGGCGACTAATGAATAGCTAAGGTCTGTTGGTCTGGGAGTCACATTTGTACATGGATAGAAAAATTGGTAATGAATAGGATGCAGAGAGTAGTTTAATGGGGCTTCATCATTATGGACTAAGTTGCTAAGTGGGGTGCCACAGGTTCTGGTGTGGGGCCGCTTCTATTTAATCTATTTATTAATGATTTGGAAGTGGGTATTGTCAGCAAGTTTCTGTGTTTGCTGACGACAAAAACTTTGTCGACCATTAAAAACTTCAGAGGATGTGCAATCGTTGCAAGGGGATCTAGATAGATTATCACATTGGGCTGCTAAGTGGCAGATGAAATTCAATGTTATAAATGTAAGGTGATGCATTTTGGACTTAAAAATACTTGTGCTACTTATACTATAAATGGCTCTGTGTTAAGTGAATCCCTTGTGGAAGGGATCTTGGAGTTTTGGTGGATAACAAACTTAAAGGTAGCAAGCAGTGCCAGGCGGCAACAGCCAGAGCCAGCATGGTATTGTCTTGTATAAAGTGAGGTATGGATTCAAGGGAGGAAATGTGGAATCCTGTGTACAAAAAGGACATCTTTGAAAATGGAAAGGTTCAGAGAAGGGCAACTAAAGTAATAAGGGGATTGGGGGACCTTGAATATGAAGAGAGACTGGAAAGTTACAATTATGTATGCTGGAGAAAAGGCCCTTGCGTGGGGATATGATTACTGTGTATAAATACATTAACGGGCCATACAATAAACTATCTGGGGCATTGTTCACCAATGAACATGTCAAAGGACACGAGGACATCCCTTAAGACTTGAAAAAAAGGTTTAGGCTTCAAGCTCGGAAAGGGTTTTCACTGTGAGAACGGTAAGGCTATGGAACTGTCTTCCAGTGGACGTTGTAATGGCAGGTTCATTGGTCAGTTTCAAAAAAAGCTGGATGAGTTTCTGCAAACAAGGAATGTTGAAAGTTACTGGTATTGATAACATAAATGAGTTGATCCAGGGAAATTTCCGATTGCACTTGGAGTCAGGAAGGAATTTTTTCCCCCTTCATAAATTTGGTGGGGTTTTTTTTGCCTTTCTCTGGATCAACAGTTAGGCAGGAAATGAGGATATTGCTAGATGGGTTGGACTGGATGACGTATGTCTTTATTCAACCTCAAATACTATACTATACTATGTCTCATTGTTGAGACAGGACTTACAAGGCCTCCGTGGAGGGTTAAAAGACATAGAACAGTGAATTAGCGCACTAGAGGACATTATACCTCCCCTACAACAGGCAAGTGACGGACACCACGCCACATTTAAACGCTCATGACCCGTAATGACGACCTTAAAAACAGGCTCCGTCGCAGTAACCTACGCTTTGTGGGAGTACCAGAGAGGGTGGCCTTTTTGAAAAACTACTGACTGACACATACGGCAAAGAAAAGTTCTCACTCTGTTCGCGGTGGAACGTGCCCACTGTATCTTGCCGAGGACCACCCGAACATTAATTGCAAAACTATTAAATTATAAAGATAGAGACAACGCTCTCCGACCAGAGAGGCTGGAACATACCATTTCAAAACACACAAACAGCCATTTACCCAGACTTCTCAGTCGAAATACAAAAGCAACACGCAAATTCACAGACGTGAACAATGACTAAAAATGCGCCAAATCAAATACTCTATGCTATACCCAGCACGCCTAAGGATTACAGAAGGAGTCCAGACCCACTTCTAACACACACCGGAGGAAGTCTCATCCTGGCTGGACAAAATTGAAAACGCAACGCACCTGCTCCATCACTCATGGCCTCTAAAGTAGCCTCCAAAACTGGCCCTCCCCACAAACACCTACCCAGCGACCACTCTACAAATATGGACCAATTACAGACTCAAATTTAAAAGGAATACAACCAACAGATAAGTAATCTTTAACACCCAAATTATAAACAATCTCTAAAGTGAGTGAACTATAGCTATAAGTTTATAAGACAAAGAACAGAATTTTAAGGGACTACCTCATAACTTTTATATGATAACTAATCGTACAGTCACAACCTGAGACGGAAAGGAACTCCCCCCCACGACGCCAAAATACAAGCTCATACACTTCCTCTACTTCATTCCTAGCGAATTGCTCTACTATATATATGTTTTAAAGGGTATCTCCACTCATATTTCAAGGTTTGGTAATCCAGTTCTATTGAAGAACGGGAGGTAAAGGACGCTGTGCCTTACCATCCGTTCTTCAATAGAACAAACAGGAGACTGGTGGAGAAGTTAAGAAACGACCGGATCGCTCGCTCCTCCGGCATGTAGTCTGACAGGTCCCGACGGACCTTGTCTTCTATGCGCATAGATCGTGCTTTATAGGCTTTATATGAACCTTTCAGCACACCACGACAACATGGCACCCGATGTATGGTGAGCCTTGATACCGCCAAGGCCTTCAATTCCATGGAGTGGCCGTAACCTGTGGTCGGTCCTCCGCAGGTATGGTTTTGGGCCTAATTACTTAATGGGTACCTATTATACACAAACCCAAAACACAAGTCCTAGCAAACGGTTGGAAATCCACCAACTTTACTATGACCAGAGGTACGAGACAGGGTGCCCACTCTCCGCACTATTGATCGCACTAGCAGCTGACCACTGGCATCTCAAATCAGACACTGCTCCAACATACCAGGTCTATAAAAGGGATCTCAAAGAAGTCGTCAGCCTATATGCCGATGATATATTCTATACCTACCGACCAAGAACAATCACTACTTACCGCACTAACACAATTAAGGATTTGGCACACATTCGGGCCCTCACTATAAACTGGTCCAAGTCAACAATTCTGCCAATAGACACATATCCCCCAAACTTCCTCTCTAACAGTATGCCACTGGTTAAGAGTTGACAAAATGAAATCCTGGGAATCCAAATCAGCAACAATTCAGCTGACTTTCCCAACTCAACCTCAAACCTTTCATACAATTCCTAAAATCAAGAATACAGGTTCTGGTCTAAACTCCCGTTGGAGTTATGGGTAGAGCGAACATCACAAAAATGATTTTGTTACCGAAACTGCTTTATATATTGTGGCACTCCCCTGTATTTCTCCCCTCAAATACTTAATCATTGAAACAATGGTAAGAGCCTTTATATGGGGGCACAGTAGACATAAATTGCCCTGGCGGGTTTGCAGAGACCACAGATCTGGAATAGCAGTGCCAATTTCAATGTATACTACTTATCAGCACAATTATCACATATGCCCCACTGGTGCAATACTGAAGCAGAAAGATTCCATACTCTTCTGACCACCTCACAAGGTAACCCAGATCCCTGACCCAATATGCATTATAACTCGTGGCTTGAGAGGAAATACCTCTAAAAGTTCAACACATCCGCTCTTAATCAAGCATATAAAATCTGGGATACAACACTTAAAAAAAATGAACATGCCCCAGGTCAATCTGCAGACCCGCTATGGTACAATACTGCTCTAAAAGAATTTCTCACAGTCTCCCCCGAGCCGGAGATTTGGTATGCTTATATATCTATCACTATCAACATATAGTTAAGGATAATATGCTAAAACCTTTTACGAACTTAAAAGTGAAATGATTTACCAAATTCAATGTTTTTTAGATATTTACACTTCGCCATGCTTTTGTGACCCAATTTTCCTCTTCCCCAATACAATAAGAGGAACTCTTACTGGAATAATAAGGCCCTAACCTAACAAATTAATCTCACAAATATATACGCACATCTTAAATTGCATGATGCAAAAACAAACTACTGCCAAAAAATCATTGTGAGAGGCAGACCTGGGTCCTCTCACCACAGAGAGGGGAGGAAGCATTAACAGCTCATAAGATGGTCTCCCCCAAAGGCATCTGACAAACTGACTTTTATATGTTTTGCATCAAACTACCTGACCCCGATTCAAATATCTAAGTTTAAGACCAATAGAAGTCCCACTGTGTCCAAAATGCTAAACGAGTCAGGGAACCTTCTTCCATATGATTTGGTCATGCCCACGTATCCAGGGATATTGGTACCAGGTACTTACCTTTCTACATGACCATATGGGCTCCCCGGGGGCATGGACCCTAGGGTCTGTCTGCTCGGTACACAGAACATATACCAGCGATAAATTCAAGAAGATATTTCTGGTAGAGGTGTTATTCATAGCAAAAAAATTGATAGCCAAAACATGGATACAAGCAAGTACAATACCAGAGATGTCATACTGGAAGTCTACAGTTAACTCTGTATTACCATATAGAACTAATGTATCAACAAAGAGGTTGCCCTACAAAATTTACTAATGTGGAGAGAGTGGGAATCTCTGTAATAACTTGTAATGAGGAATAATTTCATTATAATAGAAATGAAAAAGGAAACTACATCTATGGGAACAAATGTTTAAAATAGAACATTTTTGGGAGGAGGGTACCTTGTCTAATGACTGCAGCACAGTTACATTGTTGTTAATATAAGCTTATGAAAGGTAATATTCCTAAGATACCAGCAGCCACCAAGATAAATATACAACTCACTAACAAAATCCGAGTGAACCACAACTGAGTGAAACCAATGGACACCGCTCCAAGGACGAACTTCTTTATTTCCACCCCCAAGTTCCAACCGGACTTACCCACTGCAAATTATTAACAACAGACTCAAAACAATACACAACAGCTGTTCTTTATTGCAAAATTTATTGAAAATGTTGTAATTTTCCTTGTTTAAAAAAAGAAAATAAATAAACAGATCCTCCTGTCGGAGGGATTAAAAAAAAATGATTATAGACATTTTAGTGCAGTCTATGTAGTGTGTCTTATCATTACATTAAAGGGCATTACATCCCCAAAACTAAAAATTTAATCCACTACTGACACCACTGGTCCCTGCAGTGCCCGTTCAAAATCCAGGAAACTGAAGAGTAGGAGCTTTCTGTGTATCATCCTGTCCCTGCTTCAGCCACAGTAAGGACTGTGACATGCACAGGGGAGCCCCCTCCCTCCAGATCCCTCTTGGAGGGATCTACATGTGCCCTACCTCTAAAAACATTAAATATATTGTAGGTCACCCTAGCCCACCCCCAACTGCCAGGTTCTTTGTTAAAAAAAGCAGCAGAACTCTACTTACATTACTTCACCCCAAGCGCTCTGCATTACCGGCAGCCAGGTCTCTGATTGGCTGCCTCTCAGCCATCACAGATGCGGCTGCCAGTCCAGCCACGTTTGCAACCCCAGCAAGAAAGGGCGGGGAACAGAGCCACCAGGGGAACAAAGTAATGTAAATAGAGTTCTGCTTCTTTTTAAACAAATAAACCTGGTAGTTGGGGGTGGGCTAAGGTGCCCACATATATATATATACTAGACATTAAGCCCGCTACAATAACGGGCGCTAGAAGCCCAGAGTGCCCTTAGTGTCCCAAGGCCATAGTCCTCCTCCATGTCCCAAGGCCAGGGGCCCCCTCTTCCCAAATACAGAGGCCCCCCTCTGTACCAAATCCAAGCCCCCCCCTCTGTACCAAATCCAGGGCCCCCCCTCTGTACCAATCCAGGGGCCCCCTCTGTACCAAATCCAGGGGGCCCCCTCTGTCCCAAATCAAGGGCCCCCATCTGTCCTGAATCCAGGGCCCCCCTCTGTCCCAAATCCAGGGGCCCATGTCCCAAGCAACCTTACCTGCAGTTTGTTAATTGCTGTCTCCCTCCATGTGTTTCCTGTTGTTTCTCCCTCTAGTGGTGAGTCAATAGAAACTGCAGACACTCTCCCTAGGGTGACATTAGGAATCATAGACTCTCCTCTAGTGGTGAGTCAATAGAACTGCAGAGACTCTCCCTCTAGTGGTGAGTCAATAGGAATGCAGAGACTCTCCCTCTGTGGTGAGTCCTAGGAACTGCAGTGACACACACACACGGACACAGGGTGCAAACTTAGGGGCATATTTATAAGGAACGTGTTAGCGCAAAAAAAATTACCGCGCACATCGCGGCCCGAAATAGCGCTTCGCCGTATTTATAACGGCGAGCGCTATTCCCGCGATACCTATAGGCCGCGCGATGTCGCTGCGTAATTTTAACCCCTTCGCGGCGATACTATATAGTATCGCCGCGAAGGGACTTAAATCCCTTCCCGACGCCGCTCCTAAGGGGGCGGGGCACACGCCCACACCCCCGCGGCGGCAGCGGCGACCACCCGCCGCCGCCGGCCCCACACCCCCGCGGCGGCAGCGCGACCACCCGCCGCCGCCGCCACTTCCCACAGCCCTCCCAACCCTTCCCCTTCGCCGGCATCTCGGACGGGAGGCTAGAAGGGGCGCCGGAAGGGGCCGCACAGGTGGTCGCGACCGACCCCCGCCACCCCCTCCCCGGCAACCCTCCACCCCCGCCCGGCCGCTCGCGGGAGGGACGGGAGGGAGCCGCTGGGGTGGGTGGAGGCTCCCCCAGCGGGGCCCTGAAAGGCCGTTTGGGCTGAGGGTCCCTCAGCTCGAACCGGGACCCCCCTCCCCCCGGCCCTTACAAGGCCCTTGCGGCACTTCTACAATGCTTTGGCGGGGTTCCGCAGCTGAACCGGGACCCCCAGTGCGCTCTTAAAAGAGCCCTTGGGCGACGTCTTTCTTCCGCCCGGCGATCACCACTCCGCCGAGGCGCCGACCCCGAGAGTACCCTGGCGCCAGGGTACCCCCCGGCGGGCCGGCCGGCGACCTACGACGGCCGATGTTGCGGTCTTGATCCGACGCGACGTCTTCGGGCTGGCGACACAACCCCACTCAGGTCGCCGATGCCAGGCAGGCCACTGCGGCCGCCATGAGCCCGCTGGCACCGCGCCGCCTCACGGAGCCGATGTTGCACCGCTCTTTCTTCTTCAGCCTCTACTGCGTGGCATCTGAGTTCCGCGGCGGAAAGCTCCTCTTATATAGGTTTGCAGAAATCCTAATCCGTTTCTGATTGTCTTTTTAATACTTGCTTACATAACCAATCAGATTTCGGAAAGTTCTGAATTGTCAGTGCCGCAAGGGCCCTTGTAAGGGCCGGGGAGGGGGGTCCCGGTTCGAGCGGCGGGACCCCCTAAGCCCCAAAGGCCCTTCTCAGGGCCCCGCTGGAGGGAGCCTCCACCCCCCCAGCGGCTCCCTCCGTCCCCTCCCCGGGAGCGGCCGGGGCGGGGGGTCTTGGAGGGGTTCGGGGAGGGGTGCGCGGCGGGTGGTCGCGACCACCTGCTGCGGCCCTTCCGGCAGCCCCTTCTAGCCTCCGTTCCGAGATTGCCGCGAACGGGGAACGGGTTGGTAGGGGCTGCTGGAGTGGCGCGGCGGCGGGTGGTCGCCGCTGCCGCCCGGGGGTGTGGGCGGGTGGGCGTGTCTCCCGGGGGCGGGTGCGACCACCCGCCGCGGTTTGCCTGCCCATCCCGCCCGGGAGGTTAGTATCGCTGACTTCGCCACCTTCAAGGTGGCGAGTAAAACAGCCGATACTAGCCGAGCGAACCAGTACCCGGCCGCTTTATAAATAGAAGCGGCGGTACCGGGTAGTATCGGCGCGAAAGGTTAACGCTTCGTAACTTTTCGCGGCGCTTTTCGGGGCTTTATAAATCGCGTAAACGCGATTCATCGTTAATGGCCGCGAAAACGGCCGCGAAAAGTTAACGAACCTTTATAAATATGCCCTCTTAGGGTTTTATTATATGTATTTTTCAGGTGGACATGCCCTTTAACTATAACATTTTATTACCAATATACACTTAAAGTGCATAAAAAATAGGAGTTACAACATTAAGTCCATGGCTTGCAAGTGTGTGGCGGTCTAAAAAAGTTTGAGAATTACTACTAGACTAGAGAAAAGTTAAAGGATAAGTGCACTGTAAAATCAAGTTATGTTCAGTTGCTGCAGCTTTAAAAATACTGTTGCCATATTTTTTTTTTACCTATGCCCCTCCAGAGCCTAGCTTTGTGCCTTGAAAGCTGACATCTTGTTACTGGTTTGCTGAATGTTAACTCCGCCCCTCTGAGATTTCCTCTGCTTTCTCCTGCTTGAGCCTCAAACATAATGCCTGTGAGTTCTGTGCACACGCACGTACACGGAACTCACAGCTTACCATTTGAAGCTCAGCAGGAGAGTGCACGGAACTCACAGGCATTACCGTTTGGAAGCCTAATACGTGATACCACGGCTTAAAAAATATGGCGCCTTATTCCAAAAACTATATACCTGTGGACATTCCAATATCAAGTGCCTTAATTTCTTGTGAAGCTGAGCATTAAGGCCATGTAGGCTCTCCTTGGGTTATATGAGATAGAGTATTATATGTGCTTGTTGTAGAATAAAGATTGTATAGCTATGTTTTTTGCTGCTGGTGATACTAGGGTGTGGGATTGGGCCATATCCTCTATTCCTCAGATGTAATGGTTAGTATCCATTTTTGTCATTGGGAAAGAACGGACTGCATTGACTGTTTTTTAATGTTTGTAGGTCTTGAATATAAAGCCTTTAATTGGCTTGAGTCAATTAATGTATTAGTACATTAGAAGTGGAGGGGACAGCTGTGCCCTGAAATTCAGATCTGATACAGTGCCTCAATTGCAAATAATAGTGTTTGGGAGGTTAAGGCCACCAGTTGCAGGTATTGAGGTTGCCCCAAAGAGGAAAGTGTTCCCACACTCCTTCAAATCGTATCATTGATAAGAGTTTTTGCTTACCTTGAACATTTGGATATGCAGTGTAGTACCAACTTCGTATTTGGTGTTGTCTAGAAAGGCTAGGGAGAGGAGGGAAGTAGTCAGGAAAGCATAGGCTCAAGGCCGGATCTATGTGTGTCTGTTGGGGTGACTCCAATAGCAGGGATTCTGGGTCTGAGCCAGTGGAAAAAATATTTTAATTGGCTTGCTAGATAGTAGAGATGAGGTTAGTAAGCGCTAAGCCCGTCTTCTTTGGGCATTGTAGTAACTTGAATTTAACTCTGGGTCTAGAGGGATAGTGGTGGCTATCCTTGGGGGGAGTGTTTGGAGTGGATGTATAGGGAGATTGATGATTTTGACCGTTAATGTATAGTCCAGAGAAGGGACTAAATTGGGAGATTGTTTGGGGACCCTGTATTAATGGCATCGCACATCACTAGGTATAATAATGTTGTCTGCAAATAGACTAAGAGCCATATTTATAAGGACGAGCAGCATCGCGGCGAAATGTTTCATGGATGCAATGTGCGGCAGTAATTTGAAATGTCTTCGCGGCGATACTGCACTTAGCGCAAGGCACTTAGTACAATACTGCCGTGACTCCCGAGACGGAGCAGGGGGCTGGGAGGGGATTGCCTGGAGCGGGGGCTGGGAGGGGGTAACCCTGGCAGCTGCAGGGGTACCTCTCGGGGCTCGGCTCCCTCAGCGGAGGCTGGTGTCGCCAGATGGAAGAAAGAAGATGCTGCCAGGCTCTTTTAAGAGCCACTCACTGGGGTCCCGGTTCGAGCTGCGGGACCCCGCCAAAGGCACTTCTCAGTGCCGCAAGGGCCTTTATAAGGGGCGGGGAGGTTGGTCCCAGTTTTGAGCTGCGGGAACCCCTTAAGCCCCAAAGGCCCTTCTCAGGCCCACCTGGTCTTAAGGGCCAGGGAAGGGGGCCGGTTCGAGCTGCGGGACCCCTTAAGCCCAAAATGCACTTTTCAGTGGCCACGCTGGAGGGTCCTTCCACCCCCCCAGCGGGCCCTTCCCTCCCCCACGAGGAGTACGGGGCGGGGGTCTGGGAGTGCTGGGAAGGGGTCACGGGGGCAAGGGCGGCGCCCCTCTGATTAATGCGACCACACACGGTGATCCTGGCATCCCCTCCCAGCCCCCTGCAATCTCAGCTGTTTTCGCCACCTCAATGGCGAAGTGAAACTGCCGAGACTAACACGGCGCATCAGTTACAGCCGCTTTATAAATAGAAGCGAGAGGGTAACTGATGCGAAGTTAACAAGGCGTTAACTTTTCGCGGCCGGGTTTAACCCATTTTATTATAAAATATAAATATGCGTTTATAAAATATGCCCTAAGTAGATTAGTGCATGAATGTAATGTACAGTCCCTGTATGTTTGGGTTTACTGAGTTTATCACAAGAGTCTCAATGGCTAGGGTGAATAGGAGAGAGAGACCACCCTGTCGGTGCTACTCTCTGATGTGAAAGTTTTGGAAGTGGAGTTATTAGCCCTTATTGCAGCCTTGGATTGGCTATATAAGAGTCTGATCCATTTAATAAACCTGGTTTAAAGCCAAACAGGGTTTTCAATAAAAGTTCTTATTGTAAAAAATGGTACTAATTTTGCCCCAACCAATCAGATTATGCTTTCAAATGTTAAATAAGATCTGATTGGTTGGGGAAAATTAGCCATTTTAAAGGATAAGAAATTTTATTGAATCTCCCTGAAAGTGTTTTAAAAATTCAAATAGATAGGAGCCATTCGAGAGGTTCAAACGATTTATTAGCGTCTAGGGAAAGCAGATGAGTCCAGATCCCCCATTTGTCGTGGTCCACTTGTGAGTTATGAGGGCATTTCTTAAATTTATTAAAGTGGATTATTGGTCATGAAGCCCAGATTGGTCACTATGGATTTTGAGGTTATTACTTTCTGGAGACGGTTTTGCTAGCATTTTTGCAAGAATTTTGTAATCTACATTAGTAAGGAGATAGGGGGCGTACAAAGCACAATCTTGTGGGTCTTTATCTGGTTTTAAAAGTGCATAATAGTTGGCCTCGTGACTATTCTTTTGTCATTGTTTGAAAGGCTTCTTGGTATGTCTGCAATAGATGGATTCTAATTTGTTCATTGTATTTTTTATATATTTTCACGGGTAGGCCATCTGGGCTGGGAGATTTCCCAGTGACATGTCCCTCATTCTAGTTCTTTCAGTGTCAAAGGGGCCTCTAGAGCGAGTGCTTCATCGCCTTGAAGAGGTGTGGGGTTTCAGTCATATAATCCTCTTGTTTTTCTTATATGGGCTTGGGATCTGTACAGGTTTAGTATGAAATTTTCGAACGTGTGCAGAATGTCTGGATTATTGCATATCAGATTTTTGCTAATCTCTTAAGGACAGGACAGTTTTGTATAGTGGTGGAATGAGCTAGGTGTGCTAGTCATTTAGCTGCCTTTTACCATGTTCAAAGTATCTCTGCCGTTTGAAAGAATTGTTTCTGTTTGTTTTGTTCTGTTATGGCAATGTTATACTGTTTTTGGGCATGTTGCCATGCCCGTTTGTTTCTAGTAAGGGGTGTGAAATATATTCTGTTACTTCTCGATATATGAGGCTGCTTGTGTATCTGATTGTCGTGTCTGTCTCTTGATAGATAGAATTGTCGTGTGGAGTTGACCTTCAGGAATGCCTTAAAAGCGTCCATGTATGTGGTCTAATATGAAGTAGTATAGGGGAACTCTCTGGTCTGATGTTGTATTGCAGTGAGTCATGTACAGTGTATGTATTATAAAGAATAGCCCGGTCTTGATAGGGAGTGATGTGTTGCTCAGTGGCAAGTATATTCTAATTTGATGGGGTGAGCAAATGAAACCAGTCCAATGGCTTTTCCTTCAAACAGTGGTGTGTTTATTGGTGCTATTTGCAGCTATATACACAGGTACATCAAAGGGTGCTTGAAAACAAAACAAAATTCAAAACAAAACCCTAGCCGTGTCTCGGCTCTAACTATACAATATATACAGTTCTGACTATAGAATTAACAAGCCTGATGCTTTGTTAGTCTCTCTGTAAGAAATGACAGTTTTTCTTTAAACCAACCTTTTAGCTCCAGTCAGACTCAACCTGTCTGCTCCCCAGGTTACAGAGCAATCAATGAGCACAGGACTTGGCTACTTAACTCCCTGTAGGCAAAGGAGAGAAACCAGGGTGATATATAAACTCCGGCCAGGACTTTTCCAGCCTCTCTGTTAGACATCCTGCTACACTATCTATATTATTTATCCATCTATCTATCTCTGCTATCTATCTCTGCTATCTATCTATCGCTATTATCTATCTATCGATCTGTCTATCTCTGCTATCTGTCGCTATTATCTCTCTATCTGTCTATATCTATCTATCTAGCTCTGCTATCAGTCGATCTCTGCTATCTATCTATCTATCTCTGCAATCTCTGTCTATCTATCTAGGTCTATTATCTATCTATCTAGCTCTATTATCTATCTATCGATCTGTCTATCTCTGCTATCTGTCGCTATTATCTCTCTATCTGTCTATATCTCTCTATCTGTCTATATCTCTGCTATCTATCTGTCTATATCTCTGCTATTAACTGAACAAATTATCAGAGATTGTGAGAGGGGGAACACGTAGCGGGTGCTTAGCTCCTGGGGTGAGCAAATGAAACCAGTCCAATGGCTTTTCCTTCAACAGTGGTGTGTTTATTGGTGCTATTTGCAGCTATATACACAGGTACATCAAAGGGGTCTTGAAACAAAAAAAATTCAAAACAAACCCTAGCCGTGTCTCGGCTCTAACTATACATATATACAGTTTTGACTATAGACTTAACAAGCCTGATGCTTGTTAGTCTCTCTGTAAGAAATAAGGACACTTAATCATTTGATGGTTGTATGGTGTGTGTGAAAGTTTGAAAATAAGGATTGTTTGACAGTTTGAAAATAAGGATTGTTTGTACTGTTAAAAACTGTGTGCAGGATTGAGTGTGCAGTAAGCAGACTAATCTTTCTTCTTCCAGTTAAAGGGGTGTGCTGGACTTCTATATTCTAGTATTGTACCTGTTATAATCACAAACAGGCTGTGAAAGGGTTAATAAGTGTTTGGGTTTTTTTTCCCTCTCTTTCTGGCTCTTGCACTAATTGGTGTGGGGGTTGGGGCCTATTAGTTAAATAGGATTCACAGTTGTTGGGCCTGTGGTTTGGACCTAACAAAAGGAAGTTTCCTGTGAGTGTAACGAACTTGTGAGTGGCCCTTTCTCTTAAGGACCTTGATCTCAAGGACATAAAAAAAGGACACTTAATCATTTGATGGTTGTATGGTGTGTGTGAAAGTTTGGAAAAATAAGGATTGTTTGACAGTTTGAAAATAAGGATTGTTTGTACTGTTAAAAACTATGTGTGCAGGATTGAGTGTGCAGTAAGCAGACTAATCTTTCTTCTTCCAGTTAAAGGGGTGTGCTGGACTTCTATATTCTAGTATTGTACCTGTTGTAATCACAAACAGGCTGTGAAAGGGTTAATAAGTGTTTGGTTTTTTTTTCCCTCTCTTTCTGGCTCTTGGACTAATTGGTGTGGGGGTTGGGGCCTATTAGTTAAATAGGATTCACAGTGTTGGGCCTGTGGTTTGGACCTAACAAAGGAAGTTTCCTGTGAGTGTAACGAACTTGTGAGTGGCCCTTTCTCTTAAGGACCTTGATCTCAAGGACATAAAAAAAGGACACTTAATCATTTGATGGTTGTATGGTGTGTGTGAAAGTTTGAAAATAAGGATTGTTTGACAGTTTGAAAATAAGGATTGTTTGTACTGTTAAAAACTATGTGTGCAGGATTGAGTGTGCAGTAAGCAGACTAATCTTTCTTCTTCCAGTTAAAGGGGTGTGCTGGACTTCTATATTCTAGTATTGTACCTTTTGTTAGGTCCAAACCACGGCCCAACAACTGGTGAATCCTATTTAACTAATAGGCCCAACCCCCACACCAATTAGTCCAAGAGACAGAAGAGGGAAAAAACAACAAACCTTATTAACCCTTTCACAGCCTGTTTGTGATTACAAAAGGTACAATACTAGAATATAGAAGTCCAGCACACCCCTTTAACTGGAAGAAGAAAGATTAGTCTGCTTTGCACACTCAATCCTGCACACATAGTTTTTAACAGTACAAACAATCCTTATTTTCAAACTGTCAAACAATCCTATTTTCAAACTTTACACCACACCATCAACCATCAAATGATAAGTGTCCTTTTTTTATGTCCTTGAGATCAAGTCCTTAAGAGAAAGGGCCACTCACAAGTTCGTTACACTCACAGGAAACTTCCTTTTGTTAGGTCCAAACCACAGGCCCAACACTGTGAATCCTATTTAACTAATAGGCCCCAACCCCCACCCAATTAGTCCAAGAGCCAGAAAGAGAGGGAAAAAAAAACCAAACACTTATTAACCCTTTCACAGCCTGTTTGTGATTACAACAGGTACAATACTAGAATATAGAAGTCCAGCACACCCCTTTAACTGGAAGAAGAAAGATTAGTCTGCTTACTGCACACTCAATCCTGCACACATAGTTTTTAACAGTACAAACAATCCTTATTTTCAAACTGTCAAACAATCCTTATTTTCAAACTTTCACACACACCATACAACATCAATGATTAAGTGTCCTTTTTTTATGTCCTTGAGATCAAGGTCCTTAAGAGAAAGGGCCACTCCACAGTTCATTACACTCACAGGAAACTTCCTTTTGTTAGGTCCAAACCACAGGCCCAACAACTGTGAATCCTATTTAACTAATAGGCCCCAACCCCCACACCCAATTAGTCCAAGGACAGAAAGAGAGGGAAAAAACAAACAAACCTTATTAACCCTTTCACAGCCTGTTTGTGATTACAACAGGTACAATACTAGAATATAGAGTCCAGCACACCCCTTTAACTGGAAGAAGAAAGATTAGTCTGCTACTCTGCACACTCAATCCTGCACACATGTTTTTAACAGTACAAACAATCCTTATTTTCAAACTGTCAAACAATCCTATTTTCAAACTTTCACACACACCATACAACCATCAAATGATTAAGTGTCCTTTTTTATGTCCTTGAGATCAAGTCCTTAAGAGAAAGGGCCACTCACAAGTTCGTTACACTCACAGGAAACTTCCTTTTGTTAGGTCCAAACCTAACCCTTTTTGTAGGTCCAAGTTTCGTTCTGTTTTCAGATTTCCGGATCTCGGGAAAAACCCGAAAATGGAACGTAATTTTGGGGCTTCGATTGCATTTTCAATGATTATCGAATGTACAAGGTTATTTTCGGTGATCCTCAAAAATATGCTTGAACTTCGATATCCTCAAAATTCCAATAGGAAACCACTTTCAAGTTTCTGATTGTATTCTCGAGGATAATGGAAAGTTCAAGGTTATTTTCGAGGATTACCGAAAATAACCTCTTACATTTGCTAATCATCGAAAATGCGGTCTGAAGTCCCGAAATTTCAGAACCAAGGGGTTCCTCATCGGATCCAGATCCATCTCTAGAAAAAAATAGATACATCATGCATGCTGCTTTAAGCAGGGTGCACTCTTAGGGGCATATTTATAAAGGATTGTCTTTTTCGCCAAATAATTAGCGCAGCACATCGCAGCGAAAATAGCGCCATTTGGCTTCGTTTCGCCTTATTTATAAAAGCGAAAAAAACACACTTCCGCGGGCTGAAAAAGGCGAACGGGCGCGATAAAGAGCGAAAAGAATCGCAGCGAAAACTTAACGCATCTAAGAAGAGCTGCATTGCGAAAACCATTCGAAACCAGAAAAGCCCACTAGAAAATGATGTCAAGTTCAAAATGGCCACCTCACATTTACCAAGAAGTCAGCTTATTTAGTCAATCTTCTTAGAATTTCTCAATTGTAATACAATTTTCTTTGCACACTGCAATTCGCCTTTCTAATGCGCGTTCGCTTTTCCAAGGCATATTCCATTCTAATGTGCGTTCGCCTTTCTAATGTGCGTTCGCCTTTCTAAGTGCGTTCGCCTTCTATGGGCTTTCTAATGTGCGTTCGCTTTTCCAAGGCATATTCCATTATAATGTGCGTTCGCCTTTCTAATGTCGCTTTTCCAAGGCATATTACATTCTAATGCGCGATCGCCCTTCTAATGCGCGTTCGCTTTTTCAAGGCATATTACCCATTAGAATGCCTTTTCGCTCAAACAATAACTTTTCACCACCTTCGGGTCGCGCTAATCTTTTGCTCTTTTTAACGCAAAAACCACCTTTCGCTCTTTTATAAATCGCGTTATCCTTTTCGCTCCCTTTTCGCTAAAATTACCATTGCGAAGTAAGGCGAAAAGGGTTTAGCGATAGCTCGTGGAAACGTTTCGCCATTCGTAACGCTACCTTTATAAATAGCGTTAACTGTCTTTTTGGCGAAAACCCATGCGAAAAGCGAATGCGAAAACATTTTGCTACTTTTCGCTCTTTATAAATATGGCCCTTAAACTTTAAAGGGACAATTTTGATGTACCGTATATACTCGGATATAAGTCGATCTAAGTATAAGTCAAGGTACCTATTTTTACCTTAAAAATTTGTAAAAGTGATTGACTCGAGTATAAGCCGAGGGTAGAAATTAGTTGCCCTTTAAATGGACAGCAGAATTCTCATACTTGAATCCCATGCAGTATAGCCAAATCCATTACCAGTAACCCCCAATTCCTTGGCACGCTAGATGTTTATAAACTACAACTTCCAGCATGCTTTGTTGCTGAGAGTTTCTGTTTCTAAACATGTGGAGTGGCAAAGTTCAGTAAACTTTTAATTGAACTACCACCATCATTACAATTCTCCTGAACCCCATATGGTAAAGTGCCCTCTGACCCCATATAGTAAAGGGCCCTCTGATCCCATCCAGTAAAGGACTCTCTGATCCCAACAGTTAAAAAATCTCACCTGAAAGTTGTAGTTTCAAGCTGTCATTTGCACTGTACTAGCAGCTGTTTTTTGCCCAAATGAGGAGACTGATCGATTTACAGCATCCAGATGAGCAGTGACAGTGCTGAGTGAGTCCAGCAGCCAGACTACAGGAAGGAGGAACGATTTAAAGGCAAGAACAGCTCCTGTAACTTTTCTAGCAGGTAAACACACTATCCGCAACTGCATGATGGGAGCTAAATTAAAAACATTCCCTCAGCCAACAAACGTTCACTGTCGGCTACGGGATCACTCAGAACAGCCCTAAAAATTCCCTTGGCCGCGGAAGGTAGGCTAAGAAAATTTACAGTTCTGAACAATCTACAGTATGCTTTATATAAGGTGAACACTCGGGACTGTGTGTTGGAGGATTTTAAAGATTCTCTCGTCATATTTTATAGATCTGTAAAGTGCCCCCCCTTAAATTTGCCATTTAGTAAAGAAAATAAATATAATAGACATATTCAATGTATTTTCTTTTTTTTAAGAAGAATTTTCTTAACTTAGTTACGTATCAATGTAATGTATATTGACATATGCCTTAGCAGATGGCAATCACATGTGGGTTCTGTGGAGCCCTAGGTCTAACAATCTGCTGTAGAGTTTGGTGCTTAGTCCACTCTAAGTCTATCTTGCAAGATTATAAAATGCTTCCTCTGTGGAGAATACAAACTGCCACACCTGGCAAATTTACTTTACATTAACTAACAAACTAAATGAAAATTAAAGATTTTTTTTTACTTTGATAGTCAGTATCTCGACTAGATGGAATAAAATGTCATTTGACACACTATAACTAAAAAACACTGCTAACATATTTTTTTAGTCCTAAACCTTAGTAGTTGTAGCTTCTTTAAACAGAAGGGAAGCACCAGTTTGACAATGCTATGAGCATATATTGTACAATTCATTTTTTTAGTAATACAACATATACGGGGTTTATTAATAAAAGTTTCTTATCGTTTAAAATGGTGCTAATTTTGCCCAACCAGATGTCAGCTTTCAAATGTTACATAATTCTGATTGGTTGGGCAAAATTAGCACCATTTTAAACAATAAAACTTTTATTGAATCTCCCTGAAAGTTACTGTACTGTACTGAGAATTTTAAAGGGCATCTATAGTGAAAAAAAACACATTGCCCCTTTGCAAAGTTAAATTCATGTACTCTGTGCTGCCTTAATCCTATCTCTGTCGTGACTCTGTTTAACCATGGTGTCAGATCTGTGTGCAGCACTCCCCCCTTCCCCCTCCCCTCTGTTACCTCCTCCATGTCTCAACTCCGGCTAACCGACAAACTTATCATGTGCAGTAGGAGTTAAAACTTCAACATCCTGAAAAACACACCACCGCACAGTGTCAATAGAAAGCAAGCTGTCCTGTAGACATGAAAGAAGGAGATCAGTACAGTTTACGACTCTCACTTTGTGACCCATCATCAATCAGTGAAAGCTATTAAGAAGGCTACCTCTCTCCCCCTGCTAATGCTGTTACTCTATGTTTATTACAAGCAGAAGGGGGGATCACGTCACAGGATTGATTCACAATCCAAGCAGGAGTGGAGGAATGCAATCTCGTATACTTCTAACTGGTGTATCTCAGGACAGAGGGGAACCTTTGGGGGTGTGGGCAGGGCTGCCATCAAATTTTCAGGGCCCCTTACTAGTAAATTACTGGGCCCGCCAGCAACCCCCCCCCCCAACACAGTCATGAATGATGAACCCCCAGTCCGGCATTCCCCACAAGTCATCCCCCCAGGCCCCCCTACTCCCTTTACAGCCCCAATATATACTTATTAGAATTATTAAATAAGTTCACTGTTCCATACATGATGTGTGCTGTGCAGAGTTTAGATAGATAGATGAGTTGATAGATAGATGATAGATAGAGTTAGATGAGATAGATGATATATCGAGTTAGTAGATAGAATGATGATAGATAGATAGATATATGTTTAGAATAAGCAGATAGATAGACAGATAGATTGATTAGATTGATGATATAGAGAGATCTAGATGATTGATAGACTAGAGTTACGATCGCTCTCGCTCGCTGCTCGCTCTCTCCTCGCGTTCGCTCGCTTTCTCTGCTCGCTCATCGTTCCTCCCCTGTTCCTCGCGGCAGTTGTCGTTGCTCGTCGATCGCCCTCTCGCTCGCGTTCGCTCGCTCGCGTTGTTAGCTCGCTCGCTCTCTCTCTCGTCGCTCGCTCGCTTCGCTCGCTCGCGTTGGCTCGCTCTTTCGCTCGCTCGTTGCTCGCTCGCTCGCGTTTCCTCGCTGCTCGCTCCTCGCCGCTCGTCCGTTCGCTCGCTCGCGTTGTCGCTCGCTCGCTCGCTCCTCGCTCGCTCGCTGGCTCGCTCGCTCCCCAGCTCGCGTCCGCTCCTCGCGTTTCGTTCGCTCGCTCGCGCGTTGCTCCTCTTGCTCGCTCGCTTGCTCCCCTGCGTTCGCTCTCGCTCCTCGCGTCGCTCGCTCGCTCGCTCGCTGCTGCTGCTCGCTGCTCGCTACGCGTTCGCTCGCCCGTTTCGCTCGCTGCTCGCTCGCTCCTCGCTCGCTGCTGTCGCTCGCTGCTGCTGCGTTAGCTCGCCCTCGCTCGCTCGCTGCGCGCGCTCGTCGCTCGCTCGCTCCTCTGCTTGCCTCGCTCGCTGCTCGCTAGCGTTCGCTCGCACCGTTCGCTCGCTCCTCGCTCGCTCGCTCGCTCCTAGCTAGCTCGCTCGTGCTCGCTGCTCGCTTCGTCGCTCGCTCGCTCGGCTCGCTCGCTCGCATTCAGCTCTTGCTCGCTCGCGTTCGCTCGCCCTGCTCGCCCTCTCGCCCGCTCGCTCGCTCGCTCGCTCGCTCGCTCGCTCGCTCGCTCCTCGCTGCTTGTCTCTCTGCTCGCTCGCGTTGTAGCTTCGTCTGTCGCTCTCGCTGTGTCGCTCGCTCGCTCGCTCGTTCGCTCGCTCGGATTCTGTAGCTGGGTGGTTGTCGGATATGTGCTGCGCTATGCAGCCCCGCGTGCGCGCGAGGTCGGCGCAGGAGGACTACGATATTTTTCACCCCTTCCGTCCCCCCTTCCAATTATTAGTGGTTCGCCCGTTTCCTTTGGGACTGTACGCCATAGCCCGTCGTTTTGTTTTGTCACTAACCTCCCTCCTGGCGCCAGCGTGTTCAGCAGAGATCACCCAGAATGATTTACAGCTCTTCCCCCCCTTCCTAACTTGCACAGTACGTGCTGCGAGAGCTGTGTCAACCTGATCTCCCCGATACTTGAAACGGAGGCTCAGCTTGCGACTGGCCGGCACCAGCTACACAATTATCATACAGGCATCTCGGACATTTTCCCGGAACTGCTTTCTTAAAGTCCGGACTGTCCGATAACCGGACTGTTTTGCATCTAGGCTCCGGGCCCCCAAGCCTCGGCCCGGTACAGAAGTATCCCCTGTACCCCCTCTGATGGCGGCCCTGGTTGTGGGGAACTATAGAACACTTGAAAAAGAAAAAAAAAGTTCATTTTCCCACTATAATGCCCTTTAATTAGTAACTTTTTTATTATGTCCATATCTTCCATAATTTTTTTTCTTTTTTTTTTTTTTTACACACACCCATGTTGGGGTTTCTACAACATCATCAGTCTGTGCCAATGATTTTACAAGTGTCTGGGTTCCAACCAGTCATCAGTGATTGCCAATGATTTAACAAGTGTCTGGGTCCAACCTTTTATCAGTCTGTGCCAATGATTTTACCAATGTCTGGGTTCCAACCAGTTTTCAGTTTTGCAAAATGATTTACTAGTGTCTGGGTTCCACCCGTTACAGTCTGTGCTAATGATTTTCCGGTGACGTGTATGACAACCTTTTATCAGTCTGTGCCATATTTTACCATTGTCTGGGTTCCAACCGATATCAGTCTGTGCCAATATTCAGTGTGTGAGTGGCAATCATTAATTAGAAAAGAACTAGATGAGAGGAATAGACTCCTCTCTAAACCCAGTACCTCCTTAATTATCAGCACTCGCAGCTAAAATACCCTAATATTTAACCCACCACAGCACCCATTAAAGGTGCACGTATCATGAATATTTATAAATCCAAGTGTATCTGAGGCCGTTGTGTGACAATTAAAGGGGAAGTTCAGTGCAAATACATGTACTTTTCGAAAGAAGAGCAGTATTTTTTCATCTCCCAATGACCTTAATCTGCCCAATTCAGCGTTTTGTCCATGTATAAATTATCAAAACGAAATACTGACTTCCTGTTTTGCAGGACCCTAGCAGAGGAACCGTTATGTCTTGCCCGGACCCAGCGCCTGGGTTGATTCATTTGCTCAGTAGAGTCTGAGCATGTTTGACCCATCCAACAGCCAATCAGTAGAAATGACTGTTAGGAACATTCCAATGTGTGGTGCATCCTGGGAAGAAGAAGGGACCGTTAGAACCTGAAATGGCAGATCACTAATGTCAACAAGGGAACAGCAAAGGGTATGAAATCAACTGATTTTTCAAATGGGAGAGAATATGTAGAATAAGTATGCATTACACAAACTAACAATTTAACAAATATGTATAATTTCCACTGAACTTTCCCTTTAAACCAACGTATTTCAAAAAGAACATTTTAAATTCATATAAAATATTATAGCAAATAGCAACGAACCAAGCAAGATACAAAACACTGTCCCTTAAACCTCACTCCATCAAAAAAGAGAACCCCTATAAAGTGCTCCATTGAAAAATACATAGAACTGCCCGAGACTGAGCTGGTTGACTATCCACACCTGGATAAACAAAATGTTAGTTAGCAGCAATCCTCCTCATGAGTGTTCATTCATGAACTTCAGAAAACCAAGTCTCTGCGGTAACAACCACTTATATGTTAGTGTCCAAACAGTATGCGCCCATCATGTGGATTGTATATATACTGTAAATGTCACAGTTATATAGCAAGCCAGGCGTCCCCCCGGCACACTTCAAACATTATACTCACAAGCCCCACTGTTCTAACAAACTCCTCTAGCATGGAGTCAACGGCACTTCCAACACCTGGATATCCATATGATTTAGTCCCAGACGAAAATCCAGATGCAAACGCAGCTCCAGTCTCTTGACCCGGTAACACCTACGTGTGTTTCTCCCCAACAAGCGGAGCTTCATCAGGGTGCCCGTAAAATGGCCCAGATTTACGACGTGCATCAGTTAACGAGGTGTTAACTTTTTGTGCCTGTTTCCCCTTTAATAAATCGCTTAATATCGATTTTGGAAAAAACGTTGGGGAACTCGAAAAGGTAACGGCTGTTTATAAATATGCCCCATAGACTCTTTGGTGATTTTCAATATCTTTATATTTTAAATAGAGAGGAGGATTATTCATGTATCAAAAAGGCAATTGAAATATAAGTAAATATATTATTTACCTTATATTTATTAAATATAATATATGGTAAAATAAAGTGGCTTTTGAAACAAGGCATGGGCTAAATATGGTGGGGCATGTGGCTCACCAGTGTCCATTACACCCCTTTTAGGAATCCCTTTCTTGAAATCCATGCTCGACCCTGACACACCGCTTAGTTTCCATTTTTCATCCAAATTCTTTGTTTCTACTCCGATTATAGTCAATAGGGTCATACAGGCAAAGCAATTTTGCTACAGAGTGTACATTACCTCTACTTTTTAAGTCCAATATAAAGTTTCACTAAGTATTCTTGTTGTACCGCTTGTGTAAAAGTATCCTAAATGTAAAAGCAACTTGTAAAGAAATATGATATGCTGCTGATCTGAGAAAAGGAGCATGCTTGGACTGAGAGATGCAGGCAGGCCTTCCCACAGCGGTGTTTGTAAACACAATTGGAATGTTTAGACAAGCTAATGAGTTATTTCCACCCCATTCAATTAAAATAAAACAATGTGTCTTTATGACACACAGTTGGCATTAAATTGTCATGAAAATCTGCTGTAGTTGCAATATTAATTTTCTTTAAAAGGTACAGAGACCACCCGCAAGAGTTTCCATATTGTGATTGTTGCAGTTTTGCTTGAGAATGTTTACCTTATCTGTTGTAGGTGATGTTTATTTATTTTCTTAGGGGTTGTGTATATGTATTTTGTATGTATTTCTATATAAAGAACATAAAACAACATACAAAAAAAATTGCTTAATTAAAAAAAATAAGAGGCAATTGCTTTTAATATATTGTTAAAGGGCAACTATAAGTGAAAAAAAAACTTTGTCTGTATACAATGTATAGATCACTTAGTATAAGCTGCCTTTTACTTTCATGTTTCTGTGGGCTTTTTTTTTGCTTTTAAAAGAAGGACACTTAATCATTTGATGGTTGTATGGTGTGTGTGAAAATTTGAAAATAAGGATTGTTTGACAGTTTGAAAATAAGGATTGTTTGTACTGTTAAAAACTATTTTGCAGGATTGAGTGTGCAGAAAGCAGACTAATCTTTCTTCTTCCAGTTAAAGGGGTGTTGCTGGACTTCTATATTCTAGTATTGTACCTGTTGTAATCACAAACAGGCTGTGAAAGGGTTAATAAGTGTTTGGGTTTTTTTCCCTCTCTTTCTGGCTCTTGCACAATTGGTGTGGGGGTTGGGGCCTTTAGTTAATAGGATCACAGTTTGTTGGGGCCTGTGGTTTGGACCTAACAAAAGGAAGTTTCCTGTGAGTGGCCCTTCCTCTTAAGGACCTTGATCTCAAGGACATAAAATAGACAGATTAGTGGGGGGCCGGGTGTGACCCGGCGGTCTTGGTTCACATTGGTGCCAATGACAAAGTTAGAGGTGGAGGTTAGGTCCTTAAACATGATTTCGAGAAATAGGGGCCAAGATAAAAGCAAGGACCTCCAGGGTAGTGTTTTTACAAAATACTACCGCAGCCACGTGCTAAGCCAGGGAGACAGCGGGAGCTTAGGAGCATTAATGCGTGGCTAAGAGGTGGTGTAAGGAAGAAGGGTTTGGGTTTATTGAGAACTGGAGGACTTTGCTGTCGGCCTACAGGCTCTTTAGTAGGGATGGGTTGCACCTCACTGATGGTGTGTGCAGCTGTTTTAAGGGGAGAAGATGGCTAGGGGTTGGAGGAGATTTTAAACTAGGTTTGGGGGGGGAGGGTATTAGCAATCTCACTGGGATAGATTGTCCAGGAGGAAAGCAGGGTGTAGAGAGCCAGTGGGGGTGGAAGGGGGGGGTGGGGCTAGCAAGGGGATAGGGAGGAATGTGTATCAAAGTGTACAAATAAATTACAGGTCATAATCTAAATGTATGTTTGCAAATGCGAGAAGCCTGGCTGACAAAATGGGTGAATTGGAAATGATGGCATTGAATGAAAAGTATGATGTAATAGGTATAGCAGAAACGTGGTTGAACAGTTCTCACGACTGGGCTGTAATATAGAAGGATATGCCTTGTTTAGGCAGGACAGAAAAAAAAGGAAAGGGGGAGGAGTATATGTTAAAAAAGAATTGAAGGCAATTTAAAGAAGAGAGAGCTGGTGATATGGTGATAAAGTGGGCAATATGGGTGGAATTAGGCAACAGGAAGAAGGGGGTAATGTCATTGTTGGTGTCTGCTATAAGCCGCCAAATGCTAGCAGAGAGAGGTGAGTCAACTCATATGCAGTTGGCAAGGGCTGCAAGTTGGGGAGTGTGCTCATTAGGGGGACTTCAATTACCCTGACATTGATTGGTGTGGTGGAACTGCCATCACAGAAAAAGGCGATGAGTTCCTGATTTGCTGCCGGATATATTTTCTCTCACAGGTGGTTGAGGTTCCTACTAGAAAAGGAGCTCTGTTGGATCTGGTAATATCTAACATTGTGGAGCGCATTATAGACATAAAGGTAACTGGAGGCTTAGGGAATAGTGACCATGAAATAGTGGCATTTGGACTTTGTTATCGAAAGGTAAGGTGCGCTGGGTTAACAAAGACATTTAATTTCAGGAAAGCAAATTTTCCCAGGTTAAAAGCAGCTCTTCAGAATGTCAACTGGGATAATGTTTATCAGGTAAAGGTACTGAACAGAAGTGGACTGGGTTCAAGGGGATTTTAAGCCAGTTCACATCTAAATTTATACCCTTGGGAAATAAATGTAAAAAAAATAAACCGCGCCCATGTGGCTGATTCTGATGTAAAGAGGCAAATGGTAAGGAAGAAAAAGGATTTCAAACCTTTAAGGCCGAGGGGAACGGAAAGGGCCTTTAGGGAGTATAAAAACTGTAACAAGGAGTGTAAGAAAGCAATCAAACTAGCTAAAATATAATGAAGTGGTAGCTGAAGAAAGCACCACTAAGCCTAAACATTTTTTTAAGTATATTAATAGTAAGAAGATGAGGACTGAGAATGTGTGGCACCATTAATTAATGGGGATAAGTTAGTTACGGAGGATGGCGATAAAGCAAATGTCTTGAATAATTTTTTCCCTCTGTATACAACTATGAAGACCAAGTACAGATATCATAGAGTATAGTAGCAATAAAGGTATACAAGATTCAAGTTCACTTTGGTTAACCGAGGAATGGTACAGAAAGAACTAAATAAGGTAATATATAAAATCTCCTGGACCGGATAAAATACATCCTGGGTACTTAGGGAGCTAAGTTCAGTTTTATTCTAGGCCATTGGTTCTTATTTTGCTGATTCCCTCAGTCCGGTGGTGTGCCTCTGGATTGGAAAAAGGCTGATGTTATTCCAATATTCAAAAAGGGTAGTCGTTCACAGCGCCGGTAATTACAGGCCTGTAAGTTTAACTTCAGTGGTGGTGGGAAGATCCTGGAAAGTTAATAGGGAACATGTTCTAGAGTATGTTTCAAGGACTGAAATAAGTAGAACCAGCATGGATTTAGGAGGAATAGATCTTGTCAAAAACTAACTGCTTGGCTTTTATGAGGAAGTAAGTAGAAATTTAGACTCTGGTATAGCAGTAGATGTAGTTTACTTGGATTTTGCAAAGGCTTTTGATACAGTCCCCCATAGGCGACTAATGAATAAGCTAAGGTCTGTTGGTCTGGGGAGTCACATTTGTACATGGATAGAAAATTGGTTAAAGAATAGGATGCAGAGAGTAGTTGTTAATGGGGCTTCATCATTATGGACTAAAGTGCTAAGTGGGGTGCCACAGGGTTCTGTGTTGGGGCCGCTTCTATTTAATCTATTTATTAATGATTTGGAAGTGGGTATTGTCAGCAAGGTTTCTGTGTTTGCTGACGACACAAAACTTTGTCGACCATTAAAAACTTCAGAGGATGTGCAATCGTTGCAAGGGGATCTAGATAGATTATCACATTGGGCTGCTAAGTGGCAGATGAAATTCAATGTTGATAAATGTAAGGTGATGCATTTTGGACTTAAAAATACTTGTGCTACTTATACTATAAATGGCTCTGTGTTAAGTGAATCCCTGTTGGAAAGGGATCTTGGAGTTTTGGTGGATAACAAACTTAAAGGTAGCAAGCAGTGCCAGGCGGCAACAGCCAGAGCCAGCATGGTATTGTCTTGTATAAAGAGAGGTATGGATTCAAGGGAGGAAAATGTAATTCTCCCTCTTTACAAAGCATTGGTAAGGCCTCATTTGGAATATGCAGTGCAATTTTGGAATCCTGTGTACAAAAAGGACATCTTTGAAATGGAAAGGGTTCAGAGAAGGGCAACTAAAGTAATAAGGGGATTGGGGGACCTTGAATATGAAGAGAGACTGGAAAAGTTACAATTATGTATGCTGGAGAAAAGGCCCTTGCGTGGGGATATGATTACTGTGTATAAATACATTAACGGGCCATACAATAAACTATCTGGGGCATTGTTCACCAATAGAACATGTCAAAGGACACGAGGACATCCCTTAAGACTTGAAGAAAAAAGGTTTAGGCTTCAAGCTCGGAAAGGGTTTTTCACTGTGAGAACGGTAAGGCTATGGAACTGTCTTCCAGTGGACGTTGTAATGGCAGGTTCATTGGTCAGTTTCAAAAAAAAGCTGGATGAGTTTCTGCAAACAAGGAATGTTGAAAGTTACTGGTATTGATACATAAAGTAGAGTTGATCCAGGGAAATTTCCGATTGCCACTTGGAGTCAGGAAGGAATTTTTTCCCCCTTCATAAATTTGGTGGGGTTTTTTTGCCTTTCTCTGGATCAACAGTTAGGCAGGAAATGAGGATATTGCTAGATGGGTTGGACTGGATGGACGTATGTCTTTATTCAACCTCAAATACTATACTATACTATGTCTCATTGTTGAGACAGGACTTACAAGGCCTCCGTGAGAGGGTAAAAGACATAGAACAGTGAATTAGCGCACTAGAGGACATTATACCTCCCCTACAACAGGCAAGTGACGGACACCACGCCACCATTAAAACGCTCATGACCCGTAATGACGACCTTAAAAACAGGCTCCGTCGCAGTAACCTACGCTTTGTGGGAGTACCAGAGAGGGTGGCCTTTATTGAAAAACTACTGACTGACACATACGGCAAAGAAAAGTTCTCAGCTCTGTTCGCGGTGGAACGTGCCCACTGTATCTTGCCGAGGCACCACCCAGAACATTAATTGCAAAACTATTAAATTATAAAGATAGAGACAACGCTCTCCGACCAGAGAGGCTGGTAACATACCATTTCAAAACACACAAACAGCCATTTACCCAGACTTCTCAGTCGAAATACAAAAGCAACACGCAAAATTCACAGACGTGAAACAATGACTAAAAATGCGCCAAATCAAATACTCTATGCTATACCCAGCACGCCTAAGGATTACAGAAGGAGTCCAGACCCACTTCTACACAACACCGGAGGAAGTCTCATCCTGGCTGGACAAAATTGAAAAACGCAACGCACCTGCTCCATCACATCATGGCCTCTAAAGTAGCCTCCAAAACTGGCCCTTCCCCACAAACACCTACCCAGCGGACCACTCTACAAATATGGACCAATTACAGACTCAAATTTAAAAGGATACAACCAACAGATAAGTAATCTTATAACACCCAAATTATAAACAATCTCTAAAGTGAGTGGAACTATAGCTATAAGTTATAAGACAAGAACAGAATTTTAAGGGACTACCTCAATAACTTTTATATGATAACTAATCGTACAGTCACAACCTGAGACGGAAAGGAACTCCCCCCCACGACGCCAAAATACAAGCTCATACACTTCCTCTACTTCATTCCTAGCGAAATTGCTCTACTATATATATGTTTTAAAGGGTATCTCCACTCATATTTTCAAGGTTTGGTAATCCAGTTCTATTGAAGAACGGGAGGTAAAGGAGCTGTGCCTTACCATCCGTTCTTCAATAGAACAAACAGGAGACTGGTGAGAAGTTAAGAAACTTACCGGATCGCTCGCTCCTCCGGCATGTAGTCTGACAGGTCCCGACGGACCTTGTCTTCTATGCGCATAGATCGTGCTTTATAGGCTTTATATGAACCTTTCAGCACACCACGACAACATAGGCACCCGATGTATGGTGAGCCTTGATACCGCCAAGGCCTTCAATTCCATGGAGTGGCCGTACCTGTGGTCGGTCCTCCGCAGGTATGGTTTTGGGCCTAATTACATTAAATGGGTACGCCTATTATACACAAAACCCAAAACACAAGTCCTAGCAAACGGTTGGAAATCCACCAACTTTACTATGACCAGAGGTACGAGACAGGGGTGCCCACTCTCGCCACTATTGATCGCACTAGCAGCTGAACCACTGGCATCTCAAATCAGACACTGCTCCAACATACCAGGTCTAATAAAAGGGAATCTCAAAGAAGTCGTCAGCCTATATGCCGATGATATGATTCTATACCTACCTGACCAAGAACAATCACTACTTACCGCACTAAACACAATTAAGGAATTTGGCACACATTCGGGCCTCACTATAAACTGGTCCAAGTCAACAATTCTGCCAATAGACACATATCCCCCAAACTTCCTCTCTAACAGTATGCCACTGGTAAGAGTTGACAAAATGAAATACCTGGGAATCCAAATCAGCAACAATTCAGCTGACTTTCCCAAACTCAACCTCAAACCTTTCATACAATTCCTAAAATCAAGAATACAGGTCTGGTCTAAACTCCCCGTTGGAGTTATGGGTAGAGCGAACATCACAAAAATGATTTTGTTACCGAAACTGCTTTATATATTGTGGCACTCCCCTGTATTTCTCCCCCTCAAATACTTTAAAATCATTGAAACAATGGTAAGAGCCTTTATATGGGGGCACAGTAGACATAAATTGCCCTGGCGGGTTTTGCAGAGACCAGCAGATCTGGAATAGCAGTGCCAAATTTCAATGTATACTACTTATCAGCACAATTATCACATATGCACCACTGGTGCAATACTGAAGCAGAAAGATTCCATACTCTTCTGACCCCTCACAAGGTAACCCAGATCCCTGACCCAATATGCATTATAACTCGTGGCTTGAGAGGAAATACCTCTAAAAGTTCAACACATCCGCTCTTAAATCAAGCATATAAAATCTGGGATACAACACTTAAAAAAATGAACATGCCCCAGGTCAATCTGCAGACCCCGCTATGGTACAATACTGCTCTAAAAGAATTTCTCACAGTCTCCCCCGAGCCGGAGATTTGGTATGCTTATAATATCTATCAACTATCACATATAGTTAAGGATAATATGCTAAAACCTTTTGACGAACTTAAAAGTGAAAATGATTTACCAAATTCAATGTTTTTTAGATATTTACAACTTCGCCATGCTTTTGTGACCCAATTTTCCTCTTCCCCAATACAATTAAAGAGGAACTCATTTACTGGAATAATAAAGGACCCTAACCTAACAAATTAATCTCACAAATATATACGCACATCTTAAATTGCATGATGCAAAAACAAACTACTGCCAAAAAATCATTGTGAGAGGCAGACCTGGGTCCTCTCACCACAGAGGAGTGGGAGGAAGCATTAACAGCTCATAAGATGGTCTCCCCAAAGGCATCTGACAAACTGACTTTTATATGTTTTGCATCAAACCTACCTGACCCCGATTCAAATATCTAAGTTTAAGACCAATAGAAGTCCACTGTGTCCAAAATGCTAAACGAGTCAGGGAACCTTCTTCCATATGATTTGGTCATGCCCACGTATCCAGGGATATTGGTACCAGGTACTTACCTTTCTACATGACCATATGGGCTCCCCGGGGGCATGGACCCTAGGGTCTGTCTGCTCGGTATCACAGAACATATACCAGCTGATAAATTCAAGAAGATATTTCTGGTAGAGGTGTTATTCATAGCAAAAAAATTGATAGCCAAAACATGGATACAAGCAAGTACAATACCAGAGATGTCATACTGGAAGTCTACAGTTAACTCTGTATTACCATATAGAAAACTAATGTATCAACAAAGAGGTTGCCCTACAAAATTTACTAAAGTGTGGAGAGAGTGGGAATTCTCTGTAATAACTTGTAATGAGGAATAATTTACATTATAATAGAAATGAAAAAAGGAAACTGACATCTATGGGAACAAATGTTTAAAAATAGAACATTTTTGGGAGGAGGGTACCTTGTCTAATGACTGCAGCACAGTTACATTGTTGTTAATATAAGCTTATGAAAGGTAATATTCCTAAGATAACCAGCAGCCACCAAGATAAAATATACAACTCACTAACAAAATCCAGAGTGAACCACAACTGAGTGAACCAATGGACACCGCTCCAAAGGACGAACTTCTTTATTTCCACCCCCCAAGTTCCGAACCGGACTTACCACTGCAAATTATTAACAACAGACTCAAAACAAATACACAACAGCTGTTCTTATATGCAAAATTTATTGAAAATGTTGTAATTTTCCTTGTTTAAAAAAAGAAAATAAATAAACAGATCCTCCTGTCGGAGGGGATTAAAAAAAAATGATTATAGACATTTTAGTGCAGTCTATGTAGTGTGTCTTATCATTACATTAAAGGGCATTACATCCCCAAAACTAAAATTTAATCCACTACTGACACCACTGGTTCTCCTGCAGTGCCCGTTCAAAATCCAGGAAACTGAAGAGTAGGAGCTTTCTGTGTATCATCCTGTCCCTGCTTCAGCCACAGTAAGGACTGTGACATGCACAGGGGAGCCCCCTCCCTCCAGATCCCTCTTGGAGGGATCTACATGGTGCCCTACCTCTAAAAACATTAAATATATTGTAGGTCACCCTAGCCCACCCCCAACTGCCAGGTTCATTTGTTAAAAAAAGCAGCAGAACTCTACTTACATTACTTCATCCCCCAAGCGCTCTGCATTACCGGCAGCCAGGTCTCTGATTGGCTGCCTCTCAGCCAATCACAGATGCGGCTGCCAGTCCAGCCACTGTTTGCAACTCCCAGCAAGAAAAGGGCGGGGAACAGAGCACCAGGGGAACAAAGTAATGTAAATAGAGTTCTGCTTCTTTTTTAAACAAATAAACCTGGTAGTTGGGGGTGGGCTAAGGTGCCCTACAATATATATATATACTAGACATTAAGCCCGCTACAATAACGGGCGCTAGAAGCCCAGAGTGCCCCCTTAGTGTCCCAAGGCCATAGTCCTCCTCCATGTCCCAAGGCCAGGGGCCCCCTCTGTCCCAAATACAGAGGCCCCCCTCTGTACCAAATCCAAGCCCCCCCCTCTGTACCAAATCCAGGGCCCCCCCTCTGTACCAAATCCAGGGGGCCCCCTCTGTACCAAATCCAGGGGGCCCCCTCTGTCCCAAATACAAGGGCCCCCATCTGTCCTGAATCCAGGGCCCCCCTCTGTCCCAAATCCAGGGGCCCATGTCCCAAGCAACCTTACCTGCAGTTTGTTTAATTGCTGTTCTCCCTCCATGTGTTTCCTGTGTTTCTCCCTCTAGTGGTGAGTCAATAGGAACTGCAGACACTCTCCCTCTAGTGGTGAGTCATTAGGAAATGCAGAGACTCTCCCTCTAGTGGTGAGTCAATAGGAACTGCAGAGACTCTCCCTCTAGTGGTGAGTCAATAGGAACTGCAGAGACTCTCCCTCTAGTGGTGAGTCCATAGGAACTGCAGTGACACACACACACGGACACAGGGATGCAAACTTAGGGGCATATTTATAAAGGAACGATGTTAGCGCAAAAAAATTACCGCCGCACATCGCGGCCGCGAAAATAGCGCTATCGCCGTATTTATAACGGCGAGCGCTATTCCCGCGATACCTATCGCGGCCGCGATGTGCTGCGGTAATTTTAAGCCCCTTCGCGGCGATACTATATAGTATCGCCGCGAAGGGACTTAAAATCCCTTCCCGACGCCGCTCCTAAGGGGGCGGGGCACACGCCCACACCCCCCGCGGCGGCAGCGGCGACCACCCGCCGCCGCCCCGCCCACACCCCCCGCGGCGGCAGCGGCGACCACCCGCCGCCGCCGCCACTTCCCAGCAGCCCCTCCCAACCCGTTCCCCGTTCGCGGCAATCTCGGAACGGGAGGCTAGAAGGGGCTGCCGGGAAGGGGCCGCAGCAGGTGGTCGCGACCACCCGCCGCGCACCCCCTCCCCGGCAACCCCTCCAAGCCCCCCGCCCCGGCCGCTCCCGGGGAGGGGACGGGAGGGAGCCGCTGGGGGGGTGGAGGCTCCCTCCAGCGGGGCCCTGAGAAGGGCCTTTTGGGGCTTAGGGGGTCCCGCAGCTCGAACCGGGACCCCCCTCCCCGGCCCTTACAAGGGCCCTTGCGGCACTGCAAGTGCTTGGGGGGGGTCCGCAGCTGAACCGGGACCCCCAGTGCGGCTCTTAAAAGAGCCCTTGGGCGACGTCTTCTTTCTTCCAGTCCCGGCGACACCAGCTCCGCCGAGGCCGCCGACCCCGAGAGGTACCCCTGCGGCCGCCAGGGGTACCCCGGCGCCGGCGACTCAACGAGGCCGATGTTGCCGGCGTCTTGATCCGACGCGACGTCTTGGGCTGGCGACCAACCCCACTCAGGTCGCCGATGCCAGGCAGGCTCACTGCGGCCGCCAGTGAGCCCGCTGGCACCGCCGGCTCAGGGGCCGATGGTGCCAGCCGCTTCTTCTTTTTTCTTCAGCCATCTCTGCGAGCATCATGAGTTCCGCGGCGGAAAGCTCCTCTTTATATAGGTTTGGAAATCCATATTCGTTTCTGATTGGTCAATTTTAATACTTGCTTTACATTAACCAATCAGATTTCTGGAAAGTTCTGAAATTGTCAGTGCCGCAAGGGCCCTTGTAAGGGCCGGGGAGGGGGGTCCCGGTTCGAGCTGCGGGACCCCCTAAGCCCCAAAAGGCCCTTCTCAGGGCCCCGGGAGGGAGCCTCCACCCCCCCAGCGGCTCCCTCCCTCCCTCCCCGGGAGCGGCCGGGGCGGGGGGCTTGGAGGGGTTGCCGGGGAGGGGGGGTGCGCGGGGGGGTGGTCGCGACCACCTGCTGCGGCCCCTTCCCGGCAGCCCCTTCTAGCCTCCCGTTCCGAGATTGCCGCGAACGGGGGAACGGGTTGGGAGGGGCTGCTGGGAAGTGGCGGCGGCGGCGGGTGGTCGCCGCTGCCGCGCGGGGGGTGTGGGCGGGGTGGGCGTGTCTCCGGGGCGGGTGCGACCACCCGCCGCGGGTTGCCTGCCCATCCCCGCCGCGGGAGGTTAGTATCGGCTGACTTCGCCACCTTCAAGGTGGCGAAGTAAAACAGCCGATACTAGCCGAGCGAAAACAGTACCGCCGCTTTTAAATAGAAGCGGCGGTACCGGGTAAGTATCGGCGCGAAAGGTTAACGCTTCGTAACTTTTCGCGGCCGTTTTCGGGGCTTTATAAATCGCGGTAAACGCGATCATGCGTTAATGGCCGCGAAAACGGCCGCGAAAAGTTAACGAACCTTATAAATATGCCCCTTAGGGTTTTATTAATGATATTTTTAGGTGGACATGCCTTTAACTATAACATTTTATTACAATATACACTATAAAGTGCATAAAAAATAGGAGTTACAACATTAGTCCATGGCATTGGCAAGTGTGTGGCGGTCTAAAAAAGTTTGAGAATACTAGCATAGACTAAGAAGAAAGTTAAAGGATAAGTGCACTGAAAATCCAGTTATGTTCAGTTGCTGCAGCTTTAAAAATACTGTTGCCATATTTTTTTTTTACCTATGCCCCTCCAGAGCCTAGCTTTGTGCCTTGAAAGCTGACATCTTGTTACTGGTTTGCTGAATGTTAAGCTCCGCCCCTCTGAGATTTCCTCTGCTTTCTCCTGCTTGAGCCTCAAACAGTAATGCCTGTGAGTTCTGTGCACACGCACGTACACGGAACTCACAGGCATTACCATTTGAGGCTCAAGCAGGAGAGTGCACGGAACTCACAGGCATTACCGTTTGAAGCCTAATACGTGATACCACGGCTTAAAAAATATGGCGCCTTATTCCAAAAACTATATACCTGTGGACATTCCAATATCAAGTGCCTTAAATTTGCTTGTGAAGCTGAGCATTAAGGGCAATGTAAGGCTCTGCCTTGGGTTATATGAGATAGAGTAGTTATATGTGCTTGTTGTAGAATAAAGAATTGTATAGCTATGTTTTTTGCTGCTGGTGATACTAGGGTGTGGGATTGGGCCATATCCTCCTATTCCTCAGATGTAATGGTTAGTATCCATTTTTGTCATTGGGAAAGAACGGACTGCATTGACTGTTTTTTAATAGTTTGTAGGTCTTGAATATAAAGCCTTTAATTTGGCTTGAGTCAATTAATGTATTAGTACATTAGAAGTGGAGGGGACAGCTGTGCCCTGAAATTCAGATCTGATACAGTGCCTCAATTGCAAATAATAGTGGTTTGGGAGGTTAAAGGCCACCAGTTGCAGGTATTTGAGGTTGCCCCAAAGAGGAAAGTGTTCCCACACTCCTTCAAATCGTATCATTGATAAGAGTTAATTTGCTTACCTTGAACATTTGGATATGCAGTGTAGTACCAACTTCGTATTTGGTGTTGTCTAGAAAGGCTAGGGGAGAGGAGGGAAGGTAGTCAGGAAGCATAGGCTCAAGGCCCGGATCTATGTGTGTCTGTTGGGGTGACTCCAATAGCAGGGATTCTGGGGTCTGAGCCAGTGGAAAAAATATTTTAATTGGCTTGCTAGATAGTAGAGATGGAGGTTAGTAAGCGCTAAGCCCGTCTTGTCTTTAGGGCATTGTAGTAACTTGAATTTAACTCTGGGTCTAGAGGGATAAGTGTGGCTATCCTTGGGGGGAGTGTTTGGAGTGGATGTATAGGGAGAATTGATGATTTTGACCAGTTAATGTATAGTCCAGAGAAGGGACTAAATTGGGAGATTGTTTGGTGGACCTGTATTAATGGCAGCTCAGCATCAGCTAGGTATAAGATAATGTTGTCTGCAAATAGACTAAGAGCCATATTTATAAAGGCGAGCAGCATCGCGGCGAAATGTTTCATGGATGCAATGTGCGGCAGTAATTTGAAATGTCTTCGCGGCGATACTGCACTTAGCGCAAGGCACTTAGTACAATACTGCCGTGACTCCCGAGACGGAGCAGGGGGCTGGGAGGGGATGCCTGGGAGCAGGGGGCTGGGAGGGGGTAACCCTGGCAGCTGCAGGGGTACCTCTCGGGGCTCGGCTCCCTCAGCGGAGCTGGTGTCGCCAGATGGAAGAAAGAAGATGCTGCCAAAGGGCTCTTTTAAGAGCCACTCACTGGGGGTCCCGGTTCGAGCTGCGGGATCCCCGCCAAAGGCACTTCTCAGTGCCGCAAGGGCCCTTATAAGGGGCGGGGAGGTTGGTCCCAGTTTGAGCTGCGGGACCCCTTAAGCCCCAAAGGCCCTTCTCAGGCCCACCTGGTCTTAAGGGCCAGGGAAGGGGGGCCGGTTCGAGCTGCGGGACCCCTTAAGCCCCAAAATGCACTTTTCAGTGGCCCACGCTGGAGGGTCCTTCCACCCCCCCAGCGGGCCCTTCCCTCCCCCCCACGAGAGTACGGGGCGGGGGTCTGGGAGGGGCTGCTGGGAAGGGGTCACGGGGGCAAGGGCGGCGCCCCTCTGATTAATGCGACCACCCACGGTGATCCTGGCATCCCCTCCCAGCCCCCTGCAATCTCAGCTGTTTTCGCCACCTTCAATGGCGAAGTGAAACTGCCGAGACTAACACGGCGCATCAGTTACAGCCGCTTTATAAATAGAAGCGAGAGGTAACTGATGCGAAGTTAACAAGGCGTTAACTTTTCGCGGCCGGGGTTTAACCCATTTGTATTATAAATATATAAATATGCGTTTATAAATATGCCCCTAAGTAGATTAGTGCATGAATGTAATGTAAGTCCCTGTATGTTTGGGTTGTACTGAGTTTAATCACAAGAGTCTCAATGGCTAGGGTGAATAGGAGAGAGAGGACAACCCTGTCTGGTGCTACTCTCTGATGTGAAAGTTTTGGAAGTGGAGTTATTAGCCCTTATTGCAGCCTTGGATTGGCTATATAAGAGTCTGATCCATTTAATAAAACCTGGTTTAAAGCCAAACAGGGTTATTCAATAAAAGTTCTTATTGTAAAAAATGGTACTAATTTTGCCCCAACCAATCAGATGTTAGCTTTCAAATGTTAAATAAGATCTGATTGGTTGGGGAAAAATTAGCACCATTTTAAAGGATAAGAAATTTTATTGAATCTCCCTGAAAGTGTTTTAAAAATTCAAATAGATAGGGCCATTCGAGAGGTTCAAACGATTTATTAGCGTCTAGGGAAAGCATGAGTCCAGATCCCCAGTTGTCGTGGTCCACTTGTGAGTTAATGAGGGCATTTCTTAAATTTATTAAAGTGGATTTATTGGTCATGAAGCCAGATTGGTCACTATGGATTATTGAGGTTATTACTTTCTGGAGACGGTTTGCTAGCATTTTTGCAAGAATTTTGTAATCTACATTAAGTAAGGAGATAGGGCGGTACAAAGCACAATCTTGTGGGTCTTTATCTGGTTTTAAAAGTAGCATAATAGTGGCCTCGTGACTATTCTTTTGTCATTGTTTTGAAAGGCTTCTTGGTATGTCTGCAATAGATGGATTCTAATTTGTTCATTGTATTTTTTATATATTTTCACGGGTAGGCCATCTGGGCTGGGAGATTTCCCAGTGGACATGTCCCTCATTCTAGTTCTTTCAGTGTCAAAGGGGCCTCTAGAGCGAGTGCTTCATCGCCTTGAGAGGTGTGGGGTTTCAGTCATATAATCCTCTTTGTTTTTCGTTATATTGGGCTTGGGATCTGTACAGGTTGGTATAGAAATTTTCGAACGTGTGCAGAATGTCTGGAGTATTGCATATCAGATTTTTTGCTAATCTCTTAAGGACAGGACTAAGTTTTGTATAGTGGTGGAATGAGCTAGGTGTGCTAGTCATTTAGCTGCCTTATTACCATGTTCAAAGTATCTCTGCCGTGTGAAGAATTGTTTTCTGTTTGTTTGTTCTGTTATGGCAATGTTATACTGTTTTTGGGCATGTTGCCATGCCCGTTTGTTTTCTAGTAAGGGGTGTGAAATATATTCTTGTTCTGCTTCTCGATATTATGAGGCTGCTTGTGTATCTGATTGTCGTGTCTGTCTCTTGATAGATAGAATTGTCGTGTGGAGTTGACCTCTCAGGAATGCCTTAAAAGCGTCCCATTGTATGTGGTCTAATATGAAGTAGTATAGGGGAACTCCTCTGGTCTGATGTTGTATTGCAGTGACGTCATGTACAGTGTATGTATTATAAAGAAATAGCCCGGTCTTGATAGGGAGTGATGTGTTGCTCAGTGGCAAGTATATTCTAATTTATTAGGATTTCTATGTCTCCAAATATCGATCCATCCTAGCTCTTGTATTAACTGTGATAGAGGAGTAGTTGAGGGGGTATTGTGGGGCCAGGAGGTTGGTTGAAATATATCTAACTTAGGATTCATCGTAAGCTTGAAGTGTCCCATGCAAATTGTTTTAGCTGTGGGGTAAAGAAATGCAAAGTTTGCGGCTGCTCTTAGTGGAGACAGAGTTGGGTCATAAATACCAAGAAATACCTACAATATTGAGTCGATGTCGAATGCCACTACACAAATCTGCCTCTTTTCTTGTCCGTTTGGACTTCTTGTATTTTAAATTTTAACGACTTGTGGAGTAGTAGTTACACTCCGCTTGAGTAGGTTGAGTAAGTACCATGGCCAGACCAAGCTACCCATGTTTTTTGGAGGCGGTGGAGGGTAGTGGCCAAGAGGTGCGTTTCTTGGAGACAGACAATCTGTGCTTCAGAGCCATACAAATTTGAAAACACTGCAATGCATTTCTGAGGATCGTTCAAGCCTTGTACATTCCAGGTTATAATCTTTATGTCTGATCCCAATGGACATCCACGCAAAAGGTTTCATCAAAGGGTACATTTACTGTACATAACAATTTCAGAAAGTTTTGGAGTTTTAAGATATAATCATAATTGCTTAGTATTGGAACAATTATACAATAAAAGTAGTAATTTGGCATTTTACATCTGTTTAGTTGACTATAAATAGGCACTTTGTGTTGCTGTGGGGTCATAAATAAGAGCAGCAGTTTTGTGGTATGTAAACATGTAGCAAAAGGCTGGTTCTCTTGATCTGGTAGGTGACTAATATTTTGCAAATAAGGGGTATTTGGTGCACCTTGGGTGGTAGAATGAGTAGTTCTCTTGTGTGATTTAAGGTTAAAATAAACATTTTTTTAAACATATATAACTAAAATAAACTTACAAACTGTAGAAAAGAAACAACATTTAACAACCATTCCCAAATTGAGAGCCAAAATATGTTAGTCAATATATTCCAAGCATTAGGTTGTTTCCAGGCAGCAAAGCTATCTAAAGTCGCGTCTCACCGCATGAGCTTCAAGGCCATGCCTCCACATACTTTCCCTTTAACATTAAAAAAAAGTCATTGACAAAATAGATTAGGGGTTGCCCGGGCAATTTCCAAAAGGTCTGGACACCATGGGGTATCCCTCCTCAATAGATATGTAAGGTAAAATCCTTATTCCAAAAGATTTCTCAAATTTGGATCCCTGTGAGTACCCTTCCCCCTTCCTCACCTTAAGTTTACCTAATTTTGTTAAAGAATACAAAAAAATAAACACGTTGAATGTATGTTTATTCAAATATGCTAACAATATGTACATGGTGTACATGAATAAAAACATTAAAAATGTCATATCTACCCAATTTTTTTGCTTTGGAGATTTATTATGCTCTCATATTGCATTAAAAAAAGGGGCTTTGTGAATATGAAATTTATTTAGTACTCTTTCATATTGGAAGGTCCATAGAAGCCAGGTAGGTGAGCCTTACATATACTCAGGTGATATGGTCTGGCCTCAGACACAATGCTGTGTTTTATTTTGCTTGATATGACTGATTGTCCTGCGTACAGGGCCGGAGTTACACCTCAGGAGCCTGTAGGCCCAAAGAGCCTGGCGCCCTTAGCCCCACCCCTAAACACAGACCACACCTCTAAACCACACCCATTTTCTCTTTTTGGGGGAAGATAATAGACTATAAAGGGGTTGGATTGGTGGGAGGAGATCAACAGCTGCCCCTCCAACCTCCAGCACCCCTAGGCGCATGCCTACTGTGCCTAATGGTTCATCCGGCCCTACCTGCATAACATAGTAATGGAGGTTGAATAAAGAAATACATCCATCTAATCCAACCTTTAATCCCTACTCTTTAACCCTATACAACATTTGTTCCAGAGGAAAAAGACGAAAAAAATCTTTCCTGACTAAAAATGGCAACCAGAAAATATCCCTGGATCAACTAGAACTACATTGAATGCAGTGGCGTCGCTATGTTAAAACATTCAGGGCATGTGCCCCTGATCTTTGGCAAAGTCCCCGAATGTTTTAACACTGCATACCTAATAGAAGTGCCCTGAATTTCTCCCAATATAACGTGATGAGGCTGCGTGATGACATCACGCCGCGCGCATCAGGCTGCCCCTGTGCCCTACCCCCACTATAAAAGGCCACTTCCTCTTTCTGACGATGGAAACAGCTGCTGCGGGCTCAGAATATGAGCAGGCTTCTGGACAGTCTGGTAAGTAGGAAATGTATGTGAGGAGATCAGCACTTGGGTATAAGTATCCATATAATACATAAGTGTGATATTTTATAATAGGAGCTGCAGTGGCATATATCCTTATAAAAATCACTCAGCTATGTCACTAAGTGACTCATTTCTTATATTTCTTATATCCCACTACTCCGCCCATTCCAGTGTTCATGCCTGGACAATGACTTGCCGTGTTTAACTTCACTAACAGAACCTGCTGGAGCTGCTTCCTGTCATTGCTGTCATTCCTGTCATTGCTTCATAACCAATGTCTCTCTCCACCTCCACAAAGATCTGTTTAACTGCATATATGCTGGGCTGGGATGTTCCTTTCTACTGGGTTTAAGTTACAGAAGGTAGCTTGGGGGATTTAAGGTGGAAATAGGGACAAGGCTAGAATTTAAAATGTGAATAGCGTGAAGGAATCCAATACTTATGTATTATAATAAATAATGCGCCCCTTCACATTATAATATAAGGACATTATGCCACCTCAGAGTCCCCTGTCCTGTATAAAAGCACTCGGCCTACGGCCTCCTTGGTGGCGTAAAATCCTTATATTACACTGTAAGGGGCTCATTATCCCTTATATCATGCAAGTTTGCTGTAAAGAGCAAACTGGCATGATAGTGGTACTTTTACAGCAAACTGGCATGATATTGGTACTTGTACTGCAAACTGGCATGATATGGGTAAATGTACAGCAAACTGGCATGATATGTATACTTGTGCAGCAAACTGGCATGATATGGGTACTTGTATAGTGTACCCATACATGCCAGTTTGCTGCACAAGTATCCATATTATGCCAGAATCTTAATTCTGTTTTATGAATATTTTAGAAATTTAGAATCATTCTGTTTCAATCTTCATTATGCCAGAATCTTCATTCTGCAGTAATTATCCAAAAATATCTCATTAAAAATGCATGTAATAAACTGGTAAAAATAGCATCAGGAAATAAACCAATACAATACCTATACTGATTATAGCCAACAAGAGGGTCTGATCCTGTTACACCTCCAGAAACAACTGGGGACCCAATCACAAATAAATAAACAGTGGCTAAAACAGTATTCAAATTTAATAGTATTCCACCAGAAGAAATGTATAGTTACAGTATATACATTTCTTCTGGTGGAATACCATTAAATTTTAATACTGTTTTAGCCACCAGTAAGTGGGGTTATGTCTTATTCAAGACATGTTTTTTTGATTTGTACTGGTAGTTTCTAAATTTGAATCTTCCTAGCTGCTTTTTCCCCTGAAAAGCTTTGAGGGGTGTTTAGTTTGTTTCCTATAAAAGCGGATGATTAATCTAAAAATAAATTCAAGTCTGTATACAGAGTATAGCCCCAATGTTATGCATTTGCCCCTTCAGAAACTAGTTGCTGGCTGTTTCTCTGTGTGCACTTATGTAAGTGGAGTACTGTTTTATTTTTGAAATGCAGGTGATCTATATTTAGTAGGCTTTTTATTTGTACTGGAGGTTTGGCCAAGATTGAATCTTATTTGCAATTTATTTAACAGATTGCACACGCAGCGCTCAGTAGCACACTGGTGTGGCCACATCAACTAGGCCACACTAGTGTGCACTTTAAAAAGTGCAATCGGATCGCGATTGGATGGATCGCAATTCAAAGCGCATCAGTGTGGCCTAGCCCTTAGGTCTTGGTTTACAAGTGCAATCCATTGTTTTTTGCACAGGGATTCTGGGGACATCCAGCATAATACAACCAGGCTTTAGCAACATAAGTCTAGCAATATAAGTATACATGTATCAGTTGAGTATGGTAATGACAAGGAGAGTAGTGTGTCAAGAAATGTATTATCTGTGTCCAGAAGGCAGCAACCGGGCATGCCCATATGAGGTGCCAGAGATTTTCTAAATTTTGGTATTGTTCTTTAAGATCCTATGAAGGCTAATTTCCGGGGGGCAAGTATTACTGATGGATGATACAATATCAGTCTTTTATTTGCAGCTGGAAAAGCCAATAAAGGTATGTCAGCAATATGTTCTATTTGCTCCTTGTCCAGGGAGGGTAAATGTACTTGTCATTGTAGGGAGCTCAGGGGCGGCAGCTACAATTTGGTTTAACTTTTTATACTGTATACATTTTTTGTTGGTTGTTGTGAAACCAAAGTGGGTTCAAGTGCGTTTTAATGAAAGAACAGAATTTTGGAACTTTTTCAAGATTTCACTGGATTTTTGGGTGAAATATTACCACACATATAAAAGTAAACAACGTTTCATGTGCAGG
This sequence comes from Hymenochirus boettgeri, assembly GCA_019447015.1. Taxonomy (NCBI): domain Eukaryota; kingdom Metazoa; phylum Chordata; class Amphibia; order Anura; family Pipidae; genus Hymenochirus; species Hymenochirus boettgeri. The sequence goes on from CM033472.1 coordinate 64,453,447, forward strand.
AGACTCCTCCACACTAAATCAGGGTTTAATTGAATTTTATACCAAATTAAAAGGTATTGAAAAGTTAATTGTAGTAGCAATTCAGGGTACCCACCAGTCGTCCTGCTTCTCCCTGGCCACCTTACTGCCAGTATTCACCAATAAATGGGAGCACCCTGATTTGCAAATTAAAAGGACTGGACAGCCCTTATTTTATATTGCTTGATTGAAAAGTTAATGTAGAATAACCTTAAAATTTACTAACATAACCCCACAAGATATTTTTAGAAACTACATACCCCCAGGTTTTTATGTTTTTTTTTAATCAAAACACAGATACCTGGACACAACTGTTCATCAAATCAGAAGTCAAAGTCACACAAAAACTGTATAGAGTTTGAAACAATCACAAATAGGCATAATTATAAAGGTTTGCAAATATTGGCGTTTTGCTATTGCCAAACATAGACATGGATAAGATCAGTAATACTGCCGAATTTAGAAAGCTAATCATTTTGTGCAGTTGTCGCCAGTGCATATCACTATATTCAAAAGATAAAATGTCTTCTAGTGCAAAGCATGGCGCACTATACATGTTGGGGTGACAGGTGTTGCTGAGAAGGGGGCATGTACAGCTAGTGGTGCAGCCCCCCCCCCCCCCTCCTCCACAGGCCCGAACCCCCCACCCCATCAATGACGATTTGAAACGGTTGAACTTAGATATATCTGTTGTATTCAATTAGATCAACTGGACTTGAAATGTAGTTCTTGAAGACGTTTCGCTAGTCATCCGACTGGCTTTCTCAATTCAGAATGACTTGTACAAGAATCTGTGGCAATTATGTACCCTGGAGCAAAATGCCCTTATCCGCTGCTTTATAACTACAATAAATCTGTAACACCAACAATAAGCGAAACTGCGTTTGCGTCAGTAATAACTTTTTGCCGCCAGTTATCTGTGCTTTTGGCAAAAAGTTAACACACCTTAATAAATATGCCCCAAAGCCTCCTGAATAAAACAGTATGCCTCATACATGGGTGGACACAAAGACATGGCCACCAAAAAACCACAAAGGGGACAATGCATAAGGAAATAAAATCAAATTGATTTGTATTTCCAGTTTTTTAAACTAAACACCCCTTAAACTTGGAAATACCTCCACAAACTATATATTTTTGCTTCAGCTACATGGTCCTACATACATGCAGAATTCCTTACACAGTTCTCTATAGAACTCTATACTCTTACTCTATAATTTGAGGAGACTCAAACTTAGAAGTCCCCCCCACCTCACCCCACCTTAAAAACCCACTGAATCACAGTTAACTTAACCTCCTTTTGAATAAAAAGAGCAATACAGAACATTTTAAAAGTATAAGCCATTGCAAAAAAAAATGCCTATTGCCAGTCATACACTAGTTTGTCTAATCTATCTATTGTCTAATTAATGCACAGGTCCTGTTTCCAGCTTTACTTAACACGCTAATGTGCGCTAAAGTTAAGTGCCTGTCATCATGTCATCTCTATATTACAATATATTGTTTTGATGTTGTTTCCCAGGAAAAGGGGTGTTCAGTCTGAAAAACACATGACTCTGTGTGTACTGATGCAAGTGGGTTTTTTTCTATTTGTATTGGGGTTTTGGCAATTCTTTGCTGTTTTTGTTTAACTGCAAATTTGCAAGAACAGTGTCTAAATGTATGTATGAAGAAATGGCACTGTTATAGCTAAAAGTGTGTAAGCTCCAAAAATATGGGGGGTTGTTTCTAGGGTCAAGTGGCATTTTATCCTAAAAAATACATACTTGCCCTCAAACTATGCTTTGGGTACTTTTGGGGGCTATTTATGTCTTTGTGCGCAACCATGCATGTGGCATAGCATATAATTCAGGACATGTCATTCAATTTTTTTTTCCATTCATCATGGGGTTTGGGAATGATTTCTAACCCAGTGAAAATGGGACAGTTGGGTGTATGCATATAGTTTCTTCCTATTTCATTTGATAACCTACAAAACCACCTTCATTAGATTCTACAAAAATTCCTGTTTTAGGGGGGTTTCTACTGTTTAATTTGGCTAAAACCAAAATAGTGCAAAATCCATATATTTTTTTGTTTTGTAACCTAATGCAACTGACAATTTCTGCTGGCACTGAAACTTCAGCATTGCAAAACAAAAGTCTTTAGGACAGCATTTTCTGTATTTTTATTTTAAGGATAGTGGGGGAATGCAGCAATTTATGGCTGTGTTCTGTATCTCTGCAAGATCATGCGATGTAGTGGGATTGCTGTGAGGTAAGCAGTGCGGCATGTGTTAATTAACTTGACAAGATGCTTTACATGTTAGGTTTAATGCAACTAGGTAGTGCAAAACTTAACTTAAATGTATATTGCATCGGGTGCGCTGTGCAAAGTCCATATATATACTTGGACTTAACCCAGGTCCTGCAAAGTCAGTGTAAAACACACGCTAACCCTAAAATACATTGGGAAGCATAGGTTTTATACTCACTTTTACAATAAGAAGCACATGTTATTGCTGTATTAGTTTCCTGCAGTATTGGAATTGGGCACCACATTGGTTGCTTAGCCAATCAATGCTATGCCCCCACATCTGGTATCTTTATGCCAGCGAGCAGGTACACGGCTGAGTCCTGACGCGAGAAATTGTCTCTTCTGTGCTGGGCCATATGTTGATGCAGTTGCTGTTTGGTCTCCCCCACATACAAATCTGAGCACTCTTCATAACACCTCATAGCCACTATGCAATCGCGCCCTTAACACCTGGCTGTGATATGCTAATTGGGATTTTCCAGGGTACATAATTGCCACAGATTATTGTACAAGTCATTCTGAATTGAGAAAGCCAGTCGGATGACTAGCGAAACGTCTTCAAGAACTAAACTTCAAGTTGATCTAATTGAATACAACAGATATACTATGACCTGGATGAATGAGAACCTTCACAAGCACATGAATGTAACCATGGAGTTATCATTTACTAAAGATGAGACAGGAGGACCAACTTAGAATCTGCTGGGGGCTGGGTATCTGCATTGTTCCTTATTTATTTCCTGGCAGGGGTGATTGTCTCTGAATTGGGGACATATCCTCCCTGCGGTATATAGAGAGCAGGTGGCTGGAGGGACCATGGAATGTTGAGGGTGCTGAGGAGAAACCAGGGTTATGTCCTTCCCTGTCACCCTCCCCTCTCTGTAATATATACGGACAGTCGAAGGTCAAAGTTATATATAAACACTCTAGGCAACAGCCTGAATATGATCCGCAGTGAAGTTCACCTTCCCTTCCAGGGTCTGGGTTCTAATTAACCGAATCTCTCAACTTCTTTACCGAAGTCACTTTCCTTTGGAGCTGCCCAGACTCCGGTTCCAACCATTTTCCAGTACACCGGGGAACCGAAGGGCGAATTTCTAACGCTCCGGGTTATTCTCAGACATGTGTCTCCCAGCTGGACCCTATCTGTCATCCTGACCCCATCGGCCCTGCCTCTTGACTTTTCCCTGCACGTAGGAGGGGCAGAGTAAAGGGAGGGCTCTCTGTCCCAGTGACATCCCTGGTGCTATATTATCTCAACTGTACTAGAGCAGCGTCTACCCTTCTCCTCCTCCTCATCTGTTCCTTTGGCTTTCACCGCTCGCTATTTACCATGTCTCGTCCTCTCACCGACCAGGAGAAACGTAAACAGATCAGCGTGCGAGGCTTGGCCGGTGCGGAGAACGTTTCCGACCTCAAAAAGAACTTCAACAGGCACCTGCACTTCACACTAGTAAAGGACCGCAATGTAGCCAATCCCCGGGACTATTACTTTGCCCTGGCGCATACAGTGCGCGATCACCTGGTTGGACGGTGGATTCGCACCCAGCAGTATTACTATGAACATGACCCTAAGGTGATGTGTTGGGAGCAGATCCCTCATTTTATTGCTATAGGAAATTCATTGAGATCTTTCTGACCAAAGCAATAATAATGCACTTTGAATGAAGGTTGGAGCGTGGTTCAGAATGGTCTGTTCTAACCAGCAGTATGGAATATGTACATGTCTGGTGACACTGTAACATATTTTGGGGCTAATGACATAAGTGTAAACATTTGGGAGATTTATTTATACACAGAAACCAACCAGATGTTTTAATTGGGTTACAGCAGTTAGATAACATCCGATTGGTTGCTACAGATTAGTACTATAAAAGTTTTGCACCTCTTAAGCATCGTGCATCACGTGATATCACGTGATGCACGATGTGTATGAGTGCCTGTTTCATGCGACAATCGTGGCATATGTGGGCTCTTTGTCAGCCGAAACGGACGTTCAGTAAACGTCTGATTCGTCTAGTGAATCATGAATGCGGCCCAAAAGAAGATTTCTTCTGCTGACAAAGAGCCCACACACAATTCTTGGCCGAAACGGGCACTCATACACATTGTGGGTCCGCTCCCGCAATTGCGCTTGTGTATGAACCTTTAAGCTTAGGCCACACTATTAGAGCACTGAAACGCACGTGAAACTTTGCCAATAATATGTTGTCTTAGCATATGCAATCCAAACAAAAAATGGTGATCATATGCGTTATGAAAACGAATCGCAGTTCTCACGCATTAACAGATCGCAAAATAAGAAGAGTGTTAGATATTTGCCAGTGTGGCCTAGCCCTTATTGAGGTGAACTGAGTGGTGGAGCACTGCATCTGCAAATTGTCACTGGATCCTCACGGTGACAAAGCAAACATTTGCAATTTCAGTGCTGCATATTACCAATATTATTTTGTATTTAGTTTTTATGCATCTTTACTTGATGTGTAGGGTCTCTGATCTTTTTTTAAAGAAAATGTTTTACTTGTACTGCACGATTACATTCATATTTGAATCTCTTCTTTTTTGGCTATTGAATATCAGAAAAGGGGAGTTAAATAGAAATCTGATATATTGCTAATAAGTTACTGGGTTAAAATATGTGTTCAGTTAAATATAATAAAAAATGTCCATACTGCTGTATGGGAATACTTACTGATTGTTGTGCCTTGATATATGTTTTTTAATCATTTTAGTTGTTTAACAGCTGTTAATTGTTTTCAGAGGTCAGGTTTTAAATCAGGCCATACCATATGTAGTAAAAGAAAAACACAATTTTTGTATCCCAACTATATCAACATACTTAACTTTTGTTACTTTCATAGAAATTAAAATACAGAAATGTACAAAGAAGAACTTTGCACTTCATATTCGTAAATCTCCAAATCAATCTAATTCACCACAGTATGTTTTATTACAAAAATAAAATGTTGATACTTTTTCCCCAATTTTTTTTTTTTAAATAGGCATTTTTACATGTAAACAGAATTTTTACATGTTGATGGAGGATAAGGTACAATGTTTGAAATTCCAATACTATAATTAGTTTGATATTATATATATTTTGCTTTATCTACAAAAGAGATGTTCATCAGAATTTTTAACATTTAATTAAATACATCACATTAAATTTTGGGATTTCATCAGGGGCTGAAATATGAGGGGAGCAGCTCCTGCGACTGCAGGGGGGCCAGGAGCTGGGCCCCAACTTTTTACTTTTCATATAATAGATACAGCATTCCCCTAGACAACCACTGCAGATGAAGCAGGGAGGGAGCCCATTATAGTTTTTCTGGGGGCCCCAGTGATTAGGTACACCACTGGCATTCTTGTACCTGTATCAGTAGGGTTGTTCTTTATTATACAGTTATGAAAAATATGCCTGCTTAGAATGTTATTTGAATGTCCCTCCCCTTTGAAATACATTTTTAAAGGGTGCTAATAGAGTTAAAGTACAATGTATATCAAAAGCTATTGTTTATATTTATTGGGATAGTTTTTTGGGTTCATTTCTTGACCAGTTGATGTGGCACCTTATTTATTTTATAGTTTTCATTTACATAGCTATATAAAAACTAACAACATTTCTCTTTTATCATCAGAGGATTTATTATCTCTCCCTGGAATTCTATATGGGACGCACATTACAGAATACCATGGTAAATTTGGGTCTTGAAAATGCTTGCGATGAGGCAACATACCAGGTAATTATGGAAAGGTATAGTTTTAGTAGTAGTTGTCATTGAGGTGCTTAAGGCAACCACAATTGTCTATTGAGTACAAATATTTATGTATATAAAACATGTTTTTAAGAAAGGTGGATGTATTATTGAAAAGGTATCCAGCGGTTTTGATACAGTTTTAATACATAATATTGCCAATGACAATGTTAGAAGAGGTGTGTAGTTCCTTAAAAATGATTACTGTCAGTTAGGGGCAAAGTTAAATCAAGGACTGAAAATGTAGTGTTTTCAGAGGTACTACAGAAAACTGTTGGCCAAACTTCCACAAATGCTGTCCGATTTTGAATTGTCTTCTTCTGAAAAAGTTTGAAAATTCAAAATCAGACCCATTAAAGTCAATGGGGACACAAAGTTTGAAAACTTTGAATTACAAAAAAGTTAAAATAGTAATGATCATGGCTCTGGGACCTGGGAAGTGGTCTGGGGAACATGTAAAAATATCCAGAACTTGCTTTCTTCACACGCACGCTGCTTTTAAGCTTCCATATTCGACATCTTATAATTATCCCAAAAATTCATAATTTTTCGAAAATTTGCTAAATTCTAATCTGTCTCTGAATCTGAATGGGGCTTAAACCACCATATTTTTTATTTTAACAATTTAATATTTCATTAACCATGTATACATTGTGGGATTGTCGTGTCTGTGGTGTCACAATTCCTTAAGAAAGAGACAGCAGACTTTGTAACCATAAACAGTTGCAGGCTCCTGCCTGTAGTTTATTAAACGGTAAACTAAAGAAACTGAACAGAAATCCCAACTCTTCTGAGCGTCAAGCACACAGTTTCTTTACTGGTAAAATAACAGTCTTTTCCAGTATAATCAGACAGTCATTGGATTACCAAAACAAAAAAACCTATTTGACTGTTTTGTCTTAAATAAATAGTATAGTATAGTATAGTATAGTATAGTATAGTATAGTATTTGAGGTTGAATAAAGACATACGTCCATCCAGTCCAACCCATCTAGCAATATCCTCATTTCCTGCCTAACTGTTGATCCAGAGGAAGGCAAAAAAAACCCACCAAATTTATGAAGGGGGAAAAAATTCCTTCCTGACTCCAAGTGGCAATCGGAAATTTCCCTGGATCAACTCTACTTTATGTATCAATACCAGTAACTTGCAACATTCCTTGTTTGCAGAAACTCATCCAGCTTTTTTTGAAACTGACCAATGAACCTGCCATTACAACGTCCACTGGAAGACAGTTCCATAGCTTTACCGTTCTCACAGTGAAAAACCCTTTCCGAGCTTGAAGCCTAAACCTTTTTTCTTCAAGTCTTAAGGGATGTCCTCGTGTCCTTTGACATGTTCTATTGGTGAACAATGCCCCAGATAGTTTATTGTATGGCCCGTTTATGTATTTATACACAGTAATCATATCCCCACGCAAGCGCCTTTTCTCCAGCCGACATAATTGTAACTTTTCCAGTCTCTCTTCATATTCAAGCTCCCCCAATCCCCTTATTAATTTAGTTGCCCTTCTCTGAACCCTTTCCATTTCAAAGATGTCCTTTTTGTACACAGGATTCCAAAATTGCACTGCATATTCCAAATGAGGCCTTACCAATGCTTTGTAAAGAGGGAGAATTACATTTTCCTCCCTTGAATCCATACCTCTCTTTATACAAGACAATACCATGCTGGCTCTGGCTGTTGCCGCCTGGCACTGCTTGCTACCTTTAAGTTTGTTATCCACCAAAACTCCAAGATCCCTTTCCAACAGGGATTCACTTAACACAAAGCCATTTATAGTATAAGTAGCACAAGTATTTTTAAGTCCAAAATGCATCACCTTACATTTATCAACATTGAATTTCATCTGCCACTTAGCAGCCCAATGTGATAATCTATCTAGATCTCCCTGCAACAATTGCACATCCTCTGAAGTTTTTAATGGTCGACAAAGTTTTGTGTCGTCAGCAAACACAGAAACCTTGCTGACAATACCCACTTCCAAATCATTAATAAATAGATTAAATAGAAGCGGCCCCAACACAGAACCCTGTGGCACCCCACTTAGCACTTTAGTCCATAATGATGAAGCCCCATTTACAGCTACTCTCTGCATCCTATTCATTAACCAATTTTCTATCCATGTACAAATGTGACTCCCCAGACCAACAGACCTTAGCTTATACATCAGTCGCCTATGGGGGACTGTATCAAAAGCCTTTGCAAAATCCAAGTAAACTACATCTACTGCTATACCAGAGTCTAAATTTCTACTTACTTCCTCATAAAAGCCAAGCAAGTTAGTTTGACAAGATCTATTCCTCCTAAATCCATGCTGGTTACTACTTATAATGTCAGTCCTTGAAACATACTCTAGAACATGTTCCCTTATTAAACTTTCCAGGATCTTCCCCACCACTGAAGTTAAGCTTACAGGCCTGTAATTACCCGGCTGTGAACGACTACCCTTTTTGAATATTGGAATAACATCAGCCTTTTTCCAATCCAGAGGCACACCACCGGACATATAGAACCAGAGCCTGTTAGCAGAGCTGCACTACATCCAGGATTGTCTCCAGAAACAACACCACACACAACCACACCTAGGCTGTCTGCTAAATAGTCTAATTGTGGACTTAACTGGCTAAGAAACCCACCCACTCTTTTCCTAGCCAGACTCTAGGGCCCTGCTAACTGGGTAAATTAAAAACCTCACTCATTTTAACTTCCCCTGGAGCCTCAGCGAAGCCATAACTGCAGCCTGGGTGGTATATACACTCCATCTACAACTAGCCTTTAGCAAGACAGTTCCCCTTGTCACAATATATATGTATATATATATATATATATATATATATATATAATAATAACAAAAATACTTGGTAAGGCACTCCAGGGTCTTGATATTAAATAACAAATTTATTGTGCATAAACACACTGCATCAACATGTTTCGGCCATGCTTTAGGCCGTCAAACATGGCCGAAACATGGGTGGGTGATTCTACATTACCCACAGATTAGCACCCAGGCAGATGAAAAAGGCCATCAGAATACTTCATATTGGATATTACACCTCCCTCTTGGTAAGTGCGTAGGTTTTAGAGAGGGAAATGTAATCTAGTATGAATTATCCTGATTAGAAACTATTAGGATGCACCCAGGCTAGCAGGATTGCTATGGACTAGCAGGAGTATGGCTACATATAACATTCTCCTTCTTTTTATGGATAATCTTTGCTGGGGAGTTACTGCATGTTCCTCTATGACCATTTGCCACAGAGAGCTGTGGTATAAGAAACACTTCTAGAAATGTGGACCAGGGTAAAAGGTGTCTCTCCTTCAACATAGTTTAGATTAATTGTAAGTAGTAGTGCCATTTGTGGCAGTGAAACACACTCCAAAGCTTGGTATATATGACAGCCTGGAAGGTGAGCTGGTACAGAATTAGATTTGCAGTGTGATTTACTAAAAGTAGCATTCACCTTATCACCTTTTTCATTAATGACTATGCACTAAGTGTTACATTTTCATCAGCCACTAAGGTAGAACCTTCATAGTTAACTACATTTTAACAGATATCTCAGGGATTAGACCACATAGTGGGTTAAATTATAGTTTTGGGGGTGGACATGTCCTTTAAGTTTTGCACTGTTATTTAACATGAAACAACTCTTATTCAATCGGGGCGTTAAAACCTCTTCAACCCGGCACTGCTTAAATTTTTTTCCCTCCCACAATACCCGGACCTTTTGCAAGTGAACTGAATAGTTGGATCGAAGGAAAGTTAGCATTTACTTAAAGAATTATTGCATTTCCCTGTTCAAATGGTGAGAACTGTTTCGATTTAAATAGCACTTTGTGATATATAATTAATTAAATAATTTTAGGTGAACGTTTCCTTTGATGTCAGACAAAGTTTTTGTGTTCCCTATTATGTTGGAAATTACCTTCTTTTTATAGCAAAGGATATGATTATCAGTTGTGATTATTAATTTCAGCTGGGACTTGACATGGAAGATTTAGAGGAGATTGAAGAAGATGCTGGACTAGGAAATGGTGGACTTGGGAGACTGGCAGGTAGTTTTTATTGTGATATTTATAAGATTTAAAGTTTTTGATTAAAAATTAATTTGAAAAGACATCCACTATTTAAAGGAGAAGTACCAGCTATTTAATGTTTCATTGAACAGAGAGTATCCATATTTTTAACATTTTACATAGAAATTCTATATTTTCAGGGGGAAAATAATCAACCATTCCTACCTCCATTTTCCATTTAGTATTTATAAGGTTTGAAGGAATAAACACTGCTGTTACAGACTCTCTGTTACAGCCCAACCTGACCTTACTCCTGCAATGTGCATGCTGGGTGCATGCACAGACAGGAGAAAAGGCAGAAATAAAGAGCTGATACTGACAGCACCATTCATTCCCACCCAACTTTTTAATGGTGATCACTTCTTGTACAGATTAAAGAGGGTGGTAAGGGTTTTCAATCCTGCCTACCCTAAAAATTTTGATTTGGAATGCAAAAAGTAAAAGAAAATGGGTATTGCTATTTAAAGGACATGTCTACCCCTTTTTTTAACTTTTCATATGTTGCAGGATCTTTACTTACCTTCCCTCTTTCTTCCTCCGGGGCCAGTAGTGGGTTAAATTCTAGTTTTGGGAGTGGACACGCCCTTTAAATTTGCTTATTTTATAAATCATTATTACTTGTTCTGTAAGATTTATAGATAAGGTTTATAGACACCAATAATGTATATTTTGCACTGGTGAAATTTGACATGATAAAAACTTGTCAAGCCTGCAAGTTGGTTAAATGGCTCTATACATTTGGGTGGCCTTCAATTAAAAATGGATAATGTACCCCTTATTGTGAAACACATAAGGGGTAATATGCTACGTACAGTGTAATATAAGGAGTTACTTAACAATAGAGAAGCCAAACAAAATAAACCAAAAAAAAACAGCACAGACACACTGCCCCCTTCTCTTATTAGTCATTTATATAGGAAGCCCTGTTTAGTAGTTAAGTAAATATAGTTAATAGTAATAAAGTAAATTTAGTAATAAAGACGACATTCAGTCCTTCATTCTTGCAGTAGGAACAGCAAATTAACTATTTATATTCTAAACAGGGATTCATATATAAATGAGTAATATAGGGAGGGGGAAAGACAGGGGTAGGTGCAATGGTATATAGGAAGTCGCTCAGTGATGTCACTGAGTGATTTTTATAAGGATTTATACCACTGCTCTTCCCCATTCTAAATCCAGAGCCTTATGTATAATAAGGATATTACATCATTGAATAGATCCCTGACCATATAAAAGCACAAGGCCGCCGTTATTAATTCTTATAAAACTTAAGGTTTATATATTTTATTTTTTGTCTTAAGGCTGTGTACAGATTAATAAATCCTGGTTGACCTGGAGTTGGGAAAAGAAAGTCATGGTCAATTTCTTTTACTTTTCTGCTTTAAAACAACTGTTTTAAAGTAGATTCCACTGCTTCTCCTATTATAATTTGAGCCTCTTATGTGTTATAATGATATAATGGTATTTAGTTGACATTAAATGATATAATGTTGATATAATGGTTCTGGGCATGCTATCAATAGAGGGACCTTAAGGAGTAACTTTGGATGTGGCTACCTACAATTCTGCTGCATTTTACATTTAGTAGAGGTCTTTTAGGCTCCTCAAAGCCCACCTCATGTTAAACTTTATAGCATAGAGTGTTCCTTTCTCCCATTCTTTACTGTTTAATAAATCTCCCATTCTTTATTGTTGGTGATTGCTGACCATGATTACTGTCCGCCTGAATTTTTCATCTATTTCACACCCACTTTCTACTGTTTGTTCAAGTTTTAATAGCCTTCTTTCCTTTTCCCCCCTAGCATGCTTTTTGGACTCCATGGCTTCTCTTGGTCTTGCAGCATATGGTTATGGAATTCGGTATGAGTTTGGAATCTTCAATCAAAAGATTTCAAATGGCTGGCAGGTTTGTTTTATAGAATGTTAGAATGTTCTCCACTTAAGAGGGAAAAAAATGTTATGGGTTAAAGATGGTTGTTTTAACAGGGATTTAAGCAAGATATTTGCTTTTGGGCTTCGTTTTTTAACACATTGGGTGAATCAGTTATGAGGCAGTCTCTGTTACATAGCAGTTTATGTGCCGATTAAACCAGTGCAATCTCCTATACCATATTTACTTTATATAAGAAACATAGGACGGGCATCTTGTGGCTAAAAAACTTTCTTTATTACAATAGAAAAAACATCAAAACATTCATAGTCGGTTCGACTACAAACACAAGGGAGAGCCGCGGGAGGAGGGAGGGGGCAGCCTGACGCGTTTCGTGACTACGTCACTTCCTCAGAGGCTGACAAGGGATCTCTCAGTACATCCTTATGTAGGCAAATTCTTAGCGAGAGCAGACCCAGGGATCAAATCAAAGCAAGGAGTAATGAAAGGAATGGGGTGGGAGTAAGGGGAAAGATGGACCATAACAAATAAAAACAATAGCAATATAGTACAATATCACACATATGTATCTGTGTATAAACACCCTGTGGGCGGTCCATACGGACCAATCCTCCTAAAACAAAGATATTCACAGCCCAGTAAGTATTAGCATCACGTAAATCAGGTAAATACATATGTCCAATATTTGTAATCATACACCCTAATCCAAACGGACAATGGTCTTAATAACGACCCATGTGTAGTAGTCTAACTGGTGATTAGATATAACTCTCATCATAGTCAAAATAGGGCATCTCCAGAATAACTAATCAAGAATGACACAGCAGTTTAGCATAGTGTTCTGAACACTAGAAACATTAAAATAGACCTATTGGCTACAATGGGAGGTATACCTGTAGCCTAGATTTGACCAAAATATTATTGAGCGCAGTTATTGAGCGCAAGTTATAGAGCACAACATTCAAATAAACTTATAGAGTGCAATGTAAAACACATTGCTCAACTTTGTATAAATATCGAAGGTAAGTGATAAACCCAATCCATCAAAGGTGGATTCTCCAAAAAGGAGAGATGAGGCATAAATCATTGCAGTTAAATATCCTAATAAATATATAGATAAATAAATAGATAAATAGATGCAAATAGTTGGTTATAGTATAATCACATTTTACATGTGTAAATATTAATCCTAATGTTTTGGTATAAATTCAATTCTGTAATGGTCCCCGAATAACAAAATAATACAACCATTATAAAATAGTATAAACATAATAAAAACATATAAAGGCCTAATACAAAAATCTAATAATATATCTATTTAAGACCACTAAAGCAGAAAAACATTTTAAATATCTAGAAAACAGGATAGTTCAAAATCGCTATTGATTTATCAGATTAAGACAGATATGCTCGACATGGGAGACCTTTTTAATCCCAAGCCATGTTGCTTTGGGACAGATTTGTGGCAAGGGGCTATGATAGTAACAACATCAAAAAAGCCTACGATAAAGCAGTCCTCAGTAATAGAGGGGACTTACTTACAGGAAGTACCACCAAGAAAAGAGTAGGTAATAAGAAAAAACTTACGAACAAACCAGATACCCCATATCTAAATTTAATCTATACAAAAGAAACTCATAAAGTCTGTCAAGTAGTCAAGAAATTGTGGCCATTACTACAAAGTGACCCTATTCTTGGTGGCCTTATAACGAGAAAACCAAGATTTTCTTACAAAAGGGCTAGACCAATTGGTTCCTTTGTTGCACCTAGCCTCATTAGATGTAGTAACATCTCAGACCCATCCTGGGTTCGTATACCAGGAAGTGTGGCCATAATAGATGTACGGTTTGCCCTTTTATCAATCCATCTAAGAGATTTACTAGTACTAATAATGGTTTAAGTTTTGCAATGAAATTTTATGGCAATTACAAAACAAGATATATTATCTATTTGGCCACATGTGAATGTGGCCTACAATATGTAGGAAAAACGATTAGGAAAGCTGCTCAAAGAATATTAGAACATCTTTTAGCAGTACCCAAATTAGATACTAGATCAGCCATTGCTAAACATTTAATAGAGAAACATGAGAGTAGAAAATGTATTTGCTTTCAAATTATAGATAGGGTCGTTAATGATCCACATAAGGGTCTGGATGAAAAAGCACTTCTTAAAAAGGAGGCTGTATGGATTAACAAATTAGGAATTGTTACACCTGCAGGTCTAAATAGCGATTTTGAACTATCCTGTTTTCTAGATATTTAAAATGTTTTTCGCTTTATGGTCTTAATAGATATATTATTAGATTTTGTATTAGGCCTTTATATGTTTTTATTATGTTTATACTATTTTTAATGGTTGTATTATTTTGTTATTCGGGGACCATTACAGAATTGAATTTATACCAAAACATTAGATTAAATTTACACATGTAAAATTGTGATTATACTATACCAACTATTTGCATCTATTTATCTATTTATTTATCTATATATTTATATATTTATTAGGATATTTAACTGCAATGATTTATGCCTCATTTTTGGAGAATCCACCTTTGATGGATTGGTGTAAGGAATAGAGTCCCGGAGGGACGAAGTTCACTGTACCTTTTAGGAGGAGGGCTGTCAGCAGGCTGGAAACAATGGCTGAAGAGCTGATAACTGGAACAATGGCTGATCCACAGGCTGAAGGGATGGTAACTGGAACAATGGCTGAGGCACAGGCTGAAGGGATGATAATGGAACAAAGGCTGAGGCACAGGCTGAAGTGATGGTAACTGGAACAATGGCTGAGACACAGGCTGAAGGGACGATAACTGGAACAATGGTTGAGGCACAGGCTGAAGGGATGATAACTGGAACAATGGCTGAGGCACAGGCTGAAGGGATGGTAACTGGAACAATGGCTGAGGCACAGGCTGAAGTGAGTCCTCCTCCTGAGTTTTTCTTCGGCCGAAATGTGTGTACCCCCCAATCTGCATGGGTTCCTCCAAGGGCGGAGCAGCTGTCAAAGATCCGGTCCCTTGGGGACGAGGAACAAACTTGGGGGGAACAAGACGGTTATTGGACTTTTCGGCTTGCCTTTCCCTGATACGAGTATCCACCCGTATACACACAGAAATCATTTCCTCTAACATTACTGCTTATGTAAAAGATTATAACATATTATTATAATTATAAGAAAAGGGGAGAGTCGGACCGACTATGGATGTTTTGATGTTTTTCTATTGTACCTAAAAAAGAAAAAATTTGGAGCTCCGTGATTTCTATCGATGGGGTAAGGGGATTACGCTCCCAGCTACTATATATTTACTTTATGACCAATCTTCTCCCACTGCTTATGTAAAAGATTATAACATATTATTATAATTATAAGAAAAGGGGAGAGTCGGACCGACTATGGATGTTTTGATGTTTTTCTATTGTACCTAAAAAAGAAAAAATTTGGAGCTCCGTGATTTCTATAGATGGGGTAAGGGGATTACGCTCCCAGCTACTATATATTTACTTTATGACCAATCTTCTCCCACTGCTTATGTAAAAGATTATAACATATTATTATAATTATAAGAAAATGTAGCAGGCTGGTAGCATACCCTTATCCAATGACGAATAACTGCACAGTTTTTGTACTAAATTCTAGGATCTTAACCTTCTGCCTATATTTTAGGGTAAATTAACCTTGACCTATTTTTGTTTTATGGGTGGACATGCCAATAATAGGTCAATTGTCAGTTACCTGCCCCAACCTCAATTGATATATTTTGCATTTTATTACCTGCATTACTAACCAGATATTAAAGTGTAATTGTTGTCTCCTTTCTGGCAGATTTATCTGGCTCCTCCCCCCAAAATAGTCAAGTCTCTGACTGCATTGCATTGCATCGAATGCCTCACTGCTGTTTCACCTGATGGCTCCTCTGAACATGCTCAAGCTTATAAAAAGCTTATTGAGCACAGGGAGAATGGAATAGAACTTATTAAACATCTGGTTACAAATGAATGTAATAACCTGGTAAAAATTGCAGTTGGGGTTGCAGGCAGTTAACTGAAAAGTCTTTTTTGTTGGGATGGACATCCCCATTATGTTTGGACTTCCACATACCAGAATCTACATTTGTTTCTTTGTAAAAGATCTGGCTTCTTGTGAAGGGAATTACCATTGTAAAAGCAAAAAAAAATATTTTGTACAGTAAGCCTATTTGTTCCATTTTCTATCAAAGATGTTTATATGTCTCCTTCTAGATGGAAGAAGCAGATGATTGGCTTAGGTATGGAAATCCCTGGGAGAAAGCTCGTCCAGAATATATGATTCCTATACATTTTTTTGGCCGAGTTCAACACACACAAAATGGAGCTGAATGGGTGGATACTCAGGTTAGTGTAATAAAAACAATACATTTTTTTTTTGTACTAAGCACCATTCCCAAATTTGCAGAAAATAAGTACAGCAGAAGAGGTGTTTACCAGCCAGTGAGGGATCGGGATGTGTAAGTAAGGTTAGAATAATTTTGGGAAAGGTAAGTATAGCACATTGTGTCTTTGGGGGAGCTTAAACTGCTTCTAAAATTGTAGGGGGGGTGGAGATGCCCTTTAAAGTTATGTTGGCACGTAACTTATGTTGACACAGTTTATATTAAAACTGCATATAGGACAAGAAAAAATTAACACCTCTAGATGTTTTTTACAGGCAGCTTAGAGTATGCCAGTAGAGGAAATTGAATGCCCCTAATCTACTAACCTTGACTCATACCCATTTAAGATTTACATAAAGGCTAATATAAATACAAGCCAATTCAATTAGGTGGGAGGTAGAGGAGAGTACATCATGCTATTAACTTGAAGTTGGAGGGGAGCTGCAGAAGATACTGCTTGTACAGCAGTTTGCAGCTCTGCGTGTTCCCCTATGTTCCCCTCCTTTTTGATGTGTATGTGTACATACCTTACAGATAGGGATTCTGTCTGCAGAGCAAGGGATTGTTGGGAGAGCTACAGTGGTTGGCTTTACTGCCAAATTCAAGAGTGCTAAAGGGCAAGCTGTCCTTTTCTGAATGACATTAAGCCTTAGGCTTGATACAGAGAAGTATACAATACTTCTGAATCAGCTGTTTAAAATGAATTTGAAAGTTATATTTATTATAAACTAATGCAAATATTAGAATTCTGTTTTAAATATAGTAGTATATGTTTAATGATTTAGTCTACAAATTTTACATATGTTGCCCAGAACTAGACTCCCTTGGATAAATCTTATTTCTTCAATATTTTTTAGTTTTCACTTCCTTCAATTAAACAGACAAGGATCTTTCAATAATGCAATTGAGATGTTATTGATATCCTGTTACAATTTGAGCTGTTTCTACTATATGGATTTCTTGTTTCTGTATCCAGGTTTTCAGTAGGAAGCTAACTGGACTAGGATACACAAACTTACACATAAATCAGGATATCTTTCATTACATTCTTCATTGGAGGGTTTCCTGAAAGGGTTATCATGGAGCTGTGAGTGCAGAATAAAAAATAACTTTAGCTATAAATGTTACCACCACCCCCAAACCCCACTTTCGCATTTTCAAAATTTACCAAAGATGCCCCTGAAGTTCCTTACCTGACCTGGTCCTTCAACACTACTCCGCTGCTATGCGGCACCACTTGGTTGCGGCTGTCAGTAAAGGAGCGGAGTGACGTCATAGTATATATTCCTTGCCTTTATGAGCTGAAAGCATTAGCTTCATTCCTTGTGGCTTAGAGACTGACTGGCTGGCTGGCTATAAATGTTTCTCTTAAATCAGAGCCTGATCTGAGTGAAATGTTTATCGAAATGTGGAAAATACCCAAATGTCTCCTCTGTTATTTCCCTACTGAAAAGATTTGGTCTAGACTCTTTAACTTATCTTTATCTTATTTAAGATAAATTAATTTTTTTGAGACTTGACAGAGGTTGGAGTGCAGAGGTTCACAAGGCTGGTCAATTCTCCAAAATAACACATGTACTGAATGGGCCGGGTGCCATTAGCAGCCTAGGCACACATGTGAGCATGGAGAGGCAACTAGGGTCAGTTTCAGGTCAGGGGTTTGAATTAGGCTTAGGGATTGGTGGGAGTCAGGGCAGTTAGGATGGGCGGGAGTTGGTGTGTATAAATATATATGGGGAGCTTTAGGCGCTAAGGGGCTTCCTGTCTTCCTCCCCCCCACCCCATTTATAATGATTGTTTATACTTTATGACGTTGTTTATTCAGGGGGTGTAAGGTTGCCCATATGGGTGGATAGTTATTTTTGTATATAACCGTTCCTGGGCTATTGTGGCAGGAAATAATGTTAATCGGTTTATACAGTTATAAAATGAGGAATATGTTGTTAATCTCCGACTACTGAATAAACATGCGGCCTTTCCACCAAGTTAATGTGTCAAGTGTTTTTCTTTATGGTATTAGCATGTGGCTCTCCACGCTCCCATGAACAAAAGAAGTTTGTGTTTATCAGTGCTATATGGAGTGCAACTGGTGACCAAATTTCACACTACAAATAAAATAAAATCTTACTGTGTATTTACTTCTATATTATACTTTTTTTTGCAATATAGTCTGCCCTTCTCTATGGATAAATGAAATAAATTGGTTTAGAAAATGGCAATTTTATAAGCACAGGTATAATGCTGCAATAAAATGGTGATGTAGAAAGCAATTTGGATTGGAGGGGCTCTAATACCCAGTATTATTTATTAGCCTACTGTGGATAACACTTTGGTTATCACTTTGAGACTTTGGTTATCATGCATTTAACTAAAGTGATCCTGCATTTTAGGTTGTCCTTGCTCTCCCATATGATACACCAGTTCCAGGATATAAGAACAATACAGTAAACACCATGAGGCTTTGGTCTGCAAAAGCTCCTAATGAATTTAACTTGAAAGATTGTAAGTAAAAATGTTCACTTTAAATATGACTAATATTTGAATAATTTTCTTTATAAGTTTCTTCAAAACAGTTAATTTTATAATTTTAATGAGTCAAGAAATCTTATTTTGGATAGTGTTAATAGAACGTTATAAGAATGTCCACTTTTTCCTACTTTGCAACACATGAGTTCAGTCCAATTAAAGGCCTCTCCTTCATTAGGCAGGGCTAAACAGGACTAAAACAAATTTACTTCAGCTTGCAGTGTATTTATTACTTACCTTTTCCATAGATACTTCTAAAGTTCTAACGTTACTTACAAATGCCAATCTCTTGTTGTGGCTATCTCCAGCTTTCGGATAACGTCCATAAGCCAAAGCTGCAATGCTAAAGGCATGGCCAATGGCCGACGCTGCCTACTCTGCTGCTGTGCAAAATTTAAAGCTTGGGGTGTGACTCTGCTGGTGAGGAATGGGAGGCCTGTAAGTAACTTTAGAAAACTTTTGAAAAAGGGAAGTATATGAAAAAAAAAAGTGTATGAAAAATAGTCTTTGCAAAAAGTCTTTCTGCTTCATATGCCAAAAACCGATATCGCCACACATCACAGTCTTAAATTTTACAAAGAGCCTCTTTGTATTTATAAAAGTACAAGAAATGTTTAGAAGCATTGAGAGTAGCAACAAAATATTGCTTTGCCAAGGTCGCAAAATGCCATCGTTTTTTTCGTATTGTTTATGTTCTTCGTTGAAGTTTGCTTTACTTTTTATACTTTGCTGTATTTATTATTGGAGTTTTTATGATATATGACACATGGAGACAATTTGAATAACTGTATAAAATATCCCTGTGTACTGATTTCCCCATACACACTACTATTTCCACCTTTAAAATGTAATACTACAGGGTAGTGTTTTTTGGTGGGTGCAGGCATCTTTTCAATGTTTGTCTCGTGTGGCAAAACATTTGTAACAATGAAATGCAGTGTAATCTGATTATAATCTGTGTTGAATAACAAATTCTAATTCCTAAACAATCTCCCTTTACTCTGAATACAGCACAATCATTATTGGCACCATTTCCTTTTGTATGGACAAAACCATTTGACTTTTTTAATCCATACATATGACTGATAAATTGCAAATCACATCACATCCTAAATGGATTTGTAAATTATTTACCATAAGTGTACTTTTTGTCTTCACTTATCTTATACTAATTTGCACACTCATTTAAACTCTCAAAAATAAAGAGAAGAGAAGAGATGTTTCTTCTTGTTTTAACTCTCATTTCAAATTGGGACTTCTCTTAGTTATTTATATGTTCAGGGCACATTTTGTTGTAAACCAGGACTAAGGTCTCAAACACACATTAGATAACTCTTGTTTACCGATTATTATATTGGGATAGGATATTTGGGATATATCTAATGACATACAGACAGTATTTTACTATGGGAAGGGGATGGGAAAACAACTGGGAGAGTTTCCGGTAAGTAGGAGAACAATGCAAATGGTCCTTGACTTCATATAGTGATCCAACAGAACAGATTGCTAAACAACAATTGCCAGCCAAAGGGTTGTTGGCAGCCATGTTGGCAGTTATTAAACATGTTTACAGTTCTTGAGAATCACCTGCCTCTTAATTTGCTTTCTTGATTTTGACCTTTTTTCTGCCCAAAATGTACAATTCCTTTTAAGATCTTCTCTTTCAGTGATTGGGCAGAACAAATATGTTGTTTTGACCTCAATCACTTTGACACAAAACTGGCAAATCTAAGAAGTTCACACTTTGACCACTTGGGTATGCTGGGACACTGGGTATCAATGAAGGGCCCAGGTCAACTATAAAATAATTCATAAACAAAAATCAATATCTCATTACAAAAAAATTTGACCTACCCAATCAATACCTTTTTTTAAAATTTTTATTATGAATGGAAATCTAATGGGAAATGTGTTTTTTTAGATCCCTGTTTTTAATGATTAATCATACTCATCCTTATTTACATTTTTACAGTCGCATTTGTCATTTTTTACCTGTTAAACAATTTAACTGAGCATAATCTTCTCTCTCCCTTTTGCTTTTCTGCAGTTAATGTGGGTGGTTACATCCAAGCTGTTCTAGATCGTAATCTTGCGGAGAACATTTCTCGAGTATTGTATCCTAATGATAATGTAAGTCTTAAGAATAATAATAGAGCCTTACTAACCAAGTTAAGCTTTTCTGTTTCATGAAGTTTGCTAACATTTGTAAAGTTCAAATAAAATTAACAGCGCAGTTCTGGCATTTGGCAATTTTTCACTTCAGAGATGAACTTGCCCTTTAACAAGAAGTTGAAAGGGCATGTCCACCCCCCAAATTAAAATTAAAACCTAATTACCCCCCCAAAGCCTAGACCTTGCTAGGTTTAAAACTCTCTGTGAGGACTCACCACAGTATAGCTAAACACCAGTAAAGCTGTTAGTCTATTTAGGAGTCTCTGCTTTGATAAACAGAGATTTGGGGGTTATATAAGAGAACACAGTAGCTCTCTTTATTCAGAATGGGGAGAGACATGTTTTTTACCCATTTATTTTATTTATACTAGGGCATATATATAAATGGCCGTTAACTTTCCACCGCTGTTTTTCCCCGCTGTTTTATCCAAATTCGGAATTACCGCGATATATAAAATGGCGAAAAGTTAACGCCACAATAACATTGCATCAGTTACCGCGGTAACTGTGTTCTGGCGTTAACCAAGGCTGTTTTAATTCGCCAACTTTGAGTTGACGAAAACGTCCGAGCTCTCCTCCAGAGAGGGCAGGGGTGTATGCCCACCCCGCGGCAGGTGGTCGCATTCGCCAGAGGGGCGCGGCTGGGTGTTTGCCCACCCTGCCCTCGCCCCCCACGCCGCACCCCCTTCCCAGCAGCCCCTCCCAGCTCCGTGCCCTGTATGCTCACGGGGGGGTGGAGGGGGGTAGAGTTCTAAAACAATAAATCCTTAAAAAAAGAAAGATAATTTGGGGGTGCTAACTGAAGAGTTAAAAAAAAAAGACAAAAAAAGGAAATTGTTAAAATGGCGTAAAGAATACAATGCAGACTAGATGACTGACAACATTAATATTTTTTTATTGATTTTCAAAACAAACATAATAAAAATTGCCAAAAGAGTAAACTATAAAAATGACTGTACAAATAAGGCACAGTTGTAAGGAGGGTAGTCCTCCATGATCAGCAAGATAAAAACAGTCAAACAGTATACTTGAAAAACAGTGCTTTAAAGGGCAACAAAACCCTTTTAACCCGCAGCATCCCATTAAACTTACCCAGGGTGAGGACCTCAATACATCGGTCCTCAGCCCTGGGTTTTCTATAGACCACTGGTTATGCCTAAACCTGTGATTACCTGTCTAGTCTTGCTTAGACGTCTCCTCAGTCTGGCAAATGACCTAGCAAATGGAAAAATGCACTTCTTGCATTTGCTAATGCCAAGTCCTGAGCCTACCATTGAACTGAAGGCTGCAATGGTAGAGTATTTTTTTCTATGGAAAACCCAGTATTAATGCTATATTTTCACCCTGGGGGGAGGTGGATCAAAACAGTTTTGTTGTGATTTAACATACAATATTGCAATAACATAGACAGATAAATGAAAAGGCTTAAATAAGTTGGGTTGTAGCGTGTTTGTAGTGAGCACTCGGTCGGGACAAATAGTCTCTCCATGTGTACCCAGCCTAAGAGAATCCATTTTCTCAGGAAAAAAAGAGATGTTTATTGTAATTCCAACTGTTTTTCTCTTACAGTAGCTTTTCTAAAGTTCACCTAAAAATGAAATGTGTTTAACTCATTCTGATTCTAGATGTGCCCTCCTAGTGGAAAGTTTAGTAGTACTCTAATGCAGTGGTTTTTACCTCAGTTGTGTAGCTTCATAATATATATTTAAAACGGCACTGTTAGACCTCCCTGTGATCTTCCATCTGTAAGTACAGTACTTGCATATAGCCTTTGTGTGCTTTATTACCCCAGATGAACTGTATATGAGGATGTCCCTTTCTGAGGACTGAACTAGAGAAACAGTGACGGTTATCAGCTTTGTTTTTAAAAAACACAAACACTTTCTTCAAAAGGTTAATTTTTATAGAATTTGTTTTAACAAATAAGGATAACATCAAGAGTCTAAAGGTTTAAAGCAACCATCTGGTTTTCAAAAAAAGCAGAAGAAAGTTATATTGAAATGGTATGGAGTATGATTTATGTTATAGACCCCCAGTCATTTAAGTAAATTGTTTTTCCAGTTATACGGTAAGTGTATCTTAGTTTTAGAAGTAAATGAAGTTGAGAGGATTTTATTAGACAATGGAACTAATTTGGAATTAATTTTATAGCCAGACAGGGCACTATAGTCATCCAAAGTCTTGTTTAGGTCAATAAAAAAAAAAGTCTGCTATTAACGACACCACGTGATTCTCCTGACCAAACATAATCTTGTTATGTCTGGTTATGATTTGATGGCCAAGGAGCTCTATGCACAACGCATGTATGTATGTCTTTATTCAACCTCAAATACTATACTAAAAGCAGGGATAGAGGACATCTCTGTATCATACCTTTGGTAATAAGTATTTGGCATGGGGCACTCAAACTGCAGCTGTTGGGCGAGTACATCCAATGAAAACAATATGGTCAAGGTAAATAAGATGAGGGATGTATTAAATCAGTTGGTTGGCTAATAGTTAAATTAAAGTTTTTTAGTCCGAATTTTGATGAGACATGGGACTGTAGAAAAAATGAAGATATCAACCAGGTTATTCTACTATACTATATAATAGGAGCATGGCCATGCCACCAAGCCCTGAAATCATTATTATTAATGCTTGACATTTCTATCAAAGAGAAAAACATTTAGAGCCTGATGTTATAAGAAGTATAAATGTTTGCCTCTGCTATTAATTTGGAGCTGCCAATCGGATTTTAGCTTTTTTACTGGGTTACTGCAGTTAGACAACATCTAATTGGTTGCTGGTTATAGATGGGGACACATGGTCAGATTCTTCTTCCTGACCGAACGTTCGGCACATCTGACCGGTCAGCCGGGAGGAAGGATTGTCGGTCATGGCAAAAGAAGCCAGTAGTAATAGCAAATAATGCCATGGAAACAGAGAGAGCAAAATTAGGGACAGTTCAGTGGAAATTATCAATATTTGTTAAATTGTTAGTTTGTGTAATGCCTTCTTGGTTATTCTACATATTCTCTCCTATTTTGAAAAATCAGTTGATTTCATACCCTTTGATATTCCCTGCTGTTGACATTAGCGAGCTGACATTTCAGGTTCTAACTGTCCTTCTTCCCAGGATGCACCACATCCTTGGAATGTTCCTAACAGTTATTTCTATTGATTGGCTGTTGGATGGGTCAAAGATGCTCAGATCTCTACTGAGCAACTGAATCAACCCAGGCGCTGGATCAACGGCAAGACCATAACGTTCTCTACTAGGGGTTCTGCAAACAGAAAGTCAGTATTTCGGTTGCATTTATTTATACACAGACAAAATGCTGAATTGGCAGATTAAGGTCATTGGGATGAAAAATACTTTTCTGAAAAGCATATGTATTTGCACTGAACTTCCCCTTTAAGGGAAAAATTTATTTTCTATAAAAATACTATTAAAGTGACTTCTAGGAAAGGTAGTGCAGTGTTGCAATTGTTATATGAAATGGCCATTATGGAACTGAGGAAGATTCAGAAAAGAGCAACCAAATTTATAAGGAGATATCTATTACTAGCATCCATATTTTTTTGTAAGCTACAGTGTGAGCTAACCAAACTTAATTAGCCTACAGCACATAGTTGAGATCACCAATCTCCTATATTACCTTCTCTAGATACTATACACTATAAGGGTTTTTCAATAAAAGTTCTTATCGTTAATAATGGTGCTAAGTTTGCACCAACCAATCAGATGTTAGCTTTCAAATGTTAAATAATTTCTGATTGGTTTGGGCAAAATTAGCACCATTTTTAACGATAAGAACTTTTATTGAATCTCACTGTATGTTTTGTATTGTTTAAATGCTTACCTCTGTTGATAAAAAAAGATACTGCTGCATATAGAACTGTTGCAGCCTGACATTATTTACTATAAGGGCTAGGCCACACTAGCGCATTTGCGTTCGCGATTTTCGCTAACATGGAAATCGCGGGAATGCGAATGTTCCTGCGATTTCCGATGTGATTGCGCTTCCGTTCGTGTATTGCAGCGAGCATTTTTCGCGCAATCGCTTGCGTTTTTGCTTTAAAGATAGCAAACGAAAATGACGAAAATGATGCGCGTTAACACACAGAAAGCACGCACACAATCAGCGTGCGCGCTTGGTGCGTTGTAGTGTGGCCTCACCCTAAGTAAGCAAATGACTGCTTCACCCAGCAATCTAATATGATCATAGGCTGTCATCCACAGTTCTGTTCAGTTGAATTAAGAAGAAAGGGGGGAACAAGCAGGAGACCTTTAGGGAGATTCAATAAAAGTTCTTATCGTTTAAAATGGTGCTGATTTTGCCCCAACCATTCAGATCTTATTTAACATTTGTAAGCTTACATCTGATTGGTTGGGGCAAAATTAGCACCATTTTTAACGATAAGAACAAAGTTTCAGCCTTTGTTCTCACCTCTAAATTTAACAGAACCAAATTTTCTGCAGGGGAAAGATTAGATAAAGATTGTCTAAAGGCTCGTAAATACATAAAACCTTGTTCACATGTTGGCTAATTTTCGTACGATGCAGCCGACGAACCTTTAAGGACATTATCATTAATCCTCATAATTGAAACGCTATCTGTACACACAGCAACAATAGTCACCACGATAGTCGTTAGATGTAGACGTTCGTACGTAACGTTCGTATCTTCGCGCAATTACGAAAAGCAGCGCATGCGCCTTTTATATATTTTTCCGTAGAGCAATAACGATAATCTGCCAACCATGTACAAATATACGAAAATCGGCAGAACAAATCTGCCAGGCTGTTCGTCGGAAAAAGCCGACAATAGTCGATGATCATTGATGCTATATTTCCCTGGATCAACTCTACTTTATGTGCAATCATAAGTGTGTATGGGGCGATCATTATCTAGTGTTGTGTGTGAATCTGTGAAATAAAACATCTATTTAGGGCTTTTAGGATGTCAATCAATACAAAATAATTTCAGTGTATTTCCAAAAGCAACTATAAGCAGTTTGTAAGTAAACCCAAAAGTAGTTAATTGTTAATATATCCTATTAAATTTTTATGAAAATAAATATATTGTACATATGGTAGTTTTTGCTTTTTAAAATGCCATTTTATAGCATTTTTTTAACTAGGAGAACTGTGGTTTCCAAACAAAGTAGGTTTTAAAAAAAAGCCTGCAGTCTTGCATGTAAAATGAGCTCTGGATCACATCTCTAACTGCAGAATGTGTAAAGTTATATTGCAGAAAAAAATAACATCTTCTAGTAGCTTGGATGGTCCAACATGCTCAGATCTCTACCGAGCAACTAAATCAGTGGACCATAACGGACAATATTAGAGGTCCTTCATAGAGCAAGTCAATACTTTGGAAGCAATTATTTAAGCACAGAGAAATTACTGGATTGGTAGATTATGGTAACTGAAAATAATACTCCCTTTAATGTCTTAAAAGCTTGTGTGTGGAGAACACTATTTTCCTTATATTTTATATCCTTGTATGTGTTCTTTTTTGGTTTGTTGGTGCATACTTTATTTTCTCATTGCATGTATCTTTTCTTCCTACTCAAGCAGGCATGATTTGGCCAATCCACGGTATTTTATGCTGTTTACCCCCTCCTTTTTTCTACTCTAGTTCTTTGAAGGGAAAGAGCTGAGACTCAAACAGGAATACTTTGTTGTTGCTGCCACCCTCCAGGATATAATCAGACGTTTTAAGTCCTCAAAGTTTGGGTGCCGTGATGCTGTCCGTACATCCTTTGAAGCCTTTCCTGAAAAGGTAAATTCTTTTAAAGGGTATCATTGCACTTGCGCATGCGCACAGAAGACAGAGTCTGTCGGGACCTGTCAGACTTCGGGGCGGGGGAGCCAGCAATCAGGTAAGTAGCTTACCTTCTCTTCTAGCTCCTGATCATTTTATTGAAGAACGGGAGGTAAGACACAGCTTATTTATCCCCCGTTCATAAATAAAACCAAATGGCTTTATTTTTTCAGTTGAGATACCCTTTAACCAATAAAATACACAGGTTCTGCCTTTCACTATTTTTATTGTTGTTCTTTGTGTGTTTGTCATTCATAATTTTGAGTGTTGACTTTTGTGTGTCTCTTTTAGGTGGCCATCCAGCTCAATGACACTCACCCATCACTTGCTATTCCTGAGCTTATGAGGCTATTTGTGGATGTTGAAAAAATGGATTGGGATAAGGTTACATTTTTTTTGTTAATTCCCTCATAGTTTGTCATCTGTTTCAATTATCTTTGTAATGGATTGTATTATTTATTTTAATTATTATTAAAAGTATTTTAAATTTCACACATAATGCTATAAAAATAACTCAATAGCACCCTTGCTTTATACAGTATGTATATTTCAGATGTGAATGATGGCTAGCATAAAGTTATTTTTATTGGATATGACTTATTTGCTGTGTATGCTTAGGGCCGTATTTATAAACAGCCGTTATTACAGCCTAAGCGTTACCGCCGCACATCGCCGCGGCGAAAATAACGCTTTTGCTATATTTATAAAGGCAAATCACTTTGCCACGAAAACGTGCCGGTAGTTTGAACTACCTTTACGGTGATACAGTACTTAGTGCAATGCGGCAAAAGACAGCTGAAACCCGACATACGGAGCAGGGGACTGGGAGGGGCTGCTGGGAAAGGATTGTGCTGTGGGGAAAGGATTGAGCCGCATGACCCAGCAGCCGCCCCCAGCCGCGTACGTTCACGGGGAGGGGAAGGGCCCACTGGGGGGTGGGGGGACCCTCCAGCATGGGCACTGATAAGTGCCTTTTGGGGTTTAGGAGGTCCCACAGCTTGAACAGGGACACCCCTTCCCGGCCCTATTAGGGCGCTTGCAGCTCTGATAAGAGCCTCTTGGGGCTTAGGGGGTCCCGTAGCTTGACTCGGGACCCCCCTCCCCAGCCCTATCAGGGCCCTTGTGGCTCTGATAAGAGCCTTTTGGGGTTAAGGGGTCCCGCAGTTCATACAGGGACCCCTCATCCCTGTCCCTATCAGGGCCCTTGCGGCACTTACAAGTGGCCTTGCAGCCCTGAGAGGGGCCTTGAGGGGTCCCGCAGCTCGAACCAGGAGCCCCCTCCCACCTCTCTGAGGCCACCAACCACGAGAAGTACCCCTGCGATACCAGGGGTACCTCCGGCAGCGGTGGTTTCAACGAGGCTGATGTTGCCAGAAGCCGGCGGTGCCAGCGGGCTCACTGGCGGCCGCAGTGAGCCTGTCTGGCATTGGCGACTTCAGTGGTGTGGGTGTCACCAGCTGTGAAGAAAGAAGATGTCGGATCAAGACTCCGGCGACATCGGCTTCGTTGAGGCCATCGGCACCAGAGGTACCCCTGTCGGCCACAGGGGTACTTCTCGGGGTTGGTGGCCTCAGCGGAGCTGGAAAGAAGACGACGCCCAAGGGCTTTTTAAAGAGCCGCTGGGGGTCCCGGTTCGAGCTGCGGGACCCCCAAAAAAGGTACTTATCAGTGTTGCAAGGGCCCTTACAAGGGCCGGGGGGTCCCAGTACGGGCTGTGGGACCCCTTAAGCCCCAAAGGGCCCTTGTCAGGGCTGCAAGGGCACTTGTAAGTGCCGCAAGGGCCCTGATAGAGCCGGGGAAGAGGGGTCCCGGTTCGAGCTGCGGGAGCCCTTAAGCCCCAAAATGCACTTGTAAGTGCCCCCGCTGGAGGGTCCCTCCACCCCTCCCAGCGGGTCCCTCCCTTCACCTCCCCGCGAGAGTACGGGGCAGGGGTCTGGGAGAAGCTGCTGGGAAGGGGTCATACGAAAGGGTGGCCACCACCATGGGGGCCAGGGCATGGTGGGCGTACGCCCCCAACGCGTCCCTCTGGTGAATGTGGGGCGGGGTGGGCGTGCCTCCCATGGTGGGTGCGACCACCCACCGCGGGTTGGGCGTACCCCCCCACCCCCTGGCGATCTCGGACGTTTTCACCACCTTGAAGGTGGTGAAGTTAAATGGCTGAGATTAACGCCACGCATGAGTTGCCGCCGCTTTATAAATAGAAGCAAAGCAGTAACTGATGTGATGTTAACAAGGCATTAATTTTTCGTGGCCGGGTTTTGCCCTTTAATGAATCGCGTTAATATCGATTTTTGCGAAAACAGCGGGAAACTTGGCTGCGAAAAGTTAACGCCCGCAATATTTATATTTGTCTATACTTTGTATTTACTTAAACTGCAGTCTGATTATGCCTCCTGTATTATCTCTCCACCATTCTCTACAAAAAAACATTCTCCATGTGTTTAAAGAAATAGATTTTTAAGGCAGTCCTTTTATTTTTGTTTAGAATAGAGCTATAACTGTTTTTTTTTCTTAGTCAGCCATAAGCTGCACATCACTTTGACCTGTGTCCAAGTCCAGTTGATCTAACTAAATAACACAGATATACCATGACCTGGATGAATGAGGACCTTCACATGCATATAGTCAGATATGCTATCTTTGAAGACACTATAGGCAATAATTAGGTCGTTCACAGCTCAGTCTTTTTTTTACTCTTTGAGGATGAGTGAAGTATAAATAAAAGTATATGTATAAATTCTCCAAGACTTCTGTTAAAGCTGCAGTGATGCCAGGAGGTTTGGGCTTCTAAAATTGAATGTTTGAGTGTCCTGAAAAGCCTGTATATCTATATATAATGATCAGTTCCCCAGTTTCTCATATCTAGAAAAACAGAAGGTATCATTATATTTTGTCAGATTTAAAAAAGGGTCTGTGTGTCTGTTACAAGAAGAGGATTAGATATGCAGTTCTTTGAAATAGTAACCTCAACATTAGGTTTGTTGGGGTAAGGTTTAGGGTTGGTCCTGATGACCTAGTTCGTCTGCTGCAATGCATTGCATTTTTCTCCCTAGAGGCCTATCTAAGTCCATATGCATTTTAGTTTCACAGATCTGTGAAAATTACTATATGTAATCTAGGCTGGCTGCGCAGGGGACTGACACAATTTTAATAATATTGCATTGCACCTCTCAATACATTTCCCCAACTGTGCTTAGCTTCACCTTACAAGTGTCAGAAGTGCCTCTTCTTAACAGATGTAAAATGTGTAGGCGGTGGTATTATTTCTTAGAGCTTGTTTAGAAATAGAGATTTTCTCTAAATCTTCTTATTTAGACCATGCAGAGAATTGAGAGTAAGTTTTTATGTTTTTCCTTTAGATTAAAGCTCTAATTATATTTCTGTAGTTTGTGTATCTCTTAATTTGATAGTCAGTTTTTTATCTTCTGTTTTTGTTTTAAATATATGTATGTCCTTAAGTAAAAAAAAACAAAAAAACATTGAAGGTAAAGTTTCAAGCAACTGCTTCACTTTTTTATGTTAACCTTGTGACTATTCACACTCTTTCAGGCCTGGGATATAACCACCCGTACTTGTGCATACACAAATCACACTGTGCTACCAGAGGCGTTAGAGCGATGGCCAGTTCATCTCATACAGAACTTGCTTCCAAGGCACTTAGAAATCATCTATGAAATCAACCAGAGACACCTTAATGTATGACAGCTTCAACTGGTATCTTTATTGGTGTATTGTGTCAATTTTTCCCTTTTGTATTGTTTCTGTTTCAAAGGTCACTTTACTCACTCAAACAACTTTATATTGTCTAAAACTACAGTTAGAGAGAAATAAAATCGCGGTACTCACATATTTATCTGTGCCTGCTTTGTCAGTAAATTATTAATGTTTAGTGAATGCCCCTTTCGCCCTCCCCTCCATTAGTTATGGCCTTCTTGCAGTGTCTGTGACAATAATAAGTTCTGCACACCCTCACCATCTCCTCCTCCCTTCTTTTTTCTGCTGATTCTCCTAATTGTTGCAGAAAGTGTGCTTGCAGGTTGCCAAAGATCCTAGAAAGAGGTCGGGAGGGGAACGCAATTTGTTTCTGGTTTGGGTGGAAGGTATTCCCTTGTAAATACTTTGATTTCTAATGATGACTTCTCAGAATCTAGAGCTCAGGTTTAAACCCCCCAAAAAGTTTTGGAGTAGTGGGCTTTTGCTTTAAAGGTATCAGTTTTGTTAATCTTGTTTATCATGTTTTCTAGTCTTTAACAATAATTTTCTCTATTCTTTTTCCATCTTTATATTTTATACCATATGTGTTTTTTCAGTTTTTTTTAATCTTTCTTTCATTACTTAATTTTCCTCTTTCCTGTTCTTAATGCCACTATACTTATGTTCTTGATTTGCAAACTTTTTCTCTTAGCGTGTATCTGCCATGTACCCTGGAGACCTAGAACGTTTGGGCAGAATGTCCCTTGTAGAAGAGGGCTCAGTAAAGCGTATTAATATGGCTCATTTGTGTATTGTGGGTTCTCATGCTGTCAATGGAGTTGCTCAAATACATTCTGACATTATAAAAGATACAGTGTAAGTATTTCTACTATGCTCTTTTACCTGCATAATAACGTTTATGCTTAACTTTTGTCTTAGTTACACTTTTGTATCCATTATCGTTTTCTTTTTTTACATGATACCTTTTTTATTTTTTGTTATTTATATTCCCTGCACTTAAAAGTTTCCATGATTTCTATGAGATGGACCCCCACAAGTTTCAAAATAAAACTAATGGTATCACACCACGACGTTGGTTAGTGCTATGCAATCCAGGTCTAGCTGAAGTTATAGCTGAGGTGAGTGTTATATATAGAGTGTTATATGAGAGTTAAACATCTCAGATCTCACCAAATTTCCCTGTTCTGCCCTACCTGGCTGGAAATAATTTCTGGGGAGAACACTGGTGCCACATACCGCGCATCCACTGAAACCTGTCCTGTCCCTCCAATCAGTATTTCATTTGTGGCCAGTGTCGCTGCATTCATACAAAAGTATGTATACACTCCCGCCTCACCTGGTACAGTGTGTGCCTCTTACCAAATAGTAAAGCGGTTCGACTATAAAGAACAGTCACAGTAGACGTCGTCAGAAGCAGAAGGAGGAAACCCAGCTGTAGTTTGGCAGGCCAAGTTTTTTGGGGGTTTTTTTGTTGTTGGGGGGGTGGCGCACGTAGGTGGGAGGATGCCTAAGGCACCAAAATGGCTAGAAACTGCCCTGTATATATATATTTATGTTAAACCCTGTCAATTTCTGTGTTTAACATCAGTGAAACCTTGCTTTTCATAATGCAGGGGGGACAAAATCATTTTCTATAATTGCCACAGACATTTCCATTAGTAATGCAGAAAACCCCTAGGAAATAACAAATGATGCTTAAACCTTACTGTATGCATATTGGCATAACTAACAGGGAATATAACTCATTTGGCAAAAATGCTGTGCATCAGTTTGTGTACATTGTTTTTTACCAGGTGCATGATATTTTGTACATTTGTGTTGGTATGTAAAAGATCCTTCCAAATCCTCCTAGATTTTCCATCTATTTTTGTTATATGGTGATGAAGATGATATTTTAAATGCAGTGACAGGCCGTCACCAGAACTTTTTATAATAAGTTGAGGAGCAAATAGTATAGTATATTTTAATTTTATTTTATTCATTACAACTTACATGGCATGTTGTTTATTTATTTAGAAAAATACTTGTTAAAATCTTGAACACTTAGATTTAGACATTTTTTGTTTTAGCTCATTTTGTTTACTTATTGCATAGTGGAGCATAGCAACAGGCAGACTTTACCAATATGAACAAACCTATATAACAATGTAACATAGTAGATAACCCAATGTATATTTCTATAAAAAAAAATAAAATGTAAAAATAGATATCATTTATTTTTATCCCTAGCGCATTGGTGAAGAGTATATTACTAACTTGAGCCAGCTGAAGAAACTTCTCAATTTTGTGAATGATGATGCATTTATCCGAGATGTTGCCAAAGTGAAACAGGTAAAACACAAATAGCTATTGCTTCCAAATAGCTATTGCTTGCTGAAAATATACAAACTGTCAGTTTCATAGATATTTAAATTTTGAAGTTTATCTTTAATTTACATTTAATTAGCTTTAGAAGTGCTTGCTAATCCCCCTGACTGACTGACATCTGCAATCACTCAAAAGATTTCTAAAGTTACTTTTAAATGAAACACTTGCTTCATGTACATTTTAATTTTCCCAAATTTGGAAATGTGTGTGGAAGATTTTAATGGGGTTGATGTGCAAGCCAAACTCGCCTAAGCATATCCTTATGTTGATCTGTATACTGGAGTAAGAGCATGATGTAATAAAAAATGGCCTTCAACAAATTTGAAATCATAGAATAGTATAATAGTCCAGCATCGGTACCCAAAGGTGTGCTAAATCCAAGTTGATACTTTGGGTAAGATGCAATATCCTGTGCTAATGGAAATATAAGAGCAAAATCCACGCAACTAAATGTACAGATTAGCATGGGTTTAACACTTATTTCACAGAGCCTGCGCCATTTTCTGTATTTTTTTTAAAACAGCGATGCAAAAGGTTTTTGTTATGTTTTGCATTGTTATGTAGTACAAAACAACGATTTTTTCAATGGGTGTGTAAAAAAACAACTCAAATGGCACTACATTCCTAATGCACTTATCATTTACGAGTGTTAGGGCTTTGTGTGAGTAAGTAAGTAGCATAGAAAAAAATACTGCATCTCTGCACAAACTTCCCACAAAGTGAGACACTGTCGCACACCGGGAAGAAACATACACCAAGTCTTCAAATCAAACAGGTGAACACAACTTTACTTGAAAAGCTTAAAGGGCATCTATAGTGAAAAACACATTGCCCCTTTTCAAAGTTAAATTCATGTATTCTGTGCTGCCTTAATCCTATCTCTATCGGTGACTTTGTTTAACCATGGTGTCAGATCTCTGTGCAGCACTTCCCCCTCCCCTCTGTTACCTCCTCCATGTCTCAACTCCGGCTAACTGACAAGCTTATCATGTGCAGTAGGAGTTAAATGTTCAACATCCTGAAAAACACACCCACATACAGTGGCCAATAGAAAGCAAGCTGTCCTGGAGACACGGAAGAATGAGATCAGTACAGTTTACGATCTCTCACTTTGTGACCTATCATCAATTAGTGAAAGCTATTAAGAAGGGGGGTCAAGTGCAGTCTTATATCTACCATCAAAGCTACCTCTCCCCCCCTGCTAATGTTCTCATCTCTATGTTTAATACAGAGCAGGGAGGGGGGATCACATCACAGGGATATGATTGACAGTTCAAGTAGGAGTAGAGGAATGCAATCACGTATTCTTCTAACTGGTGTTTCTCAGGACAGAGGGAATCTGAAAAAAGTGAAGACACTCTGGGGGTTGTGGGGAATTATAGAACTCATGGAAAGAAAGGGAAAAAAGTAAATTTTCCCACTATAGATGCCCTTTAAACCCATCTAGGACTCCCTGACACATTTCGAGCTACCTGTTCTTAGTCATAGGACTGAAGGTGTCCAAATAATTTAATTAGTGTATTTAGCTATCAAACAAATGCTTACATCTCTAGTGTTAACTGCTAGTCTGTATGTACATTGTGGAAATATAATTTATATATATATATATATCTAACACAGGAGAACAAGCTGAAGTTTTCAAGATATTTGGAAAGTCAATACAACGTGAAAATTAACCCAAACTCTATGTTTGATGTTCATGTGAAGAGGATTCATGAGTATAAGAGGCAACTACTAAACTGTCTGCATGTGATCACACTCTACAACCGTAAGTTAGAGAGAAAAGAAAAGGTCCATAATGTACATAACTGTCTATTCTTTCATTTCATGCTTTCCTTTAATGGTTCATGACAACTGAATTGAGTTGGAGATTTTAACTCAACACTGTCAGTTTCGGAACTGGCTCAACTATTTCATGATATAACTGCAGCAGGGAAGTATAAAGGCACGGCCTTACTGCATCGCACCGGAAGAGCTTACGCAATCACACGCAATTCCTGTGCGATACACATGCGATTTTTGTGCGTTTGTGATTTCTCCTTTTAAAATAGTAAATTGAACGTGATTGCGCATAAAAATGGTGATCACATGCAATCGCGTATTGCAAATGGATGCGCAATTGCAACGCACCCAAAAAAGCTTGATTTTGGTGTGTTGCCACGTTTGAAAACATTTTCACGTGATCGTGCTAGTGTGGCCGAGCCCTAACTCTGTTTCTTAATTATTTATTAAATTATTTTCAATAACTGGCTTTTTAATTTGTAGGGAGAACAGTACTCTGTTGAAGACTGAATACAAAGTAACTTTTACATACCCTCTCAGTCACATCTGCTGTCTTTATTATGCCTAATGAGTAGACCTAATGAGTATTGCACATGCTCAGTTGTTCCAGATTTCTGTAGGTTGTTACGGACTTCGGAAAAAAGTCAGAATATCTTACTTCTACCTCTACTGCATTGTTATTTACTTAAAACAATGTACTTTACATATGAACTAAATGCCGCAGATATGCATTTTTTAAAAAAGAGCATGCTATAGTGTGTGTCTAAACTGGATAGTTATAAAATCTAGTTAGCAATTTTTTCATATAATAAGCTAAACAAAGCAACCCTTTACTGGGAATTCAGCCACTGCTTCAGATACATTTTTGGTTTAAAATCCACCAAAAAGAAGTCCATCACAAAACCAATCAATTTTATGGACCAAAACATCAGATTTAGATGGGAAGAGGTACAAAACAAGAGGTACACACTGGCTTCCTTGGACTGCTTGGTAGAAGAGAATGGTAAACTGGAAGTAGAGGCTTACAGAAAACCAGCCCACAATTTGAGAGTAAAATATTTATCTGTGCTTGCTTTGTCA
Organism: Hymenochirus boettgeri; assembly: GCA_019447015.1. NCBI lineage: Eukaryota > Metazoa > Chordata > Amphibia > Anura > Pipidae > Hymenochirus > Hymenochirus boettgeri. The sequence continues at coordinate 64,489,360 of CM033472.1, forward strand.
ATAAATTATGTTTAGTGAGTGCTCCTAATTGCCCTCCACCTCCCTTACTCACTGCCTTCTTGTAGTGTCTGGGACACATATAAGTTCTGCACAGCCTCACCATGGCACTACTCTACTTACACACCTCCCCCTCCCTTCATTTCTCTGCTGATTGGCAGATGGCAGGCAGCCAAAGATCCTAGTAAGGGGTCAGGGATTAGACATAATATAATTTCTGCTTCTGGAGTGACAGGTCTTTCCCTGTAAATGCTGTGATTTCAAATGAGGATTTCTCAAAATCTACAGCTCAGATTTGTGGAGCAGTGGGATCTTGCTGTATCTAAAGGTACAATTTTTGAAAATTCTATTTTTTAGTAAAGATACCCTTAAAAGAAGAAAAGAAGAGAACACCAATATCACCAGTGAAGGTGAAAAGCAAGACCTGAGAGAGTACATGAATAGAAACAACAGTTAGGGCACTGAAAGTGTATGTACCTATGTAGGGAGGTAGCTTAGACACAGAAAAACACTAGGCAAAAAGAAATAAGAGAAAAAGACCTGGTCTGCAACACTCTAACTAGAAAAAGGCAAGATCATACGTAAAGCTAATATGTATAAATATATATAATATATAAGTGGCCTGGATTATAATGGGAGCAACAGTGGATTATATCCTATAAAAATCACTCAACTACGGAGTTGGGTGATTTTTATAAGAATATTCACCACTGCTGCTCCCCATACCTGTGCCGTCTCCTTCCACACCTTCCCTGTCAAACCAACCAAAGAAAAAAACACAGATAAAAACACACGACCTTTACTGTGTAGAAAATCCTTCTGAGTCCTCCATCTCAAATGTATCTGTCACCCGATAACCTTACCGGGTGAGAGATACATTTCAGATGGAGGACTCAGAAGGATTTTCTGCACAGTAACGGTCTGTGTGTTTTATCAATCTTTTTTCTTCCAGGGTTTGACAGGAAAAGTGTCGGGAAGTGGAGGAGAAAATTCCAGAAAAAAGACAGTTAAAGTTAAAGTCTGGTATGTATTCCTTTCTATTTATTCATTTACTAATTTTATTGCAGGGCTGACAGGGAATATATCTTGTTTAATTACTTAGGGAAAGAATAACAGCTGGAGACTAGCCATCAAATTACATTTTTTAAACTTATATATTATAAGAAATAATACGCCCCATTACAGTGTGATATAAGGTTTATAAAGTCAACTCGGAGTTCCCTGTCCGTATAAAAGCACTCGACCTTCGGTCTCGTGCTTTTATATGGCCAGGGAACTCCTCAGTGACTTTATATCCTTATATCACACTGTAAAGGGCGCATTATTCACTTATATATTTTTAGCTTTACATATGATCTTTGCCTTTTTCTAGTTAGAGTGTTGCAGACCAGGTCTTTTTCTCTTATTTCTTTTTGCTGAGAGAGTACATGGTCACCCCATGTGTAGCAGTGGTGTCTGAGAAATTTGGAAGAATTTTTAAGAGACACTCAGGGTTATTCAATAAAAGTTCTTATCATTACAAAATGATGCTAATCTTGCCCTAACCAATCAGATATTAGCTCTCAAATGTTAAATAATATCTAATTGGTTGGGGCAAAATTAGCACCATTTGTTACAATAAGAACTTTTATTGAATATCCCTGACTGTATTTCTGTCTCATTTAAACCCAGTAACACACTAAAGCAGTTGCTGGTGAATCCAAAAAAAAAACTCATTACCAAAACAAAAATAAATAGCAACATATAAGCAGTGCAGTAAAGAGTGCTCTGATTTGTATGTGGGGGAGACTAAACAGCAGCTACATCAATGTATGGCCCAGCACAGAAGACCCAGTTTATTGGGTCAGGAGTTGTACCTATATTGCAAGGAAAAAGTACATACGTTTGAAGACTGTAATGTGAGCATCTTGGACAAAGAAAAAAAGAGGTGCCAACAAGGCCATTTATGTCAAGCTACAGAAACCAATTGGACACCAGTTGTCTGCTATTTACAATGCTGTTTTGATGACAGTTTAGTAACACACAATGCAATAAACACATTTATGTAGTCCCTGACACTTTACTTTTATATGCTGATTAAATACATTTTAGGGTATTTATTGCCAACAGTTTCTTGCAGTCATTCTGAATTAGAAAAGCCAGTCGAATGACTAACAAAACATCTTTATGAACTAAAGACTTCAAGTCTAGGGTGTCTACAGCCTGTGATTGGAGATTAGCAGATAAACTGAAATGTAGCCAGTGTAAACATTATAGGGGCGGATTCAATAAGAATACATAAATTTGCAGCAACCAATCAGATGTTATCTAACTGCAGTAACCCAGTAAAAAGCTAACATCTGATTGGCTGCAAATTAATAAAATGATCAAACTGTTGAAAGTTTTTATTACATCAGTCCCATAGCATTCATAATATTATAAAAATAATATTTTATCTGTTTACTTTCTGTGACACAAAATATGACCTATTTGCTTTAAATAACTAAATACTGTAATTTGTACAAACAAATATTACCTAACTTAAATGATTTTTAAGTGTCTGTGTATTTCAAAGGCTGTTGAGGTGGTATTTTTTAGTGTTCAATAGATTTTTATTAAACACTTTCAACAATAATAACATAAACTACATTTTGACAAAAAGATTGATATGTTTGTTTATTAGAACATTTCAATATTTGGTGGTCTTAAGGAGAGGTACATTGGGAGGTATTGTTAATTGTTCTCTTCCGTAATAATAGATAGATAATCATTATTTTATAAGTAGAGTCCTTAGATTACATAGGTAAATCTATTGAATAGCTGCTATTTAAACACAGCATCCAGTTGTTCATAAATTGGGGCATAGTATCTTGTAGTATATAAAACATACGTTTATAACAGTACTGTCCTTTTTAGTACAGCATTGTCTAAAGTTGGACTTTTCCACTGAATCTTAGCAGCTAGCATGCAGTATTGAATAAAGTTGATATTCTGTTGCAGAGATCTGGTACTTTGTGTCCCAGCAATGCAATCTGTAGGGATGGTGAAATTGAAGTATAGGATCCCTGAGATGGTTGTAAATAAGGATGTCCAATATTGGTGTGAGGGAGTGTTTTATATGCTAAACATTTGTTGAGAATGGAATAGACCCTGTCTGTGTAATGGTATTGGTAATGCTATTCTGCTATGTGGTAGAAGGAATTATACAGAGAAAGCATTATGCATATTTCTATCTCTTCCTAGGTATAAAGAAAGATCCAAACAAGCACTATGTTGCAAGAACTGTAATGATAGGGGGCAAGGTAGGTTCTATTCTAGTGTTGCCTAAATTTGTCTTTTAAGAATTGTAACAATGGCGCTGTGAGGGGGACTGGTATTCAGAGAAAAATGCCTTCGCTGCCGTCCTGCAAAGCATTCTCTAGCGTTCCCAAGCATGGGAACGCACTTCTATATTAGCAGGGGTACCAGGAACCCGAGCAGGTTTATTAACCTATTTCATGGACAGGGCACCCCTGGGAATGAAAACATACGAATAAAAGATTGGCATGCAGTAATTAGGTATATGTGCATTTATATGTATTACTAAGTGAGAGAAGTTTTTGAGCCATCACAAACCAAGTTTATTTATTCATTGTATATCTTAAAGGGCAAGTCCAGCCCCCCAAAACCCTAAATGGTAATAGTTTTAAATCTGAAATATATAAGTCTAACCTGAAATCCTGCATAATGCCCTGTTAGCTCTGTTTCTGCTTCCTGGTTCTTCCAGTTAGCAACTGTCAGTTATGGATTTGACAGTTGACATCGCAGCCAATGACTGAATGCTAATGCCCTGTCTGCCTCTTCTGAGCATGCCCAGGCTCAGTACAGGTTTCTAAATTGCTCAGTTTCCATGAGGCATCCAGAAGCATAGCAGGCATACAGTAATGAATTCATAGGACAAAGTATGATATATCAACATATTTTAAAGAGGCCATTCTTTCTAAAAGATGTTCTTATGAGGGTGGAGTTGTCCTTTAAACTATGCTGTCATTTTCTATGCCTTTTTTGCATCATTCATATTTCCACCCAGGTGTTGTAATTCAAGCTAGGAACAGATGGGAAGATGCCTTCCTGACCACCCAACCCACCATTTCATCTGCAACCCTGACTGAACGGATTCTTGTCCTTGGCGGTTAGTTGTCTGTTGGGCGATCATTCGACGTGAAGGCATCTTCCCCTTTGTACCTGTCTTCGGTATGTTATGTTCTTAGTTTCTTTTTTAGTAATTCTTTATTCATTCATGTTTACAGGCTGCTCCCGGCTATCACATGGCCAAGATGATTATAAAACTTATCACATCCGTAGGAGATGTGATAAACAATGACCCAGTGATTGGAGATCGTCTGAAACTTATATTTTTGGAGAACTATCGAGTGTCTCTAGCAGAGAAAGGTGTGATTTTTCTGATATGTTATCTACCTTTTCTAGAAACCACAAACAATAGGAATTTCAATTTATACATTTTTTTATTTGTGGATATTTTTTATCTGAAAGGACGTATAGCAGATTCGTACTCATTTACAAAATACACCTGCTGATTGCAGGTACAAATGGCTTGTAGCTAAATGGGCTAAGTATATAGCATCTATAATAGAGGGTGAATCGGCAGAACTTGTAGAAACGCATCTAAATGTCTGTGGAAACCTCTTATTAAACAGTGTAGGGCTCCAAATAACATTTTGAAGCAATTGTAAAATGTCAAACACTGGGCTCTTATTATTGTTGTTGTACATGGGAACAGGAACCATCTCTTTTGCCTGTTAGTTTTTTTTATTTAAAAGAATAAAGCTAGTCATACACTGAGTCCTATACCTTCCTGCAATGTTCAGAAAACTGCCTAGCCAAATTATTTTGTGACCAACATTTTGGATGTAATGTCAGTTGAGAAATTACATGGGAGAATTGGCAGGTAAAATGAACATTAAATTTGTAATTGGCCATAATAAGATGCACGCTTTGGCTAAGAAGTGGTGGTGTTAAACAGTTTTTAATATTTTTTTTTTAAAAAAAAGAAAACTTAAAGGGTTAGTTCACTCACAAAGTGAACTTTGGCTATTAAGCTTTAAGTGAAGAACAGGAGGCAAACTAGCTATGTCTAACCTCCTGTTCTTCACTTAATTTACCAGCTTTAAGAGACAAGCAAGCTTACCCACAGCACAATCCCTGACAGGTACCAACCACTTCCAGCTGTAAGTTAACTGTAGCGTGCATGAGGCTTTCGACCAGAAGCAGTGGTTATCTGTAAGAGATAAGTTCACTTGTCTATCAAGGTACATTAAGTGAAGAACGGAAGGTAAGACCCAGCTAGTTTACCTCCCATTCTTCACTTAAAGCTTAAAAGCCAATGTTCATTTTGAGAGTGAACTAATCCTTTAACACCCATTAAACAACGGAGTAAATCCAATTCTCTTGTTTTCTTTTTATGTGATACTGGTCAGTGGTCCCAGCTGCAGACCTCTCAGAGCAAATCTCCACAGCAGGCACAGAGGCATCTGGCACTGGAAATATGAAGTTTATGCTAAATGGGGCCCTCACAATTGGCACCATGGATGGAGCAAATGTTGAGATGGCCGAAGAAGCTGGAGAAGAAAACCTCTTTATTTTTGGAATGAGGGTACCCGATGTAGAAAAGCTTGACCGTGAAGGGTAGGAAAACTCCTTTTATACATTGGGAAGAAAACAATTTGCAAAATTATTCCGGTGCTATACATTAAAGGGTATCTCCACTGTTAATAACAAAATTTGGGATTTTTTTCCCCCCAGTTTTATTGAAGAACGGGAGGTAAAGGAGGTGTGTCTTACCTCCCATTCTTTAATAAAACCTGCAGGAGCTGGCAAAGAAGGTAAGAAAGAAGGTAAGGTACTCGCTCCCCCGCCACGTAGTCTGACAAGTCCTGATGGACTCTGTCTTCTGTATATATATATATATATATATATTTATATATATATATATATATATATATATATAGCCGGCCATACACCTTACATAGCTCTATAGTATTAGAGATTAAATAAAAACCAACTACAGATGTTGCATCAATTTAATGTTTGATCCAACCAGAACATCAAATTATTTGTAATGTCGGGCCAGGTACGGGTTTCTTACCTTGCAATGTTCCCTGACAGATAATAAGTACAGGTATGACGTTAGTCAAAAATTAATGGGGCAGGTTGTTTGAAGCAAGTATTCTAAGTGTAGGGACACCTCTAGAAAGCTTTTGTGTTACTTGCCTAGTAACTTAGAGATCGCCAGGCACACCTACAGCTGAACTGTTATTTTGTAAGCAGTAGATCCCTAGAGTATAGTATAGGTATAGTATAGTATTTGAGGTTGAATAAAGACATATATCCATCCAGTCCAACCCATCTAGCAATATCCTCATTTCCTGATTAACTGTTGATCCAGAGGGAGGCAAAAAACCCCATCAAATTTATGAAGGGGAAAAAATTCCTTCCTGACTCCAAGTGGCAATCGGAAATTTCCCTTGATCAACTCTACTTTATGTATCAATAACAGTAACTTGCAACATTCCTTGTTTGCACCTCTATTTGAAATGAACCTGCCATAACAACATCCACTGGAAGACAGTTCCATAGCTTTACTGTTCTCACAGTGAAAAACCCTTTCCGAACTTGAAGCCTAAACCTTTTATCTTCAAGTCTTAAGGGATGTCCTCATGTCCTCTGACATGTTCTATTGGTGAACAATGCCCCAGATAGTTTATTGTATGGCCCGTTAATGTATTTATACACAGTAATCATATTCCCACACAAGCGCCTTTTCTCCAGCGTACATAATTGTAACTTTTCCAGTTTCTCTTCATATTCAAGCTCCCCCAATCCCCTTATTAATTTACTTGCCCTTCTCTGAACCCTTTCCATTTCAAAGATAAAATGAGTTCACTAGTAAATCATAATCTGGAATGCAATACACTCTCTACTTTTTCAAATTACGTTGTTGCGCAGCCTGCATACTCCCAGATTGAAGCTCATATAAGGATGATTAAGAATTAGTCACTGCTTAAACTGGGTACACACCTGATGATCAATCCAGTCAGATCTGGTATATATAGGGAATAATTTACCCCCTACTGTAAATTTTAAGGCTACTATAAGTCACCAAGAAGTTTTGTGACCATATAATGCAATCATACTTTGCGCGACTGGAGCTTTTTTAATCAATTTAAAATGAAAAACACATACACCTCCTTTAAATGATAAGATATGAAGAAAATACATTGTGATTTCTAACAATGTTGAAAGTAGAGATTGGGTTAAAGGGCATGTCCACCTCTTTTTAGAAAATTTGCTGTAGTGTTGGGCTCCCTCTCCCACCCCCAACCGCTATATTAGCACGTAAAAAAACCTTACCTGAACTTTACTTACACAGCCTCTTTCCCACGGCGTTCAGACACAGCCCTCTGCTTGCATGAAACTACAAGCAGGGGGCCAGATCGGCAGCCGCGTCAGTGATTGTTTGAGAGGCAGCCAATCACAGACGCGGCTTCCGGCAGTGTAGAACACCAGGGGAAAGAGGCTGTGTAAGTATAGTATAGTATAGTATTTGAGGTTGAATAAAGACATACGTCCATCCAGTCCAACCCATCTAGCACTATCCTCATTTCCTGCCTAACTGTTGATCCAGAGGAAGGCAAAAAACCCCCACCAAATTTATGAAGGGGGAAAAAATTCCTTCCTGACTCCAAGTGGCAATCGGAAATTTCCCTGGATCAACTCTACTTTATGTATCAATACCAGTAACTTGCAACATTCCTTGTTTGCAGAAACTCATCCAGCTTTTTTTTGAAACTCACCAATGAACCTGCCATTACAACGTCCACTAGAAGACAGTTCCATAGCCTTACCGTTCTCACAGTGAAAAACCCTTTCCGAGCTTGAAGCCTAAACCTTTTTTCTTCAAGTCTTAAGGGATGTCCTCGTGTCCTTTGACATGTTCTCTTGGTGAACAATGCCCCAGATAGTTTATTGTATGGCCCGTTAATGTATTATCACAGTCATCTTCCCCAAGCAAGCCGCTTTTCTCCAGCGTACATAATTGTAACTTTTCCAGTCTCTCTTCATATTCAAGCTCCCCCAATCCCCTTATTAATTTAGTTGCCCTTCTCTGAACCCTTTCCATTTCAAAGATGTCCTTTTTGTACACAGGATTCCAAAATTGCACTGCATATTCCAAATGAGGCCTTCCAATGCTTTGTAAAGAGGAGAATTACTTTTCCTCCCTTGAATCCATACCTCGCTTTATACAAGACAATACCATGCTGGCTCTGGCTGTTGCCGCCTGGCACTGCTTGCTACCTTTAAGTTTGTTATCCCAAAACTCCAAGATCCCTTTCCAACAGGGATTCACTTAACCAGAGCCATTTATAGTATAAGTAGCACAAGTATTTTTAAGTCCAAATGCATCACCTTAACTTTATCAACATTGAATTTCATCTGCCACTTAGCAGCCCATGTGATAATCTATCTAGATCCCCTTGCAACGATTGCACATCCTCTGAAGTTTTTAATGGTCGACAAAGTTTTGTGTCGTCAGCAAACCAGAAACCTTGCTGACAATACCCACTTCCAAATCATTAATAAATAGTTAAATAGAAGCGGCCCCAACACAGAACCCTGTGGCACCCCACTTAGCACTTTAGTCCATAATGATAAGCCCCATTAACAACTACTCTCTGCATCCTTTCTTTAACCAATTTTCTATCCATGTACAATGTGCTCCCCAGACCAACAACCTTAGCTTATTCATTAGTCGCCTATGGGGACTGTATCAAAAGCCTTTGCAAAATCCAAGTAAACTACATCTACTGCTATACCAGATCTAAATTTCTACTTACTTCCTCATAAAAGCCAAGCAAGTGTTTGACAAGATCTATTCCTCCTAAATCCATGCTGGTTACTACTTATAATGTCATCCTTGAAACATACTCTAGAACATGATCCCTTATTAAACTTTCCAGGATCTTCCCACCACTGAAGTTAAACTTACAGGCCTGTAATTACCCGCTGTGAACGACTACCCTTTTGAATATTGGAATAACATCAGCCTTTTTCCAATCCAGAGGCACACCACCGGACATGAGGGAATCACAAAAATAAGAAACAATGGCCTAGATAAAACTGAACTTAGCTCCCTAAGTACCCTAGATGTATTTTATCTGTCCAGGAGATTTACTAATTACCCTTATTTAGTTCTTGTACCATATCCTCGTTAACCAAAGTGAACTTGAATCTTGTATACCTTTATTGCTACTAACTCTATGATATCTGTACTTGGATCTTCTATAGTGTATACAGAGGAAAAAAAATTATTCAAGACATTTTCTTTATCGCCATCCTCCGTAACTAACTTATCCCCATTAATTAATGGTGCCACATTCTCAGTCCTCATCTTCTTACTATTAATATACTTAAAAAAATGTTTAGGCTTAGTGATGCTTTCTTCAGCTATCCTAACTTCATTATTAATTTTAGCTAGTTTGATTGCTTTCTTACACTCCTTGTTACAGTTTTTATACTCCCTAAAGGCCCTTTCCGTTCCCTCGGCCTTAAGGTTTTAAATGCCTTTTCTTCCTTACCATTTGCCTCTTTACATCAGAATTCAGCCACATGGGCGCGATTTATTTTTTTACATTTATTTCCCAAGGGTATAAATTTAGTGTGAACTGGCTTAAAATCCCCTTGAACACAGTCCACTTCTGTTCAGTACCTTTACCTGATAATACATATCCCAGTTGACATTCTGAAGAGCTGCTTTTAACCTGGGAAAATTTGCTTTCCTGAAATTAAATGTCTTTGTTAACCCAGCGCACTTTTCCTTTCGATAACAAGTCCAAATGCCACTATTTCATGGTCACTATTCCCTAAGCCTCCAGTTACCTTTATATCTATAATGCGCTCCACAATGTTAGATATTACCAGATCCAACAGAGCTCCTTTTCTAGTAGGAACCTCACCACCTGTGAGAGAAAATTATCCTGCAGCAAATTCAGGAACTCATCGCCTTTTTCTGTGATGGCAGTTCCACCACACCAATCAATGTCAGGGTAATTGAAGTCCCCCATAATGAGCACACTCCCCAAACTTGCAGCCCTTGCCAACTGCATATGAAGTTGACTCACCTCCTCCTCTAGCATTTTGGCGGCTTATAGCAGACACCAACATGACATTACCACCCCTCTTCGTTGCCTAATTCCACCCATATTGCCTCCACTTTATCATCCATATACCAGCATATCTCTTCTTTTAAATTTGGCTTCAATTCTTTTTAACATATACACATACTCCTCCCCCTTTCCTTTTTTTCTGTCCTGCCTAAACAAGGCATATCCTTCTATATTACAGCCCAGTCGTGAGAACTGTTCAACCACGTTTCTGCTATACCTTTACATCATACTTTCAATTCAATGCCATCATTTCCATTCACCCATTTTGTCAGCCAGGCTTCTCGCATTTGCAAACATACATTTTAGATTATGATCCTGTAATTTATTCGTACACTTTGATACACATTCCTCCCTATCCCCTATGCTAGCCCCACCCCCCTTTCCACCCACCCTGGCCTATCTACCACCTGCTTTCCTCCTGGACAATCTATCCCAGTGAGACTGCTAATACCCTCCCCCCCCAAACCTAGTTTAAAATCTCCTCCAACCCTCTAGCCATCTTCTCCCCTAAAACAGCTGCACCACCATCAGTGAGGTGCAACCCATCCCTACTAAAGAGCCTGTAGCCGACAGCAAAGTCTGCCCAGTTCTCAATAAACCCAAACCCTTCTTCCTTACACCACTTTCTTAGCCACGCATTAATGCTCCTAAGCTCCCGCTGTCTCCCTGGCTTAGCACGTGGCTGGGGTAGTATTTCTGAAAACACTACCCTGGAGGTCCTTGCTTTTATCTTGGCCCCTAGTTCTCGGAAATCATGTTTAAGGACCTCACCTCCACCTCTAACTTTGTCATTGGCACCAATGTGAACCAAGACCGCCGGGTCACACCCGGCCCCACCCAATAATCTGTCTACACGATCCACCACATGCCGAACCCTAGCACCAGGCAGGCAACACACAGTTCGGCATGTAGGGTCCTGGCGGCAGATTACCCTATCTACCTTCCTTATAATGGAGTCCCCTACCACTACCACCTGCCTTGCATTCCTGGCCCTTCGTTCCTCCTCCCTTGTATCAGAGATGGCAGTCCCCTGGGTGCTCAAGGGACTATCCCCCTCCATACACGCTAATTCCGAGGTGTCCTCCTCCACTTCATTACCTAAGGCGGCAAATCTGTTGGGATGGACAATCTGGGAAGAAGCCCCCCTACTCTTCCGTCCCCCACTTCCCCTAGTAACCCTAACAAAACTACCTCCTTCCTCATCCTTTCTTGTCCCTCTTCCACCCACCTCTATACTGGCCCCAGCCAGTGCCTGCTGACCCCCCAGTTCTGCCAATCCCCGCAATGCTGCAAGCTGCCCCCTTAGACTCTCCACCTCGGCTTCCAAACGGGCAACCCACTCACACCTGACACAGACATAGGTTCCCCGGAACGTCTGCTCCAGGTTCCTATACATGTGGCACGATGCACATTGCATGGTACTGACAAAACTGTCCCTTCTAATACACCACACCAACACAGTGACGCACAAACCTTGTTTAATTGCCCTTCTTGTTTCAATGTCCTTCTTTTTTTATGTCCTTGAGATCAAGGTCCTTAAGAGAAAGGGCCACTCACAAGTTCGTTACACTCACAGGAAACTTCCTTTTGTTAGGTCCAAACCACAGGCCCAACACTGTGAATCCTATTTAACTAATAGGCCCCAACCCCCACACCAATTAGTGCAAGAGCCAGAAAGAGAGGGAAAAAAAAACCCAAACACTTATTAACCCTTTCGCAGCCTGTTTGTGATTACAACAGGTACAATACTAGAATATAGAAGTCCAGCACACCCCTTTAACTGGAAGAAGAAAGATTAGTCTGCTTACTGCACACTCAATCCTGCACACAGTTTTTAACAGTACAAACAATCCTTATTTTCAAACTGTCAAACAATCCTTATTTTCAAACTTTCACACACACCATACAACCATCAAATGATTAAGTGTCCTTCTTTTTTTATGTCCTTGAGATCAAGGTCCTTAAGAGAAAGGGCCACTCACAAGTTCGTTACACTCACAGGAAACTTCCTTTTGTTGTCAAAAACCACAGGCCCAACACTGTGAATCCTATTTAACTAATAGGCCCCAACCCCCACACCAATTAGTGCAAGAGCCAGAAAGAGAGGGAAAAAAAACCCAAACACTTATTAACCCTTTCGCAGCCTGTTTGTGATTACAACAGGTACAATACTAGAATATAGAAGTCCAGAACACCCCTTTAACTGGAAGAAGAAAGATTAGTCTGCTTACTGCACACTCAATCCTGCACACAGTTTTTAACAGTACAAACAATCCTTATTTTCAAACTGTCAAACAATCCTTATTTTCAAACTTTCACACACACCATACAACCATCAAATGATTAAGTGTCCTTCTTTTTTATGTCCTTGAGATCAAGGTCCTTAAGAGAAAGGGCCACTCACAAGTTCGTTACACTCACAGGAAACTTCCTTTTGTTAGGTCCAAACCACAGGCCCAACACTGTGAATCCTATTTAACTAATAGGCCCCAACCCCCACAATTAGTGCAAGAGCCAGAAAGAGAGGGAAAAAAAAAACCCAAAACACTTATTACACCTTTCGCAGCCTGTTTGTGATTACAACAGGTACAATACTAGAATATAGAAGTCCAGCACACCCTTTAACTGGAAGAAGAAAGATTAGTCTGCTTACTGCAACACTAATCCTGCACACAGTTTTAACAGTACAAACAATCCTTATTTTCAAACTGTCAAACAATCCTTATTTTCAAATACTCACACACACCATACAACCATCAAATGATTAAGTGTCCTTTTTTTATGTCTTGAGATCAAGGTCCTTAAGAGAAAGGGCCACTCACAAGTTCGTTACACTCACAGGAAACTTCCTTTTGTTAGGTCCAAACCACAGGCCCAACACTGTGAATCCTATTTAACTAATAGGCCCAACCCCCACACCAATTAGTGCAAGAGCCAGAAAGAGAGGGAAAAAAAAACCAAACCCTTATAACCCTTTCGCAGCCTGTTTGTGATTACAACAGGTACAATACTAGAAATAGAAGTCCAGCACACCCCTTTAACTGGAAGAAGAAAGTTAGTCTGCTTACTGCACACTCAAACCTGCACACAGTTTTTAACAGTACAAACAATCCTTATTCTAAACTGTAAACAATCCTTATTTTCAAACTTTCACACACACCATACAACATCAAATGATTAAGTGTCCTTCTTTTTTTATGTCCTGAGATCAAGGTCCTTAGTAGAGAAAGGGCCACTCACAAGTTCGTTACACTCACAGGAAACTTCCTTTTGTTAGGTCCAAACCACAGGCCCAACACTGTGAATCCTATTTAACTAATAGGCCCCAACCCCCACACCAATTAGTGCAAGAGCCAGAAAGAGAGGGAAAAAAAACCAAACACTTATTAACCCTTTCGCAGCCTGTTTGTGATTACAACAGGTACAATACTAGAATATAGAAGTCCAGCACACCCCTTTAACTGGAAGAAGAAAGATTAGTCTGCTTACTGCACACTCAATCCTGCACACAGTTTTTAACAGTACAAACAATCCTTATTTTCAAACTGTCAAACAATCCTTATTTTCAAACTTTCACACACACCATACAACCATCAAATGATTAAGTGTCCTTTTTTTATGTCCTTGAGATCAAGGTCCTTAAGAGAAAGGGCCACTCACAAGTTCGTTACACTCACAGGAAACTTCCTTTTGTGAGGCCAAACCACAGGCCCAACACTGTGAATCCTATTTAACTAATAGGCCCCAACCCCCACACCAATTAGTGCAAGAGCCAGAAAGAGAGGGAAAAAAAAACCCAAACACTTATTAACCCTTTCGCAGCCTGTTTGTGATTACAACAGGTACAATACTAGAATATAGAAGTCCAGCACACCCCTTTAACTGGAAGAAGAAAGATTAGTCTGCTTACTGCACACTCAATCCTGCACACAGTTTTTAACAGTACAAACAATCCTTATTTTCAAACTGTCAAACAATCCTTATTTTCAAACTTTCACACACACCATACAACCATCAAATGATTAAGTGTCCTTCTTTTTTTATGTCCTTGAGATCAAGGTCCTTAAGAGAAAGGGCCACTCACAAGTTCGTTACACTCACAGGAAAAACTTCCTTTTGTGTAGGTCCAAACCACAGGCCCAACACTGTGAATCCTATTTAACTAATAGGCCCCAACCCCCACACCAATTAGTGCAAGAGCCAGAAAGAGAGGGAAAAAAAAGAAAAAAAACCCAAACACTTATTAACCCTTTCGCAGCCTGTTTGTGATTACAACAGGTACAATACTAGAATATAGAAGTCCAGCACACCCCTTTAACTGGAAGAAGAAAGATTAGTCTGCTTACTGCACACTCAATCCTGCACACAGTTTTTAACAGTACAAACAATCCTTATTTTCAAACTGTCAAACAATCCTTATTTTCAAACTTTCACACACACCATACAACCATCAAATGATTAAGTGTCCTTCTTTTTTTATGTCCTTGAGATCAAGGTCCTTAAGAGAAAGGGCCACTCACAAGTTCGTTACACTCACAGGAAACTTCCTTTTGTTAGGTCCAAACCACAGGCCCAACACTGTGAATCCTATTTAACTAATAGGCCCCAACCCCCACACCAATTAGTGCAAGAGCCAGAAAGAGAGGGAAAAAAAAAAAACCAAACACTTATTAACCCTTTCGCAGCCTGTTTGTGATTACAACAGGTACAATACTAGAATATAGAAGTCCAGCCACAACCCTTAAATGGAAGAAGAAAGATTAGTCTGCTTACTGCACACTCAATCCTGCACACAGTTTTTAACAGTACAAACAATCCTTATTTCAAACTGTCAAAAAAATCCTTATTTTCAAACTTTCACACACACCATACAACCATCAAATGATAATGTGTCCTTCTTTTTTTATGTCCTTGAGATCAAGGTCCTTCAGAGAAAGGGCCACTCACAAGTTCGTTACACTCACAGGAAACTTCCTTTTGTTAGGTCCAAACCACCAGTAGAGTTTGGATTCGTTTTTTTACAAGTTAATATAGCAGTTGGGGGTGGAAGAGTGAGCCCTACACTACAGAAAAGGGATTTTAGACTAGGGCACAGGGAACCTAACTGGGATCGTGAGGTAGGGGGGGGGACTGCACTGAGCAAGCCAGAAACCTCTCAGAGGTGGAAACGATTTTCCTCCAGCCAGGCTCCTAGTCTTTACTTTCTAGGACTTTGTATAGACATTACAGGAGAACCATTTGGAGCAGAGAGGTAAGGTAAGGATTTTTAAACTTTACACAGTGGGGCCAGCAGTGGGGGAGAATTTGGTTTTGGGGGTGGACATCACATACGGTTAACAATTAAAGCAAAATTTACTTTGTTAAATATAATTCTTTATTATATAGAATGCAATGATGTTTTCAATGGCAAAGATTAAAACATGAGGACTGCTTTTAAATAGAGATGTTCGAAACCGGCGAGCTACATTTTCGAATTTTTGGAATTCCAAAATTTAAAATCCAAAAATTTGAAAACAGACCCGTAGAAGTCAATGGGAGAATATAATCCAAAAGTAAGGATAGTAAAAACATGGTAACGTACAGAAGATGGCTCAGGCACCTGGTGTACAAATCAATAAAACATAAATAAAAACTTCCTACACTTAAGTTATTTTTGAGGCTACGTTCGATAACCCTCTAAAGTAGCCTGGTATATTCGGTAACCCTCGAAAATAAATAACCCATAGTAAGTAGCTTTGGTAATTCTCGAAATTAGATTCGGTAACCCTCGAAAATAGCTGTGTTTTTAAGATTTATTGAAAATAAGGAAGTTCCAAGATACGAAAGTTACAATCGGTTCCGATGGACCTTCAAAATCAGGAGTTCAGTGTCGGAACTGGGTCCGCATCAGACCCAGATCCCATCCTTACTTTTAAAACAATATAAAACTACTATAATTCTACTACTTCTACAATTCTATGTTTTGCCTTCTTGTGGAGCAACTCTAAGTTATCATGGGTAGATTGTTGACTTGATGGTTGTATATCTTTATTTAAGCTTACAATTATGTACTTCATTTCCCCACCCTGAAAAAACACAGACCTCACAAAGCTTACCAGGGAAAAGGGCAGCATGGTGGTTCAGTGGCTAGCACTGATGCCTTGCAGAGCTGAAGTCCAGAGTTCGAATCCACCCTTGGACACATCTGCAAGGAGTTTCTATGTTCTCCCCGTGCTTGTGTGGGTTTTCTCTGGGCACTCCGTTTTCCCCCACCATATAGACATACTGATAGGTTGTATGTGTCAAATAAATGAGCTTAGATTATAAGATCTTCCGGGCATAGCCTTCTGTGAATGTATACATGTAATTGTAAAGCGATACGTAATACGTTGGCCCTATATAAATCCACAATAAAAATAATAATAAAAAAAGGACAGAGTGAGTATGATTCTTAAGTAGCACTGGGGAGGTAAGTGAGGTTTGTAAGGTCTGGGTTATCAGGGGTGTAGTATGTACAAGTTAATTGGAGGGGTGGATATGCCTTTTAGGCTAAATAAAGATAAGCAAAATACTTATTATATATAATATGCACATATATTAGGAATCACTTCTAGATTTATTGAGACAAGCAAAACAAGTTGTTGTAAATATTAATTAAGGTATTTTGAGTACATTTAAGGCTACTTTAAGTGTAGCATGGCTTTAAACAACATAAGGTTGAAAATCTTAAAGGGCATGTCCAACCTTCCCGGATAAATTAAACAGCAGCTTAAAGGATAACTTTACATTTTTAAAAAATTAATTTTTAGAGTAAAGTACCTAGGACAGGGAGGAAGGATTGATTGTTCCTACCTCACAATATTGTTTAGGAGATACAGCAGATACAGTTTTGCAGAAACCAGGACTACTGTCAGAATCTATTTTTTTGGGGCTGGTGCTCCTCAAAGAAACAATATTGAAAGGTAGGAATTACCAGTCCTATATCCCTGTCCCAAATACTTTTTATTTTAACTGTTTTTTTAAAAAAAACTTTATACACACTAAAGTTCTCCCCTTCCAAACACAATTTTTGCTCTACTTAACGTTACCAAAAATGTAAAAAAAAAAACATTACACAGCCCAATCCCTCACAGCGGTTCTGCTCTCAATAATTGAGTCAAGATACTATTTAGATTTAGAGTAATATAGTTTTATTAGTTTGATTTGTTTTGTCAAATGTCATTATGGCTACAGAATTGCAAGACTATTGTAAAATACAAATTAATAAGATTATCTAACCTACCTGAATAGATAACTTACCTATACTTTAAACATTTAAATCAATAATTTCAGTAAAATGTACCAATGTATGTGCAAATAACAATGTATCGATACTTTGATCATGTACAATTGTATCAACAAAATATCTAAATTGTTGGCATTAATAAAGCAAATTTTTAAAAAATTAAGTTGAGAGGGTAGACATGACCATTAAATATATACTTAAATATTTTAGGCTGTAATAGTCTAAATTGGCAAGAGAACCAATCTAATTAAAATAAAAACTTTGTATCAATAATCTCACCTTCATTTTAGGTCCATCCTAACAAACATTCAGTTAAAATTAAACGTCTCAAAAATGATGACATAAAATGCATTTTCACATGTCACTGAGGGAAATTACATCATGTCATGATACCTATGTCAGCATATTATTATTACTTTTGCACAGGTACAATGCTCGAGCTTATTATGAGAGAATCCCAGAGCTCAAACAAGTGATCGATCAGCTTAATTCAGGATATTTTTCACCCAAACAGCCTGATCTGTTCAAGGATATTGTCAACATGTTAATGAATCATGACAGGTCAGAATCTCAAATTTTTTGCTTTCCATTTCTCATTTCATTCGCTCTCTCATCCACAACTTTAGATATTTTTATTTTTTAAAGCGGTTTTATCTGATCTCACACTTTTGTGCTGTTTTATTTCAGGTTTAAAGTATTCGCAGATTATGAAGATTATATAAGATCCCAGGAGAATGTCAGTGCATTATACAAGGTAAATACTCATATGCAGGGGAAACAAAAAAAATATTTTCTTACCTTCTTATTGACAGGCTGATCATTTTACAATTGGCAAGGAAAAGGACAACTGTGCAAAGTGTTCTGTAAAGTGGCAACAAATTCAATAATTTCTAGCTTGTTAAAATTTTATTCTTTTTACATTCCTTGTTTATATTGTTCTTAGAATCCAAAAGAATGGACTCGTAAAGTGATCCACAACATTGCTGGCTCTGGAAAGTTCTCAAGTGACAGAACCATTGCTCAATATGCCCGGGAAATATGGGGAGTAGAGCCCAGTGCGGTAAAGATTCCACCCCCTGATATGCCACGCGACTGACTCCTTCCAGCTGGTGATGTTGATGTTTACTTGAACCATCCACCTATTCCACCCCCAAGACATCTTTCCAAAGTTAGACTGATTTAGTCTAAAATAATTTCAGTATTTTTGTGTGAATAATCACTTCTTCCTCTACAATAGCTAGAGACTTGCCAATTACACTTCCATGCAGGAATCATACTAGCAAGATATTTTCATTCCTTAGTAAATCAGAATCAACCTTTCTGTTTATATCCATTACATATAAAAAGCTTTTTCTGTGCCCTCAGTTAATTTGGTAATATAACCTGCTGTCCACATATAGACCCACTCATTACATTATATGCATAGCAAAGTGCATTATTTATTTGGTTTTCCTATAAATTACTGTCTGGATGTTTGTATATTGATTATTAATATTTCCAATGAAAATAAAGTAAAGTTCACTATTTTGAATTAAGTTAATTACTTTTCAGGTCTTTGTGTTTTTTTCTGACAGGTATAATTAGTGTGGAATTAAAATCAAATACTGTTTATAGTGGATTTTGTCAGTTCTTAGAATCCCTATCCCCTGCTAATGCCCTTTTCTGCTATTTTCTTGATCTTTCTTATTGTATCACTTGTTTCAGTTTTCTCACTTTTATTGCTTCCCTTCATGGTGCTTTGTCAATATAGACTAAAGTTCTAAGTGGGATGCCACAGGTTTCAGTGTTGGGGCCACTTCTATTTAATGTGTTTGTTTATGTTATGCAATTTTGAAAGTAGGTATTATCAGTAAGGTCTCTGTGTTTGCAGACAACAAAAATGTGCAATTGCTGCAGGCTGATCTAAAAAGATTGTTACTTTGGGCTGCTAAGTGGCAGATGAGATTCAATGTTGATAAATGTACGGTGATGCGTTTAGTTCTGCTGCTTATATATAAATGGCTCTGTGTTAAGTGAATCTCTGGTGGAAAAGGATCTTGGAGTTTTGATGGATAACAAATTTTAATGCAGCAAGCAGTGTATTGTCTTGTATAAAGAGAGGTATAGATTTAAAGGGCATCTATAGTGAAAAAAACACATTGCCCCTTTGCAAAGTTAAATTCATGTACTCTGTGCTGCCTTAATCCTATCTCTGTAAGGGACTTTGTATAACCATGGTGTCAGATCTGTGTGCAGCACTCCCCCCTCCCCTCTGTTACCTGCTCCATGTCTCAACTCCGGCTAACCGACAAGCTTATCATGTGCAGTAGGAGTTAAAAGTTCAACATCCTGAAAAACACACCCACGCACAGTGGCCAATAGAAAGCAAGCTGTCCTGGAGACACCGATCTCTCCGTGTCCTGATCTCTCTCTTTGTGACCCATCATCAATCAGTGAAGTCTATCAAGAAGGGGGGTCAAGTTCAGCCTTAACACTGCCATCAAAGCTACCTCTCTCCCCCTGCTAATGCTATTATCTTTATGTTTATTACAGAGCATGGAGGAGGGAGGGACTTGAGCAGGAAAGAGTATCACGTAACAGGGATTTGATTGACAGTACTAGTAGGAGTACAGGAATGTAATCACGTATTCTTCTAATTTGTGTATCTCAGGACAGAGAAGGAATCTGAACAAAGTGATGACACTCTGGGGGTTGGGGGGAATTATAAA
The DNA here is from genome assembly GCA_019447015.1 of Hymenochirus boettgeri. Taxonomy (NCBI): domain Eukaryota; kingdom Metazoa; phylum Chordata; class Amphibia; order Anura; family Pipidae; genus Hymenochirus; species Hymenochirus boettgeri. The sequence continues at coordinate 64,509,531 of CM033472.1, forward strand.
ACTTATGGAAATAAAGAAAAAAAAGTTAATTTTCTCACTATAGATGCCCTTTAAAGGAGAAAAATATTATTCTCCCACTTTACAAAACACCGGTAAAGCATAATTGGGAAAATGCAGTGCAGTTTTAAAATCCTGTGTACAAAAAGGACATCTTGGAAATGGAAAGGGTTAGAGAAGGGCAACTAAATTAATTTGGGGACTGGGGGAGCTTGAATATGAAGACAGACTGGATAAGTTACAATTTTGCACCCTAAATAAAAGGCACTTGCATAGGGATATGACCATTGGACCATTAATAAATACATTAATGGTCCATACAATAAATTGGGCATTGCTCACCAATAGAACATGTGAGAGGACAGCTGGACATCCCTTATGACTAGAAAAAAAGGCAATTATGCTTCAAGTTTGAGATGGGTTATTTTTAATGTGAGAAGTGTCCTCCATTTGACATGATGATAGCAGGTGAAGCTGTAAGGATTAAAAAATCCTGATAGCAGGTTTTAATCCTTACAGCTTCAACAGGGATTAAAAACTACCTTACAAGCCATCACCAAGTGGATTATACCTTACCGCAAGACCACCACGATTTAAAAGGTCCACACCATAGCATAGAGGTGCATCTTCAACAATTGCTAATGAACTGTTTCTGCAAGGTTTTTTAGTGCTTTTTTTTTTAATTGCTATAATAAAGTTTGTTAGCAACCTAATTCATGCGTGCAGAGGTTTTTGGGGCCTATACAAACCAAGCAAGCATCAGAACAGCATAAAATAAAGCCTGCAATACCCCTAGTGGTGGATAGACATAAGTGAGTTTTTTAATATTTTTAATACATGGAAGTGTTCTTTTAAACTGTTTTTTTTTACAAAGATCTTGATATTAAAGGGCATATCCACCCCAAAACGCCACCCTCCGGCCCCACTCTGTAGTTTAAAATAAGTCACACCTTACATTTCTGTTCCTTATGGTTCTCCTGCTATGCCTTTTTAAAGTCCAGGTAAGTGCAGAATATAGGCTGTCATCTGGTGCCTGTTTCTTCCTCAACCTCAACAAGGCAGTGACATGCGCAGGTGCCCTCCCACTGTCCAGATCCATTCTCTGCAGCTGTGGCACCTAGCGTGAATCCGTTTTGACATAAGGTAAGTGAACCCTGCCCACCCCCAACCACTGTAATATTTCTTAAAAGAAATCCTTAGATCATTACCTAATGAGTCTTCTCTACCACGGCGTCTTCGATGACGTCAGCTGCGTCTGTGATTGGCCGCCTCTGTGCTGGTTTGGCCCCTGCTTGCAACTTCCACAAGCAGGGAGCCAGATCGGAGACGTCGTGGGAGAGAAGGCTTTATAAGTAACGATCTGAGGCTTTTTTTAAAGGAATATTACAGCGGTTGGGGGAGGGCAACTGGCACCTACCTTATACTAGGTGATAGTTTCAGGGTGGACATGCCCTTTAACGTATTTATTTATTTATTTATTGCTTTTAACCCTTCCCCCTACACATACCCCTAAGCACAAGGAAGAAACTTTTGAAGATTTTATTTTAAATAGACCTTTTTGGTTTTCCAGTGTTTATATATTTATATTATAAATATATATTTATAAGAATGAATATTTTTAAGATGAAGATCAGTTGATTTGTAAATTATTTATATTACACATACCTTGACATTTCTACATATTCTCTACATTTGGAAAAAATCTGTTTATTTCAGTTCCTTTGCTATACCCTGCTGTAGTCAGTAGTGGGCTGCCATTTCAGGTCCTTCAACAGTCTTTTCTTCCTAGAATACACACTGAATTATGCAATTGCTTTTAAGCGATACCATGCCTTTAAAAATCGTATAATATTATATATATTAATTTACAACCGCAATCGTAAATGTCCGATATTGATCATAAATCTACGAATGCGATCATAGATTTTGGACTGCCCATAGAATACCATTGCGATAGTTTACCACTGCATGGTATTGTACAAACAAATGTTCCTCGTAAATCTACAATTGCATTTATGGCCATGGTCATACAGTAATATTTGTAAATATGGGCTAATGTTTCTAACAGTGCCACATTGCTTGGTGGGTTAAACATGCTCAGATTTCTACTGTTCAACTGATCAACTGTCTAACAGATAACCATAACAGAAAACATTAGGGGTCCAGCATACAAGAAGTCCTTTGGAAGCATTTATTCACAGTGCAATCACTGGATGGTTATTGGAATTATTATTTTTTTCTTGAAAGCATATGTACTTGCACTGAACTTCTCCTTTTAACCACTAAACTACATAGCTTTTGCTTTATCTGTTATTCCAATAGTAGTTCATGGAAAATTGTACTAAAGAGAGGAAGTATCTGAGAATCAGATTCCCTCCTCTGACCTTTCCCAGGAGCTAATAATAGTTACTTCCCACACAAGTAAAGATGACAGATGTAAATTTTCATTTTCTCCATTATCATGCCCATTTCAGCTTAGAAACTGATTCCTGGGTGGTATGTACCCCCTGATGCAAACGTGTCAGTCAAAGAGCAGAGTAATAAATTAATTATAGTGAAAAGAGCACAATAACGGAAAACTAACAGGAATACTAACCAAATACAGAGATATACAGGAAAGAACATGTGTGGCTGTTGCGGGAAATAGTAAAGAATAAGCGAGAGAGCAACTGGATAAAGAAAAGGTAGGTAAGAAAATGTGGAAATCGGTAATGAGGGATAAAGATGTAATAAATAAAAACATCAATAGGAAAGTAAATAGTTTACATTTCATTTCATTTATAGCTCATATACTGTAGGTTTTTTACATTATCTGCTATTTTTCCACTTTGCTGATGATGATTGTGATATATTTGTAATTTTTTTCATTTTGTTTATGCTTAGTACATTCATATGCTGTTTACTTTTAAAAGAGACCTTAAACTATATGAATGGATACTATAATTTTTCTGTCACAGAATTCTATAAATCTCACCTCTGAAATCAGCAGCATTTTGTAAAAAGCATCAGTTAAAGTATTCTACGGGTTTTTGGCATTACAATATACAAATAGTTGCACAAGTTCTGCCAGTGCTCTAAATCAGTGTTTCTCAACCTTTTTATCTGTGGGGACCCCTTGAAACAATTTTCATGTCTCGGGGACCTCTACATAAAATTATGATTATATACAGTATCATTATTTTTCTTTGTCAGTCATCAAATCATCAAAAAACCTAATCTATGCAAATATAAATGATAGATCTATAAATACATCTCTATTGAACAAAATGCACTCTAATTCACTCCAGGGTGGGAACCCTTACATTAAAACATTAGTTATTTTCATTTATCTCTCAGACATCAATACACCAAACTCAGACGTTATACAGAACATTGATAAATATGTAGAAAAATATATCTGCATTCATCAAAATTGTGGATCTATACAATTTCTGTCAATGTTTTGAGGACCCCCATGCAATCTCTCAGGGACCCCTAGGGGTCCTCAGACCCCTGGTTGAGAAACACTGCTCTAAACTAACAACTGCATGGCTTGCATGTAACCTCTAGAGATGGACTAGAACTCGAACCCAAGTTCAAGCTGAACTTATCGAGTTTGAACAGACTCTGACTTCTCGAACTATCCCGAACCCGGATTTCTTGGACTTTCGATAATTATCGAATTCGAAAATCGAACGATCATTGAATCGTTTATGGGATAATTATCGAATGTTCAAATCATTCATGGGATAATTATCGAAAATCGAATGCGGGAGCTCGAAAGTACCATGGGTGAGAATAAAATTGAATATCCAGAACTTTCAAAAAAATCTAACGTGTTCCCCAGACAATTTCCCAGGTCCCAGAGCCATTTATATTAAGTTACCATTGATATTTTTTGTATTTTTTTTGTATATATTGTATTTCATTAGAACTATTCAAACTATTTGACTCCCATTGACTTTAATAGGTCCGTTTTCGAACTTTCAGAAGTTCGGCCATCTCTAGTAACCTCTATAATCAAGACTGAATAGTCAGAAAACAAACTTAGAGGCCGGTGCTATATTGGCTGGTTTTTGCCAAAATGAGTGCAAAACCCACGCTACTCAATGTCATATCAAGTTAGCGTTGGTTTGGCATTCATTTCGTGTGGGCCACACCATTTCCAACATTTTTTGGAAATAGCGTGACTTAGCCTATGTAGTAAAGTCTTAGATAAGATTAGCGTGAAAATTTTGCAGTAATCTTAATGCCTTTACTGCTGAGGCGTACGGGCCGATGCAGAACTAAAAAGGTTTTGTCTTACCTGACCGGGATCTTGCGATGCAGTAAGTCCCGCAAGAGATTTTAAAGCATTGCGGGATCCCGATCAGGTAAGATGGAACTTAGTTTTTCAAAAAATAGGGCTGTACACATCAGGAAATGCCATATAGCTGCTGAATTATATTTTGCCAAAATACTGCTAGCTATCTGCCAGTAAGAAATTAGAATACAGTAGAATTCATTCAGGCTTTGTTACATTTTAGCATCAGATCCTTTTTGTTTCTATAAAATATATATGTGTGACATATTCACACACACACTAGCTAAAGTTTTTGTGTGTGTGTAAAATAAATCATTGTGTTCATGTGTAGGTGTGTAAATATGTATGTGTATCTGTATGTGTGTGGGAGACTGCTCACAGGAAGCAGGGAAACCAGTAAGATATACTTGTGGAAATCCACCAGGTTACACTTTGCTTTGTATAAGCCATGGGTAATACTTGTGGGCAGGGTGAGAGCCACAGATGTGTCAGTAAAGCCACTAGGAGTAAATAACCTCATTTAAGACTGGCTGAAGAATGGAGTGCTGCAGTGCTGCCGGGTAGTATCTAGTGCCACTGTCTGGCCACAGGATGCCATGGGTGCTACTAGCTGGCTGAAGGCATGCAAAGTAAGATTATTGTGGACCCATTGTTGGGCTGTGGGAAAGCTGGTGCTAACCAGAGTCCGGGAACGTGCCTCTGCATTAGAAAAAAGCTCATGTAATTGCAATATTCAATAAAGCTAGTTGTTCACAGCCTGGTAATTACAGGCCTGGGAGTTTAACTTCAGTGGTGGGGAAGACACTGGAAAGTTTGATACAGGAGCATATCAAGATCATGTGTCAAGAACTGTCCTTATAAGTAGTAATCAGAGTAACTGATCTTGTTTGGTTTTTATGAGAAAGCAAGTAGGATTTTGGACTAGCAGTAGATGTGGATTCATCTAGGTGTGTGTGTGTGTGTGTGTGGGTACGTGGTATTTTAGATATCTATATATACACAGTCAAAACCACATAAATATTAGACAGACATTAAAGCCTAATTCAGATCACAGAAGTAAACCTATAATCTGTAATTTTAAAAAAAAAAAAAAACCTACTTGATACCTGGGGGGTACCGTAAATGACAGAGCAGTTCCACTCTCTCTTGCAGCTTTGAGTATTATCTACTCTCTCTCAAATAACTTTTTCCCACCCCTGTGCACTTTTTCCACCCCCTGTGCAAACCCCCCCCCCCACCCCCCACACACACACACACACACACACACACACAATTTGTTGTACTTCCTCACTATACATCTGGGCAGAAACAAGTAACCGATGATCACATTGTTTTTTTAACCCTACACAATAACATTGTCCTCAACAATTTATAGATCAGCTTCTACATTCTGTCTGTTCTCCCAAAGATTTTCATTTATTTATTTGTTATACAGATTATAGCATTCTTATACATATTTAGATCTTACACCAATTACAGATAACTTAATGAAAATAATGCTCTATTCCATCCTCAGAGATGGATCGTGGTTTTGTTTTTTTTTTTTTTTGCAAAAAATGATCCAGCTGTGATGCCTCTTACTAACATTTTTTTTAATGTTTTGTGTTCTACAACTAGTGAAAAACAGTATCAAGTAGTAAACCACAAAATTGCACCTATGGGATCAGGGGCATAACTAACAATGGGGTGCCAATTTTTTTTACTGCAAAGTGCAGCTTTCCGCCTTTCCCCAGACAAGTACTGTAGATCAGGGGTCCTCTAACTTTTTAAATAGGGGGCCAGTTATGCCCCTTGGATTGAAGGGGGGGGGACAGACTACATTTTGCACTACATTATCATTAGTATCTTTCATAGTCAGATTTGGCGAATATCATAATTGTGTATGAATAGGTCCCTTTACGTAGAGAGAGACAATACATCGGACCATTGTTGGGCGCATTGAACAAGATTGTCGCTCCTGTGTTTGGCAATTATTGGTCAGCTTTAAATATACTTATATACATCTCTACACACAATACTATACCCCAGGATTCTTAGTGTCTCTTCTGTTCACTTAGCTCTTCACATTGGAGTGATATAGTAAGTACCTACCCTCCACATCCACCATTTAATACGTACACTATTGAAAACCCATTGCACAGAGCTGTGCTGAAAAAGGTTCGGCTCTGTGTTAATTTGTTCAGAAGACATCTTGGATTAAATAATACTTTTTTTGCTAATTAAAATGATTGAAAATGCAAGCTTTGTATCATGCTTGAGGAAGAAGCCTAGTGCTTCAAAAGCTTGCATTTGCAATCATTTTAGTTAGCCAATGGCTAACATGTACAATTCTCTACTACTACTTAAGTTGTTTCTATAATTATACTGATTAAGTGGGAGTTGGGGGGTAGTCAAGTATTTTATATAAACTCAGTCTTCAGCTATCACTCAGGCAGCTGCAGGCTAAATGTTTTACAGTTCTCTATGCTGCTGTCAATCCAGGGCAGGACTTTTTTGAAACAAACAAATGCTGCTTTTCCCTTGCAGCTTAATTAACAATGTAACAATCTTGGAACAGGCTTTGTAACACTCAATGTAACAGTCTATTGGCACCAGGAGAAGTGGGGCAGCACGGTGGCTCAGTGGTTAGCACGGATCTTGCAGCGCTGAGGTCCAGAGTTCAATTCCACCCTTGGACACATCTGCAAGAGTTTGTATGTTCTCCCCGTCTTGCGTGGGTTTCCTCTGGGCACTCCGGTTTCCCCCACAATCATAAAGACACCTGATAGGTTGTATGTGTCAAATAAATGTGCTTAGATTGTAAGCTCTTCAGGGCAGGACAGCAGACTGCACTGAGCAAGCAAAGAGGCATTCCAGCACCAACAATTCTTCCGAAACACGCTACTGAACAGGTGACTCCCTTTGGAGGGCCTTATCCGGCTTGCGAGACGCAGTTTAAGGACTCCTGCTGGAATGAAGCAGGGAGCGCATGATTCCGAATTATATCATTGTAAGCATGTAACCAGTGTATACATTCAGGGTTTAATTGAGCATTGTTTTTAAAACTAGAAATCATACTCAGATTTCAAATCCAGCCCAAAATTCATTTTATTGTAGGTTGGCTACATAGTGAGTTCTTGTTAAAACTGGGTAAAATGTTAAATTATTGCTATGACTTCTAAAGCTAATTACTTTTTAATGAAAGCAAAATAGAAGACGGAAACTTGCTCCTACCTACCACAGATCCAGGTGGGGTTGGGTTGTTTTTTTTCTTTGATGCCATTGCTCTTAAACATAATTTTTTTTTGCAGCAACTGAAAAAGCCACAGTTTGCTTTACAAAAGAAAACTACAGATGTACCAATAAATACATGTTCAAATCCAATAATCAATGTTTTTTATACCTAAAAAGAATTGATATTTTGGGCATGTGTTTCTGATTACACAATTTTAATTTTCAGTCTACATCATGCTCATGAAACATCAAAGTTTGCTTTCTAAGAATATGTATATCAGACATGTTTTTATTTACTGATCCTGTATTTTTCTAACATGCTAGGTCGGCCTTGTACCCCTAGCCTTACCACCAGCATTTGATTGTGTGTATTAAAGTTCAGGGAGTTTCCTTAATGTTAATAGATCCCCGGACTCACTGTAATAATATACAATCTCTCTGAAATTAGTATTTTTTTAATTAGAGCATGGAGAGTTTAACAATATCAAACTTATTGGAAGAGATAGTGATGGAAACATAATGAATAGGTGATCTCGTCACACCCTTCTCCAGGATAAGCTATGGGATATCTGTTCTCACATTGGTAATGAGAAAGTACTAGAGACCGACTAGAGCATGCCTCCTGATTTGTTTTCTTATTGATAAGTAGACATTTCAGAAATTGTTTTGCTACACAGTTATCCTGTTGGTTGGGTGTCAGTGGGGTACCTCCCTGAAATTAGTTTTTGCAGGGCGGGATGTCTGGTGCTGTGTAGTTGTAAAACACCATGCTTATCCCACAAATAAGACACAAAACTGAAAATTAAGTAATTTGCTACTTAAGGCACTTTCTAATTGGTGGGATTAGTAGAAAATGTTTGCATGGCGTTAACCTTAACATAAAGTTGAAAGCTTTTTCTGCTTAACTTTGTCATTATAATATGAAAAAACTACTTTTACTTTCTCACAAACATATTTGCATTACACAATATTTCATACATAGCAATCTTACCAATGCAATTGTGCTGTTTATATCTATCTGTAAAAATTAACTATTTAACAAGGAAAGTACCTGGGGCAAGGAAAAAGGATTGATTATTCCTACCTCACAGTATCGTTTTGTTGAGGAGCTACAGCATGTACTGTTTTAATTTGCCAGGTTAGTCTTGGCACTAATCCTTTATAAAGATAGTGATGAAGCCAGGAGAAAGACTGGCAGAATCAGTTTTGTTTGGACTGGGTCTCCTTACAGAAAGAATATTGGAGGTAGGAATTGCCAGTCCTATATTTCTGTCCCAAGTACTTTTCATTTTGACTGTTTTTTAAGATAACTTTATACACAAGATAGTTATCCTTTAAGAGGATTCGGCTGTGATGCAGAATCACATTTGAGAACCAGAATTTAATAACATTTCCAAAGTAAAAAGTTTACTTTGAAAAGCACTGTGCCTTCCTAACTACACTTAGCTAACTATCAGGGTTATTCAATAAAAGTTCTTATCGTTTAAAATGGTGGCTAATTTTGTCCCAACCAATCAATGTTAGCTTTCAAATTTAATAAGATCTGATTGGTTGGGGCAAAATTTGCACCATTTTAAAGGATAAGAACTTTTATTGAATCCCCTGTAACTGTGTTAATTAGCCTTCCTTACACTGCTGGTTAATATACACAAATACATTTGTCATGTAACATTAAAAAGCAAACAAACCATAAATACAGTAGACAGGGTTTCTAAAACTGTAACAGGGTTCACTGGTAATGTCATAAGGGAGACAGAAATGAAAAAATAAGAAGTGAAAGTTTTTTCACACAGCATAATTTTTGTCATGTCTTTAATAAAATATTATGTAATGTAATACAATAAACAGATATTCTGCATAGTCATTTTTATTACATCAATTTATATTACACTAAACACTGTAATTTTTACTGTGAACTTTATAAAATACTGACATTGATGAGAGTAACATAAAGAACACAGGTGGGCCATGACAGATATTTGGTTTGCTAAGTTTGCCACAATCTAAAAATATTTGAGAACCACTGTACAGGACCAAGAATGGCTATCCCCAGTATCCTAGTTATTGCCAGTGACTTTCAGGCAACTTATGGCTTCAAAATCTGCATTACAACCCATCAGTTTTTCAAAAGACAATACTATCTATTGTTAAAGAACAAGAACATTGGGTAGATTCACCCAGAGCTGCATTTTCTCTGGGCAAATCCTCCTGAGGAGATTTACCAGAGGCTGTGCAGCTTTGGGTGAATCTCACCAGCACGTAAATATTTAATGCCAGCTATCAGCAGGGTTAAATACTTATGTGTGCACAGAAGAGCGTAAATACCTTATAACGCTAAGCGAGTGTCTCTTCTGATACTCACCACAGCAGCCGCAAACCAGGGGTTAAATCCACACACAACCAATAATAAACTGTTTAGCGCAGCTTAACTCTTTAAAAGCACATCCTGTAAATCCCCCTGTATTAATACAATTAGGAAGGAAAAACAAAAACGTATTTTAAACCGACCCATCACCATTCACCACTATCACACAAAGTTTTAGATGCTACCATTTAGGTGTAGATCCAAACAAAAAAAATAATACTTGTCATACAGGAGTTTCCTCTGCTTTGAGCCCCTCCCTAAACACCATTAATCCTTACCAAATTACGAAGGTCTCTCTGCCTGCTTCCAGTTAGTTAATATCACTTATTCTTTTGCTTGTTTTTACCCTTATACTCCAAGGTGCATTTTTTTTCCCCCCAATAATATAATAAAAATATTTTTTTTGTTCATTACAACTTTTATGTGAACCCTTTGTTCTTGATTGTAGATTATATAAGCGTCTTCCATTCCCCTGCCTTACTACCTAGGACCAGTCTTTGTGTGACACTGTTCCTCACAGCAGGCAAATCGGATCATAGAATAGAGTGTTTTACAGTAGTACCTTATATTCCTGGCGGCGGGCATCCCGGGTCACAGCCTGTGTTTTCACTGAACGTAGCGTTTCCCAGTGGCTGCATTCTCAGGATCCAAATATCCCAAGTTCTCATCCAACCCTTAATATTGTTTTGGAGAGGATGTACCATGCACTCACTATCATGAACCCACCATATTCTATTTATTATTTAGGCTCTAGGAGGACTCCCCTTTTCATTTTAGCTATAAGGCTTCTGGTGATCACACTTGTTGTTTTTTTATTAGCGTCATGCTTGATTGTTGAATCCCTTCGGAGGGAGATTGAACAGAGCTGTGATAGGTGAGAGAATGAATGAGATTTATATATATAATATTCTATAATAATTTGTTCACTTATCTTCCATGCCAGTTGAACCTCAGCACTGCCACCAGCAGTGCAGCTGATCAGCGGTCTCCTGACATCCTCTAAAACACAACAGTGACAATGTTTTAATTTTATGTAGGGAGGCTGGAGTGACGTACCATCATAAAGGATTTTTGTTTTTTTCTTTTTATTAGTATGTTTGAAGTGCATGTAGCTGATGCAGTAAATACTTTTAACCATTGTGATTCTTCTAGAGATGTTGAAGTACATTTTTGCTTATCATGCCAAATGATCATATAAAAGAAGAAAAAGTTTCTCTTGTGTTTATGCTATATTTTTCATATTCATTTGGGTGTAAGAGGAACATTTTGATAATACGTTCCTTGTGTAAAGTAGTATTCGCGTGTAAGAGTACCATTTTGATGCAGTATTGTGAAGTATGGCTCCTGTATTGGCTGTGATGTCTGGCAACCTCTTTATTCCCATCCTAGTCCAAATTTTGTCATATACCACTGATGGTTTTCCTCCAAAGGGTATATAGAAGATAGGCATATAGGGGGAGTAAAATTGAGTTAGGTTTGAATGTTTTATTGCATTTGTCCCATAGTTTGAAAGTTGTACGGAGATATCCTCCTTATGAGGTAGTTTACATCTTTGTATCCAGTCGCACCCAAACACAGAATATGTGAGAAACAGTAGTGGAGGTGTGAAATGGGCACAGTATAGCTGTAATAATGTGAGAACAGTGTCCTTTGAAATGGAAAGTGTCTTTGAAATGTATTAAGCAGTACTAACTAGGAGTGAGCTGAACAGACATGAGGAGACTTATTGACAGGGAGCACTGAGAGCAAAAAGGGATCAAGTTATTGGCAGCACTAAAATATAGAAAAGAATAAGGCAAGTTGTTTTTTTCAGATTAGTGTCCCTTTAACGTCTTAATCCCTTCACTGTGCTGCCCCACCCTACTTATGTTCTCTTTTTGCACCTATGTTTTTGGACTTCACAAGGCATTCTTCTCCACAAATACAGACTCAATTTACTACCAAGCTACCTTTTGTCTATTGTTTCTCCTTTCCTTGGAAGTCTACCCCTTTCTCTCACTTTACCAGAAACTAGTAGATTTATTTAAACATTTAAATTTGAAACTTGAATTCTAAACACCAGCACAATAATAAATGATTTGTTAGGTGCAACAAATGTTCTAACCCCCCCCTACAAAGATGAAAACCAGAGACCTCAACTCCTAATGTGTAATGTATTTCACCCTTATAATATCTATACATGATATATGTATACAAATAAGGTCTCTCCTTCAGCACAAATACTGTATATGATATTTTTATTTTATACGTTTCTAGGAACTTAAAGGAGATAGGGGTTATATATTATTGGTTATAGAATAGGTATATATTTATGTGTGTCATTTGTTGTATTGGCATGAATATTAGCATTAAGTGTATATGTGTATATAATAAAACTGCAGTATTCAGTATCCTCTCTAAGCAGCTTTAGGTTGTCCTGGTGTTCTGTCCCAATCTCAAGCAATAACATTAAGTATGGCAAATTAAATACTTGTATTGTGACATCCACTAAACAATATTCGGACTACTTGGTCCTTTTTCAAATGTGAGGACCAAAAATAACTGAGTAGTCCAAAATGTTTGTTAGATTTCACGATAAAACTATTTGATTTGCAATATCTGATGTGATCTTTTGCGTTCTCCAGGAAGCCCCATACTACCATTCAACATTTTAAAGAAATGTTTGTGTAGTGTAGTATAGTAGTGAGTTATAATAACTAACACAAACATATAAATAAAGTTATAAAATAAATTACTGAGCTGTACCACTATTTTAAATAGAATAGCCAAAATGAAAGTCTTAGCCCCAACCTCCTGTATGTTAAACCTTTCAGGGTTATTCAATAAAAGTTCTTATCGGTTAAAATGGTACTAATTTTGCCAACCAATCAGATGTAATCTTACAAATGTTAATAAGATCTGATTGGTTGTGCAAAATTAGCCCGTTTAAACAATAGAACTTTTATTGAATCTCCATGACTGTGTTTTAACCAATTAAAGGAACACGAAACTTAAAAAACAAGTATTTGGTCATTTCTATTATTCACAGGGAGTGAGAACGCTTATTCCCACCTCCCTGTGAATAATAGTTGGCTCAGGGGACCTGGAACTTACCTTACCGCACTCCTCTCGCAAGTCGCTCCTTCACTGACAGCTGCTCGCCCCCCTATCTTAGGCGCATGTGCGCCATACAAAAGATAGTGCCCGATCGGACAAACACTGTTCTGTGCAGGAGCGGCTTGCAAAAGGAGAGCGGTAAGGTAAGTTCCAGGTCCCCTGAGCAAACATATTCACAGGGAGGTGGGAATAAGCGTTCTCACCCCCCTGTGAATATAGAAACGGATGGAAAATACTGTTTTTTTTAAGTTTAGTTTTCCTTAAAAAGTTAGGAAACTTTAAGGTGTATTATTATGCATCTTACACCCAGTTATTATTATTGCAGAATAATATGTCCAAACACAGGCTGCTTTTAGTCAATCATAAAAAAAATAGTGTTTGCTACTTTAATGTTTTAAGGAACAGCGATCCCTGCCAGCTCCACTGATAGGTCCTGACCGTTTTGGCTCCACTTTAACTATAGCTAGCATGCACGATAATGAGCGCAAAGCTAAGTGAAACGGAAACATTTGGGACCTGTCAAGGAGCTGGCGGTGGAATGCGCTGGAGGGGGTCTCTTCCAGTTAAGTTAATTAAAGAATGGGAGGTAAGGCATAGCTCCTTTACCTTCCTTTCTTCAATTAATGCAATAAAAATAGTTTACTTTCCCGTGAACTATTCCTTTAAGTGAATTCTTTGGAGTACTGGGAAATCCTATGAGGTCTGCCATTTTTTGCATACCAGAGAAGAGATTAACATTAACTGAGGCCTTAACAGTGCTAATAAAAGTGGATGGGTAATGGAACACTATACAGTGGGAAACGGGTACAATTTCACAATTACATAGTAATATCATAAAGATTGTGCACATATCCACATAGCCCCCCATGCACACGATCCAAACGCCACACCCTGTATGTAATCTCTGGTAATGGTGTTATATGCATTAAAGGAACAATAAACTTCCTTAAGTTTTTTTTTTTTCGTTTAAATATTTCTATAATTAACTAGAAGGTTGGAGCCTTTGCTTCTATAATCTGTACTGTCTCACAAGGGAGATATCACGTGCAGATCCACAATCCCAGCTTTGCTCTGTGTGCTCTCCCCTCCATCAGACTGCGTGTCACACCCACACTTTCGTGCCTTGAAATGGGGTGGTGTTGTAGGCACGACCAGAGAACACGGTGCAAGTACAATAAAAAATATTGGTGCTGTGCAACTGTACAGTTCAGTAAACACAAGTTTAAATAACTGGCTCCAGGGTTCCAACCATCAGTACAGACAACCAAGTGCTTGATAAATGTAGCCAAAGGCACACACACACAATGACACTAATAAACACTGTCCCACATTCCATATTACCCCCCCCCACCACACACACACACACCACACCCTAGATAATCCACATCTACTGCTAGTCCAAATCCTACTGCTTTCTCATAAAAACCAAACAAGATCAGTTACTCTGATTACTACTAGGACAGTTCTTGACACTGATCTTGATATGCTCCTGTATCAAACTTTCCAGTGTCTTCCCCACCACGAAGTTAAACTCCCAGGCCTGTAATTACCAGGCTGTGAACAACTAGCTTTATTGAATTATAGCAATTATATAATTTGAAGAACGCACTCCTGTAGACCTTGCTCTTTCTTTATATATTTATTAGTGACATGCGTGCACAACGTTTCGGGTGTGTCCCCCTTCCTCAGGTGCAAATTCATCACAAATTATCACAAGGTACCCAATAAAATAAAACACTTTGCTAGTTGTCTTACTATGGGAGTAATACATGTTAAAATGCCCATGTGGCTTAGCCTATGTAGGCAAGAAACAAAAACAATAGAACCCGCAGGCGAACATAAAAGGGACATACAAAGTGTAATCTGGAGAAAAATAAAGAGTGACTCAGTTTCTAAACACTTTAAAATACAGGGACACATGCACCCAAGTCAGATGGATGTGTTGGAAGTAGTAGAAAAAGCATCCAGGGGAGGAGATTACGACAAAAGCTCCTACAGAGAGAGATACACTGGATACACTATCTCAACACCATGCTACCAAAAGGCCTCATGAGGAAATGAACTTTAGATGCTTCTTGTAAAATGTTACCAAGTTCACTTTATCCACAGGAATGAAAGGGAAATAATCTGGAAAAGAACAAATAAAGAAACATAAAGAAAGAAGAAAACAATAACATACATAAAAAATCAAGTAGTAGATCCAAAGGTGGTTTTAAAATTGCAATGGTTTTAGATATATTGTTTGAACATTGTTTTTAACACTAGTAGCATAGCACTTTATAAATACACTAGAGCACTTTAAATAGTGCAGCACCTTAGTAATGTAGCACTTTTGGTAAACATAGGCACTTTATCACTAATGAATGGTTTTAAAGTAAAAAGACACAGAATTGTAAAAATGTATTTAAAAGGTTTTTATTAGTATAAAGTATGAAATCACAATAATGATGTTTAGGCGACACCCCAAAAGGAGGTGGAGCATTGTGAATAAAAAGATGCACAGTGTGTGTTGTGAATTTGCACCTGAGGAAGGGGAGACACACCCGAAACGTTGTGCACGCATGTCACTAATAAATATATAAAGAAAGAGCAAGGTCTACAGGAGTGCGTTCTTCAAATTATATAATTGCTAAAGAATATTTAACCCTGTATGTGGTGGACAGGATCTAGGAAACAGCACCCAGTAAAACCTCTGAAGGAAGGAGTGCGGGGATTAACTAAAACGTGTGAACAAGTCAATAGCTTTATTGAATATTGCAATTACATGAGCTTTTTTCTAATGCAGAGGCACGTTCCCGGACTCTGGTTAGCACCAGCTTTCCCACAGCCCAACAATGGGTCCACAATAATCTTACTTTGCATGCCTTCAGCCAGCTAGTAGACCCATGGCATCCTGTGGCCAGACAGGGCACTAGATACTACCGGCAGCACTGGCACTCCATTCTTCAGCCAGTCTTAAATGAGGTTATTTACTCCTAGTGGCTTTACTGACACATCTGTGGCTCTCACCCTGCCCACACACACACAATGACACTAATAAACACTGTCCCCACTATCCCATTTACCCTCTAGCAGTAGATGTGGATTCATCTAGGTGTGTGTGTGTGTGTGTGTGGAGGGTAATATGGATATGTGGACAGTGTTTATTAGTGTCATTGTGTGTGTGTGGGCAGGGTGAGAGCCACAGATGTGTCAGTAAAGCCACTAGGAGTAAATAACCTCATTTAAGACTGGCTGAAGAATGGAGTGCTGCAGTGCTGCCGGGTAGTATCTAGTGCCACTGTCTGGCCACAGGATGCCATGGGTGCTACTAGCTGGCTGAAGGCATGCAAAGTAAGATTATTGTGGACCCATTGTTGGGCTGTGGGAAAGCTGGTGCTAACCAGAGTCCGGGAACGTGCCTCTGCATTAGAAAAAAGCTCATGTAATTGCAATATTCAATAAAGCTATTGACTTGTTCACACGTTTTAGTTAATCCCCGCACTCCTTTCCTTCAGAGGTTTTACTGGGTGCTGTTCCTCAGATCCTGTCCACCACATACAGGGTTAAATATTCTTTAGCAATTATATAATTTGAAGAACGCACTCCTGTAGACCTTGCTCTTTCTTTATATATTTATTAGTGACATGCGTGCACAACGTTTCGGGGTGTGTCCCCCTTCCTCAGGTGCAAATTCACAACACACACTGTGCATCTTTTTATTCACAATGCTCCACCTCCTTTTGGGGTGTCGCCTATAACATCATTATTGTGATTTCATACTTTATACTAATAAAAACCTTTTAATAATTTTTACAATTCGTGTCTTTTACTTTAAACCATTTCATTAGTGATAAAGTGCCTATGTTTACAATAAAAGTGTACATTAAGGTGCTGCACTATTTAAAGTGCTCTAGGTTACTTTTATAAAGTGCTATGCTACTAGTGTTAAAAACAATGTTCAAACAATATAATCTAAAACCATTGCAATTTAAAACCACCTTTGGATCTACTACTTGATTTTTTATGTATGTTATTGTTTTCTTCTTTCTTTATGTTTCTTTTTATTTGTTCTTTTCCAGATTATCTTCCCTTTCATTCCTGGGATAAAGTGAACTGGTAACTATTTACAAGAAGCATCTAAAGTTCATTTCCTCATGAGGCCTTTTGGAGCATGGTGTTGAGATAGTGTATCAGTGTATCTCTCTCTGTAGGAGCTTTTTGTCGTAATCTCCTCCCCTGGATGCTTTTTCTACTACTTCCAAACACATCCATCTGAATTGGGCTGATTGTGTCCCTGTATTTTAAAGTGTTTAGAAACTGATGTCACTCTTCATTTTTCTCAGATTACACTTTGTTATGTCCCTTTTATGTTCGCCTATGCGGGTTCTTATTTGTCTTTTTGTCTTGCCTACATAGGCTAAGCCACATGGGCATTTTAACATGTATATTACTCCCATAGTAAGACAACTAGCAAAGTGTTAATTTTATTTGGTTACCTTGTGATAATTTGTGATGAATTTGCACCTGAGGAAGGGGGACACACCCCGAAACGTTGTGCACGCATGTCACTAATAAAAATATAAAGAAAGAGCAAGGTCTACAGGAGTGCGTTCTTCAAATTATATAATTGCTATAATTCAATAAAGCTAGTTGTTCACAGCCTGGTAATTACAGGCCTGGGAGTTTAACTTCAGTGGTGGGGAAGACACTGGAAAGTTTGATACAGGAGCATATCAAGATCATGTGTCAAGAACTGTCCTTATAAGTAGTAATCAGAGTAACTGATCTTGTTTGGTTTTTATGAGAAAGCAAGTAGGATTTTGGACTAGCAGTAGATGTGGATTCATCTAGGTGTGTGTGTGTGTGTGTGTGTGTGGGGGGGGGTAATATGGATATGTGGACAGTGTTTATTAGTGTCATTGTGTGGGGGGGGGTAATATGGATATGTGGACAGTGTTTATTAGTGTCATTGTGTGTGTGTGCCTTTGGCTACATTTGTTATCAAAGCACTTGGTTGTCTGTACTGATGGTTGGAACCCTGGAGCCAGTTATTTAAACTTGTGTTTACTGAACTGTTACAGTTGCACAGCACCAAATATTTTTTATTGTACTTGCACCGTGTTCTTCCTGGTCGTGCCTACAACACCACCCCATTTCATGGCACGAAAGTGTGGGTGTGCACAGCAGTCTGATGGAGGGGAGAGCACACAGAGCAAAGCTGCAGGATTGTGGATCTGCACGTGATATCTCACCTTGTGAGACAGTACAGATTATAGAAGCAAAGGCTCCAACCTTCTAGTTAATTATAGAAATATTTAAACGAAAAAGAAAAAACTTAAGGAAGTTTATTGTTCCTTTAATGCATATAACACCATTACCAGAGATTTACATACAGGGTGTGGCGTTTGGATCAGTGTGCATGGGGGGCTATGTGGATATGTGCACAATCTTTATTGATATTACTATGTATATTGTGAAATCTGTACCCGTTTCCCACTGTATAGTGTTCCATTTACCCATCCACCTTTTATTAGCACTGTTAAGGCCTCAGTTAATGTTAATCTCTTCTCTGGTATGCAAACATGGCAGACCTCATAGGATTTCCCAGTACTCCAAAGAATTCACTTAAAGGAATAGTTCACTGGGAAAGTAAACTATTTCTTTATTGCATTAATTGAAGAAAGGAAGGTAAAGGAGCTATGCCTTACCTCCCATTCTTTAATTAACTTAACTGGAGGAGAACCCTCCCTCCAGCGCATTCCACCGCCAGCTCCTCTGACAGGTCCCAAATGTTTCCAGTTTCACTTAGCTTTTGCGCTCATTATCGTGCATGCTAGCTATAGTTAAAGTGGAGCCAAAAACGGTCAGGACCTATCAGTGGAGCTGGCAGTGGATCGCTGTTCCTTTAAATCACATTAAAGTAGCAAACACTATTTTTTTTATGATTGACTAAAAGCAGCCTGTGTTTGGGACATATTATTCTGCAATAATAATAACTGGGTGTAATGATGCATAATAATACACCTTAAAGTTTCCTAACTTTTTAAAGGAACACTAAACTTAAAAAAACAAGTATTTTCCATCCGTTTCTATTATTCACAGGGAGGTGAGAACGCTTATTCCCACCTCCCTGTGAATAATAGTTTGCTCAGGGGACCTGGAACTTACCTTACCGCTCTCCTTTTGCAAGCCGCTCCTGCACAGAACAGCTGTTCTGTCCCGATCGGGCACCCTATCTTTTGTATTGGCGCACATGCGCCTAAGATAGGGCGGGCGAGCAGCTGTCAGTGAAGGAGCGACTTGCGAGAGGAGTGCGGTAAGGTAAGTTCCAGGTCCCCTGAGCCAACTATTATTCACAGGGAGGTGGGAATAAGCGTTCTCACCTCCCTGTGAATAATAGAAATGATGCCAAATACTTGTTTTTTAAGTTTCGTGTTCCTTTAATTGGTTAAAACACAGTCATGGAGATTCAATAAAAGTTCTTATTGTTTTAAACGGGGCTAATTTTGCACCAACCAATCAGATCTTATTTAACATTTGTAAGATTACATCTGATTGGTTGGGGCAAAATTAGTACCATTTTAACCGATAAGAACTTTTATTGAATAACCCTGAAAGGTTTTAACATACAGGAGGTTGGGGCTAAGACTTTCATTTTGGCTATTCTATTTAAAATAGTGGTAACAGCTCAGTAATTTATTTTATAACTTTATTTATATGTTTGTTGTAGTTATTATAACTCACTACTATACTACACTACACAACATTTCTTTAAAATGTTGAATGGTAGTATGGGGCTTCCTGGAGAACGCAAAAGATCACATCAGATATTGCAAATCAAATAGTTTTATCGTGAAATCTACACAACATGTTTTGGACTACTCAGTTATTTTTTGGTCCTCACATTTGAAAAAGGACCAAGTAGTCCGAAATATGTTTTAGTGGATGTCACAATACAAGTATTTAATTTGCAATACTTAATGTTATTGCTTGAGATTGGGACAGAACACCAGGACAAACCTAAAGCTGCTTAGAGAGGAATACTGAATACTGCAGTTTTATTATATACACATATACACTTAATGCTAATATTCATGCCAATACTAACAAATGACACACATAAATATATACCTATTCTATAACCAATAATATATAACCCCTATCTCATTTTAAGTTCCTAGAAACGTATCAAAATAAAAATATCATATATACAGTATTTGTGCTGAAAGGAGAGACCTTATTTGTATACATATATCATGTATAGATATTATAAGGGTGACATACATTTACACATTAGGAGTTGAGGTCTCTGGTTTTCATCTTTGGTAGGGGGGGGTTAGAACATTTGTTGCACCTAACAAATCATTTATTTATTGTGCTGGTGTTTAGAATTCAAGTTTCAAAATTTAAATGTTTAAATTAAATCTACTAGTTTCCTGGTAAAGTGAGAGAAAGGGGTAGACTTCCAAAGGAAAGGAGAAACAATAGACAAAAGGTAGCTTGGTAGTTTAAATTGAGTCTGTATTTGTGGAGAAGAATGCCTTGTGAAGTCCAAAAACATAGGTGCAAAAAGAGAACATAAGTAGGGTGGGGCAGCACAGTGAAGGGATTAAGACGTTAAAGGGACACTAATCTGAAAAAAACAACTTGCCTTTATTCTTTTCTATATTTTTAGTGCTGCCAATAACTTGATCCCTTTTTGCTCTCAGTGCTCCCTGTCAATAGATCTCCTCATGTCCTGTTCAGCTCACTCCTAGTTAGTACTGCTTAATACATTTCAAAAGACACTTTCCATTTCAAAGGACACTGTTCTCACATTATTACAGCTATCTACTTGTGCCCATTTCACACCTCCACTACTGTTTTTCTCCACATATTCTGTGCTTTGGGTGCGACCTGGATACAAAGATGTAAATCTACCTCATAAGGAGTATATTCTCCGTACAACTTTCAAACTATGGGACAAATGCAATAAACAATTCAACCTAACTCAATTTTACTCCCCCTATATGCCTATCTTCTATATACCCTACTTTGGAGGAAAACCATCAGTGGTATATGACAAAATTTGGACTAGGATGGGAATAAAGAGGTTGCCAGACATCACAGCCAATACAGGAGCCATACTTCACAATACCTGCATCAAAATGGTACTCTTACACGCGAATACTACTTTACACAAGGAACGTATTATCAAAATGTTCCTCTTTACACCCAACTGAATATGAAAAATATAGCATAAACACAAGAGAAACTTTATTTCTCTTTTATATAAGATCATTTGGCATGATAAGCAAAAATGTACTTCACACATCTCTAGAAGAATCACAATGGTTAAAAGTATTTACTGCATCAGCTACATGCACTTCAAACATACTAATAAAAGAAAAAACAAAAAATCCTTTATGAATGGTACGTCACTCCAGCCTCCCTACATAAAATTAAAACATCTGTCACTGTTGTGTTTTAGAGGATGTCAGGAGACCGCTGATCAGCTGCACTGCTGGTGGCAGTGCTGAGGTTCAACTGGCATGGAAGATAAGTGAACAAATTATTATAGAAATATTAATATATAAATCTCATTCATTCTCTCACCTATCACAGCTCTGTTCAATCTCCCTCCGAAGGGATTCAACAATCAAGCATGCACGCTAATAAAAACAACAAGTGTGATCACCAGAAGCCTTATAGCTAAAATGTGAAAAGGGGAGTCATCACTAGAGCCTAAATAATAAATAGAATATGGTGGGTTCATGATAGTGAGTGCATGGTACATCCTCTCCAAAACAATATTAAGGGTTGGATGAGAACTTGGGATATTTGGATCCTGAGAATGCAGCCACTGGGAAACGCTACGTCTCAGTGAAAACACAGGCTGTCGACCCGCGGATGCCCCGCCGCCAGGAATATAAGGTACATACTGTAAAACACTCTATTCTATGATCCGATTTGCCTGCTGAGGAACAGTGTCACACAAAGACTGGTCCTAGGTAGTAAGGCAGGGGAATGGAAGACGCTTATATTAATCTACAATCAAGAACAAAGGGTTCACATAAAAGTTGTAATGAAACAAAAAAAATTATTTTTATTATATTATTGGGGGAAAAAAAATATGCACCTTGGAGTATAAGGGTAAAAACAAGCAAAGTAGAATAAGTGATATTAACTAACTGGAAGCAGGCAGAGAGACCTTCGTAATTTGGTAAGGATTACTGGTGTTTAGGGAGGGGCTCAAAGCAGAGGAAACTCCTGTATGACAAGTTTATTATTTTTTTGTTTGGATCTACACCTAAATGGTAAGCATCTAAAACTTTGTGTGATATTGTGTGAATGGTGATGGGTCGGTTTAAAATTACGTTTTTTGTTTTTCCTTCCTAATTGTATTAATACAGGGGGATTTACAGAGATGTGCTTTTAAAGAGTTAAAGCTGCGCTAAACAGTTTATTATTGGTTGGTGTGGATTTAACCCCTGGTTTGCGGCTGCTGTGTGAGTATCAGAAGAGACACTCGCTTAGCCGCTTATAAGGCTATTTACGCTCTTCTGTGCACACATAAGTATTTAACGCCTGCTGATAGCTGGCATTAAATATTTACGTGCTGGTGAGATTCACCCAAAGCTGCACAGCCTCTGGTAAATCTCCTCAGGAGGATTTGCCCAGAGAAAATGCAGCTCTGGGTGAATCTACCAAATGTTCTTGTTTCTTTAACAATAGATAGTATTGTCTTTTGAAACACTGATGGGTTGTAATGCAGATTTTGAAGCCATAAGTTGCCTGAAAGTCACTGGCAATAAACTAGGATACTGGGGATAGCCCATCTCTGGTCCTGTACAGTGGTTCTCAAATATTTTTAGATTGTGGCAAACTTAGCAAACCAAATATCTGTCATGGCACACCTGTGTTCTTTATGTTTAACTCTCATCAAATGTACAGTATTTTATAAAGTTCACAGTAAACATTACAGTGTTTAGTGTAATATAAATTGAATGTAATAAAAATGACTATGCAGAATATCTGTTTATTGTATTACATTACATAATATTTTTATAAAGACATGACAAAAATTATGCTGGTGAAAAAACTTTCACTTCTTATTTTTTCATTTCTGTCTCCCTTATGACATTACCAGTGAACCCTGTTACAGTTTTAGAAACCCTGTCTTACTGTATTTATGGTTTGTTTGCTTTTTTAATGTATACATGACAAATGTATTTGTGTATATTACACCAGCAGTGTAAGGAAGGCTAATTAACACAGTTACAGGGAGATTCAATAAAAGTTCTTATCCTTTAAAATGGTGCAAATTTTGCCCCAACCAATCAGATCTTATTTAACATTTGAAAGCTAACATCTGATTGGTTGGGACAAAATTAGCACCATTTTAAACGATAAGAACTTTTATTGAATAACCCTGATAGTTAGCTAAGTTAGTTAGGAAGGCACAGTGCTTTTCAAAGTAAACTTTTTACTTTGGAAATGTCTATTTAAATTCTGGTTCTCAAATGTGATTCTGCATCACAGCAGAATCCTCTTAAAGGATAACTATCTTGTGTATAAAGTTATCTTAAAAAACAGTCAAAATGAAAAGTACTTGGGACAGAAATATAGGACTGGCAATTCCTACCTCCCAATATTCTTTCTGTAAGGAGACCCAGTCCAAACAAAACTGATTCTGCCAGTCTTTCTCCTGGCTTCATCACTATCTTTAATAAAGGATTAGTCCAGGACTAACCTGGCAAATTAAAACAGTACATGCTGTAGCTCCTCAACAAAACGATACTGTGAGGTAGGAATAATCAATCCTTTTTCCTTGCCCCAGGTACTTTCCATTGTTAAATAGTTAATTTTTACAGTATAGATATCAACAGCACAATTGCATTGGTAAGATTGCTATGTATGAAATATATTGTGTAATGCAAATATGTTTGTGAGAAAGTAAAAGTAGTTTTTTTCATATTATAATGACAAAGTTAAGCAGAAAAAGCTTTCAACTTTATGTTAAGGTTAACGCCATGCAAACATTTTCTACTAATCCCACCAATTAGAAAGTGCCTTAAGTAGCAAATTACTTAATTTTCAGTTTTGTGTCTTATTTGTGGGATTAAGCATGGTGTTTTACAACTACACAGCACCAGACATCCCGCCCTGCAAAAACTAATTTCAGGGAGGTACCCCACTGACACCCAACCAACAGGATAACTGTGTAGCAACACAATTTCTGAAATGTCTA
Source organism: Hymenochirus boettgeri (assembly GCA_019447015.1). Lineage (NCBI taxonomy): Eukaryota > Metazoa > Chordata > Amphibia > Anura > Pipidae > Hymenochirus > Hymenochirus boettgeri. The sequence goes on from CM033472.1 coordinate 64,533,696, forward strand.
CTTATCAATAAGAAACAAATCAGGAGGCATGCTCTAGTCGGTCTCTAGTACTTTTCTCATTACCAATGTGAGAACAGATATCCCATAGCTTATCTCTGGAGAAGGAGTGTGACAGACTCACCTATTCATTATGTTTCCATCACTTATTCTCTTCCAATAAGTTCTGATATTGTTAAACTCTCCATGCTCTAATTAAAAAATACTAATTTCAGAGAGATTGTATATCATTACAGTGAGTCCGGGGATCTATTAACATTAAGGAAACTCCCTGAACTTTAATACACACAATCAAATGCTGGTGGTAAGGCTAGGTGTACAAGGCCAGACCTAGCATGTTAGAAAAATACAGGATCAGTAAATAAAAACATGTCTGATATACATATTCTTAGAAAGCAAACTTTCTGATGGTTTCATGAGCATGATGTAGACTGAAAATTAAAAATTGTGTTAATCAGAAACACATGCCCAAAATATCAATTCTTTTTAGGTATAAAAAACATTGATTATTGGATTTGAACATGTATTTATTGGTACATCTGTAGTTTTCTTTTGTAAAGCAACCTGTGCTTTTTCAGTTGCTGCAAAAAAAAATTATGTTTAAGAGCAATGGCATCAAAGAAAAAAAACAACCCAACCCCACCTGGATCTGTGGTAGGTAGGAGCAAGTTTTCCGTCTTCTATTTTGCTTTCATTAAAAAGTAATTAGCTTTAGAAGTCATAGCAATAATTTAACATTTTACCCAGTTTTAACAAGAACTCACTATGTAGCCAACCTACAATAAAACATTGAATTTTGGGCTGGATTTGAAATCTGAGTATGATTTCTAGTTTTAAAAACAATGCTCAATTAAACCCTGAATGTATACACTGGTTACATTGCTTACAATGATATAATTCGGAATCATGCGCTCCCTGCTTCATCTCCAGCAGGAGTCCTTAAACTGCGTCTCGCAAGCCGGATACGGCCCTCCAAAGGGAGTCACCTGTTCAGTAGCGTGTTTCGGAAGAATTGTTGGTGCCTGGAATGCCCCTCTTTTGCTTGCTCAGTGCAGTCTGCTGTCCTGCCCTGAAGAGCTTACAATCTAAGCACATTTATTTGACACATACAACCTATCAGGATGTCTTTATGATTGTGGGGGAAACCGGAGTGCCCAGAGGAAACCCACGCAAGCACGGGGAGAACATACAAACTCCTTGCAGATGTGTCCAAGGGTGGAATTGAACTCTGGACCTCAGCGCTGCAAGGCATCAGTGCTAACCACTGAGCCACCGTGCTGCCCCACTTCTCCTGGTGCCAATAGACTGTTACATTGAGTGTTACAAAGCCTGTTCCATAGATTGTTACATTGTTAATTAAGCTGCAAGGGAAAAGCAGCATTTGTTTGTTTCAAAAAAGTCCTGCCCTGTGATTGACAGCAGCATAGAGAACTGTATCAACATTTAGCCTGCAGCTGCCTGAGGTGATAGCTGAAGACTGAGTTTATATAAAATACTTGACTACCCTCCAACTCCCACCACTTAATCAGTATAATTATAGAAACAACTTAAGTAGTAGTAGAGAATTGTACATGTTAGCCATTGGCTAACTAAAATGATTGCAAATGCAAGCTTTTGAAGCACTTAGGCTTCTTCCTCAAGCATGATACAAAGCTTGCATTTTCAATCATTTTAATTAGCCAATAAAAGGTATTATTTTATATCCAAGATGTCTTCTGAAACAACTTAACACAGAGCCGAACCTTTTTCAGCACAGCTCTGTGCAATGGGTTTCTCAATAGTGTACGTATTAAATGGTGGATGTTGGAGGGTAGGTACTTACTATATCACTCCACTGTGACTGAGCTAAGTGAACAGGAAGAGGGACACTAAGAAATCCTGTTGGTATAGTATTGTGTGTAGAGATGTATATATAAGTATATTTAAAGCTGACCAATAATTGCAAATACACAGGAGCGACAATCTTTGTTCAATGCGCCCATACATGGTCCGATGTTATTGTCTCTCTCTACTGTAAAGGGACCTATTCATACACATTTATGATATTCCGCAAATCTGACTATGAAAGATACTAATGATAATGTAGTGCAAAATGTAGTCTGTCCCCCCCCCTTCAATCCAAGGGGTCATTAACTGGCCCCCTATTTAAAAAGTTAGAGGACCCCTGATCTACAGTACTTGTCTGGGGAAAGGCTGCATCTTTTGCAGTAAAAAAAAATTGGGCACCCCATTGTTAGTTATGCCCCTGATCCCATAGGTGCAATTTTAGTGGTTTACTACTGTATACTGTTTTTCACTAGTTGTAGAACACATAAACATTTAAAAAATAGTTAGTAAGAGGCATCACAGCTGGATCATTTTTTGCAAAAAAAAAACCAAAACACTGATCCATCTCTGAGGATGGAATAGAGCCATTATTTTCATTAAGTTATCTGTAATTGGTGTAAGATCTAAATATGTATAGAAATGCTATATATCTGTATAACAAATAAATAAATGAAAATCTTTGGGAGAACAGACGAATGTAGAAGCTGATCTATAAATTGTTGAGGACATTGTTATTGTGTTAGGGTTAAAAAAAACAACTTGTTATCATCGGTTACTCTGTTTCCTGCCCAGATGTATAGTGAGGAAGTACAACAAATTGTGTGTGTGTGTGTGTGTGTGTGTGTGGGGGTGGGAGGGGGGGGTTTGCACAGGGGGTGGAAAAAGTGCACAGGGGGTGGAAAAAGTTATTTGAGAGGAGTAGAATTTACTCAAAGCTGCAAGAGAGAGGTAGGAACTGCTCTGTCATTTACGGTACCCCCCAGGTATCAAGGTTGTTTTTTTTTTTTTAAATTACAGATTATAGGTTTACTTCTGTGATCTGATTAGGCTTTAATGTCTGTCTAATATTTATGTGGTTTTGACTGTGTATATAAGTATATCTAAAAATACCACGTACAAAACTTTATGTGAAATGTGTTGCCTTGCAGTTTAATAGTATATAAATGGTACAGTTATGTGTTTTTCTGTCTGCTTTTATTCTTTATACTTTCTTTAGATTGTTCAGATATAAAAAAATTCTATATGGTACTGCAGAGAAAATTAAATTGCATTAGCCTGAATAACTGGGAGCTTCTTTTACCTTAGTATTATCTAAGGTGCCAGAGGCACTTTGTCTACCAAACATGTCGATATAGAATAAAATGAATGCTATGAATACATTTCTTCCCTGCAACAGCAAAAACAGAAAGGAAACTTGGTTGACAGGCATTAGTCAGCAATTATTACATTGTGTTGTGTCGTACTTTATCGCTGTTTGATATTTGTTTCAAGCTTATTACATTAAATAATGTTTAATAAAACTTTTATTTTGTAGACATAAATTGTTCTTAATATATGGTAGTTGATAAGACAAAATGTATAATGCATGATATTTCTTAAAACTTAACTAAAATGTTCGGTAAATTAAGCCCCAACTCTAACCTACCTTTTGATGTACCCAATGTAAGGACCTAAAACACTAGGTCCTTATCCCTGGGAGTAGCCCTGTGAGTACCCCTGGGAGTAGACAAAACACATACCTGAAACTACAGCTTGGCAGTGCAGCCCCACCCACTTTTTTGCCTATGACAGGGCCTATAGGAAGAGGTCACAATTGATAACACTATTTTTGACAATATCAACTACTTTTCTAATTCACCTCATATTGTTAAATTTTGGGTTCATCCTATGTATTATATTTGTGGCATATACAAAACTTTTTTTGGACAAAGTCTTTTGATTCTTGTTTTAGGGATTTTTTGCTTGCTCATGCTTTCTTTTCCTATATATAGGAGCATTGTTTTCTACCAGTCATCCCCTTTTAAGCTTCAGCTTTTTGGCCGACTGTTTGGTTTTCACAATTTGCCTCATATTTAGTTCCTGTGCAACTGGCTAGCACAGTCCCAAAGCTACTTTTACCCATAAGTACACAACTTGCAAGGCCTTTGCATGCAAAGAACTGTCAGTACTGGCAATATAGCACACAAAAAAATATGTATCTGGGCAGATGTTAAATTTGTCCGAACCGGAGCTTCTTCCCTTGATGCAATAAATCCCATTGTGAAATTTACTGCATCACCTGATCGCGGTCAGGTAAGAAGCTTTGGTTTACTCTTCCATTTAATAGCAAGCTAGCACCCTGCTATTTCCAAAAAAGTGCGAAATCATTGTTAATTACCTGAAAATACTCGATAATGTTTGGGTAGCATGAGTTTACCACTGATTTGGTCAGTAAGTGGCTATTGTAGCATAATATAGCATAGTGCCTTAGTGCAATGCCTTTTATTAGCATTAGTATTATGGATTTATATAGCGCCAACATCTTCAAGCATTACATACAGGGTTATACATATTATACAAAGTCATACATTTTACATACACAGTTAATACATAATATAAGTACACAGAGTCTAGAGGAAATGGGGGTGAGACATAAGGTGATGTGACTCGGTAGGCTGTAAAAAGATTGGCAGTGGAGTGTGAAAGGTGGTTTGGATCACATTGGGTCAGTGAGAGGGGTAATGTCTAGGCTAAGCTTGCCTGAAGAGGTGGGTTTTAAGGTTATGTTTGAAGGTATTAAGGGAAACTGAATGATGGAAAGACAGAGGAAGGGAGTTCCAGACCAAAGGAGCAGCACAAGCAAAGTCCTGAATGCAAGCATTGGAAGAGGTGACAAGGTTGGATGAGAGGAGGATATCATTTGCAGATTGGAGGTTGCATCTGGGATGGTATCAGCTCTGAGATGTATGGAGGGGCTGTATTGGATAGTGCTTTATAGTATAGGGTGAGCAGCTGAAACTGGATCTGTAATGGGCAGCCAGTGGAGGGACTGACAGATCGGAGAGGCGTTAGGGAAGTGAGAAGAGGATTGAATGAGCCAGGCAGCAGAGTTTTGGGTGCATTGAAGTGGTGCCAAGCGGTTGTTTGGTAAACCACACAGGAGTGTGTTGCAGTAACCTAGTCGGGATATGATTAGGGCATGGACTAGGATTTTTGTAGCTTCTTTCAAGCGAATGCATAAATGTTTTTGATTTGGAGCCTTTGAAAATTTAATTAGGGTTTGCCTTTTCTAGATAAGGCAAGGCAAGAGCATGCGCGTCCACCCCACCCCCACGCACACACACTAAAACTTATACTTACCTTTTAGAACACCCCAGACCGCAAAATTATCATACTTACTTTTATCCCTGTGCTCCCTACGCTTGTGCTGATTTTTTTTTCTGATTGCAGCCCTCAGACAGTGACATCATGGCAAATAACTTTACCTGTCAATTGCCTATAATTACAATTTACCTGTAATGTCCTCTAAAATATTTATAGGGCTTTAATATCCCTCTTTTGTCTCGTTTAAAGACCGACATACCTGCTCACTCCTCTGCAGCTATGTAAGCTTGCAGAAGAGACGAGATCCAAGAAGACCTGGCCTTGCAGAGACCAGGAAGAATAGAGTTTCAGGGACCGTGGTAAGTTCCACATATCCTGTAGGTAAGTATAGATAGTAGTGAGGGTGAACTGCCCTTTAACTGTCAATTGTTGATACAATTATGGACACAAACAAAGAGACAAAAGTGGCATATTAAAGCCCTATAAATATTAAAAGGGAATTACAGTCCTCTAGACTGTAAGCTCTTTGGGCAGGGTCCTCTTTCCTATTGTATCACGGTATTGCTGTGTACATATATTATGTATTACCTGCGTATGTAATATCTATGACTTTGTATAATATGTATTACCTTGTATGTAATGTATGACTATGTCATTGTAAAGCACCACGGAAGATGTTGGTGCTATATAAATCCATAATAAAAATACAGGTTAAATTCCAATTACAGGCGATTGACAGGTGAAATTGTTCCATACAGGGTGAACAAAGAAGCCACCCATTTAGACTTCGCTGAAAAAAAATTTCACTGTGAAAAATTTGTTAAATTAATGCTTACATAGTAATTAGTTACATAGTAATTAAGGTTGAATAAAGACAGACGTCCATCAAGTCCAACCTATTTTTTTTTTTAACCCTACCTAACATTTGATCCAGAGGAAGGCAAAAAACCCCAGCTAAAAAGGGGGAAAAAATTCCTTCCTGACTCCAAACGGCAATCGGAAAGTATCCCTGGATCAACCAGATCTATATGCATTAATACCAGTAATTCTCAATATTTTTTAGTTTTAGAAACATATCCAGGCCTTTTTTAAAGTTATTCAATGAACTTGCCATTACCACATCTGCTGGAAAACAGTTCCACAGTTTCACCGTTCTCACTGTAAAGAAACCCTTCCTAACCTGAAGATGAAACTTCTTTTCTTCCAACCTTAAAGGATGTCCACGTGTCCTCTGATATGACCTATTAGTGAACAATGCACCAGAGAGTTCATTGTATGGGCCATTAATATATTTGTATAAGGTTATCATGTCCCCACGCAACCGCCGCTTCTCCAATGTAAACAGCCCTAACTTGTCTAATCTGCCTGCATATTCAAGCCCCTCCATTTACCTTATTAATTTAGTTGCCCTTCTCTGAACTGCCTCAATTTCCAAGTTGTCCCTTTTGTATATGGGATTCCAAAACTGCACCGCATATTCCAAATGAGGCCTTACCAGTGCCTTGTAAAGAGGGAGAATAATATTTTTCTCTCTTGAATCTATTCCCCTTTTTATACAAGACAATATCTTGCTAGCTCTAGCTGTTGCTACCTGGCATTGTTTACTACAGCTAAGTCTGTTATCTACCAGAACCCCCAAATCTTTTTCCATTACAGATGAACTTAACACAGAGTTATTTATGGTGTAGATGGCACAGGGATTATTAAATCCCAAATGCATCACCTTACATTTATCTCCATTGAATCTCATCTGCCATTCTGCTGCCCATTTTGATAATCTATCTAGGTCTGCTTGCAGCACTTGCACATCATTGGAAGTTTCCAAAGCTCTGCATAATTTAGTGTCATCAGCATCAGCAAACACAGAGACCTTTGCTCTCAATGCCCCCTTCTAAGTCATTTATAAACAGATTAAACAGAAGCGGCCCCAGTACAGAACCCTGAGGCACTCTGCTTAGAACTTTAGCCCTCATAGATGTAGCTCCATTAACCACCACTCTCTGTTTGCGGTCCACTAACCAGTTCTCTATCCATGAACAAATGTTTTCTTCAAGGCCAACAGTCCTCAGTTTATACATTAGTCGCCTATGTGGCACAGTATCAAAAGCTTTTGCAAAATCCAAATATACCACATCCACTGCTGTGCCTGAGTCCAACTTCTTACTCACTTCTTCATAAAAACCAATTGAATTTGTCTGGCATGATCTATTTCTCATAAATCCATGCTGACTACTACTAATAAGATGATCTCTGGAGACAAAGTCAAGTATATGATCCCTTAACAAAGTTTCCATCACCTTCCCTACCACTGATGTTAGGCTTACAGGTCTATAGTTACCAGGCTGTGAACAACTACCTTTTTTGAATATTGGTGTTACATTGGCTTTTTTCCAATCCAGCGGCACGTCCCCAGACAAAAACGAATCTGAAAAGATGAGAAACAGTGGTCTAGCTAGAACTGAACTAAGATTTTTTAAAATCCTAGGATGCAATCCATCTGGTCCTGGCACTTTATTGATATTAACTTTGTCTAATTGTTTCCCTACCATATCCTCTGTTATCCAATGTGAAAACTCTTAATTTCTTCCCTGCACATTGCCACAATCCCTACTGTAAGGACAAGGATTCTCAACAGTAAAAACCGATGTAAAAAAACGGTTTAGCAGATTAGCCTTTTCGGGATCCTCTACAACCACCTCAGCTCCATTATTTAATGGTCCCACATTCTCAGTCCTCATCTTTTTACCATTTATATACTTAAAAAACATTTTGGGGTTGGACTTGCTTTGTTCGGCAATCCGTATTTCATTTTCTATTTTAGCTAGTTTAATTGCTTTCTTGCACTCTTTATTACAGCTTTTGTACTCCCTGTAAGCCTGTTCTGTGCCTTCTGTTTTCAAAATTTTAAAAGCCCTTTTCTTTTTTTCCATTTCCCTTTTTACCAGAGCATTAAGCCATGCAGGACTGGACCTAATTTTTTTACACTTGTTACCTAAAGGTACCGATTTGGAAATGTAATAGTTTAATATCCCTTTAAAAGTGGTCCACATCTGCTCAGTTTCTTTACCTAGAAACAGTTCCCCCCAGTCTATGAGCAGGAGCGATTCCTTTAAAAGCATAAAATTAGCTTTCCTAAAGTTAAAAGTTTTTGTTAAGCCAGTGCACTTTAGTTTTTTGCAACCTATATTAAATGACACTATATCATGGTCACTATTCCCTAAGCTTCCCATTACCTTCATCTCCAAAATGAGCTCAGGGTTATTAGATATCACCAGATCCAACAACGCATTCTGTCTAGTAGGAACTTCTACTATCTGTGAAAGAAAATGCTCATATAGGAAATTTAAGAACTTTATACCTTTAGAGGTGCTGGCAGTTCCATTACTCCAATCTATTTCAGGGTAGTTAAAATCCCCCATAACCAGAACATGCCCCATACCAGCAGCCTTCGCCAACTGCATATGGAGATTCATTTCCACCTCTTCCCCGGCATTTGGCGGCTTATAACATACTCCAACAATTAATTTACCTACCTTCTTGCTTCCTGTACACAGTTCCACCCATAATGTTTCTGCCTCATCGTTTGCTCCCCCATCTATTCCATCTTTTAAATTTGGCTTCAATTCCTGTTTAACATACATACATACTCCTCCTCCTTTCTTATTAACTCGGTCATGTCTAAATAAGGAGTATCCTTCAATATTTACTGTCCAGTCGTGTGAATCATTAAGCCATGATTCTGCTATACCAATTACATCATACCTTTCCTTTAACTCTATTATTTCAAGTTCGCCGGTTTTTCCAGCCAGACTCCTTGCATTTGTAAACATACATTTTAGATTATCAATTGATTTACTTCCATACATGGTCGTACATGCCTCCTTATCCTCTATGCTCCCCCCTCCCCCTTCTCCTCCCTCCGTTGTATCATTAGCCCCCTGATCCCTAACTTCTCTATCTACCCCTGTGTAGTTAAACATTCCCTTCCCCCCCCATACCTAGTTTAAAATCTCCTCCAACCCCATAGCCATCTTCTCCCCCAAAACAGCTGCACCATCACCATTGAGGTGCAATCCGTCTCTACTAAAGAGCCTGTAGCCAACAGAAAAATCAGCCCAGTTCTCTAAAAACCCAAACCCCATCTCCTTACACCACCCTCTTAGCCACGCATTTATACTCCTGAGCTCCCGTTGTCTCCCTAGCATAGCACGTGGCTGCGGTAGTATTTCTGAAATCACTACCCTGGAAGTCCTTGCTTTTAACTTAACCCCTAATTCTTGGAAATAATTTTTAAGGACCTCACCTCCACCTCTAACTTTGTCATTGGCACCAATGTGAACCAAGACCGCCGGGTCACTCCCAGCCCCACCCAATAATCTGTCTACATGATCCACCACATGTCGAACCCTAGCACCAGGCAGGGTTCGGCATGTAGGGTCTTGGCGACAGATTACCCTATCTACCCTTCTAATAATGGAGTCCCCTACCACTACCACCTGCCTATCCTTCCTAACCCCCAGGTCTCCCTCCCTTGTATTGGAGATGGCTGTCCCCTGGGTGCTCAAGGGAAAGGCCCGCTCCATACATGCTGCTTCCGAGCTATCGTCCTCCACATCTTCACCTAAAATGGCAAATCTGTTGGGATCGACCAGCTGGGAAGAAGCGTCCCTATCCTTCCGTCCCCTACTTCCCCTGGTGACCCTTACAAATCTATCTTCCATCTCCACCTTATCTGCCCCATGTCCACCCTTCAGTTTACTGGCCCCTGCCAGTACCTGCATTTCCCCCAGGTTTGCCAAGCCCTGCAATGCTGCAAGTTTACCCCTTAGATTCTGGACCTCAGATTCCAAATGGGCAACCCACTCACATCTGACACATACATAGGTCCCCTGGGGCGGCTGCTCCAAGATCCCATACATGCGGCAGGATGCACATTGCACGGCCCCAACAAAACTGTCCATACTAAACAGCAATACACACCAGAGACACAGGAACAGCAATACACAGCAGAGAAATAGCAGTGTTGTTCTTAAACACTTTCTTGTTTTAAACGCTTTAGTTTTTTAACGCTCTCAATTCCCTTAAAAACAGACAAATCCCTTTAAAACAGAAAATCTGATCGCTCTGGAGAAATGACTTAAATGAGGTTCAAGACCACAGAGCCAACAGCCCTCAGCCAATTTTAACCAATTAGCTACACCCCCATCCAATCAGTGAAAAAAAAAATGCCTTTCCTTTGTCTCTTACCAACCCCCGCTCTACAGGTAACAGTGCTGTTTAAACACCAGTATTTGTTTCAGTAACCCAGTGCTTAAAGTTCAAGAACTGACCTTATAATATTCAGTTTTAATCTAAAAGAAATAGATCTTGTATAGTTTGTATGAGATAGTTAGTAAGATAAATGCGGTATATTTGAATTTTGTTAAGGCTTTTAATAATGTGCTGTGTAGGTAATGTATAGTATAAAAGGTCTGTTGGCCTTGAAAAACATATTAGTACTTGGAACAGTGGCATATTTCACTGGGCCCTCCAGTCAAACTATAATAGGACCTCATTCATGCTTCATCTACAGTGATAGTGTGGAGGTGGGGGGAGCTTTATCTGTTATAGGAAAAGTATGAAGTTGTAGCCCCTCTTGGCTCTCATGACCCTCATTATTAAAGGCTTTGCATTCGTATGATCATAATAATATAACTAAACCCCCTTTGGTTAGAATGTATGGAAGTTGTAATTGTATCGTACAATTATTGTATAATGTATGGATGATCACCTGACGATTGTACAATAATTTTTTCTATCAGGCCTGTTGACATTTTTCTTTTCCGACGGCCAATCTGAGTGTACGATCTGCGAATCATACAATTGAATTGTAGCATCTATGGCCACCATTAGTTTATGCCAATCAAACCCATTTATGCATACTGGTGTTCAATAAGCATAGTTACTACTCCCTCTTTCCAATGTGAGGCCACAGTGCACAATTGCACATACAGTATATGTATAGAAAATATATTGCAGCAAAATATTTTTCACTTTATTCTAAAACTATAGGTTACTAAATATTACTAAATAATGTCATAAGACACTTGTAAGTAACATCAGAAACTGTTTACACCCTGGCTCAAATGTCAGGAATAAAGCTCAAAATAAAGCTCTAAATTGTGGTTAGGACAGTAACTGCTGAAAAAACAGGAAATGTTTTTCCCCTCAGATATTGCCTGAGAACTGCCTAATATTTGATACTACTCTCTCCAAATCCACTTTTGTAGCTTTTTTCTTGTCCTATATTTAGAAAAGATGCTTTATGGTGGCATACAGATGCAGTCTTCTTTACTCTTCTTTAAATTTAACATTTAATGGAAACATCAGAAAGATATCCCAGAAACTGCTCATAATGTTTGTTTGTACACTCTGGGCCATATTTACTGTAAAAGTACAATTGCGTCCATAATTGTAAACGAACAACGTATGAACAAATGTTAGTAACTGTAGGAACCTTTGTGACAATCAATGTGGCAATCATAGAAATACAATACTGCAATCGTAGATTTACATCGGCAATCATAAATTTACGATTGCAACAAAGATTGTTACTGCAGTATCGCAAAATAGTGATTAAAAGGGCATGTCCACCCCCAAAACAATAATCCCCCCAACTACTGGCCCCACCATGTAGTGTAGTTTAATCCTTACCTCACATCCCAGCTCCATATGGTTCTCCTGTAGTCCCCCCCAAAGTCCCAAAAACTGCCCACCAGGAGGATAGCAGAGTCCATATTTTTTTGAAATTTTTGAAAATTTTTGAAAATTTTGTAAAAATTATAAATATTTTTGGGTCTGAGGAAAATATTTTTGGGTCTGGGGAAAAGACAATTAGATTCACCCAGTTCTTAACAGGCTTACATTTACTTTGATACAATTTACTGAAGTGGTATTTTATAGCTTATTTGTGTTTTTAGGGGGGTTGTTTTCAGATTCTGGAGTATAACAAATTGGGTTTAGTTCTCCTTTAAGTATGGACTGAAGTGGAGAAAGATGGGAAGCATAAAGGCCAGAAAGCAGGTTACAATAGTCCAGGTGTGATATGATGAGAGCATGGGTAAGCATAGCAGTAGTTGGAGGAGAAAGGAATCTACGAATCAATGTTGCGAAGAAAAAAGCAACAGGTTTTAGCAGCGTTATATGCAGATGGCAAGGGCTGTTAGTTTGGGGAGTGTTCTGATTATGGGGGATTTTAATTATCCCGACCTTGATTAGCATAGTGGAACTGCCAACACAGAAAAAGTTGATGGGTTCCTGAATTTGCTGCATAACAATTTTCTCTCACAGGTGATTGAAGTTCCTACAAGAAAAGGAGCTTGCATCTGAATGCGGCCATGTCCGTCCGACGATCGGACATGGTGGAAAACCTCATCCGATCGTGCGGTCCTCTATGGACCGAACAAACGGTCGTGGTAACTGTTGGACGTGGCTGCTTTTGCCGCGACCGACAGTCCTTCCTCCTGGCCGACCAGTCGAAAGTATCGAACGGTCGGTCAGGAAGAAAAATCGCTAGGTGTGTACCTAGATTAAGTCAGAGGAATTGGAAAGGGCTATTAGGAATTATAAAATCTGTAACAAGGATTGTAAGAAAGCAATTAAGCTAGCTAAAATGAATGAAGTTAGGATAGCTGAACAAAGCATCACTAACCCTAAACAATTTTTAAAGGATATTACTAGTAAGGAAATGAAGACTGAAAACGTGGTACCATTAATTAATGGGGATAAGTTAGTTACAGAGAATGGCGATAAAGCAAATGGCTTGAACATAGCATAGAGTATAGTAGCAATAATGGTGTAAAAGATGTGCACTTTGGTTAACTGAGGATAGGGTACAGAAAAAACTAAATAAGTTTAATATTTATAAATCCCCTATACCGGATAAAATATAAGCTCCGGTCCTTAGAGAGCTAGTTTTATCTAGGCCATTGATTCTTATTTTTGCAGATTCCCTCATGTGCGGAAGTGTTCCTCTGGATTGGAAAAAAAGCTGATGTAATTACAATATTCAAAAAGGATAGTTGTTTACAGCCGGGTAATTACAGGCCTGTAAGTTTAACTTGTTTAACAGTGGTGTAACATCTACATGTTTAGTTAATACTGTTTCTTTAAGGCATAGAGGCAAGCTGGGAAAAAGGGGCAGTATCAGGAAGTAAGCTAGGGAATAGCATGGGATGAGAAAGTGTGATGTACCTGTTCCTCTGTGTGAATAAATCAAGTTCCCTCTACATTCCAAGTGTTTTCTTGCTCTTGAACAATATAACAAGGGAGACATAACAACTGGCGACGAGGATTAAAGACTTTAACCCTGTGAGTACCAGCACACTTACCATTGTGACTACCTGTACCAGTCCTCCACATACAGGACCCAGTTATACTCACTTGCCTGTCACTGTCCACCTACAGCAGACTGCACAGCTCTCATTCTACTTTCTGCACTGTTCAGTTTAACTCTATCACTGCTGCTTCAAAAATAAAGTTAATATGGCTGAGCAACTCCACACCTTCCCCAACTTTGATTTGTCTGATACCAATAATCTTGCACAGAACTGGAAAAAATGGCTACTCCGTTTTGACAATTTCCTGGAGGCCATGGCCATCACAGAGGATAAAAGAAAGAAAGCTTTATTACTTCATTATGCTGGTTCTGCTGTTTATGACATTTACTGCACCTTACCTACAGACAGCACTACTGACTACTCAAAATGCTCTAATGCACTAACTGAATATTTTAATCCTAAGCAAAACATCAGATATGAAAGATACAAATTCAGAATTGCTAAACAACTACCCCAGGAGACCATGGACTCCTTTGTCACCCGTTTAAGACAATTAGCACAAAGCTGCAATGTTGATGATGAAATCACATCACAAATCATTGTATCCTGCACATCATCTAAGCTACGGCGCAAAGCTTTACAAGCAGATTGTTGCTTGCAGGATCTTCTACACATGGCACGGTCCCTGGAAATTTCTGAGACTCAAGCTGCTGCCATAGAGGAGGGCACTGATGCACAGGTGTGCAATCTTGTGCACACTAAACGCAAAACTACAGGCACTGACTGCTCAAAGATGTGCTACAGATGTGGCAAACATTTCCCTCATAATGGTGACTGCCCTGCTCTAGGACGTAAATGTACTAATTGTGGAAAACTGAATCATTTTGCGATTGTATGTAAATCTGCTCCTAAGTCATCCCTACGCACATCAGATACACTGAGCTCAGCACAAGTCAAATACATTCAGCCAAATTCTGGAGATGAGTCACCTACTGTTTGCAGTGACTATGTGTTTATTACATCCACTGCACAAACTGTACATTCCCCCATCATCACAATATCTCTCCTTAACACTGCAGTTGCTTTTACTATTGACACAGGAGCCTCTGTGAACATTATAGACATGTGTACATATTGCCAACTGAATTCTAAACCTGCTTTGATACCTGTACAAACCAAAATTTTTCCTTATGGCTCTCAAACTCGACAATAGGTAAATTTGATTCAGATATTTACTACAAAGATAAAACCTATACTACAACTTTCTTTGTACTACAAGGCTCTGGGGGTTGCCTTCTCAGCTATCACACAGCTTTAACTCTTGGACTCATCAATATAGTTCACACTGTAGCTAACCCAACAATGTCTGATGTACAAGCACTAGTTGACAAGTACTCCAATCTTTTTGTGCGCCTTGGTAAACTAAAGAATTTTCAAATTCACCTTCACATTGATGAAGACATTCGTCCAATTTCACAGCCACACAGACGAATTCCTTTTCACTTGAGGAAGCAAATTGAAGACGAACTAAAGTCTTTAGAGGAACAAGACATCATTGAAACTGTTTCAGGCCCCACTCCATGGGTTTCTCCCATAGTGGCTGTACCTAAACCCAAAGATCCAAACAAAATAAGAATTTGTGTAGACATGCGTCTTCCAAACACTGCTATACAGAGAGAGAGACACCTCTCTCCAACTCTCAGTGATGTTATTCATCTCCTAAATGGAGCCACCGTGTTCTCTAAACTGGATCTCAATAAGGGTTATCACCAACTGGAACTTAGTCCAGAATCCAGATACATAACTACATTTTCCACACATGTTGGTCTGCGAAGATACAAACAACTAACGTTTGGTGTTTGCTCGGCTGCTGAGATTTTTCAAGAAGCAATAAGAAACATTATTCAACATATTCCTAATGCACTTAATTACAGTGATGACATACTAGTTTTTGGAAAAACACAAAATGACCACAACTCTGCCCTACACGCAGTATTTGAGTGCTTATCATCCCAAGGACTTACACTCAACAAAGACAAATGTGAATTCAACAAATCTACCTTGGAATTCTATGGTCACATATTTTCTGCTGCTGGGATGCAACCTGATCCTAAAAAAGTACAGGCAATAAAATCAACTACAATCCCAAATGATGTTAATGAAGTTCGCTCTTTTCTTGGCATGGCCAGTTACTGCGCTAGGTACATCAAGGACTTCTCCGCTATCAGTGCACCTTTGCGAGACCTCACCAAACAAGGATGTGCATTTCAATGGTCATCAGCATGCCAAAAATCATTTGAGACAATCAAAACAGAACTTAATTCTGCCACTATCATGGCTTATTTTGATCCTGCGCTAAGAACTGAACTAATTGTGGATGCCAGTCCAGTTGGACTCGGAGCTATTCTTGTCCAATATAAACCAGAAAGCCCATACCCACAAGCTATTTCTTATGCAAGCAGAAGTCTGACAGTTACAGAAAAGAAATATTCTCAGCCAGAAAAAGAAAGTCTAGCAGTTGTCTGGGGATGTGAACACTTCCACTTATTTTTATATGGAGCACCATTTACAATTGTTACTGATCATTTGGCTCTTATTACCATATTTGGAAATCCAAGAGCAAAAATGCCTGCTCGAATCGAAAGGTGGGGTTTACGACTACAAGGATATAACTACAAAATAATTCATCGTCCAGGAAAATATAACAATCCTGCTGATTACATTTCACGACATCCCACTACTTCAGATGAGGCCACAAAGTCTATTGCAGAAGAATATATTAACTTTGTTGCTGCCAAAAGCACTCACATTGGACATGTTTATAGAGGCAACCAAACGGGACAAAACTCTTCTTGCATTAATACACATAATTGAAACCAACAGGTGGCATGAAATCCAGAGCGCTACCTTTCCTGATCCTGAAGTAATCATCACTGAACTAAAGGCATTTGCAGCTGTCAAAGATGAACTTTCCCTTGCTAAGGACCATCTCATTCTAAAAGGAACCAAATTAGTAGTACCTCAGGCTCTTCGCCAAACTACTGTAAATATTGCCCATGAAGGACATTGTGGCATTGTTGGCACTAAGAAACTTCTCAGAGAAAAAGTTTGGTTTCCAAACTTGGATCAAATAGTTAAAAAAACTATACAGCAATGTTCCACTTACCAAGTAGTAACAAATTCTTCCAAACCTGAACCACTCCATATGTCTTCCTTACCCTCAACAGTTTGGGATGAAATTGCTGTGGACATTTATGGTCCTCTACCCGATGGACAATACCTACTTGTTGTTGTAGATGAATATTCAAGATATCCTGATATTTCATTCATTACATCCACATCAGCTACCACTATACTACCTGCGTTGGACAGCATATTTTCAGCATATGGCATACCCCGAGTGGTAAAGACAGACAACGGGCCACCATTTAATGGACATCTATTTCAACAATTTGCTGCATATCTTGGATTTAAACACAGAAAAATAACTCCTTGCTGGCCACAAGCTAATGGCATTGTAGAACGGTTCATGAGTACTCTAGGTAAGAGAGTTAAGGCTGCTTATCTAGAACAAATTCCACTAAAGCAGGCATTGTACAAATTTTTACGCAATTACCGAAACACTCCTCACTCAACCACTAATGTTCCTCCTGCAAAACTTGTCTTTAACAGGCCAATTCATACACTTCTTCCAGAAATCCCTAGTGCACACAATCCACCACCTAGTGACTCTTCTATTAGAGAAACAGATTCTCAATCCAAACAGAAAATGAAACAATATGCGGACCAAAGACGTCATGCTCAGTCCTCCCATGCATGTCTAAATGATAGGGTGGTTGTTTTACAAAAGAGACATAACAAAACAACCTCTGCATACAATCCCAAGCCTTACCATGTCATAGCCAGAAAAGGTAGCATGATTACGGCACAGCGAGATGGACATGGCATAACCCGGAATGTTTCATACTTTAAGATTCTCCCCAGTCTGAATAACATACCACAGGCACAGACAGGAGTCAGAGAGTCTCCTCAAACATTAGGAGGGCCAGTTCAATCACCTGAATGCATCCATGTACCTGCTGATACTTCAGTATCACCAAGGAGTGGTGGTCAGTCTCCGATTCACGATGAACCATGTTCAAGGAGACGATACCCCTGCCGACCACGAAAACCCCCACCAAGGCTTATTGAGGAAATATAAGCTCTTTCATAATATAAACTGATCTGTATTTTAATATACCAGTGTTTCATTTATTTTTTCATTACTATTTGTATGTTTTGTGTTTAACCTTTAAAAAAAAAAAAAAAGAGGGATGATGTAACATCTACATGTTTAGTTAATACTGTTTCTTTAAGGCATAGAGGCAAGCTGGGAAAAAGGGGCAGTATCAGGAAGTAAGCTAGGGAATAGCATGGGATGAGAAAGTGTGATGTACCTGTTGCTCTGTGTGAATAAATCAAGTTCCCTCTACATGACTTAGGCATGGCCTATTTCCCGCTAAACATTAAACCGTCACCCTTAACTTTAAAATAAGACCCACACACCGTTCCTTTTGTTGGATATTGCTGGCCACAGCTTTTTATTATCAATTCTTTTTCTAAACATGTCACTTTAAATATCAATTTTTCAACTTTTTTGTTAATAAACAACCATAAACTTAAATAGTTACAAATCTCGGCTTGAGGATCCCCGACAGTCTGCCCCTCAGCTTGTTCATGTACCAACTGCATTTCCCAGTTCGTACGCCAATGAATCCTCGTTATGTAACTCCTTTCTAATCCCAACAAATAATAAGCCTGTCTCATGTTACAACTGTTTGACATCATGTCTATCATTTACCATCCTGGCCACCCCACCTTGAGGGTTAGACCAGTCCAAGTTGATTGACCCCATCTCCAATTTTTTGAACTTCTCAGCAGACTGGCGAGGAACCCCGCCAAACACCTCCGGACAGTGAACTAGGGCCTTCACTTCTGGGAGGTGCCCCAAGCCGCCAAAGCCCTTTCCACTCCCTCCTGTAAGTTAAGGTTGAACATATCGAGGCCCACCTCATTTAGGTGCACCCCATCCGAGCGGAAAAGAGAGCGCTGATGTTCAAGATCTCTGTGTCTTATTATATCGCCTCCGTTCAAAACTATAAATTTTGTTACTGCCCTATTGGTTTTTATTCTGGCCCTTTCTATCGCCTCCCTTGATCTCGCTCCTTTCCAATAAAATCTAGGTATTATTTCCGACCAAATAATCCTCACCCCTGGGAACCTTGTCCACAATCTTAAACAATCCCTTTTTATGTCTTTAATCAGGAATTTCATGGGAGATTTAACTAAGTCGTTTCCTCCAATATGCAGTAAAAGCAAGTTGGGTGGGCCGTTAACCTTCGCGTGTTCAATGATATTGGGAACTAGTTCCTCTCTCATCATCCCCCTTTTTCCCAACCAATGGACTAACACATCATTCTCGTTTACCCCCAGTTGTAACCCTTTGCCCCTTAGTGCAGCTCTCTTTTCCGCCCAGTACATAAACGAATGTCCTACCACCCAAATAGAAAGACATGCAGGCCCTGAAAGAAACAAAAGAAAAAACCACAACCAACTTTATTGTTCGATTTAACATATAACATACCTTCAACATATCTCAACTCTTGACGGACGTATGTACAACCTGAACCTATTAGACTCCCATCTACCTATTTTTTGTATGACTTCGTCATTTAACCCCAACCTGGCTGCTTCAGTAGCCGCACCTATCCGAAATGAATGTGAATTGTATTGCTCCCCAGACAGATGCATCCCTTTTAAAGCCCTTTTAAAGACCGCCCTAAACTGGTATTGCGATAGGGCTATTCCATCCTCATGTATTAACAAAATCCCACTTTTTTGTGGCCTAACCTTCATAAATTGCTCAAAGCAGTAAACTGGACAGAAATTACCTGATGACGGGTAAAGAGGAATTGCTACACTCCCTTTCCCTTTGCTAGTTTTTGTGTTTCTCAAGTTAATTAGTAACCTTCTATCTTTGTAGCTAACATCTTCCATTAGAACACCCCCTTTTCCTTCCTTATTTTCACTGATCAGCTCCGATATTCTAAATGCTCCGAAAAACGCCCATGAAAATGCTACATTAAAGAGTGTCAGCTCATAAAACGACTTGCACACCTTCTTTAGTTGTTCGAGTAGACCTTTTAGTATATTAATTGTTATTGGGCGCCTCTTGTCGGGATGCTGTCTGCCTTTTTTAAAACCTTTACAGGCTTGCCTTACCAAAAAATTTTTTGTGATATCTTCTAACCCCTTCATTTTAAACAGAAAACTAAGTGCTGCTAGTGTTTTCTCAACTGTGCTGTTAGCCACTTTGTTTGCAAACATATCTAACAGTTTCCATATCAGTAGTTGCACGCTGGTCATTGTTTCGCCTGACTCTCGTTCCAGCTTTTCCCAATCCACCCATATCCTTTCGTATCCTGCCCATGTAGATGGCGCTAATGATTTTTTGACCCACTGGGTAATGTCACTCAGATCAGCTTCCACAGCCATTCTGGGCAGTCCTCTCCCCACCGCCGTGCTTCCGGTGCTAACCTCGAAAATTTGACCCACTGGAACCGAGAGAGAGCATCGGCGACATTATTTTCTAAACCTGGGATATGTCTAGCTTTCACCGTGATATTTAAATGTAAACACCTCAACACTAACTCTCTAAGTATTGTTACTACTGGTAGGGACCCCGAAGTCAGGTTATTGATTGCATGAACTACTGACAAGTTATCCGACCTGAACACTACTAACTTGTTCCTTAAACATTCCCCCCATAACGTGACTGCCACTAAAACTGGAAAGATCTCTAGAAACGTTAGATTTTCCATTACCTCTAACGATTTCCACATTGTCGGCCAAGGTGCTGCGCTCCATCTACCCTTAAAATAAGCCCCATAACCGTGAGCTCCTGCATCCGTGTATAATTGGCACTCCTCTTCCTCTGATAGGTGTATTTGCCAATAACATCTACCATTAAAGCTATCTATGAATCTAGACCAAATTTTAAGATCCTCTTTTAGCTGCTTGGTAACTCTAATATAGTGGTGTTGTTTTTTAACTTTAGCTGTAGCAAACGCCAATCGCCTTGCGAAAATCCTGCCCATAGGGATTATTCTACAAGCGAAGTTCAGCTTTCCTATTAGAGATTGTAATTGCTTTAACGTTATTTTGTTCGCTCCCAATGTTTGTTTTATAACTACCTTCAAGTCCTCCACTTTATCGCTTGGCAGCCTACATTCCTGTTCTCTAGAATCAATTTTGATCCCCAAGAACGTCAGACATGTTGTCGGCTTCACCGATTTTTTAGGTGCCAAAGGTATCCCAAACTCTTTAGCTACACCTTCCAATGTATCTAATAAGTGTGAGCACTCGTTTGTTCCTTTCTTACCCACCAGTAAAAAATCATCTAAATAGTGTACCATCGAGTCTAAACCAGATTTTTGCTTTACCACCCATTCGATAAATGTGCTGAATGTTTCGAATAAAGCACAAGAAATAGAACACCCCATAGGGAGTGCTCTATCTATGTAGTAATTTCCTTCAAACCAACAACCCAAGAGGTGTTGGGAGTCTGGATGTATTGGCAAAAGCCTGAAAGCCGATTCGACGTCGCTTAGCCATTGCGCTTCTTTTCCTGCCTCTTGATCACCACGATGGCTGAATCAAAAGACGTGTATACTACCTTTGTTAGGGTTGCCTCTATTTCATCATTGACTGACCCACCTTCTGGGAAAGAAAGATGGTGGATCAATCGAAATTTTCCGGGTTCTTTTTTTAATGGTGACACTACCAGATTAGAAAAAGGTGGTACTGAAAATGGGCCCGCCATTCTATCTAATCTAATCTCTTTCCAGTTTATCTTTAACAATTAAAGGAAAATCCGCGCTGATTTTAAATTTTACAGATAATTCTTGGGCCTTCAAAATTGAAGGGATCTTAAAACCTAGTCTAAACCCTTATTCTAGCATCATGGCTTTCTCTCTTAAGTAATACCTATTTAGCCAATACACCATCTTGTCGACCATCACTGGAGTCGCCCCCTTTTTGATTGGGTTCCCTGAATCTTTGATTGACTTGTCTACCCCTTTTAAAACACCTTGAGATGGGGTGTGTACCTGCACACAACGAACATCATGCCTAAATTGCAGTTGTTGTTCCACTTACAGATGCCCTCATTGTATTGCCAAACAATCCTCTCTTCTGCAATCCCCCCACTCCTCCGTGTTGTAGCCGGTCGACCCCCTTGAAAGGACTGAACCGCTGGGAATGTCTGCATCGTTGCTTGTGGGAAGTTGTGTGCGCTTTGAAACGATTTATTGTTCATTAGCGCATCCATAACCCTATGTCCCTATGATCCCAGCAATCTCGCTGCGCACTGCCATTTTTTGTCTAAACGCCTCATCATATTTGATCCAGGCTAAACCACCATAAACCCTATGAGCCTCCCATATGCGTCTAAGTAACAAAAGAGAGGTGAACAAGCTCTGGGTTCCTTTCTCCTAAGATGCTACCTAAAATCACAAACGCCTGTAGCCAATTGCCAAACGTTCTTGGTATTAATCTAATCTTCCTCTTTTCTTCCTCTTCTTCTTTTCTGACCTCTCTGTATTGTCCCATTTATCATAATTAAATCTGTCTAAAGGTAGTAATGAAAAATATCTATGTATTCTCTTCTCCAGATCTTTCTTTGACCTCTTGTTTCAGGTGTACTCCTAGCGGACCCTCGAAGCAAGTACGTGTTACCTTTTGACACGTCCGACCTTCTTGAACTTTCAAATGAGGTGTTCGCTCCTGTTCTATCCTTCAATCCCATCCCACCCCTGTTGGGATACTGAGCTTAGGTCGTGTCCTACCATTGAATTCCCTTTTTCCATAGTACTCCCTCCCCCTGCCTTACTCTGCGTGTCCTCCAAACGCCCTAATAAATCCCTCAATTCTTCCATAATTCTTCCCACCTCCCCGCTCTGTTGTTGTGAATTTTGTGCTGTTGTGGTTTGTGTTTCTGTATGTGTTTGTGACAAATTGACTGTATTGATAAGGGTACCTGTAGGCCTGAAGCTTGAGTCTGTAAAGTCGCATCACCTCCCGATCCATTCTCTGATCGCCTGTGATCGACGCTGCTAATTGTCCCGATTGTAGCGGCGCTGTAGCGCTTTCAAAGTCTCGCGCTGCCTACCGACCAACGGCTCTCCCGTTCCTGATGATGCTTGTCTCATGTTTGGCAACACGTCCTGCAATACATATAGAGATGACTCCTGTTCTGACTCTACGTTTGCTCCCCAAGATCTAGCAGCCTCCGCATCTGCCATGACCGGCACGCACTGCCTTATAGCCCTTCCAACACCCCTAGAGACGCTGCTTTGGTTTACCCTACCGGCTGTCACTACTTCGTTTAACAGCCCTCTTCCTCCACTCTGGTGAATGGGCTCTGTTGACATCTCCATATTCGTTTCCCCCTCTTGCTCCCTCATATATCTAGCTGCCTCAACTCCTGACACTCGCGATGATTCCCCACCGCTCTGCCGCCTGTGATCCTCAATGTAACTGTCTATGACCTCCGTGCCTGACTGCCCCAAGGTAGGTAAGGCCCCCCTCATTGCTCTCTCTCCTCTTACAACATTCTGTCTACCCCTCCCCCCCTTCTTCCTCCGTCTCTCCGGCACTCTCTTTGTCTTGCTTACTGAAAGTCCGCTAGGCCTGGACCCTTCCCCCAATTCACTTACCCCTGGCGCCGACTCTGCGTCCCGCCGCGTGACCGCTCCCTCCATTCCGTGCCGTGTTCCCCGACTTGTCCCTTGACCCTGCCCTCTCACCACCGTAAGGTTCCGCTGATAGGAATCCGCCTCCAGTCCCCCGCTTGTGCCCTGGGCTGGGCTGTCACTTCCTCTCCTCCGTCGCGATGGCGGCGACGGACTCAGCCTCTCTGGTGGGCGGCTCCTTCTGGCACGCTGTGTTGCTCTGTGCTCCGGTCCGGTCAGGTCTTTTCCTCCTCCGGCCTCCTCCATCACTGCCCGCAGCCAAGCTTCGCCTCTGCGCTCCGCCTCCTGCCTCACCGACTCCAATAGCTGCTCCATCTCTCCTCCGTTCTCGCTGGTGAATTGTTGCTGGCCTCACAGAAAGATTTTTTGTTGGCTCCTCCCTTCTTCTTCCCATAATCCTTTACCTCCCACCAATCTCCTGCTTCCAAATTCCCGCCAAGTCATGAGTTTTCTCATCCACGGCTTCCTTTCCAAGTGTTTTCTTGCTCTTGAACAATATAACAAGGGAGACATAACAAGTGGTGGGGAAAATACTGGAAAGTTTGATACGGGAACATATTCTAGAGTGTGTTTCAAGGATTGACCTTATAAGAAATAATCAACATTTAGGAGGAATAGATCTTGTCAAACTAACTTGCATAGCTTTTATGAGTAGGAATTTAGATTTAGGATTTTGCTAATGCTTTTGATACAGTCCCACATAGGCAACTAAAGTATAAAGCTAAGGTCTGTTGGGCTGGGTTGGCACATTTGTACATGGATAGAAAGTTGGTTAATGAATAGGATGCAGAGAGTAGGATTTCATCACTATGGACTAAGTGGGGTGCCACAGGGTTCTTTGTTGGGGCTGCGTTATTTAATCTATTTATTAATGGTTTGGAAGTGGGTATTGTCAGCAAGGTTTCTGTGTTTGCTGACAACACAAAAGTTTAAAACTTAAGAGGATGTGCAATTGTTGCAGGTGGATCTAGATAGATTTTCACACTGGGCTGCTAAGTAGATGAGATTCAATGTTGACGAATGTTGCATTTGTTTCATTTTGGACTTAAAAACCCCTGTGCTGCTTATACTATAAATGTCTCTGTTTTTAGTGAATTCCTGTTGGAAAAGGATCTTGGAGTTTTGGTGGATAACAAACTTAATGATAGCAAGCAGTGCCAGACCGGTACAGCTAGAGCCAGCAAAATATTGTCTTGTATAAAGAGAGGTTATGAATTTAAGGGAAATAAAAGGTATTCTCCCTGTTTACAAAGCATTGGTAAGTGTGGAATGTGCAGTGCAATTTTGGAATCCTGTATACAAAAAGGATTCCATCTTGGATATAGAAGGGTTCAAAGAATGGCAACTAAAATAATAAAGGGAATGAGGGAGCTTGAGTATGAAGGCAGATTATATAAATTACAAACAAAAACCTTTGCAGTATTCATGTAATTGATAATTAGTCTAGTTTTGTTAATGTGAGTGCTGATATTTTTTTTCCTCATACAGAGTTAATTTTGAACACAACATGTCACATTTACTTCTCCCTTTGCCTTTGAATATAAACACAGTGGTGTTCGTAGGTTTTTGGCACCTGAAACAACTTTTGAATGGCACCTATAGGCAGATTGGTGTGGCTTCATATGGAAAGTGGGTGTGGCTTGTGGAGGTGGGTCTGCTGGGCTTACTTAACACTGGCTGGTGGCCTGGAGGGCTGACTTTAAACTGGCTGGGGAATTGGTAATACAATACAATACAATACAGACTGGTGAATATAAGATGCCCACACATACAGAATTGCTCACATGTATTCAGGATGGCACACATGCATACAGATAAACTTTGCCTTTAATATAAAGCACTGGATGGCCTCTTCCCTCATTTTAAAAAGCCAAAGTGCTGAGGGGGAAGGGAGAGAGCCTGTTATATGGATCCAGTGTGTAAGAATGAGAAATGCAAAAGTTTGCTAATCGTAATTGAAGTAAAAGAAATTGAAAAGGTTAGACGTTAGGACCTTCCAGACTGGGGTTACCTTGACGTGGTTGGAAGGCTTTTCATTCATGTGATCACAGTAATGTATACTTAAACCCCTTTGCTTATAAAGTATGCAAGTGTGCAGATAATATGATATTGTATGGGGCCTAGGAATGTGCATTGATTATCTTCTCTATGTTTATATATATATATATATATATATATATGTATATATATATATAATAGTGATTTAAAGTAATATTTAAAGTTTTTTTGCCCAGTATTGTAAAGGGATAGGAGTTTCATTATAAACTGGAAACACTTTTCAGTTGAAATACCAGGAACATGCATACATACAATACTAACTCTCATATCCAATGCCTCCTTGTTATCTGGTATGTTATCTGGGCACATCCACCCCCCAAACTAAAATTTAGATTTAAGCTAACTACCCCCCTAAACCTTTACCTCACAAGGTTAAACAATTCTGCTGATCAGTGGGTTCCTCTTTGTTCTGACTACCGCTAAGCTTATCCATGCTCTGATCCTATCATGTCTGGCTTATTGTAACCTGCTGCTTACTGGCCTTCCTGCTTCCCATCTTTCTTCCCTTCAGATAATACTAAACTCTGCTGTCTTGCTCGCTAATAAACAGAAACTTAAAACTCCACTCTCGCACAACTACCCTTGAAACAGTGTATTATTTTCAAAATCCCTTTCCTAACAATCCAATCTCTTTACTCCTCATGCTCCTTCTTATATGTCTTCACTTGTGTGCCCATATGTCCCTGCCTGTACCCTCTGCTCATCACAGAACCATCTCCTATATAGATATTTTTCTCCTTTGGCTCCCATCCTCTGTACTGCCCACCTGTCTCTTCATTAAGAAACTTTAATAAATTGGTTTTCTAATCTCACTCTGAATTGAGAAAGCCAGTCGGATGACTAGCGAAACGTCTTCAAGAACTACATTTCAAGTCCAGTTGATCTAATTGAATACAACAGATATATTTAGCATGGTAGGCACTTCTGCCTGGTTCTACTTTGCATATTTCTACATGCAGCACTGTAAAGGTTCCACATATTTAAATTTCATTAATTTAAAGCAAGCTTACCTATTCCTACAATGTTCACAGATGGTGGCCTACTTCTGCATACAGCACTGCCAAATTGCCAGTTAGTCGTCCAGACATCATGGCAACTAGTCCACCAGACAACCTGCTAGCCAGACAACCAGTCTTGCTAGCATAGTCTTACAATTTTTTCTGAAACATTGGCCTATTTCTTTGTCTCAGCCAGACCAATATCCAGCATACCAGCATACAAAAACTGCTATTCAGGTGACAACCTGCATGCCTTTTGAGATGATCTAATGCACCATAGAGTGATCATATCCCTACAAAAGCACCTCTTAAATAGCCCTAAGTTAACCTGTCTAATCTGTCTGCATAGTCAAGCCACCTTATTTTCCTTATTAATTTAGTTGCAGTCTTTTCATTTCTAAGATGGCTTTTATATATACAGGATTACAAAATTGGCATTTCTAAATGAGGCATTACCAGTGCTTTGTAAAAGGGTGATTAACATTTTCTCCCTTGAATCTATACCCCTTACATTAGTGTGGATGAAGTAGTTTAAAACTTAAAATGAAAAGTACCTGGCTTGTGTTGGATATCAGATCACCAGAGAAAACCCATACATGTACATGAAGAATGTACCAACTACCTGTTGGTGATGTAGAGTTTGGATTTGAACACTATAGCTCAGCATTCTGTGTTCTTTTTACCAAAATTGTATTTTCTGTGTGATATCCTGAAATTCTGTCAGCATGTCTGCTGTATGGCTGTCTACTACGGACAACATTAAAAAAATGTAAATATCAAAACATGGTGTGTGTATGTAAGAAAACAGTAAAATAAGATATCCACACATAGATAGACACATATAGGGAGGTCTGAGATAGTTCACTTAAACTTTACTTGTTATACAAAATCTTCATAAAATGATTTCATTTAACATTTTTATTCCCTTTTGAATACATAAAGGTGCCGGTTTGTTTCAAAGAACTGTAGTTAGCCAGACTATTTTAATGACCAATAAGAAGACAAAAATGGATTCTTTGGATGTTGACAAAGGCCTCACTGTTGATGAAATGCTTCTCAAATGCATACAAAGTTTTGGTGAGTGCTGTAGAATAAAAAAAAGTTAACATTTCTCCCCTGTATTTAAGTAAACTTAACTGTTTAACTAAGCTCTAAAATGTCCAGTGAAACAGCAAAACAAAGCTATGTATAAATAGGTTATTCAAGATACTACAATACACTAAATGAATTATTAAACATATAGGGCCACTAAACCAATCTTTTAAAGTAAGTGTCAGGGGAAAACGCAGACTGGGGAAGATGGGACATGGTGAATCAGCTGTAAGCCTTAATTATTTTGCAGACAGGTAGGTAGGAATAATCTATCCTACCTCCCTGTAAATTGTGTTTTCCTCTGACATTTACTTGAAAAGATTAGTTTAGTGTTCCTTTAACTAAAAATAAACATAGGATAAATATTAGGTTTTATCTTGGTTTCTAACTTGATATTATTTGATATCTTACTATTCTCTCTGTATCTCTAGACGTAGAAAAAAATGGCAAGTAGAAATTGCCAAATATAAAATGTGTATTTTTAATGGCTAACAAAAATTTCCATAGTCACTGGCTTTCAGAGGTCTAGCATCCTTCTCCATAATTGTTTACAGATAGAAGCCACAGAGGGTTTGTTGATAAAATAAAAGGTGCAAACATTTCTTGTGTTCAATTTATCTGCAGTAACCAATTAGATTTTATCTAACTGCAGTAATTTTGGGGTGGGGAATTATTAATTTTACTAACTTTTATCAATATTTCTTTGTCCTGCCTTAGCCAGATTCCTAGATTGTATGGAAGGATTAATTTCATTAATATTTTGGTTTTAAATGTAAAGTTTCCTTCCATTAGGATTATAATAGACTGATATTTTTTTTAAAGGAAAAGTTAAGTCTGAAATACATTTTCTTGATTTGTAGACCAAAAACTTTTGATTATAATGATATATCATTATGCATAGCTGCATAAAACATATTGCGATTTTTAATGTCCATCAAAAATATTATTAATCCTAGTGCTACTTTATCCATTTAACACCTCCACATCCTTTATTTGCATAATGCAATGGAAATAACATTATATATAAAATAACATGCCTTTCTGCATTCCAGATAACATATCTGTCTATATTAAAAGGTTGAGGTGGCAACTTAATTATGATGTGTAATTTTTCCAATAATTATTTTCTTTTTAACACATTTATATCGTATAGAAATACTGGAAGCAACCAGAAAACCTTCAAGTTACAGAGTAGAATATATATTTATGCAATGACAGTCATTTGAATATTTAGAACACAGCAAGTTTCTCTAGGACAAGCTTTTTTATGGCAATAGTCAAATAATCCGGTTGCAAAAAACAAGATAATTACCCCAATTAGACAACTTAAGGACAATATTTATAAATTGCAATATTGCTCCTTTATAATGGTAGGATATGTATTTTTGCAATGACAGTAGTAATTAACAATCACAATGTAAAATTACAATTGTAATCAAATCTTTGATCCATACTGTCACCTTCTATATAATTTCTAGCCAAAGTAACATTTAAGTATTTCTATTTTACTTCTAGATGCAAATGGAAAGTTAACAGACCCAGAATTTTCCCAAATGTTTTTGATGATGCATCCTTGGTATATTCCATCTGGTGACCTTGCAAAGAAACTCTTCACTCTATATCCATTTTGTTTTGATAGTTGTTACACATGTTAACTTTAATCCTTACCCTCTATCCAGTATTCTCACCTAGGTATCTCAAAGTTTCTCTATAGTTGGGAAACAGATATCATTATATAAACTAATTACAGAATCAACTTAGGTTAGATACACACAGAAAGTTATTGTGGCCTGGCCGACTGTTTGCTCGCAGTTTGGTCGCCATTTCGGTGTGACTGATCGTCCTATCAATAGGATGCCGCAATCAGCTGTACCGCCATATACAATTGGACGAAAAAACGAATGACATTGACATTGAAAATACCGAAATATTTGTCAGCTCAAAAAACATCAGCCCATGTGTAACTACCTCAAGTATAAATGTATTAATTTAGGTGATTATTAATTTTCTTGTTAATGAGTTAATAAATCTATTAGCTTCTCATGAAAAAAAAAAAACGTTACTGTTAAATCAACTTAACCTACGTGGCATTTACTCTTTATATTTTACTCGAATATCCCAAATTCCAATTACTGAAATTTATTAACTGTAAATATAAAAAGAAACTGGAATCAATACAAGCTACCTTTTCTGGCAAGGCAGTTTACAGAAGAAAATAACTATAATCTGTTATAAATCACGTAATTAAAGATACCATTGTTAGTACTGGAATGTGGAATTTGGCTGCACAAAGTATCAAATGCACGTAGTAGGCACGTGCCATGGGGCACCTGTGGTTGGATTGGCGGCTGTCAATCTTCCTCCACAAATCCACACCCTTTATAGTCTATTTTCTTCCTGAAAATGAGAAAATGGGTGTGATTTAGTTGGTGTGGTCTGAATTTAGGGGTGGGGCTAAGGGCATCTCGCTTTTTGTGCCTACAGTCTCCTGAAGAGTAAATCTGTCCCTGCCTGTGCCTCATTTTATTTTTTGTTGAGGTTTGCACTAAACAACACAACTCAAAATATATTGCGTCAGGTGTGCCGTGGTGTTTAGAAACATTTTTGGAAATAACACGGGCACATCAGATACCATTTGTTTTGTATCGATTTGGGCAAGAGCACCAAATATCCGTAATGTATATTGTTAGTGATAGTGTTAATACCTGCATAACCAGCTACCTTAAGGCAAGTAATTCCTTAACAAATTTGCACTTCTGAAGCTGGTGATAACCTGGAACGTGAGAAAATATGTCATCTTGTAAGGTATTGTCCATGTTATAAATTATATTTGTCGAAAGATTCATGACTTCAATTCATGAAATTAGGTCACAGCCATACTTATACTTACATTTCAACTAAATAAACTGGCATCATCTTTTTGCAGATTTTGGATATCTGAATTCCCTGCAGAATTTGATCTTAATCCAGACCTTGGAGAACAAATTC
Organism: Hymenochirus boettgeri; assembly: GCA_019447015.1. Taxonomy (NCBI): domain Eukaryota; kingdom Metazoa; phylum Chordata; class Amphibia; order Anura; family Pipidae; genus Hymenochirus; species Hymenochirus boettgeri. Next base: position 64,564,068 of record CM033472.1, read on the forward strand.
GAGACCTTAAGAGAGCCCTGGAAAATAAAGGAAACAGAAGAGAGAGCAGTCTAATTGACATCGAGAGTGTGTATGTTCATGATGTCTACCAATATTAATATTTGATATATTTGGTATAGGTAATTAACTAAACAGGTTGGAAATATGAAATAACCCCCATATGCATAAGGAATTTAAAGGGCATTATAACCTTTTCCTACAACACTATCTATGAACACAATATACATTTAAACAGAACTGAAATCATGTTTACCTGGTATTTACGGTAGGTATATTTCTTTTATATGGATTTTCTCCTGTTGGCATATATCCATTGTACCTTCAAAATAAAAACCTAAATCACATCTCTAGATGAAATTTGTGAGAAGCTATTGCTGGAAAGGTTCAGCAATATTACTTCCTGCTTGAACACTTTCAGCCATAGGACCAGTTTGTAGTCATGTGATCAGCCTCTGCCTGCATTAATATGCTTCCCTTCTCAACTGTCAATTTTCCTCCCAGATAGTTCCTGTTTTTCCCAGCATTAAAGGACAACTCCACCCTCATTAGAACATCTTTTAGAAAGAATGGTCTCTTTAAAATATATCATACATTGTCCTATGAATTCATTACTGTATGCCTGCTATGCTTCTGGATGCCTCATGGAAACTGAGCAATTTAGAAGTCTGTACTGAGTCTGTACTGAGCCTGGGCATGCTGGGCAAACAGGAGATTAACATTCATTCATTGGCTGTGATGTCAACTGTCAATTCCATAACTGACATGTGCTAACTGGAAGAACCAGGAAGCAGAAACAGGGGCAACAGGACATTGTGCAGGATTTCAGGTTAGACTTATATATTTCATATTTCAAACTATAACCGTTTAGGGTTTTGGGGGTGATTTACCTGTATGTAAGTTTCAATTTTGGGGCTGGACTTGTCCTTTAAGTTTTGACTGAGCATGCTTCTCCCCTGGGGCGGAGGGGTGGGGCAAAGGTCAGATAATGTCACTCAAACTAGTGGAAGCAGGAAGTTTGACCATTCACAACAATATAAATTTCTCACAGTCTGAAGCTAGAGATGTGATTGTCAGCTCATGTTAAAGGAAATACTGCAGATTTTCATTAAACCCTGGTCTGGTTTGGAGACATTTAATAGCTATATAAAAAAAACCTTATCTCACTCGGAGTCAGGCAAACTATAGTGCAATAAGGAAGTTATTAAAACTCTATACAGAGTAATGAAAATTCTATTTATTGGGGAGATGCAATATATTTTGCTATTGCAACCTACATGCAATCGTTTCCGCAATGTATTAATCACTTTGCGACCGTTAATACATTGCCAAAATGCTAGCAATAAGTTGAGCACTTTTGCACGTATTTTAAAGACACCATTGAAGATGCAAAAAACTAGCGCAAAAATCGGCGCAAAATTTATTGCATCACTTTGCGCTGCGCAAAGAAAATAAATTGCGACATGGTGCAGGCAGTGAAAAACCTTCGCTAACACGTTAGTACATGGGTTAGCTTGATTTTAGCTCTTATTTTCATGTTAGCGCGGGATATTGCATCTCCCTGTATATACTTTGACCTCAGTGCTAATTTAAAAGTGTAAATTGTCAATGATTATTTTACAGTAAATGGACATTATGAACATGTTTTGAACTTTCTGAGGGAAAAAACTTTTTTGGGTAAAAATATCTCTGAGTCTGAATGATTCAGTGTTTGCTAAGCAAGAGTTGTCATTTCTTAAACATAATGGAACTGCAATTTAGAAGTGGTAGTAATAATTGCTCAAATACACCTTGGATTTATCACGTAGTTTCCTGGAACACCAATGGCAGGATGTCCAAGTTTATCTTCTATTTAATATTTGCTATTTGATGTAGTGTGTTTTATATGTATTTTCAGGCTCTTATTTTTACACTGGAGGGAGGGGGTTCCATTTTTTGTCTAACCTAGGGGGTGAATCAAGAAATGTATCCATCAAGTCCAACCGTTTCACTCTTTTTTTTAACCCCACCTAACAGTTGATCCAGAGGAAGGGGGAAAAAAACAGATAAAAAAGGGGGGAAAATTCCTTCCTGACTCCAAATGGCAATCGGAAAGTATCCCTGGATCAACCAGAACTGCAGTATATGTATTAAAACCAGTAATTCTCAATATTTATTTTTTTAGAAACTTACCTAGCCCACTTTGAAAGCTATTCAATGAACTTGTCATTCAATGAACCTGGTGCAAGACAGTTTCACAGTTTAACTGTTCTCACTGTAAAATAACCTTTCCTAACCTGAAAATGAAACTTATTTTCTTCCAATTTTAAAGGTGTCCTCTGATATGATACATTATTAAACAATGAACCAGAGAGTTTATTGTATGGCCTATTAATATATTTTTATAAAGTGATCATATCCCCACGCAAACACTGCTTCTCTAATGTAAACAGCCCTAACTTGTCTAATCTGCCTGCATAGTCAAGCCTCTCCATTCCCTTTATTATTTTAGTTGCCTTTCTCTGCACTGCTTCCATTTCCAAGATGTCCCTTTTGTATATGGGATTCCAAAACTGCACCGCATATTTCAAATGCCTTGTATTTTATGTATTACCAGTACCTTGTAAAGAGGGAGTATGTGTTTTTTCTCTTGAATCTATTCCCCTCTTTATACAAGACAATATCTTGCTCTAGCTGTTGCTGCCTGGCATTGTTTGCTACAGCTAACTCTGTTATCTACCAGAACCACCAAAACTTTCTCCAGTTGAGATTCACTTAACACAGAGAAATTTATGGTGTAGGTGGCACCATGATTGCTAAACCCCAAATGCATCACATTACATTTATCAACATTGAATCTCACCTGCTATTCTGCTGCCCATTTTGATAATCTATCTAGGTCAGCTTGCACATCATTGCATCATTGCACAGCAATTGCACATGATTTGAGTTTTCAAAGCTCTGCATAGTTTAGTGTCATCAGCAAACACAGAAACCTTGCTCCCAATGACCCCTTCTAAGTCATTTATAAACAGATTAAAAAGAAGTGGCCCCAGTACAGAACCCTGACCCACTTAGAACTTAAGCCCACATAGATGTAGCCCCATTGTGCACCACTCTCTGTTTGCAATTTAATAACCAATTCTCTATGTACAAATGTTTTTTTCTGGGCCAACAGTCCTCAGTTTATACATTAGTCACCTATGTGGCACAGTATCCAAAGCTTTAGCAAAATCCAAGTATACCACATCTACTGCTATGCCAGAATCTAAATTCTTCACAAAAACCAAGTAAATTTGTCTGGCACAATCTATTTCTCATAAATCCACGCTGACTACTAGTAATAAGATCACTTCTGGAGACAAAGTCCAGGATATGATCCCGTAACAAAGATTCCATCACCTTCCCTACCACTGATGTTAGGCTTACAGGTCTACCAGGTTGGGAACGACTACCTTTTTTGAATATTGGTATTACATTGGCATTTTTCCATTCCATTTTTCCAATCCAGCGGCACATCACCAGACAAAAGTGAATCTGAAAAGATAAGAAACAGTGGTCTGATCTTTCTTAAGATCCAAGGATGTATGCCATCCGCTCCTGGGGCTTTATTGATGTTAAATTTGTCTAATTATTTCCGCACCATATCAGCCAAAGTAAATATTCCTCATTTATACCCTTCATATTATTACAGTCCCTACTATAAGGACAGGGATTCTATAAAGTGAATACAGAGGGGAAAACATGGTTTAGCACATTAGCCTTCTTGGCATCCTCTATAACCATGTCAGCCTCATTATTTAATGTTCCCACATTCTCAGTCTTCTTTTTTTTTTTTACTATTGGTGCTTGTGAAGGTTCTCATTCATCCAGGTCATGGTATATCTGTTGTATTCAATTAGATCAACTGGACTTGAAATGTAGTTCTTGAAGACGTTTCGCTAGTCATCCGACTGGCTTTCTCAATTCAGAATGACTTGTACAAGAATCTGTGGCAATTATGTACCCTGGAAAATCCCAATTAGCATATCACAGCCAGGTGTTAACATACTGGCGAAGGAACGTGACTGGTTCAAGAGAGGTGTTAAGGAGGCCATTTATGTGAAAATAAAGAAACCAAGCCTAAATAGAGGTGGGGGGGTTCGACACCAACTGTCTGCCATGTACAATGCTGTTTTAACACCTTACTCTGGGCGTTCCTATAACACCTCTTAGCCACTATCTAATCACACCCTTAACACCTGGCTGTGATATGCTAATTGGGATTTTCCAGGGTACATAATTGCCACAGATTCTTGTACAAGTCATTCTGAATTGAGAAAGCCAGTCGGATGACTAGCGAAACGTCTTCAAGAACTACATTTCAAGTCCAGTTGATCTAATTGAATACAACAGATATTTTACTATTGGTATATTTAAAAAACATGTTGGGGTTAAACTTGCTTTGTTCTGCTATCATTTTCAATTTTAGCTAGTTTAATTGCTTTCTTGCACTCATTATTACAGCTTTTAAACTCCCTGTAAGCCTGTTCAATTCCCTCCGATTTCAAAATTTAAAAAAGCTCCAGTTTTTCCAGACATACTCCTTGCATTTGTAAATATACATTTTAGATTATCATTCAATTTACTTCCAAACGTAGACATACATGCCTCCTTGTCCTCTATGCTCCCCCCCCTCCCCCATTTCCACCCTCCTGTATCTTATTAGCCCCCAGATCCCTAATCCCTCTATCTACCCCTGTGTAGTCCAATGTCCCCTCCCCCCTCAATAACTAGTTTAAAATCTCCTTTAACCCTCTAGCCATCTTCTCCCCCAAAATAGCTGCTCCGTCATCATTCAGGTGTAGTCCATCTCTACTAAAGAGCCTGTAGCCAACAGAGAAGTTGGCCCAGTTCTCCAAAAACCAAAACCCCATCTCCTTACACCACCCTCTTAGCCACTCATTTATAATTCTAAGCTCCCGTTGCCTCCTTAGTGTAGCACGTGGCTGTGGAAATATGTATGTATGTATAATTTTATTTGTAAAGCGACACTTGGGTATGCAGCATTGTACCTTTTACAAACACAGAGTATACAAACAAGGGGATAAGTGCAAGCCATTATACAGATAGATAAAAAATAAATGAAATACAATTTCATACATTGGTTAAGAAAGCATATATATAATTTATGTATAAATTGATATAAGTGCAACAAGCCTTGACACATTAGGAATGAGATCCCTGCCCCGAAAGCTTACAATCTAAGTGGGAGGGACTACATACAAGTAGTATTTCTGAAAACACTACCCTTGAGGTCCTTACTTTTAACTTGGCCCCTAACACTCGGAAATCAATTTTAAGGACCTCACCTCCACCTCTAACTTTGTCATTGGCGCTAACGTGAACCAAGACCGCCGGGTCACTCCCAGCCCCACCTAATAATCTGTCTACATGATCCACCACATGTCAAACCCTAGCACCAGGCAGGCAACATGCTGTTCGGCATGTAGTGTCTTGGAGGCAGATTATCCTATCTACCCTTCTAATAATGGAGTCTCCTACCACTAACACCTGCCTATCCTTCCTAGCCCCAAATTAGAGGTGGCCATCCCCTGGTTGCTCAAAGGAATGGCCCGCTTCTTACATGCTATTTCTGAGCCATCGTCCTCCACATCTTCACCTAACATGGCAAATCTGTTGGGATCGCCCAGATGGGAAGAAGCAACCCTATCCTTCCGTCCCCTACTTCCCCTGGAAACCCTTACAAATCTATGTTCCTTTTCCACCTAATCTGCCCCATTCCCTTCCTCCAGTGTACTGCCAGTACCTGCATTTTCCCCAGGTTTGCCAAGCCCTGCAATGCTGCAAGTTTCCACTTTAGATTCTGCACCTCAGATTCCAAATGGGCAACCCACTCACAACTGACACATACATAGGTTCCTTGGTGCGGCTGCTCCTGGATCCCATACATGCGTCAGCATGCACATTGCATGGCCCCAACAAAACTGTCCACACTTAACAGCAATACACAACACAGAAGCAGAAATACACAACGCAACACAGAAGCAGCAATACACAACAACAGACGGCAATCTTGTTCTTAAACCCTTTTTTGTTCTAAATGCTTTTTTTTCTTAAAGGGCATCTAAAGTGGCCCATTGCAAAGTTAAATTCATGTACTCTGTGCTGCCTTATCTTACCTCTGTCAGTGACTCTGTTTTTCCATGGTGTCAGATCTCTTTGCAGCACTCCCCCCTTCCCCTCTGTTACCGCCTCCATGTCTTAACTCCGGCTAACCGACAAGCTTATCATGTGCAGTAGGTGTTAAAATTTCAACATCCTGAAAAACACACCCACACACAGTGGCAAATGGAAAGCAAGCTGTCTTTGAGGCACGGAAGAGAAGGGAGAACAGTAGTTTATTACCCATCATCAATCAGTGAAAGCTATGAAGAAGGGGGGTCAAGTGCAGCCTTATCTCTGCAGTCAAAGCTACCTCTCTCCCCCTGCTAATGTTCTTATCTCTATGTTTATGCAAACAGAGCAGGGAGGAGGGAGGGACTTGAGCAGGGAAGAGGGTCACATCACAGATTTGATTGACAGTACAAGTTGGAGTACAGGAATGCAATCACTTAATCTTCTAACTTGTGTATCTCAGTACAGAGAGGCAATCTGAAAAAAGTGAAGACACTCTGGGGGTTGGGGAGAATTATGGAACACATGGAAGGAAAGTAAAAAAAAGTTTATTTTCTCACTATAGATGCCCTTTAACGCACCCCTTAAAAACAGACAAACCCCTTTAAAACAGAAAATCCCTTTACAAGTGGATTGCTCAGAGCTGGATTGCTCTGCAAGGGGAACTTTTATGTGAGGTTCATGTCATTTGTTAATATTGCCTATAGTGTGTAGAGATGTCCGAACTTCGCAAAATCCGGTCCGCTGGAGGATCCAGGAATTTTTGGAAAAATTTGAAAATTAGAAAATCCGCGAGCGGACCCATTAAAATGAAAATATCCTCGAAATTACGAGATTTCTCGTATTTTCGACAATACGTGTTTTCGAAAATTTTCGAAAATAGGAGAAATCTTGTAATTTCGAAAATTTTCGAAAATACGTATTTTCGAATATACGAGTAACCCTCGTAATTTCGAAAATTTTCGAAAATACGAGAAATCCGCGGTTCGGAAGGCAGAAAATCTGGAAAAATCTGCTGTTCGTGAACGGGATAAATCCGCGGCGGATCCAGGTTCGGATCCGCGAACCGGCCATCCCTAATAGTGTGAACAGGAAATAGTGTGAACAGGAAAAGGTAAATTTCATACAAATGGCTGTGATTGTTTTGAATTAATAAATCTCTTGACTATCTTGTGGTCTATCTTGGCAGCTAAATGTTGTCCTTTTATCCTAGTGTCTATGTCTTTATGGCCTGTTTTGCCATTCTAAATGATTAAAGGAATATCTCAACTGCACAAATATTGCACTCCTAGGGGCATATTTATAAAGCTTCGTTAAGTTTTCGCGGCCGTTTTCCCTGACATTTCCGCATAAATCGCGTTTAACGTGATTTATTAATGTCCGAAAACGGCCGCAAAAAGTTAACGAGGCATTAACCCTTCGTGCCGATACTTACCTGTTACCGCCACTTCTATTTATAAAGCGGCGGTATCTGTTTTGCACTGCTAGTATTGGTTGTTTTACTTCGCCACCTTGAAGGTGGCGAAAGCAGCCGATACTAGCCTCCCTGCAACGGGGATGGGCAGGCAACCCGCGGTGGGTGGTCGCGACTGCCCCAGGAGGCACGCCCACCCCACCCTCGACCCCCCCCGCGGCGGCGACCACCCGCTGCCGCTTCCCAGCAGGCCCTCCCAACCCCTTCCCCGCTCGCGGGAATCTCGGAACAGAGGGCTAGAAGGGGCTGCCGGGAAGACCACCCGCCACGCACCCCCTCCCCAGCAGCCCCTCCAAGCCCCCTGCCCCGCCGCTGGCAGGGAGGGGAAGGGAGGGGCCCGCTGGGAGGGGTGGAGGCACCCTCCAGCGGGGCCCTGAGAAGGGCCCTTTTGGGGCTTAAGGGGTCCCGCAGCTCGAACCGGGACCCCCCTCCGGCCCTTATAAGGGCCCTTGCGGCACTTACAAGTGCCCTTTGGGGCTTAGGGGTCCTGCAGCTCGAACCGGGACCCCCTCCCCGGCCCTTGTAAGGGCCCTTGCGGCACTGACAAGTGCCTTTGGTGGGGGTCCCGCAGCTCAAACCGGGACCCCCAGTGTGCGGCTCTTAAAAGAGCCCTTGGGCGACGTCTTCGGGCTGGCGACACCAACCCCACTCAGGTCGCCGATGCCAGGCAGACTCACTGCAGCCGCCAGTGAGCCCGCTGGCACCGCCGGCCTCAGCGGAGCCGATGTTGCCAGCCGCTTTACATTAACCAATCAGATTTCTGGAAAGTTCTGAAATCTGATTGGTTAATGTAAAGCATGTAAACCAAGCATTAAAACATTGACCAATCAGAAATGGATTAGGGTTTTCTGCAAACCTATATAAAGAGGTGCACTCCGCTGCGGAACTCAGATGCCATCGCAGTAGATGGCTGAAGATAGAAGAAAGAAGCGGCCGGCCTCGTTAAGGTCGCCGGCGCCCGACGGGGGTACCCCTGGCGGCCGCAGGGGTACCTCTCGGGGGTCGGGGGCCTCAGCGGAGCTGGTGTCGCCGGGACTGGAAGAAAGAAGACACCACCCAAGGGCTCTTTTAAGAGCCGCACACTGGGGGTGAACCCCGTCAAAGGCACTTGTCAGTGCCGCAAGGGCCCTTATAAGGGCCGGGGGGTCCCGGTTTGAGCTGCGGGAGCCTTTAAGGCCCTTCTCAGGACCCCGCTGGAGGGTGCCTCCACCCCTCCCAGCGGGCCCCTCCCTTCCCCTCCCAGCCAGCGGCGGGGCAGGGGGCTTGGAGGGGCTGCTGGGGAGGGGGTGCGTGGCGGGTGGTTGCGACCACCCACTGCAGCCCCTTCCCAGCAGCCCCTCCTAGCCTTCTGTTCCGAGATTGCCATGAGCGGGGAAGGGGTTGGGAGGGGCTGCTGGGAAGCGGCGGCGGGTGGTCTCCACCGCCGCCGGGGGTTGAGGGTGGGGTGGGCGTATGCCCCGCCCCCTTAGCAGAGGCGTCGGGAAGGGATTTTAAGTCCCTTCGCGGCTATACTGTACTTAGCGCATTGCGACTTAAAATTACTGCAACACATCGCGGCCACGATACATATCGCGGCAATGGCGCTCACCATTTTAAATATGGCGATATCGCTATTTTCGCGGCCGCGATGTGTGGCGGTAATTTTTTTGCGCTAATTTCGTTTTTTTATAAATATCCCCCCTTGTGATTTTGTCATTTAAAGGACCTGTAAACTCCCCCTAAGCCCCCAAAATAAGTATGTCCCATTCGTTTCTATTATTCACAGGGAGGAGAGAACGCTTATTCTCTCACCTCCCTGTGAATAATAGGACGCTCGGGGGACCTGGAACTTACCTTACACGCCGCTTCACTCGCAGCTCCTTCACTGACAGCCGCTCTGTCCCGACCACGCGCCCTATCTTATGCGCATGCACGCCAATTCAAAAGATAGGGCGCGGATCGGGACAGAACAGCTGTTCGTGCAGGAGCGGCTGCGAGTGGAGCGGCGTGGGTAAGGTAAGTTACAGGTCCCCGAGCGTCCTATTATTCACAGGGAGGTGAGAATAAGCGTTCTCACCTCCCTGTGAATAATAGAAACGAATGGGACATACTAATTTTGGGGGTTTAGTGTTCCTTAACACTCCAGAACCTGGATGCATAACAATATCGCCTTATTGTCTGTTTAGTATTTTAGTGATTCAAACTGGAATTTGCACTTACCCAGTTTAATTTTATTTTTCTTGTTTAAAATAAAGTTTTTGTTTTCCTACAGCCCTTCTTATGGTTGGAAACGGCAGGTGACACAACGTGTCCAAAGTGGAGGGAGGGTTCGAAAGACTTCATTACTGTTTGATCACCTGGATCCAGCAGAACTTGCGGAACATTTAACACACTTAGAGTTCCACTCATTCTCAAAGATCTTGGTAATGGAAAAAATGTTTATTCTAAAATCTTTTCTTGAGTGACATATATGCACTTGGTGGACAGTTTCAATTTAATATCATTAGGAACAGCAACATTTTAAAAAATATTATACATGTGCATTTTTGAAATACGCATTTTTGAAAATGTAAATTAAAATGAATTATCATAATTATGTCTTAATTGCTATTCCAAAAATTTGCTACTGGAACATACCATTTTTATGCTTATATTTTATATTTATTTAAATTATTGAAATGTGCGATTGCTTGATGTATATGTGGCTAATTTGTTGGATAATATTTTGATTACTGCTTACAAAATCTGTAATCTCTTATTCAGGTTATCATATGGTATGTGGCAAATTTAATAAAATTAACATAATCTGTAATTTTTCCTTAAAAAAAATTAGTTTCAAGACTACCACAGTTTTGTCCTTCATGGGTGTACAGTTGGAAATCCCGTGTTGGAGAGGTTCATAGCCCTTTTTAATGGAGTGTCTCAGTGGATTCAGCTTATGGTGCTAAGTAAACACACCCCTCAACAAAGAGCAGCAGTTATTAAACAATTTGTACAGGTGGCAGAGGTACTTTTTGCTATTTTTACTATTACTATTTTACTATTTACTATTATTGTGCAAATATTAACTACATTATTTTGTATAGTGCTGTATGCAATGGAAATAGGAGGAGAGGATAAAATTTTATGTTGCAGAGAATGAAATAGATAGGAAATATGTCAATCGGTAGAGCTAGGCATACAGAAATGCTTAATGATTATGTCTTGTAGTTTTCTTAAATAGTTGATGTTTTTTTTTTTTTTTTTTTTAGAGACTACTGCAGTTGCAGAATTTTAACACTCTCATGTCTGTAGTAGGTGGTCTCAGCCATAGTTCTATTTCCCGCCTTAAGGACACCCAATCCCATGTCAGTATAGAGACGAATAAGGTGAGTACCATTTTTTCTTTTATTTACTGTCTTAATTTTATCAAGCTTGACTAGTACAACTCATAAATATGCAAAAGAAGTTTTAACAATGCACTTGATACTTCTAGCATTTTTTGCAAAGTTCTTTCTAAATCAATTTACAAAATTAGGAAAATGTTCAAGTTAATGTCAGGTGAAATTTACGATAATACAAGAGAGTTTTTAGTCAACTATAATATAAGAGATAAAAATGTAATTAACATATGGGAAGACGAGCAAGAATATTGTCACAATATGGTTCAGTTATGATATTTGTACTCAACTTTTTTTTCTTTCTTTCCATGTGTTCTATAATACCTCACAACCCCCAGAGTGTCTTCACTTTTTTCAGATTCCCTCTCTGTCCTGAGATACACCAGTTAGAAGAATACGTGATTGCATTCCTCTACTCCTACTTGGACTGTCAATCAAATCCCTGTGACGTGATCCCCCCTCCCTGCTCTGTAATAAACAGAGATAACAGCATTAGCAGGGGGAGAGAGGTAGCTTTGATGGTAGTTATAAGGCTGCACTTGACCCCCCTTCTTAATAGCTTTCACTGATTGATGATGGGTCATAAAGTGAGAGATCGTAAACTATACTGTTCTCCTTCTTCCTCCGTGTCTCCAGGACAGCTTGCTTTCTATTGGCCACTGTGTGTGGGTGTGCTTTTAACAGCTACTGCACATGATAAGCTTGTGGGTTAGCTGGAGTTGAGACATGGAGGAGGTAACAGAGGGGAGGGGAAAGGGGGGAGTGCTGCACACAGATCTAAAACCATGGTTAAACAGAGTCAGTGACAGAGATAGGATTAAGGCAGCACAGATGAATTTAACTTTGCAAAGGGGCAATGCGTTTTTTTCACTATAGATGCCCTTTAAAGGAATAGTTCACACAAAAAGTAAACTATTCCTTTAAAGCAGTGATTGAAGACCGGGAGGTAAAGGATTACCTCCTGGTTTAGTTGCACTATAGCGCGCATGCTCGATATTGCGCGCTATAGTAAACTAAACCAGGAAGCAGTCAGCAATGGAGCAGCGGTGAATCGTGCGTGAGGTAATTAAACTTACCGTACCTTCGGTCCTTGATCCTGGTGAAGTGATTGAAGAACGGAAGGTAAGGTATAGGTCCTTTACCTCCCGGTCTTCAATCACTGCTTTAAACGAATTGTTCACTTTTTGTGTGAATTATTCCTTTAATAAATTAGAGGAGAATTAAAGGGATAAAATAAAACTCATATCCTGCATTATATAACCTCTCAGCTGCATAGTGTGGTCTCTTACTGAAAAAGATTACCTAGGCAAAAGATTTACCCAAAGGCAAAGATCTTTATTTTTGCTGTATATATAAAGCTGATGGTTTCTGACATTTTACTGTGGTAGTATCTTCAATGTGATACCAGACTTATCGCACTTAAAATGGCTAAAAAGTTTTGGCCAAAAAGTTCCAGTTTTACATAGCGATCTTTGTAAATGCTGGAAAAAAATCTAACATCCCCTCAGGACCTTATTGAGAAACACTTTTGGCTACCTGTGCGTGTACGTCACAGGGGCCAGGTGGGGTGCGAGGGGCTGCTGGGAAGGGGGCGTGTGTCCCACTAGTGCCATGCCCCATAGGGGGTGTGCACTAGCAGGGCCCCCCCACCTCTACAGCCAGGGACCCTGCACCCCACCGGGGGCCCCTTAAAGGAATAGTTCCCTCCCAAAGTGAACTATTCCTTTAATGTATTGATTGAAGCCCGGGAGGTTAAGGAGCTATGCCTTACCTCACATTCTTCAATCAATTTTTATTGTGACATTCTGTGAGCACGACATTTTGGGGTTACCCCCTTTCCTCAGGTGCATGATCAGATGGGAGTTTGCCTAGTGTGTGTAGATGGGAGTGTGCCTAGGGCACTAAGATGGCTAGAAAGGGCCGTGCAAAGAAGACACCCAAGCCTTCAGCCGACACATTTTTAGACAGAGCATTTGGCAACCACACTGCATTCACAGTGAAGAACTATTTATGTTGCTTCAGCATAAATGGCTTTTCTTGAAGTTAGAAAGGAAGGTTTACCCCTATTAGAAAAAAGATCCCCCGCTAATTGCTTGTAGTTCACTCTAACATATTTGTATAGGGTTATCATATCCTCTTAACATTGCCTCTTTTCTAATGAAAACCAAATCTAATTTGATAATCTATCTTCATAACACAATTCTCTATTCCATTTATGAGTAGTTTAGTTGCCTGTCTCTGTACTCTGAACTAATGAACAGCACCAAAAACTGGCATTTGTTACTTTTTTTGCTTTTTCTTATTGCAAAATAAAATGAATAGTTCACTCCCAAAGTGAACTATTGTTTTAATGTATTGGTTGAAGCCTGGGAGGTTAAGGGGCTATTCCTTACCTCCCGCTCTTCAATCAATAGCTCAGAATCTGGGAATGAAGATTCGAGTAACTTACCTTTTGGGCGATCCACCGCGGCCACAGTGAAATCCCAGACTGCTTCCTTGTTCAGTCTAACTATACCGTGCATTATCACGCATGTGTGCTATAGCTGTACAGAACCAGGAAGCAGTTGGGACCTGTCACTGTAGCCATGGTGGATTGCGCAAAAGGTACGTTTCTTGAATCTTTGTTCCCGAATCCTACGCTATTGATTGAAGAACGGGAGGTAAGACATAGCTCCTTAACCTTCCGGGCTTCAATCAATATATTAAAGAAATAGTTCACTTTTCAAGTGAACTATTCCTTTAAAAGAGACTTTTTGGATTTAGTGGGTCACTCAGCTCGAATCCAGGACCTCCCCTGGTGCTAAAAAAGGCCTTTTTTGGTCTCCGACATCTTTTGTTCCCAAAGTCGCTGCCAACATCAACGTAGCCAATGTCACGGCCGCCACTAATGGCATCTTCTTTCTTTTTCTTTCTGTCCTCACTCAGATGACTTCCCCGCAGATTTACCCCTATTTATATAAAATTGCTGAAAGACCTTGCTTAATATTTTAATCCTAGAAATCATACTATATATATATAATTATAATCAAAAGCACTTGTGCCGGTAAGGGGGCTTGGTTTAGCATTGCGGGACCACCTAAGCCCAGAAAGGTTCTTTTAAGGGCACCTGGGGGAGTGCGGGGTCCCTGCCTGTGGTGGTGGGGGCCTCCCTGCTAGTGCACACCCCCTATGGCCCCCTCCCAGCGCCATGGACCCGCGAGTCAAGCACACTCTGCCCCCCCCCCCCGTGGCATGGTCCCTGTGTCAGATTCACTATCCGTGCCACCATTTTGCATTTTTATTGCTATATTATACTTACTAAGTACATTATCAATGCACAACAAGTAAATTACCACAGCGAAAACTATCGGCTATATAAATAAGGCGGTAAGAACGATCTTTTTGTAGCAATATAAAATCACCAATGTCAACAGACCTTAAAGGGGAACTGTGGTCCAAAAATGACTTTAGGTAAATTGATAGGAATTGCTCTCCTGAGAATTTTTGCAATTTTTTGTCATTGTTTATTTTGCATAGTTTTGAAGATATTTACATTTTTGTGTGTGATATGGCAGCAGCATCACCAGGTCCCCTGCACTTCCTGCTTCCTGCTCTGAAACCATGTTAGTCAATCTGTGCTGTGTCTCCTCCTCCCCTTTGCAGCCCACCTGGTCCCTCCCACTCATGGACCCCATGGTCCCTCCAGTTGCAGGCCCCCCTTGGCCCATTCTCTTACAGCCCCGTGTGGCCCTGCCCACTCACGGGTGCATAAGCCCCACCCATTCGTGGGTGCACACGCCCGTCCACTCGTAGGTGCATAAGCCCTGTTTACTCATGGGTGCATAAGCCCCAACCACTCATGGGTGTATAATCCCCGCCCACTTGTGGGTGCCGTGGGCCACTCAGACTCCCTTACCTACTCTGTCAGGACTTCACACAGCAGACAGGAGGAGGTTTTCCCTGTCTCCCTCATACACTGAGGGAGTCTGAGGCTGTGCTCACCGGTGGCACTGTGCAGGAGAAGCCTTAGGAATGTCATATGTCATCCTCCCACCCATTAACTTTCTGGTCAGTCATTTCTTTATATCTTGGGCTGTGGAGCAGGTAGAGAGGTGGTTGATGGCTCGTTTTAAAGGTAGGAAACTGGCCTTTCATTTAAACTCAACTTGTTTGGAGACCAGAGTTCCTCTTTAAAGTATATGTACCCTGGAAAATAGTTTTTTTTAAATTGGCCTTTTCTGGAACCCATAATTCTTCCCAACTATTATTTTTGATCAACTATTTATTTTGATCTGTCCCCTATTTCTTAAGATATCCAGTTTAAAACATCTTACATTACAACTGTCAATTAGAGATGTGATCCAGGTCCGACTCCCAACGTTCCGTCCAAAATCAGGTGGATTATTTGGATTTTGGGACTTCGGAACGTATTTTCAAGGGTTACTGTTATGGTCTTCAGGACAGAATCCAAGATAACCCCCCTCTGGGCACGGAATCTAAGTGCCTGCTTGTCTTCTCCAGAGCCTTTGATGGTGAGGATGTTGCGTGGCTGACAGGCACCAGGTCGTGACCCCAGAGGGAGGAACTCAAAGGACCCAATCCCACAATGTGGAGAAGGCCGGCTAACAGGACCAGGAAACAGGTTACGGTCACCAGGCAGGTGACAGGCAAACGGAATCCAGTAACAGGCAATGGTCAAATAGGCAGGCCGCAGACTAACAGAGTCCAGGTACAAGCAGTAATCAAATAGGCAGGCAGCAGACTAACAGAGTTCAGGTTCAGGTACAAGATCTGATTGGTTGGGGCAAAATTAGCATGATTTTAAACGATAAGAACTTTTATTGAATCTCCCTCTATATGTTTAAATGGCTGTTTCTATAAAAGGTAAACAATGGTCATGGAGGGGTTGAAGGGAACATAGTACATAGTTTTTGTAAAAAGGTAGATGTTCCCACTTTATTGTAGTTCTCTTAAAAATGTCCCCCTTATAGCCCAAATGACAGTTCTTTTCTTCTCAAACTCTTGCCATAGGTGTTTGACTCCCTCTTGGAGCTTCTTACTTCTTCAGATAACTACTCAAGGTACAGACGAAGGTTTGCAACATGTGAAGGGTTCCGTTTCCCAGCTTTGGGCGTGCACTTAAAAGACCTAATGGCTTTGCATGTGGCACTGCCCGACTGGACAGAGAAAGCCAAAGGCATTATCAACATATCTAAGATGCGTCAAGTCTATAAAGTGGTTCATGAGCTCACTGAAGCTCAGAGATTGGAACCCCCAGTAAAGGCCAACCCTGACTTGCTAAACTTGTTGACGGTATGAAAAAGTGAGATCTTAAATAAAAGAGCTTAAAACTAAAATTCTATTTTACAGGAAAATATTTAGAGGATGAGTACACCCCATTTTTTACTTATGTTCTCCCAACTTCAAATAGAGATAAAGTTTGTAACTTTCAGAAAATTATCAAAAAAATGGAGCTAAATTTGAGAGTTACTGAGGCTACTTTTGAGGGTTACCCAATATACGAGGCTACTCTCGAGGGATACCGAAAGGTGCCTTGTATATATGTGGAAACTCGAAAATAACTTGTGTGTAAAGGAAGTTTGTTTTTAATAACTTTTTGTGATTTGTACATGTTTCCCTGACCATTTCCCAGGTGTCTGAGGCATTTGCTGCCATCTAGCATGCTTTTTTTGCTCTTATTTTACCATTCATATTTGCCCCATTGACTTATATGGGTTTGTTTTCGGATTTTCGAATTTTCGCTGGTTTTAAACATCTCTTACATTGTTTGTTTTTTTCCTGTCATTTGTAAACAATATATTTTATAATTTCAGCACACTGGATTTGTGACATCTCATGTTAGCTCTCTATCTAGCTAATTCAGTTTTTTAGTGCTTAATTTGGGTATTAACAAAAATGTGGAGCTGGATAATTCTGCTCTGAAATTTTCAGTTACCTACAGATAGTAAAGGTTTTATTTACTTATTGAGAAACGTATTGCAAAGAGCTGTGCTAAGATCAGGTTCATTTGTTAATCCTAAATCTGCAGCTCTGTACTAGGGGGCATATTTATAAAGAAACGATGTTAGCGCAAAAAAATTACCGCCGCACATCGCGGCCGCGATGTGCTGCGGTAATTTTAAGTCCCTTCGCGGCGATACTGTATAGTATCGCGGCGAAGGAATTTAAAATCCCTTCCCGACGCTGCTTCTAAGGTAGCGGGGCATACGCCCACCCCGCCCACACCCCCCGCGGCGGCAGCGGCGACCACCCGCAGCCGCCGCCGCTTCCCAGCAGCCCCTCCCAACCCGTTCCCCGTTCGCGCCAATCTCGGAACGGGAGGCTAGGAGGGGCTGCCGGGAAGGGGCCGCAGCAGGTGGTCGCGACCACCCGCCGCGCACCCCCTCCCCGGCAACCCCTCCAAGCCCCCCGCCCCGGCCGCTCCCGGGGAGGAGACGGGAGGGAGCCGCTGGGGGGGCTTCTTTCTTCTTTCTTCAGCCATCTACTGCGATGGCATCTGAGTTCGGCGGCGGAAAGCTCCTCTTTATATAGGTTTGCAGAAATCCATAATCCGTTTCTGATTGGTCAATTTTTTAATACTTGCTTTACATTAACCAATCAGAAACGGATTATGGATTTCTGCAAACCTATATAAAGCTCCCCGGGAGCGGCCGGGGCGGGGGGCTTGGAGGGGTTGCCGGGGAGGGGGTGCGCGGCGGGTGGTCGCGACCACCTGCTGCGGCCCCTTCCCGGCAGCCCCTCCTAGCCTCCCGTTCCGAGATTGCCGCGAACGGGTTGGGAGGGGCTGCTGGGAAGCGGCGGCGGCGGGTGGTCGCCGCTGCCGCCGCGGGGGGTGTGGTTAGTATCGGCTGACTTCGCCACCTTCAAGGTGGTGAAGTAAAACAGCCGATACTAGCCGAGCGAAACCAGTACCGCCGCTTTATAAATAGAAGCGGCGGTAACAGGTAAGTATCGCCGCGAAAGGTTAACGCTTCGTTAACTTTTCGCGGCCGTTTTCGGACTTTTATAAATCGCTGTAAACGCGATTTATGCGTTAATGTCCGCGAAAACGGCCGCGAAAAGTTAACGAACCTTTATAAATATGCCCCTAGGTTTTTTCTCTAAGTGTACCTATTAAAGGGGTAATATTAGTAATATAGTATGCACATGGAATGCAATCTGTAATAGACTGTGGAAGACATAGCAATTTTTAGATTAGGATTTGATTAGGATTTGACGTCATCGGGCAGTCGCAAAGGACTACTGAGAAAAGAAGATTCGGGGCACCTTTATCAGGTAAGTTATGTTAAAACATTCGGGGCACTTTGCCAAAGACCTGGGGCACATTCCCCGAATGTTTTAATGTTTTAACATAGCGACACAACTGGGATTGAGCCTGAACAAATATAAAAATCTACATATTATAAGGCTATGTAACATTTCATTAAAGACATGAAGGAACATCTGTTAAAAAAAAACACGCAGATGAATACATTTTTAATTACCGTATATACTCGAGTATAAACCGAGGTTTTCAGGCTTTAAAAAAAGCCTGAAAATCTTACCTCGGTTTATACTCGAGTCAGCCTATCTCCTAACTTGTCCGCCGGCCACGCAATCCGCATCCTCGCTCCACAGCTTCTGCGCATCCGGATGATGTCACTTTCCCTGGCGCCGCAAAGTGAGAGGCCCCGGGTAGTGACGTCATCCGGATGCGCAGAGGCTGTGGAGCGAGGATGCGTATCGCGCAGCCGGTGGACAAGGTAGGAGAAACTTTTACTTTCACAGGGAATTGGCAAATACTTACAAATAAGAGTAAAACCTTCTTTATTTGTGCATACTGTATGCACAAATAAAGGAGGATTTACCCCTATTTGCAAGTATTTGCCACTTAAGATGTTTGAAAACTACAACTCCCACCAATAAAGCATGCTGGGAGTTGTAGTTTCCAAACATCTTTAGTGGCAAATACTACCCCCTCAGTTTATACTCGAGTCAATTGGGTTTCCTTCCCTATTAGACCAAATGATCTGGCAACCTAATCGACATACAATCTAGACCCAGAAAGTCTGGTTGGTATGGTTGGTGTGATATTTTATAATGGGAGCTGCAGTGGTTTATATCCTTATAAAAATTACTCAGCTATGTCACTAAGTGACTCTTGAAGTGATTTCTTTTACTTCTTATATCCCACTGCCCCTCCCATTCCAGTGTTCTTGCCTGAACAATGACTCAGCGTTTTTTGCAGTGTTAACTTCACTAACGGAACCTGTTAGAGCTGCTTCCAGTCACTTCATAAGCAATGTCTCTCTCCTCCTCCATAAAGATTTGTTTAACCACATAGATGCTGGGTTGGGATGTTCCTTTCTACTGGGTTTTAATTACAGAAGGTAGCTTGGAGGCTTAAGGTGAAAATAGGGACAAGGCTAGAATTTAAAATGTGAATGGTATGAAGGAATCTAAAAATTATGTATTATAAGAAATAATGCGCTCCTTCACATTATAATATAAGGACATTACGCCATTACGCCACATTACAGGACCACCTGTCCTGTATAAAATATACATATTTTCAGGGAACTCCTCTGTGGTGTAATATCCTTATATTATACTGTAAGGGGTGCATTATCCCTTATATTTAACATGAGTTTAGGCTAAATCTGTCACAAGACCCACAAGATTAATTTTAATCTGCCACAATTTCTCACAGATTTCATTCCATCTGCATACACTCCAGTATTTTACTCCTTTGATAGTAACATAGTACAGAGCTGCAGGAGGAGGACAAACAAAGCTAACCACATCTTAGCAAAGCTCTGTGCAATAGTGTACTGTATATCTGAAGATGAATCAAACCTTCAGAGCAGATTATTCCGGCTCCACCTTTTTGTTAATATTCCAATTAAGATCCTCAGACACTAAGCTAGAATGAGCATTAGAATGAGAGCTGACTGAAATCCAGTGTGTGAGACTCCTTACAATGTGAGGAAGTAAGCCAGGAAAAAAGTGATGAAATCTACTATTTACAAATGACACACAAAAAAAAGACAAGAGAACTAAAAACTTTGAAGTTAGGTGAAAGACATGAGGTGAGTATGAGAAAAGGGTGTAAACGTCCTTTAAGATTGCTAATTATGTACCGTATATACTCGAGTATAAAACAAGGTTTTCAGGCTAAAAAAATAGCATGAAAACTGAACCTCAGTTTATACTCAGGTCGAGGATGGTATCTATTTTGAATGTAACTAGTGTCATTTAAAACTATATTAAAAATGTAAAATAAAAAAGAAATATAACTAGTTGATGACTTCATAATGGGTAGCCATAAAATGTTATTGGACACTGACATTAATTCTCTTTTCTTATCTTTTTAGGTATCTCTTGATCAATACCGCTCGGAAGAAGAAATCTATCAGTTGTCTCTTCAGAGAGAACCTCGTGCACGATCTTTGGTGGGAAATTACATATAGATAAAAAAATATTAAAATAAGGCAGCAACCATACTTTGATAAAGGACTACTCAGTCCGAAAGAAAACCAATTTGCAACTGCAATTGTGTTGCGCACTAAGACATCTGTGCATGCCCCACTACATCCTATTTTTACTGATTACTGCCTAGGCAGGGCAAGCAGCATGACTGGAGCCAGATATTTTTACAACCTAAAAGTGTGATCTCATTTGATTAAGCAACCATGCTTTGCTCTTCTTTTTTATCTGCATTATGTTAATCAGTTTAAGAAACATACACCTAAAAAAGTGCTGATTGGTCTTGGGAGTTGATCTTACACTGTCACCATCTCCCTGGACTGGATAGACATATGTCTTTATTCAACCTCAAATACTATACTATACCCCCTTGCCACCAGTCTGACAGATAAAATGGTGCATGTGCCGACCGGCTTACCTTGATTGCTCATCCACAAACAGTGAGGCTACTCTGTCCCATTACAGTGAATAAGTATAGAATTGGAGTAATTTAAATAACAACAAAAAAAAATGTTGCATTATCTTTAGACAAGTTGCTTCTCTGCTTATACAGAGCAAGTAACACTAAAAGTGATGAATATATTAATTATATGTTCATTAATAAATAAAAGAGAGAAGTAAAGAATACTCAAAAAAATTTTAAAAAAGAGAGGTATGATAAAGTATTTAGTTCTTTGTTTATCACTATTCCTATTTCAGATATTTTTCTTTTACTTTATCAGCAAACAAATCTCAAATCTCCACCTTTGCCGTCACCACCTCTAGAAGAATGGGCATCTCTCAAAGCTAAACCAGATCAAGCACTCTTGTGCCAACATATTGAAAAAATGGTGGAGGTATACTTTTATATTGTGTACAGAACAATATAATTCAAAATTTTAATACAAAAAGTCATACAAGGGGGGTCAATAAATAAATATATAAATAAATATGTGTTTTCTGAATTATACAAGTGCTTAAATCATGAAGCATGAGGAATGGAGGCACCTACCCTGAAGTGCTTCCAATCTACTTAAGTGGGTAACATACAGATACATAGGAAAGGTGGAAGTGCTATACCAGTGTAATAACTGGTACAGTGTCAACAGTCCTATCCTGTGCTGTGCTCGGAGTGATAGGATGAGAGGTTGGATTTAAACTTGTTTATTGAGGTTTCTTAACAAACAAAGAGGGGAATAGAATTCCAGAGGACAAGAGCCACAAGAGAAAAATGTTTAAGGCGAGAGGAGGCAGTGTGAGTGGGGGGGGGGGGTCTATATAAGAGATGGTTCTGTGATGAGCAGAGTGTAAGGGCAGGGACATATGGGAACACAAGAGGAAAAAAATTAAGAAGGAGCAGCAGAGCAAAAGGATTTAAAGCATATGTACAATGAAAAATAACCTAATGTTATTAGGTAGCTGGGGTTGTAATCTGAACGTGTATTCCTAAATCTACGGATTTTTGCAATGTTGCAAAGAAAAAAGCAACAGGTTTTAGCAACATAGGTTATATGATTAGAAAAGGAGAGAGAAGAATCAATCATAACCCCTAAGCAACTTGCCGAAATAGGGTAAATGGGGGTGTTGTCCACAGAAATATTGTCCACAGAAATGGAAGAAGGTGGGATAGGACCAGGTTTGGGTGGGAAAATGATTAGTTCGG
This sequence comes from Hymenochirus boettgeri, assembly GCA_019447015.1. Classification (NCBI taxonomy): domain Eukaryota; kingdom Metazoa; phylum Chordata; class Amphibia; order Anura; family Pipidae; genus Hymenochirus; species Hymenochirus boettgeri. The sequence goes on from CM033472.1 coordinate 64,586,161, forward strand.
TTTTAGTCAGATTTAGTTTGAGGCATTGGTGCGCCATCCATGAGGAGACACCACGGAAATATTCTAAGATGTGTGATTGGGTGTCACAAATAAGATGGTAGTTAAAACCAAAATGAAGAAAACAGTATAGAGGGAGAACAACAGGGGTCCAAGAACAGAGCCCTGTGGGAAACTCTACATTAAGAGGAAACAGAGAGGATGTTTTATTGTCGTAAGGCACAAAGTAGGTTCTGTTTGAGAGAGGTAGGAGCGTAGCCAGGATGCCGCTTCATTTCTTATGCCCAAGGAGTGAAGAATTTGCATTAGAGGGAATGATCTACTGTGTCTAAAGCTGAGGAGATTTCAAGAAGGATTAGAATAGAAAAGTGACTGTTGGCTTTGGCAGCCTGAAGGTCATTTACAACTTTGCACAGAGCCATGTCCATGGAGTGTGCAGGACGAAACCCTGACTGCAAGGGGTCCAGTAAGTTATGAGAATTAAAATAATTAGCGATACGGGAGAAGACAAGATTTTCCAGTAGCTTAGAGGCTATCGGTAGAAGAGAAACCGGGCGATAGTTAGCAAGACAATAAGGGTCAAGATAGGCTTTCTTGTTTATGGGTTTCACGTGGGTGTGTTTAAAGGAGGAAGGGAAAATACCAGATGACAAGGAGGCATTCAATATGTGGGTTCGATTAGGGGAGACTGCCTGATTTCAGTGCTTCAGTAGGAAAAAGGGTAAGGGATCGAGGGGACATGTAGTGAGCAGAGACCAAAGCAGGTAAGAGACCTCTGACTGGGTCCCGAGACTAAAAGATTAAAGAGCAGAAGCAGGGGGTGTGGGCAATAGAATCTGAGAGCTATGCTGAGAACTAGGAATCTGCGTACAGATGGTGGTCAACAAAGTCTTGGAGAGAGCGTGGAAATAGAAGAGAGTCAGTGGGGGAAGGACGGAGAAGGGAGAAAAAGATGGAGAACAGGCGGTGTGGGTTTGATTTGTTATTACTTATAAGCGTCTTATAGTATTTTTGTTTTGCTACCAAAAGTGTGGTGTTGAGGCATTGTAGCATAAACTTGTAATAGAGAAAGTCAGTCTGCGCACAAGACTTTCTCCACATCCACTCAGCAGCACATGTGCAGTTTAATTGCTGAATGTAAAAGGTTAATACATGATCATGCACCAAACCATGATATGATAATTATCTGCTGATAGACCTTTATTCCTGAACTTAAGCTGGCTGTACAAATATGACTTTGGTTGCAAAATCACGTCAGATTCCATCAGAATTGTGCAATTCCCAAATACACAGGAACCTTCGGAATATGCTGAATATCAGCTATATGTATGAGCAGCTTCACAAATCTTGTTGTAAATGTAAAGTTATGCACTATTACCAGACATAATACCAAGACCTGTTTTCTTTAGCAACTCTAAAAATTTTTTAATAAAGTTAATTTAATTAAGTTTAAAAAATCATTTAATTAAAGGGCATGTTCACCCCACCCCCTCCCTCTGGATTTAGCTTTGCTGCCTGGTGCGCTGCCTGTAACAGCTTTTTCTGTAGTGAAGGGCACCCTAGCTCACCCCCAACCACCAAGTCAATTTGTTAAAAAAAGCAGCAGAACTGTACTTACAGTACTTTGTTACCTTTGGTCTGGCACCTGGCCTGCAGGCTCCAGCAAGCAGCAGGCCGGGTACAGTGTCGGGGGATCAAAGGACTGTAAGTATAGTTCTGATGCTTTAACAAACAAACGTGGCAGTTGTGGGTGGGCTAGGGTGCCCTACAGAAGTTTTTTTAAGGGTGGAGATACCCTTTAAGCTAATTTCTGCTGCATTTATTGAAAACAATAAACAAGAATTTTGCATTGTTTTTCTCTCTTCCCAGTCAGTATTCAGGTTATTTGATGAAGATGGTGATGGTCACATCTCCCAGGAAGAGTTCCAATGTGTTCGTAGTAATTTCCCATACCTCTGTGCATTTGATGAGATAGACCAGAACCAGTAAGTGAAGAATTAATCTACTTAGCTGGGTAACATACAGATACATAGGAAAGGTGGAAGCGCTATAGTCCTATGCAGTGCTTAGAGACATAAGATGAGAGGTTGGATTTAAACTTGTTTATTGAGGTTTCTTGACAAAGAGAGAGGGGAATAGAATTTCAGAGGACGAGACCCACAGGTGAAAAACATTTAAGGCAAGAGGAGGCAATGTGAGTGGGGGGTCTATATGAGAGATTGTTCTGTGATGAGCGGAGTGTACGGGCAGGGAAATATGGGGACACAAGAGAAAAAAATGTAAGAAGGGGCAGCAGAGCGAAAGGATTTAAATGAGAAGGATTTTGTAGATAATGTGTTGTTTAATGGGGAGCCAGATAGATGTACAGCACAGAGAAAATTTAATTTCCTGATTGTTAGAGAGCGAGACAATGCACGCTGCAGAGTTAAGTATTGACTGATGTGAAGAAAGGTGAGAAGCAGGAAGACCAGAATGTTACAATAGTCCAGGCGTGATAGTATGAGAGCATGGATAAGCATAGCAGTAGTTGGAAGAGAGAATCTATGAATTTTTGCAATGTTGCAAAGAAAAAAGCAACAGGTTTTAGCAACATAGTTAATGTGAAAAGGAGAGAGAGGAATCAATAATAACCCCTAAGCAATGTGCCAACTGAATAGGGTAAATGGTGGTGTTGTCCACAGAAATGGAAAAAGGTGGAATAGGACCAGGTTTAGGTGGGAAAATGATTAGTTCGGTTTTAGCCAGATTTAGTTTGAGGAATTGGTGTGCCATCCATGAGGAGACACCACGGAGATATTCTGTGTGTGTGATTGGTTGTCACAACTAAGCGTGGTGGTGGAAAAATATATATTGAGTATCATCGGCGTACAGATGGTAAAATGAGGTTACCAAAAACCAAAATGAGGGAAACAGTATAGGGAGGGAGAACAACAGGGGTCCAAGAAGCAGTAAGTGAAGAATTATAATTTCAATTTTACTTTAGTAAAGTAGCCCTATATAATTAAGTTGTTAACTTCCATATTAGTTGGTAATGTTTGTACATTGCATGGTAAAAATGATTTTAAAAATTAAAGGGGTTTCTTTTCCAGAAAGGAATTACTTCAAAGTCAATCCCTGGTACCCTACAATATCTGTGCTAGAAGTGTTATCATAATAATACATTTAGAAACCTACCATGTTATAATAACATCATTTAAAGAATGGGCATCTCTCCTGGATAGTTCACAGATCACAAAAAATATTTTGTCCCAATTTAAAGTACTTTGGGCTGGTGTATGCAATATGGTCAAACGTTTTAGGCAGGTGTGTACAAATGCTGTAAACTAAGAATGCCATCAATGATAGTGAAAGTGTTAATGGTTTAATTTTTATTTGCTGACAATGCAGAGTAAATGAACAGAACACAAATGTAAATGAAATCAATATTTGGTGTGACCATCCTTTGTCTTCAAAACAGATGCAGGTAAACTTGCACACATTTTTGAAGGAACTCGGCACGTACAGTAGATTGTTCCAAACATCCTTCCAGAACTAACCACAGATCTTCTGTGGATGTAGGCTTCCTCAAATCCTTGTCTCTTCGTGTAATCCCAAATGCACTCAACGATGTTGCAAACAGGGCTCTGTGTAGGGCATGCAATCACTTTCAGGACTCATTGTTCATCTTTACGGTGAAGTTCTTAATGACATTGGCTGTATGGTTGGGGTCAATGTGCTACTGCACAGCCTCCTTATAATATTGCATGATGGATAAGAATCTCAGCATTGATGATGCCATAAAAAACCTTACACCTTGGTAACAGAGTTTGAGCTGTTGATCACCTAGATTCAAGCCTCATATTCTTTTTGTTTCAGTTAGCACCTATTTGGACTGGTTAATATATAACCCCCCCAAAAAACCTAGATAAATAAAATAATTGGTGCAGGATTGAAGGCAAGAGGTAGTCACTCCAAATATTGATTTAGACTTTTCTTTTGTAAGCTCACTTTGCATTTCATAAATTGGTGTATAAACAATTAGATTTGATATTTTTGTGAAAGTTTACAGCATTTTTCCTCACCAATCCTCAGCTAGCTGTATTAAGCTTAAAAGGCTTGTTTTGAAATGAAAAAGGGAAGTACATTTTTACATTTCTAATAACAGATTTGCAAAGTATTGTTTTTTTTAAAAAAAATAGCTGTTTCAAATTCAAATATAATGTTTTAGTAAATAGGCAAAACATGAGCTTAAAGGTTATGTACACTGGCAAATTTGATTTTTTTAAATTACCCATTAGTGGAAACTATAATTCATCCCAACTATCACTGTATCTTTGTGTTGATCTGCCCCCTATTTCATTAGATATCCAATCTGAAACATCTTACATTTCAGCATTTCTGTAAGCAGTTTTGATGTAGCTGGAATGGTTTGACAGTTGGTGTGCTGTATACTGTATGCAGTATTGACATGAGGGAAAATAGTCAGGTTAAGGTCAGAGCCTTAGCAAAAAAAAGTACTTTATTAAAGGCATGCAGCAACACACACACCTCAGAGTAAGTGCTACTTATACGTATTTATTTATAGATTAAGATAACGCAAAGTCATTTTTTCAGTATACATACACTTTAACGCAAGCTACCCATTTAATTTCTTTGCATGTGGCTAATCTGATTATCACAACAATAAATAAAATATAGCAAAATGCGTTGATCGCATTTAATAAATATTTTTTAAAAGTCCAACTGAGCATCATGCATATGTCCATTATCTATCTATCTATCTATCTATCTATCTATCTATCTATCTATCTATCTATCTATCTATCTCAACAGCTGTTATTACTGTCTCTGACATTGTGTTAGTTTGCTGTTATTGAGAAACCTTTTTAGCTAAATGTGGTCACTTTGTATTTTGTAGAGATGGGAAGATCAGCAAACAGGAGATGACCTCATATTTTGTACGTGCAAGCTCTATGTTGGATTGTAAAATGGGATTTATCCACAATTTTGCAGAGAGAACATTCCTACGACCTGTGTCATGTCAGCATTGTGGAAATTTGGTATGTTGAATCTAAATTATTTCCACCACATATTTAATTGTATTTACTTCCTTAAATCATAGTTTACAATAAGATTATGCTGTCACATCAGAAACACACGAAATACTATACAGTACAGTATATGTTTATTTGAATGCACTTTATTTACATATTTTAAAATGCATAATTAATTGTTATTGTTAATTAGCATCATTACGAGACACTCTCTATTTCTTTGAATTATTATTATTACCCATATATACTCGAGTATAAGTCGATCCGAGTATAAGTCGAGGTACCTATTTTTACCTGATAAATTTGTACAAACTGATTGACTCGAGTATAAGTCGAGGGTTGAAATTATCACCACTACTGCCTTCTGATTCTGTGTTGTTTTTAGGCTTTAATTGCCCTTTAAATGGACAGCAGAATTCCCATACATGAATCCCATACAGTAATAGCCAAATCCAGTACCAGTAACCTCCAATTCTTTGTCACTCCAGATGTTTGGAAACTACAACTCCCAGCATGCTTTGTTGCTGGGAGTTTCAGTTTCTAAACACGTGGAGTGGCAAGGTTCAGTAAATTTTAATTAAGGGCCCTCTGACCCCCATATAGTAAAGGGCCCTCTGACCCCCATATAGTAAAGGGCCCTCTGACCCCCATATAGTAAAGGATTCTCTGACCCCAATAGTTAAAAATGTCACCTGAGAGTTGTAGTTTCAAGCTGTCCTTTGCACTGTACTAGAAGCTGTTTTTTTCCCCAAACTGAGGAGACCCATCAGATTTACAGTAACTAGATGAGCAGTTAGTGACAGTGCTGAGTGAGTCCAGCAGCCAGAATACAGGAAGCAGGAAGTGTAAAGGCAGATCAGCTCCTGTAACTTTCTACGCAGGTTAACACAGCGCCACCTACTGGTTACTATCTGTAATTGCAGAATTTGGATCTAAATTAGGACTTGGCCCGAGTATAAGTCGAGGTTAGGTTTTCAGGCTAATTTTAAAGCCTGAAAAATTTGACTTATACTCGAGTATATACGGTATTATTGATTTATGTAGCGCCAAAATCTTCCGTGGCGCTTTACAATTACATAGTCATACATTACATACAGGGTAATACATGTTATAAAAGTCATACATATTACATACACCGATAATACATAATATAAGTAAACAGTGTAGAGTTTCTTACAGCAATACCATGATACAATAGGAAAGAGGACCCTGCCCAAAGAGCTTACAGACTAGAGGATATGAGGGTGAGACAGAAGTTTGCGGGAGTCGGTAGGCTGTAAATAGAGTGGCAGTGGAGTGTGAAAGGCGGGTTGGATCATATTGGGTAGTAAGAGGGTAATGTTTAGGCCAGGTTATATGCTTGCCTAAAGAGGTGGGTTTTAAGGTTACGTTTGAAGGTGTTAAGGGATGGTGAGTGACGGACAGATGGAGGAAGGGATTTCCAGAGCAGAGGGGCAGCATGAGTAAAGTCCTGAATGCAGGCATGGGAAGAGGTGACCAGGGTGGGTGAGAGGAGGAGATCATTTGCGGAGCAGAGGTTGCGCCTGGGACGATATTTGTATTACATAATCTAACTGATAGAAGAAGAAAAAAAATTGCATTTAATATGCACTGTTAATTTTATCAACTACAATCTTAAAATATTACATTTTGAAGAAGATAAAAGAGAAGTCCATCACCCAAAAAATATAAAAAGTTAAACGGGCAGATATAATATGGGGTAAAATGGAGTTAAACCCATGTCTCCCATTGTAATATTTGGTTAGCATGGCGTTAACTCCAATTTTTTGGGCCTGCTCCGTTTTGCAATAATGGCACAGGCACCCAATGTAAAATCTTCAGCATTCATTTATGTGTTACCCTCTGTGCTCCTTACCATCAGGGTTCCCCCGATGCAGTAACTCACTCTAAGTGAATACTGCATAGCTGGAACATGAATCCAGTGTGAAACATTGCTGCCTTATCATCTCCTATTTGCAATATTTGTAATATTTTAGGCTTCACTCTATTATGAGACATGTTTAGAATTGACACTATAGGGGAGATGCAATATGCACTGTTGACTAAAACTTAGTTAAACCCACGCTTTCCAATGTAATATCGGGTTAGCAGTTTAGCAGGGCCTGCGCCATTTTGTAGTAACAGGCACTTGATGCAATACATGTAGCTATGCTTGTGAAGGTTCTCAATCATCCAGGTCATGTACAACGGATACAATACATGTAGAGCTACATTATAGCATGAAAACTAACGCCTAAATGGAGGTCTTAGTTCCACGCACCTTACATTCCTGGTTCCCGCGATGCAGTAAATCAGTTATTTCTGCATTGCGAGAACCCAGAATGAAGAGGAGCGTGGAAGGAAAGTATTGCATCTCCCTGTATATTGAATATATTGAAGCAATTCAGGTTTGGAACCTAAGATCCACATTTATGTACACAGTTCTAATACAAATCCTTTAAAGCCTAATAAAAGGTGTATAACATTCTAACTATGTATTGGAAAGACTTAAGTTGACATAAACTATGACAACTGCCTCGTCCAGTCATTTTGCAATCGTAATTATGATCGCAAACATGATCTGGCTTGAATACATCGTTAAAACCTCAGCAGGTAAAATTGCTGTTCCACTTGTTGCAATTAATTCAGCAGTTCCCTCCTAGACCTCCAGTTTTGGATTATATTAAAAGTAATTTGCATAAAGACTATGGGATAACTACATGACTTTATTTTTGCAACCAAATTAAAATGTTTGAATTTTTTGTAGACATGGCTACTGCTCAGTAAAAATGAACTGATAATTATAAGTTTTGTTGACTGATCTTTACCTAAGGCAACATTGAATTGATTACAGGTCATGCATCACATGATAGGAATTTTTTTTAAAAGGTTTTGTTAAAGGTGAACTGAAGCCTGACAAATAATTAGAATAGAAACTGTATCTTGCGCTTCTGGCATTGTGCCGCAGATTGGAGTCAATGCAAAAATGTGAAAGCAAAATTCACTAAATTTAACCCAATCAGATCCAGCCAAGCTTCCAACCTTTTGCGTTTTGTGTTAGCATGATATAGAAGATTTTGGATTCATTTGGTTTTAGTAGTTTACTATAAGAAAATTACAGACTACAAAAGGGTATATACAATAGACACGTTTACTAGCAAAAGTGTACCCGTTGGTGAACAATGGAAATAGGGTATGCGAGTATGTTTTCTGTGTTTATGTTGGTGGGCATGATGTTCATATTTGGATAAATGTTCCATCTAAGCTATGTGCTCATGTGTGCATCTGCAACTCTTGAAACCTGTACATATGGGTTGAAATAGTGTGCACACAAATGCACATAGCAAATGTAGGTACATGCTGTGCTTCCTTGTGCCTCACACACACTCCTCCTACTAGCAAAACTGCAGGGGCTTCCCAACCCCAAACACCTTCCCCAGCAAATTTCATGGCAGGCGTGCCCCCTATTTAAACAGCAGATTGCATGTTTGTTAATAAAGGTGCAGGCAATTAGCTGTTTAAAACATCAGTACTGAACCAACAGCTGATCTTGTGCACCTTTATTAATATATGCGCAATCAGTTGTATAAAACTGTTGTTTTATACAATGATGTTGTATACATCGCAGTACCTGGTGTTTAGATCAGCGGGTCCTCTTACATATTAATATATTATATAGTAATTGAGGTTCAATAAAGACATACGTCCATCAAGTCCAACTATTTCCCCCCCTTCTTTTTAACCCTACCTAACAGTGGATCCAGAGGAAGGCAAAAAACCCAGCTAAAAAGGGAGGAGAAATCCCACTGTATCTCACACTAACTTCTGTACACCAGTACTAAACAGCATGTGTTCCCCTGTGCCTCACAGACTCCTGTACTCCTATACCAAATGGCATGTGCTCTCCTTGTCTGACACGCAAACCTACATCCCCATACCAAAAGACATGTGATGCCTTGCACTTCACACCTACACATCCAAATCTGTTTTTTTAAACAAACATATACCGTATATACTTGAGTATAAACCGTCCCGAGTATAAACAGAGGTACCTAGTTTTACCTAAAAAAGGAGAAAAAAGAGATTGACTCGAGTATAATCCGAGGGTAGAAAAAAATCCCACATAGTAACCCCTACTAGTATTTGCCACTTAAGATGTTTGGAAACTACAACTCCCAGCATGCTTTAATTGCTGGGAGTTGTAGTTTTCAAACTCTTATTTGTAAGTATTGTGTGCCCTGGTGTCCCTGTGGTATTCTTCTACCTTGTCCGGCGGCTGCTCGCTCCTCGCTCCACATCCTCTGCGCTTCAGGATGATGTCACTACTCAGCGCCGCAAAGTGAGTTGCGCCGGGTAGTGACATCATCCGGAAGTGCACTGAGGATGTGGATCGCGCGGCCACCGGACAAGGTAGGAGAAAGATTGACTCGAGTATAAACCGAGGTAAGATTTTCAGGCTTTTTTCAAAGCCTGAAAACCTCGGTTTATACTCGAGTATATAAGGTATGTTCACTTAACATATCTGCCTTCCACCTATTTTAATCAATATTCTGTGTCAACACCACTAATCTCTGGATCTGTCACACTTAATGCATCAGCTCCCCCTCCCCATTTTGTTACTTAAATACTCAACAACCTCCTTTACACTAACAATGGATTTTTGGTGCAATATGTGAAAAACAATTACCTTTCATTCCTTTTGTGAAGTTTAATTTGTTGATTTGTATGCAGAAAAATGTTGTTGCTTATGAAAGCCTTCATTCTCCCAAGAACAATGATGTCAGGACTATATAGATAGGTTTTCCTGTCCAATAGACACCTCAAAAGTAAAACAGTGCTTTGTAGATATTTATAGAAAACTAAATCTACTTGCTTCTGTTGAAACTGTTTTACTTCTTTATATACTGTAGATTAATTATTAGTACACTAGTCATTTTTTGTTTACCTCTTTAATTGTTTTTTTTATTTATAACAATTAGAGCATGATTTCTTTCTAGGATGAAATAGAAACACTTGTTTCTAATGACTGTTTTATTTTATTGCACTGCATATAACCATGTTGTTACACCTCTGTCTTTTAGATACTTGGAATTTACAAAAAGGGACTTAAATGTAGAGGTAGGAACGTTTCACAAATTTTCCAGAAACATGACCTATTTTTTTGTTGTTATTGTTTTTCTTTATGAGGACAAGCTTGACAATAGTCGTGTGAATGTTATGCAGGGTATGGGTTAACAGTAGTAACTAAAACACCCTGGACACTTCTGTTGCTTTTTTGCAATGATAAGGAAACTATACATATCAATAGAAAATGTAATTACAAACAATTTTATTGCAATGGTGCACAAAAAGTTGGACCAACCACTTAAGTTTTCTGTTTTTTTGTGACAGCCTGTGGAATAACTTGTCACAAGCACTGTAAAGACCATCTTTCTGTAGAGTGCAAGAAGAGATCCAAGAGTGTTAGTGAGAGGTGTGAGTCTTCACAGCAGAACCGGCATTTCTCATTTAGTCTTCCAAGGTCTTTTAGAAGGTCAACAATGTATCCAGGTATTTTAATTATATTTAATTTAGAAAATAAGCTGGGAAAATGTAATATTTTTTGCTAGCAAGGGCCATTTGTTTGTGTTTGGCCCCCAGGTACGTGAGTTTAACAATACAGCAATTTTCATCATAAGATAACATAAGATAACACAACACATATAATACATTAATCTGTTGTATCATTAGATCAACTGGACTTGAAATGTTAGTTCTTGAAGAAGTTTCGCTAGTCATCCGTCATCCGACTAGCGAAACTTCTTCAAGAACTACATTTCAAGTCCAGTTGATCTAATTGAATACAACAGATATACCATGACCTGGATGAATGAGAACCTTCACAAGCATATATACAGTTACATACACTAATCAATGCTGAATACATGAAGCCAGGAAACAAGACATTGACACAAAATGTTCAGTTATATTGTTCATATTGAAAATGTAGCATTAGAGACCAATTGTAACTGTTCACTTATACCGTATATACTCGAGTAAACCGACCCGAGTATAAACCGAGGTACCCAATTCAGCTAAAAATCCTAATAAAGTTTTGACCCGAGTATAAACCGAGGTAGAAACTTGGCATTCAAGATGTTTGGAAACTACAACTCCCAGCTAATAAAGCATGCTGGGAGTTGTATTTTCCAAACATCTTGAATGCCAGTGAGGGTGGCATTCAAGATGTTTGGAAACTACAACACCCAGCATGCTTTATTAGCTGGAGTTGTAGTTTCCAAACATCTTGAATGCCACCCTAACTTGGCATTCAAGATGTTTGGAAACTACAACTCCCAGCTAATAAAGCATGCTGGGAGTTGTAGTTCCCAAACATCTTGAATGCCCCCCTCCCCCTCAGTTCAGTTTGTACCTGGGGCTCTTCTCCCTGTGGACTCTTCTCCCTGTGGACTCCTGTGGACTCTTCTCTTCTCCCTGTGGACTTCTCCTGTGACTCTTCTCTCCTGTGGACTCTCTCCTGACTCTTCTCCTGTGGACTCTTCTCCTCTCCTGGACTCTTCTCCCTGTGGACTCTTCTCCTGTGGACGACTCTTCTTCCTGTATCTTCCCTCCATCCTGGCTTGCGGTATCAGCATTCCAGCAGCCGCGCGCCCATTCCTGTACCGCGCGGCGGCTGACGTCACTGCCCGGCGCCGGGCTTGGCGCCGGGCAGTGACGTCAGCCGGCGCGCCAGTGCAGAAAAGAACGCGCGGCTGCCGAATGCCCAGGTAAGTGGTTGACTCGAGTATAAACCGAGTCCGAGTTTTCAGGCTGATTTTTCAGCCTGAAAAACTCGGTTTATACTCGAGTATATACGGTATATGAAATATGAGGAGAAGCTTTATTTTACAGCAGGACAATGACCCCAAAAATACAGCTTATGTTATTAAGACTTAGCTTTTCTGTAAATAAGAACAAAGGTGGTGATGTACAGAGGGTGGCTATCTATGGAATGAGCAAAGTTAAATCTTAAATTCAATTTGGTATTGAATAAAGGTTTTGCAGGAGATTTTACATTTGGGTTTGTGTCGAATTTTCACGTTAAAGCATGTTTTTTTGTGGTGTATTCATCCATGTGTTTTTTATATTGAGTCATGTTTTTACGGCATAATTAACTAATATATATATATATATTAATATATTATATATATATATATATATATATATTTTATATACATTAGATAATATTATTTATAAATAGTAGATATATATAATTTTTGTAATAGCCACTCAAACAGGATGTCTATGCCTGCTGTGCTTTTTTATATTTAAATGCCAGAAGCATATTTATTTGTCTATTCTCTATATACTTATATAATAAAAATTGTAATGTATGTTATTGAAGCTACACGTATCTTTCATGAAGGTCCTCTTTAAACTGTCTCTTGCATAACCAGTAATATCTAGTATTAGTATTTCATGTACCTATCATCATTTATGTGGCATTAAAAATAATTAAATAAATCACTTTAGAATCACACATTTATGATCTAATCATTGGTACATTGCCTGCGCTATCTAGATGCGCTAACCTAACAGGAGTACCGCTTGCATTACTAATTATGTCTAAAAGTCATGTTAAGTATTGTGATAATGGCTTTTGGTACATCACCCGAAAGGAGTCCTGGAAGTGATGGTATTTCCCACACAGAGACCTGATCTCAACATCATTGAGTGTGTCTGGGTTTTCATTACATTAAAGTGTATCTCCACTCACAAAAGGGAGGTAATGGAGCTATGTCCTGCCTACATCCATGGTCCCTTGCACTGTATGCACATATGCGTTTCGTTCAAGGGAGCGTGGATAATTTTGGGACCTGCCTAAGGAAGCAGTAGCAGAACGGGAACACAGGTAAGTTTGCTGGGTTCCCTGCCTACTCTTAATGGATTAATGGAGGATCAGGAGGTAAGACATAGCTCCTTTACCTCTTGTTTTTCAATTGAAGTGAATAATGCCATGTCAGTTCTGAGTTTATTTCTCCATAATATTTGCAACTAATGGCTCTAGTATCTTCAAAAGCTGTGTGAAAATGTATCTAGCAAAGGAGACTTATCTAGAACTGCAAGCACTGGGCTTACAGCTATTCAGTATTCTGTTTGCAGCTTTTTGTGTCTGCACAGCCATCATTGTTCTGTTCTTGAAGTCATGCTAACTCTTTACTTAAAGCACTCCCAAAAACGTTGGTCTCACCCACCTAAAACCTCTGCATATTAACGTATGTCAGAAAGAAAAAAACTGTTCATGGGGTATTACATTTAGAATATTTCAAGCAAATTGCATTTCTTGGAAAAACAAAGATAATTACTGTTGCTTGTTTTTAGGTTAATAGTAGACTATTGCATTAAATTAGTGCTGTTTACCATTGCTTTAAAGTTATCCATCCTACTACACCCTAGATTGCCCACACCATGCCCCTGAATGGAGCACACAAAAAATATGTAAAATATACAAAAATGTAAGATTTTGTATGCGCACAGAAAATATATTTCTGCACACACAGCCAACTTTAATTTAGAAGGGAACATTGCTGTCAGGTAAATACCATAAAAACACAAAAACTATTCCATTTACTGCTTTTTTTGTGTGCCCCAGTTATTACTTCAGAATAGCATTTTTTTGCCATACTCTCTTAAGTCTCTTGAGTGCAAAATAATAATTTTGTATGGCAGCATTGTTTCCTTTTCCAGGGTTGACATATTATCCTTATAAAACAATAAGATACTTTAACCAGGGATAGCAAAACAACCAGAACCTTAAATTGTTGATGATGTTTTTGATGTGTTTGTGGGTAAAAGGAATGGTATATATGACTCTTACCATTCTCCTTCAATGGTAATAGATTTTTTAGAAGTTTTATTAGAGATTTCTACAGAGCCCTGCTTAAATTACTAATCATTACCAATTCTCATTCCTGGTGTCATTCATTAGTCAATCATTGTAACCTGTAAGGTGTTTTGTTTCTTTCCTCTCTGATTGGATGAGGGTGTAGCTAATTGGTTTAAATTGCCTGAGCACTGTAGTGTATTTGGTTTTAAATCTCACATAAAAGTCCTCTTGGCAGAGCAATTCAGCTCTGAGTAATTTACTTGTAAAGGGATTTTCTGTTTTAAAGGAGTTTGTCTGTTTTTAAGGGGTGCGTTAAGAAACAAAAGCATTTAGAACAAGAAAGGGTTTAAGAACAAGATTGCTGTCTCTGTTGTGTATTGCTGCTTCTGTGCTGTGTTGTGTATTGCTGTTGCTGTGTATTGATGTTTTAGTATGGATAGTTTTATTGGGGCCATGCAATGTGCATTCTGTGGCATGTATGGGATCTTGGAGCAGCCGCTCCAAGGGACCTATGTATGTGTCAGAGATGTGAGTGGGTTGACCATTTAAAATCTGAGGTGCAGAATCTAAAGGGGAAAGTTGCAGCATAGCAGGGTTTGACAAACTTGGGGGAAATGCAGGTACTGGCAGTGGCCAGTAAACTGGAGGGTGGTAGATAAAGTGGTAAAGGAAGATAGATTTGTAAGGGACACCAGGAGAAGTAGGGGATGGAAGGGTAGGCTTGCTTCTTCCCAGCTAGTCGATCTCAACAGATTTGCCATGTTAGGTGAGGATGTGGAAGACGATGGCTCAGAAATAGCATGTATGGAGCGGGCCATTCCCTTGAGCACTCAGGGGACTGCCATCTCTAATACAAGGGAGGGAGAACTGGGGGCTAGGAAGGATAGGCAGGTGGTAGTGGTAGAGGACTCCATTATTAGAAAGGTAGATGGGATAATCTGCCGCCAAGACCCTACATGTCGATCAGTGTGTTTCCTGCCAGGTGCTAGGGTTTGACATGTGGTGGATCGTGTAGACAGATTATTTGGTGGGGCTGGGAGTGACCCAGAGGTCTTGGTCCACGTTGGTGCCAATGACAAAGTTAGAGCTGGAGGTGAGGTCTTTAAAAATGATTTCCAGGTCTAGTTAAAAGTAAGGACCTCAAGGGTAGTGTTTTCAGAAACATTACCGCAGCCACGTTCCACACTAGGGAGTCAACGGGAGCTTAGGAGTATAAATCCTTGACTAATAGGGTTGGGTAAGGAGATGGGGTTTGGGGTTTTAGAGAACTGGGCTGACTTCTCTGTTGGCTACAGGCTCTTTAGTAGAGATGGACTGCA
Organism: Hymenochirus boettgeri; assembly: GCA_019447015.1. Lineage (NCBI taxonomy): Eukaryota > Metazoa > Chordata > Amphibia > Anura > Pipidae > Hymenochirus > Hymenochirus boettgeri. Next base: position 64,601,376 of record CM033472.1, read on the forward strand.
CCTCAATGATGATTGCGCAGCTGTTTTGGGGGAGAAGATGGCTAGAGGGTTGAGATTTTAAACTAGGTATGGGGGGAGGGTACATTGGACTACACAGAGGTAGATAGAAGGATTATGGATTAGCGGGCTAATACAATAATTGAGGGTGGAAATGGGAGAGGGGGGAGAATAGAGGATAAAGAGGCATGTACGTCCAAGCTTGGAAGTGAATTGAATGATAGTCTAAAATCTATTTTTACAAATGCAAGAAGTCTGTCTGGAAAAATTGGGGAACTAGAACTAATAATTTTAAAGGAAAGGTATGATGTGTATAGCAGAAACATGGCTAAATGATTCACATGACTGGACAGTAAATATTAAAGGATACCTCTTGTTTATACATGACAGCGTTAATAAAAAAGGAGGTGGAGTATGTATGTATGTTCAACAAAAATTGGAGCCAAATTTAAAAGGTGTGATAGATGGGGGTATAGACAACAAGGCAGAAACAATATGGGTGAAGCTGTGTACAGAATCAAGAAGGTGGGTAAATTAATTGTTGGTGTATGTTATAAGCCGCCAAATGCCAGTGAGGATGTGGAAATTAATCTCCATATGCAGTTGGTGAAGGCTACTGGTATGGGGCAAGTTCTGATTATGTTACTATGTTAGTTAAAATTTTTAGCTGCACAGTGAGAATTATTTGTATAGATATTTAATTTTATATATGTAATTTCATAAATACAAATAATTATGCCCAGCTCACACATATAGGTTAATTTAAGATGCCTTCATGCCTAGCTCACACAGTTAGGTACATATAAGATGCCCTCGTGCCCAGCTAAAACAGATAGATACATATAAGATTGTAGTTTTGGTTGTAGAAAAACGCACACTCAAAGATATTTAACTCATTTTATTTGTGACATGCTTGTGTTTGTGCACAACGTTTCAGGGTGTGTCCCCTTCCTCAGGTGCATAAGATTGCCTCGTGCCTGATTCCCCCCCCCCACTCTGCACTAACTGCCGCCTTTCTGGCAGAAAGCTATAGGATAAGTAGCGAAGTGCTCTTGTACAGTGTCTACTATACATTAGTTTTTTCTTGTGCAGCCACTTATGCCGCATGTATTTAAATCAGCACAGAATTGGATGTTTTAGTGAATTGTAAGTGAAATTTACTTCCTTTCAGTTTTAATTGCATTAAACATATACAGACCTTTTAGCAGCGACAGAGATGTAGCTAAACCTTCCATTTTGACTATTGCATATTTAAATATTCTTATACAATAGGAGGGATATCCAGTATCCTAGTAAATACACCATTGTATAATCTCCTTTATGAACAAAATATAAAGGACACTAAGGGCTGGTACATAGAGATGGACGAACACCCTAAAGTTCAGTTCATTTTAGAACTATAAAACTTTAGTAAAAGTTCTATAGTTTGAAAAATTCAATGGGGAAAAATAGTTTGAAAAGTTCTGATAGTAACATACTGTACATGGCTCTGGGATCTGAGTAATGGTCTGGGGAACACGTACATATCACCAAACTTGATTTAACACTATCTTTACGCACAATCAGGCACTTGTCATGCTCAGGGCCGCCTCGCTAATGATGCAGGGTGCAGCACACTGCAGAGCGACACCCTGTAGGGAAGCGGCAGCCGGCACTGTCATAGTAAGGAAGGCAGAGGATTTTTTTTTTTTTTACTACCCCCGACTGCCCAACTCCCTCCCTAACTTGTGTGTGTGTGTGGGGGGGGTGCGCGCAACGGGCTACAGGTGTGTTTAACCTGGCTGGAGGAAGAAAGGAAGCATATACACTGTTAGTCTGTTACGTTACTTACCGCACACCAGCAGGCTCCATCCCTATACGAATCCATCCATCCTCAAGTTACGTCGTTGCGTTGCGTGTGCGCTGCGTCGCCGTCGGCATAACGTAGTGACGTCCGTCGTCAGCGCAAAGAGCGCAAGTTCAGCCAGTGCAGACCAGGACAGGCTGCTAGAGGCTAGAGCTGCGCCGCCTGCGCTTGTGTGTTGTTTGAACTTGTGTCCCGTCCGAGACTCCGAGTGATTCAGAGACTAAATTTAGAAATTATTTTCTTTCAGACAGTGACAGTGTGAATCATTATCAGTGAGTGATCATTCAATAATAATGCATTAGCCATTAGGCAAGGCAAACAACAGGTCAACTTAACTTTTATAGGGATGGGTATGGCTGGGGCCCTGGATAGATAGATAGATAGATACTGGATAGATAGAGTATTAAAGATAGATAGATGATAGATAGATAGATAGATAGATAGATAGATAGATAGATAGATAGATAGATAGATAGAGATAGATTATAGAGAGATAGATAGATAGATAGATAGATTAGGTAGATGATAGATAGATAGAGATAGATTAAAGTTAGATAGATAGACAGATGATAGATAGATAGATAGATAGATAGATGATAGATAGATAGATAGATAGATAGATAGATAGACATATGATAGATGAATAGATAGATAGATAGATAGATAGATAGATAAATAGACATATTATAGATAGATAGACACATGATAGATAGATAGATAGACAGATGGCAAGATAGATGATGCCCTCTCTGCTGTGATTGAAGATACTACTTCAATACCTAAAACTATTGCTGCAAGCGTCAATACAGGACAACATTTGCAACTTTCATTTGTGTGGATTAGTTCTGTGGTATGACATATTATTATAATATCACAAGTAAAAGACTCCAGGGAATTGAGGAAGACTTTTACGGTGCAGCAGAACAGCTAGAAAGAGTAAGGTTGTACCTGAGAAATTATCGATCAGATGAAGCATTTGAAAATGTTATCAAGACTGCACAAAACCTGGCTGTAGAATTGGGCATTGATGGCAATTTCCCACCTGAACAAAATGCTAGAGTACTTCAAAAGAAGAGACAATTCGACTATGAAGCACGGGATGAACCGATTGCAGATCCACAGCAAAAGTTTAAGGTGAACTTTTTCTACAAAGTTCTAGATTGTGTGTGGAGATCATTAGAAGATCGTTTTGAGCAGATAAAGGAGCACAGCAGGATGTTTGGATTCCTGTATTCAATTCCAAATGTCACAGAAATCTCAAGGGAAGAAGTTAAACAGCAATGTGATCAGCTGGAGAAAGCACTTTCGCATGGCGAACAACAAGATATTGATGCTGCCGATTTGTGCTATGAGCTGTGTGTGCTCAGTAGTCATTTACCAAGAAACTGTAACACCCCAAGGACTGTTCTGGATTACATATACAAAAACAAAATGAGTTCAATGTTTCCAAATATCTGCATTGCTCTTCGTATACTACTTACACTTCCAGTTACTGTTGCAAGTGGTGAACGTAGTTTCTCCAAGTTAAAACTAATAAAAACCTATTTACGATCTACAATGTCACAGGAGAGACTTGTTGGCCTTGCAACTATATGCATTGAGTATGAGTTAGCCCACAGCTTGGATCTGGATGAAGCAATAAAAGCATTTGCTTCTCAAAAGGCAAGGAGGGCACCTTTGTAATAACTGCAAGATAATTCAAGTATTCAAGTTTGTTTTAAAGTTCTAAAGTTTCAAAAGTTTTTAAAGTCACCATTGTTCCGGCATATAGTTAAAAAGTTAAAGAAGTTAGAGACTCCTCTGCAATTACCATCTTCGATCTACCTGACTCCCTCACTTTCAAGTCTTCTTGGTAAGTAGTATTCTGCTTTTTTTTCTATCTGTAAAATGACATTGTAAGATTGTGCTTGGAGTTGGACTTTTTCATTATTAGCATTATGCATAACCCTTCTACCTTAACAGGTTTGTATAAATGTTTGTCATTTTAATTCAAATAGCATGTGTGTATGTTACTAAAAGACATTTCATATGCTAGCTTCAGATAGAGTTTGTTAGGTTAAGGTAGGTTAGATTAGGTAGGTTAGTAAGGGCCCTGCTGTCTGAAAGTGTCTACATTGACGTGGTGGCAGCTTACAGGCTTACAAATCTTTTGGCCAAAACCTTTTATTCCACAGGAAGTATGGTTGATCTGGGGTGGGGAATGGGGATACTATTCTAGAGGGTTTGCGTGGGTCCTTCAATGTATTGTAAATAAATGGAGGAATGATATGTAAATACAATGATAATGACACAAGTTAAATCAATGTGTATAAAGCCCCTCCCACTTCTGGACAAGCCACATCCCACTTCCGGACAAAGCAACACCCACTTTCAATGATAAAACCACACCCCCTCCGGCGACGAGGGGGGCAGCATTTGGAATTTTGTGTCAGGTGCTAAAAAGTCTAGAGACGGCCCTGGTCATGTTTCTGCATTTAATTTTTTGAGGGTTACCAAAATCGATTGCCACATTCGAGGGTTATCGCCGAATTTAAGGGTTACTGAATGCTGCATTCAAGGTTTATAGGTGAATTTGAGGGTTATCAATGAATTTGAGGTTTAGCAAATGCTACATTTGAGGGTTATAGGCGAATTTGAGGGTTAGCGAACGCGATAATCCTCGAATGTGGCCCGCATTCTAGGGTTATGGAGCGCTAAAGTCGTGGGTTATTGATTAGAAAATTCTCAGATTTTCTAGAATTATTGAAATTATGTCAGTGAGCCAGGATAACAACACCACCTGCACACCAGTCGGAGACACCATTTCACTTCATAATAATTCTAATATGGACTTTACAATTTTGATACTTGAGAACATTTTAAAAACATCCAGGGAAGAAAAACCTTCGAACTTTGAATGATTCTTTTATTTAACACTAATTAAACTGGTCTAAATAAGGACATTAGATTCCTTAGCCACTCTCAGGAATATGTTTGATCCATTCTCATATCCTCCGTCCCTGACTGCTTGTACCTTGTTTGTATCTTACTAATTACTTTCACTAAGTATGTCCCATTTACAGTTCCCTAGTGTTTACTTTGTTTTTGTTTTTATTGCTTTACTGCTTAAAGATCACCCTATATGCTAATCCATGTTTTACATTCCAAACATAATAGGATTTCCAAAAAAACTTGCAACTCTATAAACTTTAAAATGTAAAATGAATTAATCTGCCTGATCAAATGCAGGGTCCCCCAGCTCTTCTGTATAGACCTGTCAGTCACAGCTTGTCAACCTGTAGGTGTGTCTATTGTGTGTAGTCGAAGCTCAGATTATGGCTCTCTGAGCTTGCACTACATTCTATAAATATCTGCTGTATTCAATTAGATCAACTGGACTTGAAGTTTAGTCCTTGAAGACATTTCGCTTGGCTTTCTTAATTCAGAATGACTTGTAGAAGAATCTGTGGCAATTATGTACCCTGGAAAATCCCAATTAGCATATCACAGCCAAGTGTTAAGGGCGTGATTGGACAGTGGCTAAGAGGTGTTATAGGAACGCCCAGAGTAAGGTGTCAAAACAGCATTGTACATGGCAGACAGTTGGTGTCGAACCCCCCCCCACCTCTATTTAGGCTTGGTTTCTTTATTTTCACATAAATGGCCTCCTTAACACCTCTCTTGAACCAGTCACGTTCCTTTGCCAATATGTTAACATTACAATCTTCAAAGGTATGTCCTTTATCCTTAAGATGCAGGTACACGGCTGAGTCCTGACCCGAGGAATTGGCTCTTCTGTGCTGGGTCATACGTTGATGCAGTTGCTGTTTGGTCTCCCCCACATACAAATCAGAGCATTCTTCACTGCACTGCACTGCGTACATGGTGCCGCTTTTCTTGTGTTTCGGTATTGGGTCTTTCGGATGTACATTCTTTAAAGCCAGGAGATTGTGGCTTTCATCTTTGGTCTGAATAACTCACTTCATATGCACTTGGCTTTGTACGGAAAATGGATTACGGGGTTGGGGGGGGTTTATGCACATAGGTAAAAAAATTAGGGTGAACATGCAATTTAAACTATTATCTAGGCTTCTATTTGCCATTTTTTATTTGTTATGATATTATTTATTATCCTAACTATTTAACTTTCATTAAATAATGTTCAATTACATATACATCCAAACAGCCAAATACTTGAATTTTTAGCCAAATAGAATCCTCACATCATAATGCATAAAATAAAGATCTAAGTTTAACTCATTCACAGATTCTATTCACATTCTAGTGTATCCACTCATCCTTGGATGATTCTCAGGTTTAAACTGTGTTTAGGCCAGTATTGGAAAGGTCAACGGCTGTATAACACCACTTTTTGGTATTGTATGTCCGATACCGCGCAGTAGCAATATGCAGAATTGCAAAGTTTGTTTTTGGTAGTTTACAATGGCGCTTAATTTGCGGCATCGCAGTTTTGCGTTTATGAATACACAGCCATTTTTGAGAAAAAAGAATTAGTATTTCCTAATTTATTTCTTATGTCGACAACCCTCAAAACCAATTTTTACTAACATCTGCTTTTTTAAATTTTGTGACCAATATTTTCCTTATGACACAGTATTATACAGTGCAAATATTGCAAACATAGCTAGAACAATTGCAAACGTGCCTTTTGTGTGTTGAAGGAGATTGGGACAATGTTATATTTCTGCTGATCTTGTTTTTTTTCCTACTGAAGCATGACAGTTTTACATAAATAAGTATTCATAGAGAATAATTGATTTTTCTTCAAAAAAAAAGGAAAAGTCCAGTCTATCCTAGATACCATTATTATTGCATTATTATATATTGCATCCACCAGTAGAGCTCTCTTTGTATCTAAAGAGATTCTTGTCTGCATTAGGAAAACAATGGGACTGAGATCCTTTGTTCCCTTTACTAATTCAATCCTTTTTTATCTAGAAGCTCTGTATTTTTTAATGTATTATAGATGGTACCTCAGTGGTTCTTTGTAAAGAGGAAAAATATACAATATACTTAATTGCCCATTTAATATAGTATCTGCTTATAACTAAAGATGGCCGAAACTCACTAGTTTCGTTCTGTTTTCGGATTCCTGGATCTCGGAAAACTCCCAAAGATCCGAAAATCTGAAACCAGAACGAATTTTCGATAATTTTCGAATGTACGAAGCTATTTTGAATAATTTTCTAAAATAGCCTTGAATGTTTGAAAATTCTCGAATATACGATTGGAGACCATTTTTAAGTTTCCGATTGTATTTTCGAGGATTTTGAAGGTTTGGTGCTATTTTTGAAAATTATCGAAAATAGCTCTGTACATTCGAAAATTATCGAAAATGCGGTCCGAAGTCGCGAAATATGGACGGTATGTCTGGAATCGGACGGATCATTCGGATTTCGGAACTGAGGAGTTTCGTGTTGGATCTGGGTTCGTGTCGGACCTGGATCCCATCTCTATTTGTAACTGTCACTGTTTGCAATTATTTAAAGGGTTACCGTGGTGCAAAATTAAAAGATCATGGTCTCGATATAGTAACATAACTGCATGTTGCATGTTGATGTAGGATAATTCAGTAGAAAGCAGTTGCATGTACAGCCCTTGCATACTTGCAGGCCAGGCACTGTGATCTATGGAACTGGTTAAGTGCTTTGTCTATCACTATCTATTTAATGGCTTTGCAGCTTACTACAACAGTCAGCAGGATATTATAAGATGGAGTTCCACTTATTACTAGTCAAAAATAATTTTATGCAGGCCACCCATACATCAATCTAAAGCCTATTCTTATATTACAAAGGATAACATGGATTTTAGACTCATTTAAAAAGTAAAATAAATTGTGTCCTTAATATTAAGACTGGTAAAACAGTTCATGAGGTGTCTATATCACTCTAAAGTCATCAGGTGTAGCCCAGGGTGTTGCCAACTGTACATACTGTACAGTATATTAGCAGTACTTATTTTAAGAGCAGGGTAATGACATCCTACATAAGAGGGCCTCTGTCACTGCCTCTCATGCACTGCTGGATAACCTATCTTACCTTAGATCGCATTTAATTCAGACCTCTTTCTCTCTTATACAGTCTCCTGCTCTGCATCTCAAGCAGGGGACCAGTCCAAAATCTATTTCTCCACAGACTACCAAGCTGAGCACAAACTCTGTGTTTTGTCTAATGTCTTTCATCAGAGAATGCTGTTAAGGCAAATGCTTCAAACCAGGACTGCATTTAGAATGCCACTGAATTGTAAAATAGTGATATGAAAATGTAAAATAACAATCGTTATTTTTATTCTATCACAGAATGTAAAAGAATGAATGTTATGGTTATTTTACAAAGCAGATGTAAAATAATGCCATTATTATTATCTTCCTTTTCCGTTGTCTGTCCCCTTTTCTTCTCTATTTGCAGCTTGGACAGTTTGTTAGACCATTTGGATTCTGTTTTACCTGTATGCCTGTATGTAATGTCATCTAACTTCTCTAACACTATAGATCAATAATTGCGTTAAAGGTCATGTCCACCCTTAAAACAAAAAAATGGTCAGTTTTCAGTTACCTGTCCCCAACTCCAACTGATATATTTTGCACTATATTACGTGCATTGCTAACAAGATATTTTAGAAAAATGATTGTCCCCATTCTGGCAGAGTAAGAAGGCAATTGATATCACAGCCAATGATTGACTGCTGTTTTACCTGCTGCCTCCACTGCACAAGCTCAAGTTTATTAAAAGTTCATTGAGCAGAGAGAGGAGGCAGATACCTTTGCTACAAAGGAATAGAACTTATCATTAAATATCTGGTTACAAATGCATGTAATAAACCTTCAAAATAGCAGTTGGGGTTGTAGATAGCTGACAAATTACCATTTTTTTTTTTTAAAGGGTATGTCCACCGTAAAAAAAAAATTTTCATATAAGATTCCCCCTGGTCTCCCAGCCCCAACCGCTATATTTATATTTTAAGAAAGCTCCCCAGACTCTACTTACCTCCCCTCTTTCCTCCACCGCGCTCCCGGCCCTCTGCTTGCGAGAAAATGCAAACAGAGGGGCGGGACCGGCAGCCGCGTCTGTGATTGGCTGAGCGGCAGCCAATCACGGACGCGGCTGCCGGCAGCTCACTTCGGCGAAAGAAAAGGAGAGTAAGTAGTTTGGGGAGCTTTCTTAAAATATTAATATAGCGGTTGGGGCTGGGAGACCGGGGAATCTTATACATTAAGGGTTTAAAGCTAGGGGAGGGAATCGGGAGAGGGAGGGAGAGGGAGGGGGAGAAGGGCTGCAGTACGCATGTCAAACTTCTCCCGGAGGCCAGGTAGGAGGCAGAGTCCTATATGGACTCTGCTATCCTCCCAGTGGGCAGTATTTTGGACTTTGGGGGGGACTACAGGAGAACCATATGGAGCTGGGATGTGAGGTAAGGATTAAACTACACTACATGGTGGGGCCAGTAGTTGGGGGGGATTATAGTTTTGGGGGTGGACATGCCCTTTAAGAGTGGACATGCCATTAAATGCTATCTGTGATTTAATGCTCTCCAATGTCCTCAAACTGTATATTGATAAAGTGGCTATACAAACGGACTATATTCAGCATACTATTGGATCTAGTCTCCTTACACATCGGGTGTGTGTATGGATAGGGTACAGTGCCAACAAACTACTGCTGTCAGTATCGGAACCAAAAAATTGCCTTTGGATCCTTATCTGCTCCCCTATACTACAGTATAGGAAGCCAATAACATTGCTGCCATCTATTTAGGCATATATAGTATATACGGAATGATTGTTCCGGTGTATTTCTACATCGGCAAACTTATGATCCATGTGTTCCATGTGGTTGCATGTGTATAGTCACCTAAAGACTAAACTTTCACTGCTATTTGAATCTATCTTCCTACCTTAAATTTGCGTATAATAATTTCTGTTACTCACTTATTTATTTTTATTCATTCTTCTCTTCATTAACTGCTCGTCACAATGAGGATCCAATTTATACTTCTAAATCTATAAGGCACTCTCAAAAATAGCCCTTCCATTCATCACACAGCTAATACTATCCAAAGAATAACCTCCAGTCTGAAATTAACCTTTTGCCTCATCAACCCTAGTCACCCATGTCGACAATCCGGACTATGCATACGTCTCACCTACACTGAAATGCCCTTCCATTCTCCATACCTCACCTCTTCAGCTAGTCATATAATTTGACCTACTGTAGGACTTAACCCAACCATTGACCCAGTTTAGCCAACTCTCTTTTACCCTGTCAGGCCTCCGCTACTAGCCTATATACAGCATACTACAAGTGTTATCCTTATGTTTCATCCCTAATCTCCTTTACACTGTAAGCTTACTTGGGCAGGATCCTTTTTAGTTGTAGTTATCATGGTATTGTTGTATATGGACTTGCTACTCTTGTCAATTGTAAAGCGCCACAGATGGTGGTATAGATGTACATCTATATTAAGGTAGTGATATCAGGCCACAGCATTTATTATACAAATTTTGAACTCATAAATTTTATACTGTAACTTAGTTAAAAACTTTCAACTTTACAAAAGTGATTCTAGTACAGCCCCTTTTTGGCAATCGGCTGGACTGCTTCTTTTCCATCTCACCAACTATGGAACTGTCTTCCATTGGATGTGGGGATAGCAGGTTCATTGGATAGTTTTAAAAAAAAGGCTGGATGAGTTTCTGAAAACAAAGAATGTGTCATGTTACTGGTATTGATACATAAAGTTGGAGTTGATCCAGGGAAATTTCCAATTGCCACTCTGAGCCAGGAAGGATTTTTTCCCCCTTCATACTGGGTTTTTTAAAGCTATTCAATCGAACTTTCCTTCCTGACTCCCAATGGCATTCGGAAAGGTTCCATGGATCAACCAAAACCACAGTATGTGTAATAATACCAGTAATTTAATATTTTTTAGGTTTAGAATCTTTTCCACACCACTTTTAAAGCTATTCAATGGAATTGCCATTACAACATCTGCTGAAAGGCAGTTTCACTGTTCTCACTGTAAAAAAACCTTTCCTAACCTGAAGATAAAACTTCTTTTCTTATCTTAAAGGATGTCCTTTATATGACCTATTAGTGAACAATGCACCAGAGAGTATATTATATGGCCTTTGACTTTGTATTTATACAAAGTAATCATCCACACGCAGTTGCCGCTTCTCCAGTGTATCAAAACTTCTACCATTAAGACCGCAACGCACCTGCTTGGTGTAAAAGGCTCTTAGCCATTTTATTTGGAAAACACACATAACGTTTCGGGGGTATTTCTACACCCTTCTTCAGTTTCTCCAGTGTAAACAGTCTAATCTGCCTTCATAGTCAAGCCCCTCCATTGCCCTTATTATTTTAGTTGCCCTTCTCTGAACTCCTTCCATTTATAAGATGTCCCCTTTTATATATGGGATTCCCAAACTGCAGTGCATATTCCAAATGAGGCCTTACCAGTGCCTTGTAAAGAGGGTGAATGATATTTTTCTCCCTTTAATCTATTCCCCTCTTTATACAAGATAATATCCTGCTAGTTCTAGCCATGGCTGTCTGTCATTGAATGCTACAAGATAGTCTGTTATCTACTAGAACACTCAAATCTTTTTCCATTAGAGATTCACTTAGCACAGTTATTTATGGTGTAAACTAGCATTGTTAAAGCCCAAATGCATCACCTTACACTTATCAACACTGAATCTCATCTGCAACTCTGCTGTCCATTTTGATAATCTATCTAGGTCTGCTTGCAGAAATTGCACATCATTTAAAGTTTACAAATCTCTGCATAGTTTAAATCCATCAGCAAACAGAGACCTTGCTCTCAATGCCACCTTCTAAGTAATTTATAGACAGATTAAAAAGAAGTAGCCCCAGTACAGAACACTGAGGCACTCCACTTAAGAACTTTAGCCCACATGAATGTAGCTCCATTGACCACTACTCTCTGTTTGCAATCCAATAACCAATTCTCTATCCAGTTCTCTGTGCAAATGTTTTTTTCTAGGCTAACAGTCTTCAGTTTATACATTAGTTGCCTATGTGGCACAGTATCAAAAGCTTTAGCATAATACAAGTATAATACATCCACTGCTGTGCCAGAATCAAAATTATTACTCCATTCTTCATAAAAACCCTGTAGATTTGTCTGACACAATCTATTTCTCTTAAATCCATGCTGACTACTACTGATCAGATCAGTTCTGAAGACAAGTAAAGGATGATCCCATAACAAAATTTCCAGCACCTTCCCTACCACTGATGTTAGGCGTACAGGTCTAAGGCTGTGAATGACTACCCTTTTTGAATATTGGTATTGCATTGGCTGTTTTCCAGTCCAAAGGCACATCAACAGAGTAATATGAATCTGACAAAATAAGAAACAGTGGTCTAGTTAAAACTAGACTAAGCTCTCTTAAGACCTGTGGATGTATTCCGGCTTTATTGATATTAACTTTATCTAATTGTTTCCATACCATATCCTCTGTCAACCAGTGAATAATTCTCATTTATAACCTTCACATTATTCTCTATAGTGAATACAGAGGAAAAAATACGGTTTAGCACATTAGCCTTATCGACATTCTCTATAACCATTTTATCCCCATTATTTAATGGCTCCACATTCTCAGTCCTAATCTTTTTACTACTGATATACTTAAACAAAATTTTGGGGTTAAACTTTGCTATCCATATTTCATTTTCTATTTTAGCTAGTTTAATTGCTTTCTTGCACTCTTTATTACAGCTTTTATACCCCCTGTAAGCCTGTTCTGCTCACTTCGATTCAAAATCAGTTGATTAAATGTGACCATACATTAGGACAATTTTACTTACCCAACCGAGCGATCCCACAACATCAGACCAATGTCTTAGACCACTTTTCCCGTTCTTCTTTGCGACCGTCATGCGATCGCAAATCCCATTCATTTTGCGATTGTATGTCGGTTGCGAAGAAGAATAGGAAAAGGGGTTCCAGCAGGATCGGTCTAATGACGTGAGATCGCTCGGTTGGGTAAGTAAAATCGTCCTAATGTATGGCCACCTTAACACTGTCTGGTGAACTGGAGGGCTGAATTTTAACTGACTGCTGACTTTACACAGGCTGGTCACTTTTAGGTCAACCCTCCAGTTCAACAGCCACAACTAGTTCAGTCCTCTAGTTAAGCAGGAAGATTCAGGGGCGCCTTTAAAAACCTCCTTACCTAGGTAACCAGCGCCACACAATGGCCCGTGGTGTACAATGTGTATGGTTACTTTGTTTGCCGAAATGGATCGTTGCCCGACCTGCTGGGCGGATCTTCAACTGAACAGCCGATTGGCCCAACAAAGTTCCCATACACAGCATGATTATCAGCAGAGACAGCCGTGCATACACACCTTGCATTGAATATTGGCCCCCATGATTGTACGTGTGTATATAGCTTTAGCCACCTTTATATTGAGATAATCTTTCTCTCATTAGCATTTGTTGGCTTGTAACAGACATCTTGAAATAAAAATCTAGGGCAGTGTTTTTGATATACAAATGAAAAATACCTGGATAGAAGCATCACAACATGCTCTAGAGACAGGAAGAGAAAAAAATGTCCTGGTTGAAGCAGCTGCAAAGTTAGAGGCCACAGATATTGATCTTGTTTACTGACACTTCAGAGTATGCAGCACTGTAATCAAGTGTATGTAAACAAGCAAAGTCATTTTTGAACATATAATTGGAGCAAGCTTGAACAAAATGTTTAATTCACATTTTCCCAACCTGGCAGCAAATGTGGAGCTCAGGGAAGGCATAAGTGACCTAAGCGAACTGCTAGGGCACTGAGAGGGTGTGGGGCGCAATTTTTGACATTAAGCAATAAATTAAGCATTAAGCATAAATTGTTCCCAGTCTAGCTCCCTGTAGCCCCTCTATTTACAATCATACAATCTTAGCTGAGTTCAGACATTTTTAACACTTTGTAGTTACACCACAAGTACACAGTAGTGATATTATTTCCTTAATTTCGATCAATGCAGCACTCTGTACAGTGTAAATACAATGTGTGACACAAAGATTTATAAATTGCTTCCTTCCCAGAGATCTGAATCCTTCAATATACTTGCATTTCAGCCCTATAATTAACATACTGCATTTTACATACCATGTCCAATCATTGCACAGGTCAGTACTGGGGTAATATCACTGTACTTACTGGTATAGGCTGTGTATAACATGCCTAAACATCAGTCTATATATATTATTGTACCATTGATTATTTTATAACTATTTAGTACACAAACTATGATAAACTAAAAATCAGTGCACTGGTCTGTATTAAGTAAATATTGTAACCATGATTATTTAAAACTGCACAGTATACAAACCCTGAAACGTTTAAGTTGGTTTGATACTTATACATGGTTGGCCCATCTAACCTGCATACTTCACCACCAGAACGTCAATGGAGAATATTTATTGAAAATAAGACTATCAAACAGGTATCTACCCTGCAGACTTCTTCTAACAGGCTTTTTAAGGAGAGTACACCTGGAATCAGCATTCTTAATCTCTAAATCAACATGTTTTAAATTCTACACCAGTGATTATTAAAAAAAAATTATGCCCTAATAAAAGGGATTACCCTTGGAAGAAACTAACAACAGGATAACCCTACTTTTTCATTTGAAATATTTATATTTTGGCGGAGAGGTGGGGAAAGGGAGTGGCAGGGGTGTACTGCAGGCCTCCCCCCCCCCCCGTGAGATTGGAGGCCGGGCCCCTGACCCCTTCCTCCCTCCACGATCAGCTATTTTAAACAACTGATCACGCGAATGGAGGAATAGCAATCAGCAGTTTAAAAGACCAGACCCAAATCTGGAACCGAACAGGAAGATGTATGATTTTCATACACGCCCTCAGCTGTTTAAAAAACGCTGGTCAAGGCAGGGATTGTGGGGGTGGCACAGGCGGTAGTTACGCCACTGGGGAGACACCTAGTAGGTACCCTATGTGTAACTATTTTGGTGAACATGTATACATGACCAAAACTTAAAGAGCATGTCCACCCGAATTTTTTTTTTTTTATATTGTAATCCCCATGGGCTCCCAGCCCCAACCGCATAATTTATTTTTTTAAAAAGCCCCCCAAACTCTACTTACCTCCCCTCTTTCCTCCGCCGCGCTCCCGGCCCTCTGCTTGCTAGAAAATGCAAGCAGAGGGGCGGGACCGGCAGCCGCGTCTGTGATTGGCTGAGCGGCAGCCAATCACGGACGCGGCTGCCGGCAGCTCACTTCGCCGGAGGAAAGAGGAGAGGTAAGTAAAGTTTGGGGAGCTTTCTAAAGGTAAAAATATTGCGGTTGGGGCTGGGAGCCCTTGGGGAATATACTATATAAATCATTTTATGCTAGGGGGAGGGAATCGAGAGAGGGAGGGAGAGGGAGGGAGAGGGAGGGAGAGGGAGGGGGGAGAAGAGCTGCAGTACGCATGGCAAAAATCTACCTGAGGCCAGGAAGCAGGCAGTGTCCTATATGGACCTGCTAGCCTCCTGGTGGGCAGTTTTTGGGACTTTGGGGGGGCACTACCGGAGAACCCTATGGAGCTGGGATGTGAGGTAAGGATTAAACTACACTACATGGTGGGGCCAGTAGTTGGGGGGATTATAGTTTTGGGGGTGGACATGCCCTTTAAATTAATTAAATAGAAACTTCCTCTACACGCACTCTATTTTCAATGTTCCGCAAGCTACTTTTGAGGGTTACCAAACACTTTGAGGGTTACTGAACGTAGCCTTGTATATTTGGCAATCCTCAAAAGTAGACTGGTAACCTATTAAAAGTAGCCTTTCATATTTTTGAGGCTTACGGAAAATAAAGAAAGTTCTGAATGGTTCTGACGGAACTTCAGAGCCGGGTTCGAATCGGACTGAACTTCATCTCTACTGGATAATTGGGTGGTACTACCAATATTAAATACTCCCTACAAGCTTTTACATGTTATATTAAATATTATTTTTTAGGCTTATTTAAAGTATATTGTTGAACATGTGTAGAACCAGAAATAGCCACCAATACTGCCCTTTCAGATTAATTTTAGTGTAAATGTGGTACAGGAGCGCTAGAAAATTAAACCTTCTCAAAATAATTGTTTCATTTGAAAATATGTTTGGTAATAATAATAATAAAAAAAAAATTCATATGAAAGCCTCTAAATGATTGCGCAATTTTTTCTAATCGCAGATCTAAGAGAGGAAGAACAGTTGGATGATAATGCTGTCTTTGATGACCATTTGTAGCCATAACGGTAAGTACATTCAAAACACTATGAGGGATGCACAGAAAGCATCTACCTTTAATTCCCATCCTAAAGCATACTAAGTGGTGTACCATGGGTAAGCTTGGCTTTATTAGGGATTGCAACAGATGCGCTATTGTTACTAAATATAAGAACTCACAACTTCTGCATGCACCAAACTTAAGCTGGCCATACACTGGGTTCTTTCCTTCTGACATTCCCATGACATTTGGAAAACAGGCATTTTGCAACAGACATTGCGGCCTGGTGAATGCTCCTGAAGTATCGAGAGCTAAAATAATTCATATTTAAGTTCCCAGGTCTCCCTTATAGGGCTTGATATTAATGATAATGTTTGTGGCCTTCCAATTTCTTGGAGCATCATGTGTTGGAGCATCTGCTTAAATCCCCAAGATTATGACACAGGGATTAAATTTCCTCCAAATATGAGGGAAAAACATGGCATTTTGTTTTAGATATCATGTAAGGGCAAGATCACCCCTTAAATTAAAAGTTAGATATGGGTAAATCACCCCCCAAAAGCCGATACCTATAGTTAGAAAGCTAAAAAAATAAAATGTTCTCCCTGTTACCTTTGCCTCTCAAAAGGTTTTTTTCTCCTCTCCAAGCTCTTTTACACATGCTGAGGAGTCAGCTAGGGTAATAGCATTCAGTGATTGGTTGTGATGTTTACTGTCACATCCATGACTGACAACTGCTAACTGGAAGAACCAGAACACTGAAAAAGGGGTAGCAGAACATTGGACAGCATAACAGGTTAATCTTATATCTTTCACCTTTCTAACTATTGCATATTTGGAGAGGGGGGTTGATTTACCTTTATACATTTTTCATTTGAGGGGTGGACTTGCCCTTTAAACACTTACTGGTTTGTTTTTTTATTTTAATTATTAGTTGATTTTACTACGTATCTGCAGAAGCTAATAATGCTAATAATAATGTTTTTTTTTAAATAATAAATTAATTGTACTAATACACAAGCAATTTTACTGCATTTGTTAAAGAGATCAAAATAATGATGAATAGACTTGTGAAGGTTCTCAATCATCCAGGTCATGGTATATCTGTATTTAGTTAGATCAACTGGACTTAAAGTTTAGTTCTTGAAGACGTTTCGCTAGTCATCCGACTGGCTTTCTCAATTTAGAATGACTTCTACAAGAATCTTTTGCCAGATTCTTGTAAAAGTACAATGCTGTTTTGACACCTTACCCTATAACACTTCTTAGCCACAATGCAATCACGCCTTGCATTCTGAAGGTCCTTAACACCTGGCTGTGATTTGCTAATTGGGACTTTCCAGGGTACATAATTGCCAACAGATTCTTGTACAAGTCATTCTGAATTGAGAAAGCCAGTCGGATGACTAGCAAAACGTCTTCAAGAACTAAACTTTAAGTCCAGTTGATCTAACTAAATACAACAGATAATGATGAATAAAACTGAATTGACCTATTGGTCTGAACCTCCACAACAGTCACATTTTTTAATGTGGCCCCCTTGGAAAATCAATTGCCCACACCTGGTGTAAGCAATATGTTGACATATGTATCCTCTTTATAATTCTCAGCTTCCCACAGTAGCTAGTGATACCACCTGCTTACAGTAACAGAATATCAGGTGACTGTCACTGAATAACAAATACAGATAACAGTCACACATATGAAAGCGTAAAAAGTGAATAGGGACATTGAGATAAAGTAACAACTTTTTACTTTTAATTTAGGTGCCTGCATTTGTTACTTCCAACACTTGAGAAAAACACATATTAAACTGAAATTTCTGCATTTCACTTCCAGAGGAATTCTTATGAATGGAGGCAAAATCAAATGCTTCTTGCTGATACTGTTACAAACTGAAAACATTTTACAGCTTTTCTCCAACTGGATGAACAATTTTATTTCATTTGCAAATCAGAAGATTATTATCAAAGATTGTGATTATTCATGTTAAATATAAATAAAAAGTTCTGTAATCCTATATTGATCATATTTTTTTAAGTCTTTTTGATCTAATATCAGATGCTATTGCCCAAATGAGTGAAAAAAACACGCTACACTTGCATGAATGCTTACTCCCTCAATGCTGTTACTGCATTGCTAGAGAGAGTGCAGGTACAGTAAGGTGCAGTCATATTACACCTTCCCTCTGAGTTAAGTCAAAAACTTATGGACAGGACAAGCCAAGAAACAGCTGTAAAGGCTTAAAGTTATAATAATTGAATTTGACAGTTTGGGTAAAACAAGCTAAACAAAAAAAGGCACACGCACTACATTTACTTTACAATATTATTAAAGGAACATTTGATAGTGGAAAATCAACACTAAACCTTAGTAAAAAAAACATATGTGGGGCAATGTACTGAGAGCCACAAACACAATTTAACGCCTTAAATTTATGCTAACCCATTTACATTTATGTACAAAGATTGGGAGTGAATTTAATATGTTATTTGTAGTACCTGTGGTCCTGATCTTAAAATAAAATGTGGAGTTGTAACATTATTATGTAACATTGTATCATTTTTGTTATGTTTTTTAACGCCATGCTTAGTAACACCAAAACATTTGAATAAAGTAACCATTTTTTAAGGGGCACTAAACAGGATTTATTAAGTACATAAAATCTGTATCTGTAATTCACAGGGAGGTGAGAAAGCTTATTCCCACCTGCCAGTAATAATAGACTGCCTGAGCAGAATTTTCATACATACATACATACAGATAGGCTTACACAATATATATAAAATTGGGTTATTGTACATTCATACTATAGTGCAACTAAAGACCAAATAAAGAGTACATACAAATGAAACAATTCTAGTGCACAAACAATTCTAATTAACCTGCTGTCTCTTCTGCACATGCTCAAGCTTATAAAAAGCTTATTGAGCAAAGGGAGGAGGCAGATACCTTTGCCAGAACAGAAGAGAACGTATCATTTAATATCTGGTTACAAATACATGTAATAATATTCTATATTATAGTATGGCATAGTATTTCAGGTTGAATAAAGACACATGTCCATCTAGTACAACCTACTCAGCAATACCCACATTTCCTTCTTGACTCCAAGTTTCCTTCCTTAATCCAGCAGCCTCTCACACCCCATCTCTCCACCCCCTGCTACACACCCCTTTCCCAGCAGCCCCTGGCACCCCAACAAACACAGTGCACTGCTTTTGCCATTTTCACCACCCCAAACTTGCAGATTATAAACAGCCAAACTGAGCTGTAATGACGGTGGTCAGCTGAAGGCGTTTGTGCTGATAATGACTTTTACCCGATGGTTATCGCTGCTTTTCAAATAGTGCTACAAATAGTGCTAAATCTAATTTTACAGTGGCGAAGAGTTAACAGGTCTTTTTAAGGGCATGTACACCCTTTTGTCCACCCCCAACCTGAAAAAAACCTCCCTGAATGTTATCGTGATTTCTCTGATGTGTTCTGTAAAAAGCAATCGATCTTCTTTCTGGTACTATGCCTCCTCGGGGACGCACATACCCACTGTCTCCCTCAGAAACTCTAGCCATGAAAGAGTACATTACTGAACATTTGTCTAGGGGTTTCATACAACCTTCCACTTACCGGCTGGGTTCTTTTTTGTCGAAAAAAAAGACGGAGGTTTACGACCCTGCATCGACTACCGTGGGTTGAATAAAATCACTATAAGGGCTAGGCCACACTGAAACGCAAACGCAAACGCAATCGCAATCACATGCGATTTCATGTGCGATTTTTTTGCGTTTGCGCTTGCGATTTCTTCAATAAGTATAGGAAATCGCATGCGATTGCGATTAAAAATGCAGAACGCAAAACGCAAACGCATCGAAAAACGCGCTTTTTTTGCGTTGACGCGTTTTCAATAATTTTGAAAAATCGCAAACGCAAGCGCAAACGCAAAAAAAACGCAGCAGTGTGGCCTAGCCCTAAAGAATCGTTATCCTCTCCCTCTCATCTCTGAGCTATTTGACCAGATAAAAGGGGCTAAACTATTTACCAAACTGGATCCTCGGGGGGCATACAATCTGATCCGTATACGCCAAGGTGACGAGTGGAAGACCGCCTTTAACACCAGGGACGGTCACTACGAATATCTCGTAATGCCCTTTGGCCTTTGTAATGCTCCAGCGGTGTTCCAAGAATTCATAAATGACATTTTCCGGGATATGTTGGGTATCTCTGTAGTAGTATATCTCGATGACATTTTAATCTTTTCTCATGATCTGCCCTCACACCGCATCCATGTTAAACAGGTGTTACTACGTCTGAGAGAGAATAGCCTATATGCCAAACTGGAAAAGTGTCTGTTTGAGTGTTCACAAGTACCCTTCCTGGTCTACATCGTATCTGCACAAGGGTTCCAGATGTTAAAGTTTCGGCCATTCAAGATTGGTCTCTTCCTATGGGAACCAAAGCTATTCAAAGGTTCATTGGGTTTGCCAATTACTACAGACAATTCATTCAGGGGTTCTCGTCAATAATTTCTCCGATATTAGCCCTCATCAGTAAAGGTGGTAAGCCTCATTCATGGACCCCTGCAGCCCTCGAAGCCTTCAAACGACTCAAGGAGGCCTTTGCTGATGCTCCTGTTCTAGTACATCCAGATCCTAGTCTTCCCTTCTAAATCGAAGTTGATGCCTCAGACTTGGGCGCTGGAGCCGTCCTTTCCCAGAGACAAGGCCCTAAAAGGAAACTCCATCCCTGTGCTTATTTCTCTAAGAAGTTTCTACCCAACGAGCGGAACTATGATGTTGGGAATAGGGAACTTCTTGCCACAAACTGGCACTCGAGGAGTGGGTCATCTATTGGAAGGCACATCTTGTACCTATCACCATCCTTACCGACCATAAAAATCTCGAATACATCCAGAATCTCAAAGGTTAAATCCCGTCAAGCACGGTGGTCTTTATTCTTTTCCCGATTCAACTTTGTTATCACTTACCAACCTGGTTCCAAAAACAAGAAAGCTGATGCCCTGTCCTGCATTTGTTGCTTCCGACGTATTAATGAAGATAAGGGCTCCATTATACCAACCACTAAAATCTTGGCCTCTATATCTCCTCAACTTTGTTCCAAGATCCAACCGCACAAGATTCTGCTCCCCAGACACACCCTCTGGCAAAATCTTTGTTCCTGTTTCATTTCGGAAAGCTATCCTTCTTCATCTCACTGTTCCAAGCAAGCCGGGCATCCCGGGTTACAAAACTTTTAATATTCTTGCCCGTTCCCTTTGGTGGCCCAAAATGAGAAAGATGTTAAGAACTTTGTTCAAGCGTGTACCAGCTGTGCTCAATCCGTCTTCTAGAGCCCTCCCCGGTGGTCTTCTTCAACCCCTCCCATTCCGTCCAACATTGGACCCATCTATCCATGACTTTATTGTTGAACTTCCACCTTCCAAGAAAAACACGTTTATATGGGTGACAGTAGACCGCTTCAGCAAAATGGCCCATTTGTACCCCTCCCACAAACTACCATCCTCAACGGGTTCGCAACTATTTATTTCACATATCTTCCGCTTTCATGGACTCCCTTCTGAAATTGTATCTGACAGGGGTTCTCAATTTGTTTCCAAATTTTGGAGGACTTGTAAGTCCATGAACATCAAGTTACAGTTCTCCTCGGCTTACCACCCACAGTCCAATGGGTCTACTTGAACGCACTAACCAGTCTTTGGAACAATATCTTCGTTGTTCATTTCCTATACTCAGGATGATTGGGCCGACCTTCTGCCTTGGGCTGGTTCGCCCATAACAATTCACCTCATACTTCTACTAGGAAATGGGGCCTGTGGTTTGGACCTGACAAAAGGAAGTTTCCTGTGAGTGAAACGAACTTGTGAGTGGCCCTTTCTCTTAAGGACCTTGCTAGGGTTCGGCATGTGGTGATCGTGTAGACAGATTATTGGGTGTGGGCCGGGTGTGACCCGGCGGTCTTGGTTCACATTGGTGCCAATCATCCAGATAAGTGTATGGTGTTCTCAAATTGAGTCTTACATGCTAATATATGCTTTTGTTTTTCAGTGATGGAGGGCTGCATCTATACTAGGCACTTTATATTTATATTTATACTATTTTATATCCATATTTATGAGTCAGGGTGCTCTGTTTTTTATTTGTTTGTATATAGTGATTTTTTTAAATGTTTTTAACTTTATTCGTACATATTATACCCCAGTCTATCTTTACAATAAAGGGTTGTATATAGTTTGTATTTTTGTGTGCAGTACCTTCTTTCTCTTGATTTGATGTCACATTGGTGCCAATGACAAAGTTAGAGGTGGAGGTGAGGTCCTTAAACATGATTTCCGAGAACTGGGGGCCAAAATAAAAGCAAGGACCTCCAGGGTAGTGTTTTCAGAAATACTACCGCAGCCACGTGCTAAGCCAGGGAGACAGCGGGAGCTTAGGAGCATTAATGCGTGGTTGTAAAAAGAAGGGTTTGAGTTTATTGAGAACTGGGCAGACTTTGCTGTCGGCTACAGCTCTTTAGTAGGGATGGGTTGCACCTCACTGATGGTGGTGCAGCTGTTTTAGGAGAAGATGGCTAGAGGGTTGGAGGAGATTTTAAACTAGGTTTGGGGGTGAGTGTATTAGCAGTCTCACTGGGATAGATTTCCAGGAGGAAAGCAGGGTGTAGATAGCCAGTGGTGGGTGCAAAGGGGGTGGGGCTAGCATAGGGATAGGGAGGAATGTGTACAAAGTGTACAAATAAATTACAGGATCATAATTTAAATGTATGTTTGCAAATGCGAGAATCCTGGCTGACAAAATGGGCGAATTGGAAATGATGGCATTGAATGAAAAGTATGATGTAATAGGTATAGCAGAAACGTGGTTGACAGTTCTCACGACTGGCTGTAAATATAGATGGATAGCCTTGTTTAGCAGGCAAGAAAAAAAGGAAAGGGGGAGGAGTATGTGTTTATGTTAAAAAAGAATTGAGAAGCCAAATTTAAAAGAGAGATAACTGGTGATATGGATGATAAAGTGAGGCAATATGGGTGGAATTAGCAACAGGAAGGGGGTAATGTCATTGTTGGTGTCTGCTATAGCCGCCAAATGCTCAGGAAGGAGGTGAGTCAACTTCATATGCAGTTGGCAAGGGCTGCAAGTTTGGGGAGTGTGTCATTATGGGGGACTTCAATTACCCTGACATGATTGGTGTGGGTGGAACTGCCACACAGAAAAAGGCGACGAGTTCCTGAATTTGCTGCAGATAATTTTCTCTCACAGGTGGTGTGAGGTTCCTACTAGAAAAGGAGCTCTGTTGGATCTGGTAATATCTAACATTGTGGAGCGCATTATAGATATAAAGGTAACTGGAGGCTTAGGGAAAGTGACCATGAAATAGTGGCATTTGGACTTTGTTATCGAAAGAAAGTGCGCTGGGTTAACAAAGACTTTAATTTCAGGAAAGCAATTTTCCCAGGTTAAAAGCAGCTCTTCAGAATGTCAACTGGGATAATGTATTATCAGGTAAAGGTACTGAACAGAAGTGGACTGTGTTCAAGGGATTTTAAGCCAGTTCACATCTAAATTTATACCCTTGGGAAATAAATGTAAAAAAAAATAATCCGCGCCCATGTGGCTGAATTCTGATGTAAAGGGCAAATGGTAAGGAAGAAAAAGGCATTAAAACCTTTAAGCGAGGAAGTATATTAAAGTAAGAAGATGAGGACTGAGAATGTGGCACCATTAATTAATGGGGATAAGTTAGTTATCGAGGATGGCGATAAGCAAAATGTCTTGAATAATTTTTTTCCCTCTGTGTATACACTATAGAAGATCCAAGTACAGATATCATAGAGTATAGTAGCAATAAAGGTATACAAGATTCAAGTTCACTTTGGTTAACCGAGATATGGTACAGAAAGAACTAATAAGGTTAATATTATAATTATTAAAATACATCCTCGGGTACTTAGGAGCTAAGTTCAGTTTTATCTAGGCCATTGTTTCTTATTTTTGCTGATTCCCTCATGTCCGTTGGTGTGCCTCTGGATTGGAAAAAGGCTGGTTTTATTCCAATATTCAAAAAGGGTAGTCGTTCACAGGCCGGTAATTACAGGCCTGTAAGTTTAACTTCAGTGGTGGGGATCCTGGAAAGTTTAATAAGGGAACATGTTCTAGAGTATGTTTCAAGGACTGACATTTAGTAGTAACCAGCGTGGATTTAGGAGGAATAGATCTTGTCAAACTAACTTGCTTGGCTTTTATGAGGAAGTAAGTAGAAATTTAGACTCTGGTATAGCAGTAGATGTAGTTTACTTGGATTTTGCAAAGCTTTTGATACAGTCCCCCATAGGCGACTAATGAATAGCTAAGGTCTGTTTGTTCTGGGGAGTCACTTTGTACATGGATAGAAAATTGGTTAATGAATAGGATGCAGAGAGTAGTTGTTAATGGGCTTCATCATTATGGACTAAAGTGCTAAGTGGGGTGCCACAGTTCTGTGTTGGGGCCGCTTCTATTTAATCTATATTAATGATTTGGAAGTGGTATTGTCAGCAAGGTTTCTGTGTTTGCTGACGACACAAAACTTTGTCGACCATTAAAAACTTCAGAGGATGGGCAATCGTTGCAAGGGGATCTAGATAGATTATCACTTGGGCTGCTAAGTGGCAGATGAATTCAATGTTGATAAATGTAAGGTGATGCATTTTGGACTTAAAAATACTTGTGCTACTTATACTGTAAATGGCTCTGTGTTAAGTGAATCCCTGTTGAAAGGGATCTTGGAGTTTTGGTGGATAACAAACTTAAAGGTAGCAAGCAGTGCCAGGCGGCACCAGCCAAGCCAGCATGGTATGTCTTTTATAAAGAGAGGTATGGATTCAAGGGAGGAAAATGTAATTCTCCCTCTTTACAAAGCATTGGTAAGGCCTCATTTGGAATATGCAGTGCAATTTGGAATCCTGTGTACAAAAAGGACATCTTGAAATGGAAGGGTTCAGAGAAGGGCAACTAAATTAATAAGGGGATTGGGGAGCTTGAATATGAAGAGAACGGAAAGTTACAATTATGTACGCTGGAGAAAAGGCGCTTGCG
Source organism: Hymenochirus boettgeri (assembly GCA_019447015.1). Taxonomy (NCBI): domain Eukaryota; kingdom Metazoa; phylum Chordata; class Amphibia; order Anura; family Pipidae; genus Hymenochirus; species Hymenochirus boettgeri. The sequence goes on from CM033472.1 coordinate 64,626,561, forward strand.
TGGGGATATGATTACTGTGTAAAATACATTAACGGGCCATACAATAAACTATCTGGGGCATTGTTCACCAATAGAACATGTCAAAGGACACGAGGACATCCCTTTAGACTTGAAGAAAAAAGGTTTAGGCTTCAAGCTTGGAAAGTGTTTTTCACTGTAGAACGGTAAAGCTATGGAACTGTCTTCCAGTGGACGTTGTAATGGCAGGTTCTTGGTCAGTTTAAAAAAAAAAGCTGGATGAGTTTCTGCAAACAAGGAATGTTGCAAGTTACTGGTATTGATACATAAAGTAGAGTTGATCCAGGAAATTTCCGATTGCCACTTGGAGTCAGGAAGGAATTTTTTCCCCCTTCATAAATTTGGTGGGTTTTTTTTGCCTTCCTCTGGATCAACAGTTAGGCAGGAAATGAGGATATTGCTAGATGGGTTGGACTGGATGGACGTATGTCTTTATTCACCCTCAAATACTATACTATACTAAATCTCCTTTTTTGTGTGTGTTTGGGAACGAATCCTAGATGTTTTCCTCAGGATTTTCTTTTCACACAAGTACCTGCTGCCAATGACTCAGCGGCCCAGATGACCGCTATCTGGCATGCTACAGAAGTCAGCCTTCAGAAATCTGCTTTGGTACAAAAAACTGCAGCAGATAGGAGACGTAGAGAACCCCTAGCTTATTCTGTTGGGATAAAGTGTGGCTCTCCTCTGCTCATATTAACCTACGTTTCCTTCCTCTAAACTGGACCCAAATTTATTGGTCCTTTTCCTATCCTGGAATTAATCGGTCCAGTGGCTGTTCGCCTCCAACTGCCTTCCAGCATGCGGATTCCTAATGTGTTTCATATTTCCCTCATCAAGCCATTGCTCTAATCAGTATCCACATCTTTACTACCTCTAGTTCCAATTTCCGTTGATGGTCAGCAGAGTTTAGAAAATCTTGGACTCTAGATTCTGGAGGAGGTCTCTTCAGTATTTGGTCCACTGGAAAGGATTCAGTCCGAAGAAAGAGCTTGGATTAAACATGCTGATGTGCACGCTCCTCGTCTAGTCAGAGCTTTCCATAGGAGTTTTCCAGGAAACCTGGCCCGTTGGGTCCTGTTGCCCCCGTAGGGGGGGTACTGTCACAACTTACCTGCCGCTCCACTTCCGGTGGGCGGCGTCCTCCTGGGCCCGGCGCCCGATAGTAGCATTAGCTACCCTGGCTCCTTACTCACCTGCCTGGATCCTGCTCCGCTCCTGCTCCTATACTTACCTTGCCTGCCTCCAGTGACTACCTTACCTGTATCCTGTACTTACCTTGCCAGTATCCAGTACTTACCTTGCCTGTCTCCAGTGACCACCTTACCTGTATCCTGTACTTACCTTGCCAGTATCCAGTACTTACCTTGCCTGCCTCCAGTGACCACCTTACCTGTATCCTGTACTTACCTTGCCAGTATCCAGTACTTACCAGCCAGTATCCTGTACTTACCTTGCCAGTATCCAGTACTTACCTTGCCTGCCTCCAGTGACCACCTTGCCAGTATCCAGTACTTACCTTGCCAGTATCCAGTACTTACCTTGCCGGTCTCCAGTGACTACCTTGCCTGTATCCAGTTTCCGTCTACTCACCTCATCTGTATCCAGTTACCTACCTTACCTGTATCCAGTATCCGCCTTCAGTTCCCAGCACACCTTGCTCCTGTTTCCAGCCTACAGTTCCACAGCCCCTGTATCCCGCACCTTCCGGACTATCACCTCCTATTAAAGTGTACTGTGAGTACCGGCCGTCCGGCCATTTGTTACACTACACAGCCTTCTGCTTGCATGAAACTGCAAGCAGGGGGCCGGACTGGCAGCCACATCCTGTATTGGCTGAGAGGCAGCCAATCACGGACATGGCTTTTGGCTGTACAAACACATGGGAAACAGGCAAAGTAAGTATAATCAGGAGAGTTTTTCTGCAAATAACTATAGTGTTCATTTCATACCATACCCTGCAACTCTGCACCATGTTGCTTCTTAGAGAATGCTTTTTGAAGAAAACATATGTGCTGTGCAGGACATTTCTCTATTGTAAAGGTTAGTTGTTGGAGTTATGTTATAACATGGGACACACAAAACAAGTGCCGAAGGCTAGACCCCACTAGTACATATCTCACACTTTTCAATATCCAATACAGAACATGAGTGGAATTGCACCAATGCGTGCTTGCTTTTGTGCGTTTACCACTTTCCCACTGTTTGTAGTGTCCCCTCACCCATAGACCTTAAAATTTCCCAGAAGAGTTGTTTGTTCAACTACCTAGTAGAAAGAAACTATAACTATATTTTTAAATATCCAGTTCAAACACAGACTTGCAAGCTTTTTCTTTTAAAATCCATAACCACAGTTAATTGCACATGAAAGTGCGTTACTATTTCTAATCTATACAAAATAGACATAAGTTTGCTATTTATCCTCATTCGCTAAGCATGGCTATTGGGCATGTGCCATACCCAGCTGATGTCCCTCTGAGTAGGTGTATTATGTATCATGCACTTTCAGGGCTATCCAAAAAAGTTCGCTGGGTAGGTCTTTGGAGTCACGCTAAGCGATTCGCTACCACTTAGCATGACTTAACTCCATGTTATTGCCAGATAAATATGATTTTTCCATATTAAATTCACACTAAATGGGTTAGCCAAAGTATCTCTCTGTAAATAGGCCCCTTTGTAACTATCAATGACATTTTTTAAATATCAGAAATACCAATGAAAAAATCTATATCCAAAACTGGATTTGGGTGGTCTGGATTTTAATTAAGATAGATTTCATAGAAGGGAGGAACTGATTAACTTGATATAGCAGTGGAGATGGATACCTTTTTAAATTATTCAGGTCATTACATAGTCAATAATGTTTCTGAATTGTACAAACAGGTTTATAACATACAACAGCCATTTTTTTGTAGTGTATGTACATTTAGTAAAAAGCAATCATACTGTAATAGCAATTCTTTTATATGGGAAAAGGGTGAAATGCCGAGCTTGGTTGTTATCTTCCCAGAGTTTAACAGGATTGCAGTTGCTGGCATTTAATCAGGAAATTGTTTTGCTCAAATGCTTCACTTTGAACTTTCAAGGTCAGATTTTCTAAATTGTGATCACGATGAGTAAAATCCCCATATTACTGCAGTGTTGTAGAATATAGTACATAGTATTAAGGTTGAACAAGACACTCGTCCATCAAGTCCAACCCATTCCCTTTTTTTTTATTTTTTTTTTTAACCCTACCTAACAGTTGATCCAGAGGAAGGTAAAAAACCCCAGCTAAAAAAGGGGGAAAAAAATTCCTTCCTGACTCCAAACGGCAATCGAAGTATCCCTGGATCAACCAGATCTATATGCATTAATACCAGTAATTCTCAATATTTTTTATTTTAGAAACTTATCCAGGCCTTTTTTAAAGTTATTCAATGAACTTGCCATTACCACCTCGCTGAAGACAGTTCCACAGTTTCACACCGTTCTCACTGTAAAGAAACCTCTCCTAACTTGAAGATGAAACTTTTTCTTCCAACCTTAAAGGATGTCCATGAGTCCCTGATATGACCTATTAGTGAACAATGCACCAGAGAGTTCACTGTATGGGCCATTATATATTTGTATAAGGTTATCATGTCCCCACGCAACCGCCGCTTCTCCATGTAAACAGCCCTAACTTGTCTAATCTGCCTGCATATTCAAGCCCCTCCATTCCCCTTATTAATTTAGTTGCCCTTCTCTGAACTGCCTCAATTTCCAAGATGTCCCTTTTGTATATGGGATTCCAAAACTGCACCGCATATTCCAAATGTGGCCTTACCAGTGCCTTGTAAAGAGGGAGAATAATATTTTTCTCTCTTGATTCCATTCCCCTCTTTATACAAGACAATATCTTGCTAGCTCTAGCCGTTGCTACCTGGCATTGTTTGCTACAGCTAAGTCTGTTATCTACCAGAACCCCCAAATCTTTTTCCATTTCAGATGCACTTAACACAGAGTTATTTATGGTGTAGGTGGCACGGATTATTAAATCCCAAATGCACACCCTTACATTTATCAACATTGAATCTCATCTGCCATTCTGCTGCCCATTTTGATAATCTATCTAGGTCTGCTTGCAGCACTGCACATCATTGGAAGTTTCCAAAGCTCTGCAAAATTTGTGTCATCAGCAAACACAGAGACCTTGCTCTCAATGCCCCCTTCTAGTCATTTATAAACAGATTAAACAGAAGCGGCCCCAGTACAGAACCCTGAGGAACTCCGCTTAGAACTTTAGCCCACATAGATGTAGCTCCATAACCACCACTCTCTGTTTGCGGTCCAATACCAGTTCTCTATCATGAACAAATTTTTCTTCAAGGCCAACAGTCCTCAGTTTATACATTATATATATATAATAATAATATATTTATATATATAAATATACCACATCCACAGCTGTGCCTGAATCTAACTTCTTACTCACTTCTTCATAAAAACCAATTAAATTGTCTGGCATGATCTATTTCTCATAAATCCATGCTGACTACTACTAATAAGATGATCTCTGGAGACAAAGTCAGGATATGATCCCTTAACAAAGTTTCCATCACCTTCCCTACCAGTATGTTAGACTTACAGGTCTATAGTTACCAGGCTGTGGACGACTACCTTTTTTGAATATGGTATTACATTGGCTTTTTTCCAATCCAGCGGCACATCCCCAGACAAAAGCGAATCGAAAAGATGAGAAACAGTGGTCTTGCTAGAACTGAACTAAGCTCTTTTGAAATCCTAGGATGCAATCCATCTGGTCCTGGCGCTTTATTGATATTACTTTGTCTAATTGATTCCGTACCATATCCTCTGTTATCCAATGTGAAAACTCTTCATTTCCTCCCTGCACATTGTTACAATCCCTACTGTAGATTCCAACAGTAAAAACCGATGTAAAAAAACGGTTTGCAGATTAGCCTTTTCGGCACTCCTCTACAACCACCTCAGCTCCATTATTTAATGGTCCCCATTCTCAGTCCTCATTTTTTTACCATTAAATACTAGAATGTTTAGAGTACCTGTTTTAGGCTGAGGCCACACTGCAACGCACAGGAATTGCGCACACTATCGTGAGCGTTATCCACAATTGTGTGCGCGATTCTTGTGCAGTTTGCGTTTTGCGCATGCGATTTTGACATTTTCCGTTGGAAACGCATGCGTTAACGCCCAAAAATGGTGAACCATGCATTACCGAAATGTGAACGGACACGCAATCGCATGCGCATCGGAATCATGGGAATTTTTGCGTTCCCACAATTTCCATTTTAGCGAAATCGCAACGCGCGAAAAACGCACTAGCGTGGCCTAGCCCTTAGGGAATACAGACAAGGACATATATTCTTAACTTTAAGGCTTATTTTTATAATTGCAAATGAATTCCTTTTGTTAATTACCTAGCATATTTTATTAAAATGTGTAGTTAAGTCCTCTCCATCGCAAAGTGCCCTATGTAAACTCTAAAGATAAAAAGGACATTATAATATTAACAAAAAATAAAAATGCTGATTCTATGCTGATTCTATTAAATGTTGTTTAAAAATTTTGTCTTCTTTTTTTATTGTGCTATGAATGTATGCTGTTTTAGTGTATCATTTCTAGATGACCCCATGTGTAAGGTAAGGGTTCACATTTCACTTTAGGAGAGGGCAGGGTGTGGGTGGGGTGGATGGAAAGTGGGTAAGTGCAGAGAGGCAGAGTTAGGGCTTTTCGGCTGAGACTGGGCATTCGGGACGGGGCTGCCAAGGCCAATCTTATTTTAAAGGGGTTTTAAACTATTTTACAGCCAAACAAATGTAAAAAAAATATCTTCACACCCATGTGGCTTAAATTCTGATTTTAAGACGGAAATGGAAAGGAAGAAAATGACATTTAAAAGTCAGAAATTGGATAAAAAGCCACACTGAAAGTGATCATAAGCTCTAGTGTGGCCTACCCAAATGAACTATAAAAACTGTAACAAGGATTGTAAAAACAATTGGGCTAGCTAAAATAAATCATGCAAGACTAACCCAAACAATTTTTAAAGTATATTAATAGTAAGAAGATGAGGACTGATAATGTGTCCATATGATGGGTATAAGATAGTTACAGAGGATGCCAATAAACATCTTAAAGGATAAGTACACTGTAAAAACTAGTTAAGAGTAATTGGAAGCTGCAGCTTTAACAAATCATCTCCCCTTTTTTGTTTCTAGGTCCCTTCTGAGCCTACCGGCACTAATGTAAAGTTCCTGACATCTTGGATCTTTATTGTAGTCTTCTTAGCTCTGCCACCAATATACTTCCTGGATCTCCTCCTTGTGTAGTCTAAAAATGCACAGTCAGTTTGCTCTGTGCACACGTGCCCCCGCCGGTCCAAAAATGCATGGTCAGTTTGCTGTGTGCACTGTGCCGTGCTTTACAAGCATTTAAAATCTCTTTGGGTCCTAGGGAATTAAGTTCGGTTTTATCCAAGCCATTGCTTCTTATTTTTCTCTGTCCGTAAACGTGCCTCTGGATTGAAAAAAAAGCTGATGTAATTCCATTTTCAAACTAGAAAGGGAAAGTTTAAGTATAAACTTTGAATTTGGCTGTGAAGGGCTGCATTTTGGAAGGGAATATGTGTGTTTTCTGCAGATATTAAAACTCATAATGAAATGATGAGTTTGTAGTGAACGCTTGTTTGGGACAAAAAAAAGTTTGTGTGTACCCAGCCCAAAGTGGTGCTAATTTTGTCCAATCAATCAGAAGCTAACATCTGATTGGTTAGGGCAAAATTAGCACCATTTTCATGATAAGAACTTTTATTGAATCTCTCTGTATCTTTTTGATGATTGGTCAAAATTTGTTTTTTTGACTTTAGTACCTTTAAGTATGGCTGCTGCACAGTAATGGATAAGTAGATCAGTAGGTGTGTGTGTACCTGTGTCCGGTTGGGGGTTAAAAAAACAAACTTTTTTGAGATGTTTTTTTTTACTTTAGTTACCCTTAGGTATGGCTGCAACAGTAATGGAGGGGTAGGTCAGTAGGTGTATGTAACTGTGCCACATGGGGGTTAAAAAAACAAACCTTTTTATTATTAATCAAAATTAATTTTTTTGACTTTAGTTACCCTTTAAGTATGGCTGCCACAGTAATGGAAATTAAATCAGTAGGTGTGTGTACCTGGGTCTGGTTAAGGGGGTATGTCTTTTTTGTGTTTACAACCATAAAACTATATTTATTGAGGATAAATCTAAATTAGTTTTTTTGACTTTAGTTACCTTTAAGTACCATAATGAATTAGTAGATTAGTAGGCGTGTGTACCTGGGTCTGGTTGAGGGGGTATGTCTTTTTTTGTGTTTACAACCAAAAACTATCTTTTATTGAGATAAATCTAATTTTTTTTTTTTTACTTTAGTTACCCTTTAGGTATTGTAGTGAACGCTTGTTTGGGACAAAAAAAACGTTTGTGTGTACCCAGCCCAAAGTGTGTAATTTTGATCCAATCAATCAGAAAGCTAACATCTGATTGGTTAGGGCAAAATTAGCACCATTTTCAATGATAAGAACTTTTATTGAATCTCTCTGTATCTTTTGATGATGGTCAAAATTTGTTTTTTTGACTTTAGTTACCTTTAAGTATGGCTGCCACAGTAATGGATAAGTAGATCAGTAGGTGTGTGTACCTGTGTCCGGTTGGGGGTAAAAAAAACAAACTTTTTTGATGATTGGTTTTTTTGACTTTAGTTACCCTTTAGGTATGGCTGCAACGTAATGGAGGGGTAGTCAGTAGGTGTATGTAACTGTGCCACATGGGGGTTAAAAAAACAAACCTTTTTTATTATTAATCAAAATTAATTTTTTGACTTTAGTTACCCTTTAAGTATGCTGCCACAGTAATGGATAATTAAATCAGTAGGTGTGTGTACCTGGGTCTGGTTAAGGGGGTATGTCTTTTTTGTTTTACAACCATAAAACTATATTTATTGAGGATAAATCTAAATTAGTTTTTTTGACTTTAGTTACCCTTTAAGTACCATAATGAATTAGTAGATTAGTAGGTGTGTGTACCTGGGTCTGGTTGAGGGGTATGTCTTTTTTTGTGTTTACAACCATAAAACTATCTTTTATTGAATAAAATCTAATTTTTTTTTTTTTTACTTTAGTTACCCTTTAATATGGCTGCCACAGTAATGGATAAGTAGATCAGTAGGTGTGTGTACCTGGGTCTGGTTGAGGGGGTATGTCTTTTTTGTGTTTATAACCATAAAACTATCTTTTATTGAAGATAAATCTAAATTAGTTTTTTTGACTTTAGTTACCCTTTAAGTACCATAATGAATTAGTAGATTAGTAGGTGTGTGTACCTGGGTCTGGTTGAGGGGGTGTATCTTTTTTGTGTTTACAACCATAAAACTATCTTTTATTGAGAATAAATCTAAATTTGTTTTTTTTACTTTAGTTACCCTTTAAGTATGGCTGCCACAGTAATGGATAAGTAATCAGTAGGTGTGTGTACTGGGTCTGGTTGAGGGGGTATGTCTTTTTGTGTTTATAACCATAAAACTATCTTTTATTGAAGATAAATCTAAATTAGTTTTTTTGACTTTAGTTACCCTTTAAATATGGCTTCCATGGGAATGGAAAGGTAGGTCAGTAGGTGGGTGTACCTGGGTCTGTGTGGGGTTGGAGGTATCACCATTTGTATTTATGACCATGAAAAAAACTGTTTTGAAATATCCACATTTGAGGATTATTACCATTATAGTCTATGGGAAAAAATGTCCGGAAATTCGCCGATAACGTCGTAACGCTTCCGCGGATTCCTTAGCTAGAAGATAGCACACTTCTCCTATATGCCCGCATGTCTGTACCGAATTTCATGTCTCTAGCTCAAAAACTGTTGGAGGAGATACGGTCCAAAAAACCGGAAGAATAAAACGGAAGAAAAAAGAAGAAGAAGAAGAAGAAATAGAAAAAGAACAGTAATTTGGCTTTTTCAAGCCAAATTAATTAAAAGATACACAGCCTGGCAATTACAGATCTGCAAGTTTAACTTCAGTGTGGGGAAGATAATGGATAGTTTGAAACAAGTATGTTTCAAGCACTGGATTTATGAGGTATAGATCTTTTTAACAACAAACTTGCTTGGTTTTTATGAGGAAGTCAGTAAGAATTTGTATGTTGATAAATGTAAGAGGTTGGGCTTAAAATTTGTTGTGCTGCTCATTCTAAAAATGAGTCTGTGTTAATTGCATCTCTAATGGAAAGGATTTTGGAGTTTTGGTGGATAAAAAATGTAGCAAGGCAACAATAGCTAAAGCCAGCAAGATATTTACTTTTATAAAGAAGGGTTTGAGAGAGAAATTATTATTCTCCCTCTTTGTAAGCACTGGTAAGGCCTCGTTTACAATTGCAGTGCAGTTTTGGAATCCTGTTGAAAAAGGACATCTTGGAAATGGAAATTGTTCAGAGAAGGGCAACTAAATAATAAGGGGTCTGGGGAGTTTAAATATGAAGTTACATTAGATATTACATTTATGCACACAGTATGGGGATATTCACTGTTCATAATAACTTTGCAACTTTCTATATGCTTCCTAAAATACACAAAGAAGGTAACCCTGGAAGGCCTATAGTATCTGTGGTTGGCACTCTGACTGAGGGCATATCAGGCTGGCTCGAGCAGATCTGTTGTAAGGAACCAACAAGCTAATTACAAGACACAGCTGATCTGCTTACAAACTTGCAGGTATAGAGCCACTCCCAGAGGGCACCTGTTGGCAACAATGGATGTGGAATCACTTTATACAAACATCCATACAGATGGTATAGCCGCCTTCAAAGAATTTCTGGAAAGGAGGGCCTACCATCTCACGCAGTTATACAACTGATTGAGTTTACCTACACTACTTCGGGCAAGAAATGTATCTACAGAAGATGGGAACCGGTATGCGTACACGTTTGCACCCCAATATGCCAATCTTTTCATGGCTAACTAGAAAAGGACTTTCTCTCCACCTTAACACCAAGCCTCTGACATACTTCTGCTACAAGATGACATATTCATAATCTGGACAGGTACTGAATAAGAATTCAAAAACAAGAAGACAAACAATTTAATGACTTTCACCAATCTATCAATTTAAACTGAACTACTCCCCTACTCACATTCATTTCTTGATACTACTATTTAAATCAGGGAAAATTATTTACAAACCACTATATATCGAAAGCCGATAGATAAACCATCTTATCTAATGTATGATAGCTTTCACCCTGACCACACTAAACACTACCAGGCTCTACAATATAATCGATATATTTCTGATGCTATGAAAAGGGACCACCACCTAAAAGACTCAAAGCGACTTCATTAACAGGGCTACAACCCAAGGATTGTGATCATAACATCCATTCACCCACCAGGATTCCCAGAAGTCAACTTCTGCAATACAAAAAAACCCAGAAACAAATTGAATCCCTCTAGTTCCACATACAATCCCCAACTATAGACCCTCAGAAAAATAGGATCTACAATGTACACTTCACAAGGATGAGAGGCTCCAAAACATATTCCCAGACCCACCACTTCTGGCATTCAGCGCCCCCCAAATCTAAAGAATAATAACAAGAAGCGCCTCAATACGACCCAACAAAAATGGAAAAAACAATGCAAATCCTGCCCACACATCTGTAATTCAGACAAAATAGATCTCAGGTACATTACAGGAATACAGCATCCATGGCCAGTACAATTGTTCTTCATCCAACGTGGTGTATTTAATACAGTGCACTAGATGCCCAACAGGAGGGCTGTATATAGGAGAGACTGGCCAAAGCCTGAGAAAGAGGAATACACACCACCACTTTACTATAACAAATAAAAACTGGACACACCAGTAGGGAACCATTTTAACAGCCCTCATCACTCCATAAACAATCTAAGAATCTAGGTCCTTAAGTGATATTTTAAAACAGAGAATGAAAGGAAGTATGGGAGTACCTGAACCGCCTGCACCAAGCAGAAATATAAACATCTGTAGAGACACTGGGCGAGTTAATACATGGTATTCCTTTTATTTCACACTTCAGTAACTTACCACTTCAGTAACTTACCACTATTTATATCAGCTACTTTGATCCACAGTATCTGTACCTTATCTGTTTGTCCCGCAGTCCCCTTTTATATATGGCTTAGTTACACCTTCACACAGATATTCCTTTTTTTCGGTTATTTGATCTATGAGCTGAATGTTGTATATATAGCAGAGAGCACCAACCTTCTTTGTAATCAGCTTGAAAAAGGAACTACAATGTTTTTCAAGCTTGCTATGATTATCTTAGTTAGCCAATAAAGGTATCACCTTTATACTACTTTTTTATTTCAAAAGGGTTACCCTGAAAACATCTGTTTCTAAGCTGGGTACACACCAGCCAATATTTTCGGTGCTGTGTGGGGTGGGCGGCCGCGACCGACATCGATCGTTTGTTTGTCCGGAACGGACGGACGAATGACGATCGGACGCGTCGGAAAATTCCAATCGATCGTGCAGTTTCCTATGGGGCCGCACAATCGTTTGCAAATTCGACCGATGATATTTGTCCCGGCCGAGTTCTCACTCGTAACGATCACTCGGTCAGGACAAATAGTCCCGGCCATGTGTACCCAGCCTAAAAGCTCGGATTCGTCCTAGTATAACGATACCAGACATATATATATATAACAAAACAAGTCTTATAAATTAATACTTAATTGAAATGTAAAGTCTTCTGATTGTTAACCAGAATAACTACAAAATTATCTAAAATATCCCCACAAGTGATATATTTTTAGAAACTACATACAACTACATTTTATGTTGCATCGTTTAAATAAAAACTTATAAAACGTATAAAAGTTATTCACTCAGCTGTTCATCAAATTTTATTTCATATAGGTTTTTTTTCTAGTTTTCTAGAAATAAATAAATAAAACTAGAGACTAAGCTAAATTTTACAGAAAAACTGAAGCATTAAGTCCAAAATCAACACAATCAAGAAAGTTTAACCCCTCCCAAATAAAATTGTATGAATTCCAAACTTAGAAATCGTGTCCAAAACCCCAGAACGAGTTAACAAAAGCAGACTAAATAGTCTCCTGAATGGAGCAACTAGCCCCAAATAGCCCCACATAGAGCAAATTACTTTTGTGCTTCTCTCAGGCTCAACTGCTTAGTATGTAGGACATGAGATGTATTTCTGATAAATAAGTTCATATTAGAGATGGAATCTGATAATTTTTCAAAAATATCTTCGAACGTTCGTCGAACATTCGAAAACCTCGAAAATATGATCAGAGACCACTTACAAGTTTCCGATCGTATTTTCGAAAATCGAAAGTTTAGACTATCTTCGAAAATTGGAAAGTCGAAAGTAGTCTCCGACCGTATTTTTGAGGATTTTCACGTTCACAGAAATTTTAGAAAATGATCGAAAATAGCTCCACACATCCGAAAATTCTTCGAAAATTCTTTCTGTTTTTGGATCTTTGGGATTTTCTGGAAATCCAGAACGGAACAAAACTATGTAGTTTGGCCATCTCTAGTTCCTATCTATTGTCTGTAAACTGGCCCAGTCCAGCAGAAATTGTGGATCATCAATGTAAATTATAACAGATATAATATCAATACCCGGTTAGTGCTATATACCCGTACAAACTATCACAATGTTAATCTATTAGACAAATGCAAGAATATCTATTAATAGTTGAAGACAGTAAATCACTCCCAAAGAAAATACATTAATATATTACAATGATATTGAATCCACAAAAAAGAGACTACAAATTATATAATGCATTCAAACAATATAAGTTGGTCTGACAAGCCATTACTCAATCTTTTTACCATTAAAAGGCCTATAGTGAAAAAAAACACATTGCCCCTTTGCAAGTTAAATTCATGTACTCTGTGCTGCCTTAATCCTATATCTGTCACTGACTCTGTTTAACCAGCGGGGTCAGATCTGTGTGCAGCACTCCCCTTCCCCCTCCCTCTGTACCTCCATCCGTCTCAACTCCGGCTACCCCAAAGCTTATCATGTGCAGTAGGAGTTAAAGTTCACACATGCCTGAAAAACACACCCACGCACAGTGGGCAATAGAAAGCAAGTTGTCCTGGAGACACAGAAAGAAGGAGAACAGTATCAGCTATTAAGAAGGGGGGTCAAGTCGCCTATATATACCATCAAAGCTCCTCTCTCCCCCTGCAATGCTGTTATCTCTTGTTTATTACCAGACAGGAGGGGATCATGTCACAGGGATTGATTGACATCCAATTAGAGTAGTAGGAATGCAATCTCGTATTCTTCTAACTAGTGTATCTCAGTACAGAGAGGGAATCTGAAAAAAAGACACACTGGGGGAATTATAGAACACATGGAAAGAAGAAAAAAAAAGTAAATTTTTTCCACTATAGATGCCCTTTAACTGGTTACAATATACTCCAGGTGGGAGCATGTAGTTATACTGCTAAATCATAGTCAACCAAGACTATATATAAAAAAAAAGACCTATACTTTAGATATATGCTTGTTAATTTATGCCTCTAAAATTTTACTAAACACTGGTGTGTTAGGAATATGTATATGTGTATACATGTGCAGAGAGTGTAGAAGATGGTGGTTGTTATTCTTCTATGATTTCTAGATCTTAAGGTTTAAAACAGAATGGAGAGTGGTTACTCCAAAAACAGGCAATGTCAAAAATAGTTAAACCCCTGGGATCCAATTGACCTCTGCTCTTAACCATTAAGGGATATAACCCCCGCTATTTTTATTGGTAATACTTAAATTCCTTGTACCGTCAGATATAAATCTTTGCCCCAGTGGAGAAATGAAAGGTTCCGCGTCTTTATGTTTTCTATATATTTAAATCTGGACCTTGAAGTGACCTTGAAGTGCCCCCACATATGACTTAACATTTGTCACCTGTCAATAGTACACAAACAAATAGTGATTTGCAATTAATGTAGCATCGACGCTTCATATTGTTGACCTGTGTCAGAGGCAACAATAGTGTGTGAAGTACTCAAACTTCCCTGCTGCTCCTGATCGGTTAATTTGAAGAGCAGGAGGTAAGACATAGCTAGTTTTTCCTTCTGTTCCTCCTTTGTAGTTTTAAAAAAATTTCTAACATTTCTTCTCTGCTCCTTATGGTTGTCCTGTAGTGCCCGCGTAAGTCCAGGAAACTGAAGATAGGCACCTCTCTGTGTGTAATCTGCCTCTTCCTTGTCCTCTTAGAGGACTCTGGCATGGGCAGGGGAGTTCTCTCCCCCTCCTCCCTCTGCACACACTATTGGGGACCCCTTCCCCCCGACAACCCTAAACGATATATTAAGGTCTGTTGTTCTGGGGAGTCACATTTGTACATGGATAGAAAATTGGTTAATGAATAGGATGCAGAGAGTAGTTGTTAATGGGGCTTCATCATTATGGACTAAAGTGCTAAGTGGGGTGCCACAGGGTTCTGTGTTGGGGCCGCTTCTATTTAATCTATTTATTAATGATTTGGAAGTGGGTATTGTCAGCAAGGTTTCTGTGTTTGCTGACGACACAAAACTTTGTCGACCATTAAAAACTTCAGAGGATGGGCAATCGTTGCAAGGGGATCTAGATAGATTATCACATTGGGCTGCTAAGTGGCAGATGAAATTCAATGTTGATAAATGTAAGGTGATGCATTTTGGACTTAAAAATACTTGTGCTACTTATACTGTAAATGGCTCTGTGGTTAAGTGAATCCCTGTTGGAAAGGGATCTTGGAGTTTTGGTGGATAACAAACTTAAAGGTAGCAAGCAGTGCCAGGCGGCAACAGCCAGAGCCAGCATGGTATTGTCTTGTATAAAGAGAGGTATGGATTCAAGGGAGGAAAATGTAATTCTCCCTCTTTACAAAGCATTGGTAAGGCCTCATTTGGAATATGCAGTGCAATTTTGGAATCCTGTGTACAAAAAGGACATCTTTGAAATGGAAAGGGTTCAGAGAAGGGCAACTAAATTAATAAGGGGATTGGGGGAGCTTGAATATGAAGAGAGACTGGAAAAGTTACAATTATGTACGCTGGAGAAAAGGCGCTTGCGTGGGGATATGATTACTGTGTATAAATACATTAACGGGCCATACAATAAACTATCTGGGGCATTGTTCACCAATAGAACATGTCAAAGGACACGAGGACATCCCTTTAGACTTGAAGAAAAAAGGTTTAGGCTTCAAGCTTGGAAAGTGTTTTTCACTGTGAGAACGGTAAAGCTATGGAACTGTCTTCCAGTGGACGTTGTAATGGCAGGTTCATTGGTCAGTTTAAAAAAAAAGCTGGATGAGTTTCTGCAAACAAGGAATGTTGCAAGTTACTGGTATTGATACATAAAGTAGAGTTGATCCAGGGAAATTTCCGATTGCCACTTGGAGTCAGGAAGGAATTTTTTCCCCCTTCATAAATTTGGTGGGTTTTTTTTGCCTTCCTCTGGATCAACAGTTAGGCAGGAAATGAGGATATTGCTAGATGGGTTGGACTGGATGGACGTATGTCTTTATTCAACCTCAAATACTATACTATACTAAATCTCCTTTTTTGTGTGTGTTTGGGACGAATCCTAGATGTTTTCCTCAGGATTTTCTTTTCACACAAGTACCTGCTGCCAATGACTCAGCGGCCCAGATGACCGCTATCTGGCATGCTACAGAAGTCAGCCTTCAGAAATCTGCTTTGGTACAAAAAACTGCAGCAGATAGGAGACGTAGAGAACCCCTAGCTTATTCTGTTGGAGATAAAGTGTGGCTCTCCTCTGCTCATATTAACCTACGGGTTCCTTCCTCTAAACTGGGACCCAAATTTATTGGTCCTTTTCCTATCCTGGAATTAATCGGTCCAGTGGCTGTTCGCCTCCAACTGCCTTCCAGCATGCGGATTCCTAATGTGTTTCATATTTCCCTCATCAAGCCAGTATGCTCTAATCAGTATTCCACATCTTTACTACCTCTAGTTCCAATTTCCGTTGATGGTCAGCAGGAGTTTGAGAAAATCTTGGACTCTAGATTCTGGAGGAGGTCTCTTCAGTATTTGGTCCACTGGAAAGGATTCAGTCCAGAAGAAAGAGCTTGGATTAAACATGCTGATGTGCACGCTCCTCGTCTAGTCAGAGCTTTCCATAGGAGTTTTCCAGGGAAACCTGGCCCGTTGGGTCCTGTTGCCCCCCGTAAGGGGGGGGTACTGTCACGAACTTACCTGCCGCTCCAGACTTCCGGGTGGGCGGCGTCCTCCTGGGCCCGGCGCCCGATAGTAGCATTAGCTACCCTGGCTCCTTACTCACCTGCCTTGGATCCTGCTCCGCTCCTGCTCCTATACTTACCTTGCCTGCCTCCAGTGACTACCTTACCTGTATCCTGTACTTACCTTGCCAGTATCCAGTACTTACCAAGCCAGTATCCTGTACTTACCTTGCCAGTATCCAGTACTTACCTTGCCTGCCTCCAGTGACCACCTTGCCAGTATCCAGTACTTACCTTGCCAGTATCCAGTACTTACCTTGCCGGTCTCCAGTGACTACCTTGCCTGTATCCAGTTTCCGTCTACTCACCTCATCTGTATCCAGTTACCTACCTTACCTGTATCCAGTATCCAGCCTTCAGTTCCCAGCAGCACCTTGCTCCTGTTTCCAGCCTACAGTTCCCAGCAGCCCCTGTATCCCGCACCTTCCGGACTATCAGCCTCCTATTAAAGTGTACTGTGAGTACCCGGCCGTCCGGCCATTTGTTACACTAACACAGCCTTCTGCTTGCATGAAACTGCAAGCAGGGGGCCGGACTGGCAGCCACATCCGTGATTGGCTGAGAGGCAGCCAATCACGGACATGGCTTTTGGCTGTACAGAACACATGGGGAAACAGGCAAAGTAAGTATAGATCAGGAGAGTTTTTCTGCAAATAACTATAGTGTTCATTTCATTACCATACCCCTGCAACTCTGCACCATGTTGCTTCTTAGAGAATGCTTTTTGAAGAAAACATATGTGCTGTGCAGGACATTTCTCTATTGTAAAGGTTATTGTTGGAGGTTATGTTATAACATGGGACACACAAAACAAGTGCCGAAGGGCTAGACCCCACTAGTACATATCTCACACTTTTCAATATCCAATAACAGAACATGAGTGGAATTGCACCAATGCGTGACATTGCGTTTGTGCGTTTACCACTTTCCCACGTGTTGTAGTGTCCCCTCACCCATAGACCTTAAAATTTCCCAGGAAAGAGTTGGTTTGTTCAACTTACCTAGTAGAAAGAAACTATAACTATATTTTATAAATATCCAGTTCAAACAAGACTTGCAAGCTTTTTCTTTTAAAATCCATAACCACAGTTAATTGCACATGAAAGTGCGTTACTATTTCTAATCTATACAAAATAGACATAAGTTTGCTATTTATCCTCAGTCGCTAAGCATGGCTATTGGGCATGTGCCATACCCAGCTGATGTCCCTCTGAGTAGGTGTATTATGTATCATGCACTTTCAGGGCTATTCAATAAAAGTTCGCTGGGTAGGTCTTTGGAGTCACGCTAAGCGATTCGCTACCACTTAGCATGACTTTAACTCCATGTTATTGCCAGATAAATATGAATTTTTCCATATTAAATTCACACTAAATGGGTTAGCCAAAGTATCTCTCTGTAAATAGGCCCCTTTGTAACTATCAATGACATTTTTTAAATATCAGAAATACCAATGAAAAAATCTATAATCCAAAACTGGATTTGGGTGGTCTGGATTTTAATTAAGATAGATTTCATAGAAGGGAGGAACTGATTAACTTGATATAGCAGTGGAGATGGATACCTTTTTAAATTATTCAGGTCATTACAATAGTCAATAATGTTTCTGAATTGTACAAACAGGTTTTATACATACAACAGCCATTTTTTTGTAGTGTATGTACATTTAGTAAAAAGCAATCAGTACTGTAATAGCAATTCTTTTTATATGGGAAAAGGGTGAAATGCCGAGCTTGGTTTGTTATCTTCCCCAGAGTTTAACAGGATTGCAGTTGCTGGCATTTAATCAGGAAATTGTTTTGCTCAAATGCTTCACTTTGAACTTTCAAAGGGTCAGATTTGTCTAAATTGTGATCACGATGAGTAAAATCCCCATATTACTGCAGTGTTGTAGAATAGTAACATAGTAATTAAGGTTGAACAAAGACACTCGTCCATCAAGTCCAACCCATTCCCTTTTTTTTTTATTTTTTTTTTTAACCCTACCTAACAGTTGATCCAGAGGAAGGTAAAAAACCCCAGCTAAAAAAGGGGGAAAAAAATTCCTTCCTGACTCCAAACGGCAATCGGAAAGTATCCCTGGATCAACCAGATCTATATGCATTAATACCAGTAATTCTCAATATTTTTTAATTTTAGAAACTTATCCAGGCCTTTTTTAAAGTTATTCAATGAACTTGCCATTACCACCTCTGCTGGAAGACAGTTCCACAGTTTCACCGTTCTCACTGTAAAGAAACCTCTCCTAACTTGAAGATGAAACTTCTTTTCTTCCAACCTTAAAGGATGTCCATGAGTCCTCTGATATGACCTATTAGTGAACAATGCACCAGAGAGTTCACTGTATGGGCCATTAATATATTTGTATAAGGTTATCATGTCCCCACGCAACCGCCGCTTCTCCAATGTAAACAGCCCTAACTTGTCTAATCTGCCTGCATATTCAAGCCCCTCCATTCCCCTTATTAATTTAGTTGCCCTTCTCTGAACTGCCTCAATTTCCAAGATGTCCCTTTTGTATATGGGATTCCAAAACTGCACCGCATATTCCAAATGTGGCCTTACCAGTGCCTTGTAAAGAGGGAGAATAATATTTTTCTCTCTTGATTCCATTCCCCTCTTTATACAAGACAATATCTTGCTAGCTCTAGCCGTTGCTACCTGGCATTGTTTGCTACAGCTAAGTCTGTTATCTACCAGAACCCCCAAATCTTTTTCCATTTCAGATGCACTTAACACAGAGTTATTTATGGTGTAGGTGGCACCGGAATTAAATCCCAAATGCATCACCTTACATTTATCAACATTGAATCTCATCTGCCATTCTGCTGCCCATTTTGATAATCTATCTAGGTCTGCTTGCAGCACTGCACATCATTGGAAGTTTCCAAAGCTCTGCAAAATTTGTGTCATCACAAACACAGAGACCTTGCTCTCAATGCCCCCTTCTAGTCATTTATAAACAGATTAAACAGAAGCGGCCCCAGTACAGAACCCTGAGGAACTCCGCTTAGAACTTTAGCCCACAAGATGTAGCTCCATAACCACCACTCTCTGTTTGCGGTCCAATACCAGTTCTCTATCATGAACAAATGTTTTCTTCAAGGCCAACAGTCCTCAGTTTATACATTATATATATATATATAATAATATATTTATATATATATAATATACCACATCCACAGCTGTGCCTGAATCTAACTTCTTACTCACTTCTTCATAAAAACCAATTAAATTTGTCTGGCATGATCTATTTCTCATAAATCCATGCTGACTACTACTAATAAGATGATCTCTGGAGACAAAGTCAAGGATATGATCCCTTAACAAAGTTTCCATCACCTTCCCTACCACTGATGTTAGACTTACAGGTCTATAGTTACCAGGCTGTGGACGACTACCTTTTTTGAATATTGGTATTACATTGGCTTTTTTCCAATCCAGCGGCACATCCCCAGACAAAAGCGAATCTGAAAAGATGAGACACAGTGGTCTTGCTAGAACTGAACTAAGCTCTTTTGAAATCCTAGGATGCAATCCATCTGGTCCTGGCGCTTTATTGCTATAACTTTGTCTAATTGATTCCGTACCATATCCTCTGTTATCCAATGTGAAAACTCTTCATTTCCTCCCGCACATTGTTACAATCCCTACTGTAAGGATTCTCAACAGTAAAAACCGATGTAAAAAAAACGGTTTAGCAGATTAGCCTTTTCGGCATCCTCTACAACCCCTCACGCTCCATTATTTAATGGTCCCACATTCTCAGTCCTCATTTTTTTACCATTTATATACTAGAATGTTTAGTTAAGAACCTGTTTTAGGCTGAGGCCACACTGCAACGCACAGGAATTGCGCACACTATCGTGAGCGTTATCGCACAATTGTGTGCGCGATTCTTGTGCAGTTTGCGTTTTGCGCATGCGATTTTGACATTTTCCGTTATGGAAACGCATGCGTTAACGCCCCAAAAATGGTGAACGCATGCATTACCGAAATGTGAACGGACACGCAATCGCATGCGCATCGGAAATCATGGGAATTTTTGCGTTCCCACAATTTCCATTTTAGCGAAAATCGCATACGCGCGAAAAACGCACTAGCGTGGCCTAGCCCTTAGGGAATACAGACAAGGACATATATTCTTAACTTTAAGGCTTATTTTATTAATTGCAAATGAATTCCTTTTGTTAATTACCTAGCATATTTTTATTAAAATGTGTAGTTAAGTCCTCTCCATCGCAAAGTGCCCTATGTAAACTCTAAAGATAAAAAGGACATTATAAATATTAACAAAAAATAAAAAATGCTGATTCTATGCTGATTCTATTAAATGTTGTTTAAAAATATTTGTCTTCTTTTTTTATTGTGCTATGAATGTATGCTGTTTTAGTGTATCATTTCTAGATGACCCCATGTGTAAGGTAAGGGTTCACATTTCACTTTAGGAGAGGGCAGGGTGTGGGTGGGGTGGATGGAAAGTGGGTAAGTGCAGAGAGGCAGAGTTAGGGCTTTTCCGGGCTGAGACTGGGCATTCAGGGGACGGGGCTGCCAAGGCCAATCTTATTTTTAAAGGGGTTTTAAACTATTTTACAGCCAAACAAATGTAAAAAAAATATCTTCACACCCATGTGGCTAAATTCTGATTTTAAGACGGAAATGGAAAGGAAGAAAATGACATTTAAAAGTCAGAGAATACTGGATAAAAAGCCACACTGAAAGTGATCATAAGCTCTAGTGTGGCCTAGCCCAAATGAACTATAAAAACTGTAACAAGGATTGTAAAAAACAATTGGGCTAGCTAAAATAAATCATGCAAGACTAACCCTAAACAATTTTTAAAGTATATTAATAGTAAGAAGATGAGGACTGATAATATGGTGCCATTAAATGATGGGTATAAGATAGTTACAGAGGATGCCAATAAACATCTTAAAGGATAAGTACACTGTAAAAACTAGTTAAGAGTAATTGGAAGCTGCAGCTTTAACAAATCATCTCCCCTTTTTTGTTTCTAGGTCCCTTCTGAGCCTACCTGCACTAATGTAAAGTTCCTGACATCTTGGATCTTTATTGTAGTCTTCTTAGCTCTGCCACCAATATACTTCCTGGATCTCCTCCTTGTGTAGTCTAAAAATGCACAGTCAGTTTGCTCTGTGCACACGTGCCCCCGCCGGTCCAAAAATGCATGGTCAGTTTGCTCTGTGCACTGTGCCGTGCTTTACAAGCATTTAAAATCATCTTTGGGTCCTTAGGGAATTAAGTTCGGTTTTATCCAAGCCATTGCTTCTTATTTTTCTCATGTCCGTAAACGTGCCTCTGGATTGAAAAAAAAGCTGATGTAATTCCAGTTTTCAAACTAGAAAGGGAAAGTTTAAGTATAAACTTTGAATTTGGCTTGAAGGGCTGCATTTTGGAAGGGAATATGTGTGTTTTCTGCAGATATTAAAACTCAATAATGGAAATGATGAGTTTGTAGTGAACGCTTGTTTGGGACAAAAAAAAAGTTTGTGTGTACCCAGCCCAAAGTGGTGCTAATTTTGATCCAATCAATCAGAAAGCTAACATCTGATTGGTTAGGGCAAAATTAGCACCATTTTCAATGATAAGAACTTTTATTGAATCTCTCTGTATCTTTTTGATGATTGGTCAAAATTTGTTTTTTTGACTTTAGTTACCCTTTAAGTATGGCTGCCACAGTAATGGATAAGTAGATCAGTAGGTGTGTGTACCTGTGTCCGGTTGGGGGTTAAAAAAACAAACTTTTTTGATGATTGTTTTTTTTTACTTTAGTTACCCTTTAGGTATGGCTGCAACAGTAATGGAGGGGTAGGTCAGTAGGTGTATGTAACTGTGCCACATGGGGGTTAAAAAAACAAACCTTTTTTATTATTAATCAAAATTAATTTTTTTGACTTTAGTTACCCTTTAAGTATGGCTGCCACAGTAATGGATAATTAAATCAGTAGGTGTGTGTACCTGGGTCTGGTTAAGGGGGTATGTCTTTTTTGTGTTTACAACCATAAAACTATATTTTATTGAGGATAAATCTAAATTAGTTTTTTTGACTTTAGTTACCCTTTAAGTACCATAATGAATTAGTAGATTAGTAGGCGTGTGTACCTGGGTCTGGTTGAGGGGGTATGTCTTTTTTTGTGTTTACAACCATAAAACTATCTTTTATTGAGAATAAATCTAATTTTTTTTTTTTTTACTTTAGTTACCCTTTAAGTATTGTAGTGAACGCTTGTTTGGGACAAAAAAAAACGTTTGTGTGTACCCAGCCCAAAGTGGTGCTAATTTTGATCCAATCAATCAGAAAGCTAACATCTGATTGGTTAGGGCAAAATTAGCACCATTTTCAATGATAAGAACTTTTATGGAATTCTATGTATCTTTTGATGATTGGTCAAAATTTGTTTTTTTGACTTAGTTACCTTTAAGTATGGCGCCACAGTAATGGATAAGTAGATCAGTAGGTGTGTGTACCTGTGTCCGGTGGGGGTAAAAAAAACAAACTTTTTGATGATTGGTTTTTTTGAATTTAGTTACCCTTTAGGTATGGCTGCAACAGTAATGGAGGGGTAGGTCAGTAGGTGTTATGTAACTGTGCCACATGGGGGTTAAAAAAACAAACTTTTTTATTATTAATCAAAATTAATTTTTTGATTTAGTTACCCTTAGTATGGCTGCCACAGTAATGGAAATTAAATCAGTAGGTGTGTGTACCTGGGTCTGGTTAAGGGGGTATGTCTTTGTGTTTACAACCATAAAAACTATTTTTATGAGGATAATCTAAATTAGTTTTTTTGACTTTAGTTACCTTTAAGTACCATAATGAATTAGTAGATTATAGGTGTGTGTGTACCTGGGTCTGGTTGAGGGGGTATGTCTTTTTTTGTGTTACAAACCATAAAACTTCTTTTATGAGAATAAATCTAATTTTTTTTTTTTACTTTAGTTACCCTTTAAGTATGGCTGCCACAGTAATGGATAAGTAGATCAGTAGGTGTGTGTACCTGGGTTGGTTGAGGGGGTATGTCTTTTTGTGTTAAACCATAAAACATCTTTTATTGAAGATAAATCTAAATTAGTTTTTTGACTTAGTTACCCTTTAAGTACATAATGAATTAGTAGATTAGTAGTGTGTGTACCTGGGTCTGGTTGAGGGGGTGTATCTTTTTGTGTTTACAACCATAAAACTATCTTTTATTGAGAATAAATCTAAATTTGTTTTTTTTACTTTAGTTACCCTTTAAGTATGGCTGCCACAGTAATGGATAAGTAGATCAGTAGGTGTGTGTACCTGGGTCTGGTTGAGGGGGTATGTCTTTTTTGTGTTTATAACCATAAAACTATCTTTTATTGAAGATAAATCTAAATTAGTTTTTTTGACTTTAGTTACCCTTTAAATATGGCTTCCATGGGAATGGAAAGGTAGGTCAGTAGGTGGGTGTACCTGGGTCTGTGTGGGGGGTTGGAGGTATCACCATTTGTATTTATGACCATGAAAAAAACTGTTTTGAAATATCCACATTTGAGGATTATTACCATTATAGTCTATGGGAAAAAATGTCCGGAAATTCGCCGATAACGTCGTAACGCTTCCGCGGATTCCTTAGCTAGAAGATAGCACACTTCTCCTATATGCCCGCATGTCTGTACCGAATTTCATGTCTCTAGCTCAAAAACTGTTGGAGGAGATACGGTCCAAAAAACCGGAAGAATAAAACGGAAGAAAAAAGAAGAAGAAGAAGAAGAAATAGAAAGAACAGTAATTTGGCTTTTTCAAGCCAAATTAATTAAAAGATACACAGCCTGGCAATTACAGATCTGCAAGTTTAACTTCAGTGGTGGGGAAGATAATGGATAGTTTGAAACAAGTATGTTTCAAGCACTGGATTTATGAGGTATAGATCTTTTTAACCAAACTTGCTTGGTTTTTATGAGGAAGTCAGTAAGAATTTGTATGTTGATAAATGTAAGAGGTTGGGCTTAAAATTTGTTGTGCTGCTCATTCTAAAAATGAGTCTGTGTTAATTGCATCTCTAATGGAAAAGGATTTTGGAGTTTTGGTGGATAAAAAATGTAGCAAGGCAACAATAGCTAAAGCCAGCAAGATATTTACTTTTATAAAGAAGGGTTTGAGAGAGAAAATTATTATTCTCCCTCTTTGTAAAGCACTGGTAAGGCCTCGTTTACAATATGCAGTGCAGTTTTGGAATCCTGTTGAAAAAAGGACATCTTGGAAATGGAAATTGTTCAGAGAAGGGCAACTAAATAATAAGGGGTCTGGGGAAGTTTAAATATGAAGTTACATTAGATAATTTACATTTATGCACACTAGTATGGGGATATAATCACTGTTCATAAATAACTTTGCAACTTTCTATATGCTTCCTAAAATACACAAAGAAGGTAACCCTGGAAGGCCTATAGTATCTGTGGTTGGCACTCTGACTGAGGGCATATCAGGCTGGCTCGAGCAGATCTTGTTGTAAGGAACACAACAAGCTAATTACAAGACACAGCTGATCTGCTTAACAAACTTGCAGGTATAGAGCCACTCCCAGAGGGCACCATGTTGGCAACAATGGATGTGGAATCACTTTATACAAACATTCCACATACAGATGGTATAGCCGCCTTCAAAGAATTTCTGGGAAAGGAGGGCCTACCATCTCACGCAGTTATACAACTGATTGAGTTTACCTACACTACTTCGGGCAAGAAATGTATCTACAGAAGATGGGAACCGGTATGCGTACACGTTTTGCACCCCAATATGCCAATCTTTTCATGGCTAAACTAGAAAAGGACTTTCTCTCCACCTGTAACACCAAGCCTCTGACATACTTCTGCTACATAGATGACATATTCATAATCTGGACAGGTACTGAATAAGAATTCAAAAACAAGAAGACAAACAATTTAATGACTTTCACCAATCTATCAATTTTAAACTGAACTACTCCCCTACTCACATTCACTTTCTTGATACTACTATTTAAATCAGGGAAAATTATTTACAAACCACTATATATCGAAAGCCGATAGATAAACCATCTTATCTAATGTATGATAGCTTTCACCCTGACCACACTAAACACTACCAGGCTCTACAATATAATCGGATATATTCTGATGCTACTGAAAGGGACCACCACCTAAAAGACTCAAAGCGGACTTCATTAACAGGGGCTACAACCCAAGGATTGTGGATCATAACATCCATTCACCCACCAGGATTCCCAGAAGTCAACTTCTGCAATACAAAAAAACCCAGAAACAAATTGAATCCCTCTAGTCGTCACATACAATCCCCAACTATAGACCCTCAGAAAAATAGGATCTACAATGTACACTTCACAAGGATGAGAGGCTCCAAAACATATTCCCAGACCCACCACTTCTGGCATTCAGGCAGCCCCCAAATCTAAAAAGAATAATAACAAGAAGCGCCTCTATACGACCCAACAAAAATGGAAAAAACAATGCAAATCCTGCCCACACATCTGTAATTCAGACAAAATAGATTCCAGGTACATTACAGGAATACAGCATCCATGGCCAGTACAATTGTTCTTCATCCAACGTGGTGTATTTAATACAGTGCACTAGATGCCCAACAGGAGGGCTGTATATAGGAGAGACTGGCCAAAGCCTGAGAAAGAGGAATACACACCACCACTTTACTATAACAAATAAAAACTGGACACACCAGTAGGGAACCATTTTAACAGCCCTCATCACTCCATAAACAATCTAAGAATCTAGGTCCTTAAGTGATATTTTAAAACAGAGAATGAAAGGAAGGTATGGGAGTACCTGAACCGCCTGCACCAAGCCAGAAATATAAACATCTGTAGAGACACTGGGCGAGTTAATTACATGGTATTCCTTTTATTTCACACTTCAGTAACTTACCACTTCAGTAACTTACCACTATTTATATCAGCTACTTTGATCCACAGTATCTTGTACCTTATCTGTTTGTCCCTTGCAGTCCCCTTTTATATATGGCTTAGTTAACACCTTCCACACAGATATTCCTTTTTTCTGGTTATTTGATCTATGAGCTGAATGTTGTATATATAGCAGAGAGCACCACACCTTCATTGTAATCAGCTTGAAAAAGGAACTACAATGTTTTTCAAGCTTGCTATGATTATCTTAGTTAGCCAATAAAGGTATCACCTTTATACTACTTTTTTATTTCAAAAGGGTTACCCTGTAAACATCTGTTTCTAAGGCTGGGTACACACCAGCCAATATTTTCGGCTGGTGTGGGGTGGGCGGCCGCGACCGACATCGATCGTTTGTTTGTCCGGAACGGACGGACGAATGAACGATCGGACGCGTCGGAAAATTCCAATCGATCGTGCAGTTTCCTATGGGGCCGCACAATCGTTTGCAAATTCGACCGATGAATATTTGTCCCGGCCGAGTTCTCACTCGTAACGATCACTCGGTCAGGACAAATAGTCCGGCCATGTGTACCCAGCCTAAAAGCTCGGATTCGTCCTAGTATAACGATACCAGACATATATATATATAACAAAACAAGCTCTTATAAATTAATACTTAATTGAAATGTAAAAGTCCTTCTGATTGTTAACACAGAATAACTACAAAATTATCTAAAATATCCCCACAAGTGATATATTTTTAGAAACTACATACAACTACATTTTATGTTGCATTCGTTTTAATAAAAACTTATAAAACGTATAAAAGTTATTCACTCAGCTGTTCATCAAATTATTATTTCATATAGGTTTTTTTTCTAGTTTTCTAGAAATAAATAAATAAAACTAGAGACTAAGCTAAATTTTACAGAAAAACTGAAGCATTAAGTCCAAAATCAACACAATCAAGAAAGTTTAACCCCTCCCAAATAAAATTGTATGAATTCCAAACTTAGAAATCGTGTCCAAAACCCCAGAACGAGTTAACAAAAGCAGACTAAATATGTCTCCTGAATGGAGCAACTAGCCCCAAATAGCCCCACATAGAGCAAATTACTTTTGTGCTTCTTCTCAGGCTAACATGCTTAGTATGTAGGACATGAGATGTATTTCTGATAAATAAGTTCATATTAGAGATGGAATCTGATAATTTTTCAAAAATATCTTCGAACGTTCGTCGAACATTCGAAAATCCTCGAAAATATGATCAGAGACCACTTACAAGTTTCCGATCGTATTTTCGAAAATCGAAAGTTTGAGACTATCTTCGAAAATTGGAAAGTCGAAAGTAGTCTCCGACCGTATTTTTGAGGATTTTCGAACGTTCACAGAAATTTTAGAAAATGATCGAAAATAGCTCCACACATCCGAAAATCTTCGAAAATTCTTTCTGTTTTTGGATCTTTGGGATTTTCTGGAAATCCAAGAACGGAACAAAACTATGTAGTTTTGGCCATCTCTAGTTCCTATCTATTGTCTGTAAAACTGGCCCAGTCCAGGCAGAAAATTGTGGAATCACATGTAAATTATAACAGATATAATATCAATACCCGGTTTGAGTGCTATATACCCGTACAAACTATCACAATGTTAATCTATTAGACAAATGCAAGAATATCTATTAATAGTTGAAGACAGTAAATCACTCCCAAAGAAAATACATTAATAGTATTACAAATGATATTGAATCCCACAAAAAAAGAGACTACAATATTATATAATGCATTCAAACAATATAAGTTGGTCTGACAAGCCATTACTCAATCTTTTTACCATTAAAAGGCATCTATAGTGAAAAAAACACATTGCCCCTTTGCAAAGTTAAATTCATGTACTCTGTGCTGCCTTAATCCTATATCTGTCACTGACTCTGTTTAACCATGGGGTCAGATCTGTGTGCAGCACTCCCCCCTTCCCCCTCCCCTCTGTTACCTCATCCATGTCTCAACTCCGGCTAACCGACAAGCTTATCATGTGCAGTAGGAGTTAAAAGTTCAACATCCTGAAAAACACACCCACGCACAGTGGCCAATAGAAAGCAAGCTGTCCTGGAGACACAGAAGAAGAAGGAGAACAGTACAGCTATTAAGAAGGGGGGTCAAGTGCAGCCTTATATATACCATCAAAGCTACCTCTCTCCCCCTGCTAATGCTGTTATCTCTATGTTTATTACAGAGCAGGGAGGGGGGATCATGTCACAGGGATTTGATTGACAGTCCAATTAGGAGTAGAGGAATGCAATCTCGTATTCTTCTAACTAGTGTATCTCAGTACAGAGAGGGAATCTGAAAAAAGACACACTGGGGGAATTATAGAACACATGGAAAGAAAGAAAAAAAAAGTAAATTTTTTCCACTATAGATGCCCTTTAACTGGTTACAATATACTCACAGGATGGGAGCATAGTAGTTATACTGCTAAATCATAGTCAACCAAGACTTATATATAAAAAAAAAGACCTATACTTAGATATATGCTTGTAAATTATGCCTCTAAAATATTTACTAAACACTGGTGTGTTAGGAATATGTATATGTGTATACATGTGCAGAGAGTGTAGAAGATGGTGGTTAGTTACTTCTTCAGATTTCTAGATCTTAAGGTTTAAAACAGAATGGAGAGTGGTTACTCCAAAAAAACAGGCAATGTCAAAAATAGTTAAGACCCCTTGGGATCCAATTGACCTCTGCTCTTAACAATTAAGGGATATAACCCCCGCTATTTTTATTGGTAATACTTTAAATTCCTTGTACCGTCAGATATAAATCTTTGCCCCAGTGGAGAAATGAAAGGGTTCCGCGTCATTTATGTTTTTCATATATTTAAATCTGGACCTTGAAGTGACCTTGAAGTGCACCCCACATATAGCACTTTACATTTGTCACATGTCAATAAGTACACAACAAATAGTGATTTGCAATTAATGTAGCATCGAGCTTCATATTGTTGACCTGTGTCAGAGGTCAACAATAGTGTGTGAAGTACTCAAACTTCCCTGCCTGCTCCTGATCGGTTAATTGAAGAGCAGGAGGTAAGACATAGCTAGTTTTCCTTCTGTTCCTCCTTTGTAGTGTTAAAAAAATTCTAACATTTCTTCTGCTCCTTATGGTTGTCCTGTAGTGCCCGCTGTAAGTCCAGGAAACTGAAGAGTAGGCACCTCTCTGTGTGTAATCTGCCTCTTCCTTGTCCTCTTAGAGGACTCTGGCATGGGCAGGGGAGTTCTCTCCCCCTCCCTCCCTCTGCACACACTATTGGGGACCCCTTCCCCCCGACAACCCTAAACGATATATTGAAATCTTTAAAATTGGGCCAGAAATGTACTTACACACCCTGGATCCCTTAGCGTCCTCTGAAGACCAGAAGCCCCATCTGTGATTGACTTTCTGTCAATCACAGATGCGTCTGCCAGTCCTGCCTTCTTTATTCCTCCATTCTCAGAAAAAACAGAAGAGGCAGAGGCCTGAAGGAACAAAGGTAAGTAATTACATTTCTGGTCTGATTTTAAAGGGAATGTCCACCCCTTTCTTCAAAAATAGTAGAATACCCCCCAAAACCTAGAGATCGTTTTATCCTAAAGCTGTAAATTCGCTCCCACATTGGGCTATTATACTTACATGCTCCACCGCCACGGCTCTGCACTTCCGGGGGACGTCACGGCCAATCACTGACTGCCATTCCCGGGGCAGTCTCCACTGCGGCTACTCAAGAACACAAAAAGAACAGAGCAGCCACAGTGGAGACTGATTGAGGAACCCGGAAGCGGCGGTGGAGCGAGGAGCTTGTAAGTATAATAACTCAATGTGGGAGCCAACTTAAAGCTTTAGGAAAAAAACTATCTCTAGGTTTTCGGGGGTAATCTACAATATATAAATTTTTGAAAAGAGGGGTGGACAGTCCCTTTAAAGATTTCAATATAGTGTTTAGGGTTGGTGGGGGGGACCCCTAGAGTGTGTGCATTTTTTTATTGGGGGTGGAGATACCCTTTAAGTCTATTTTACAAGTGGAGAAATCCGTTAAGCTACATCCTTGATTATTACAGGGTTGTTATTATTACACTAATGCAACAGGTTTTGGTACAATTTTTTTTTCCATTTTATTTTACGTAACTGGTTTTGGTTTGTTTTTTGACTTTTTGTACAGATGTCAGTTTTGCAATAAAAGTTTAAATAATTTGGACAGGCTTTATATTGGTTTCTTTTTTAATAAACAAAAACCTCATATTTTGAAGGTGAAGTTTGGAGCGTGGAGTAGCTAATAGGCTGGCAATAAATCTTTAAAAAGAGTTACATTTAGGATTTATTTGTTCTGTAAATGTAGTCATAACAGAAATGTAACCAAGTTCTGATGTCTATTTTAAATGATTTTGTATTTTGCAATAACCATTTTATTATGGTTATCTAAGGTATAAATAAGTGTTGTAGGATTGGGAGTAAGGGATATACAGGGTTATTCAATAAAAGTTCTTATCATTTAAAATGGTGCTAATTTTGCCCCAACCAATCAAAACTTATTTAACATTTGAAAGCTTACATCTGATTGGTTGGGGCAAAATTAGCACCATTTTAAACGATAAGAACTTTTATTGAATAACCCAGATAGTATTCCCGATGCATCTAAGTAAATCTTCTGAGAATGATCTATGTTTTAAAAATAATAAAAATTGTGTTTCTTAAACACAAACAGGGCGATGCACCAATGGGCGCATCGCTCCTGATTTGGAGTTAAAGTTGCGCTAACCGATGTTATATCGGTTAGCGTGACTTTAACTCCTTCCTTGTGCAGCTGCGTGAAAGTTAACAGCGCAGCCACCGCAAGTGATGTTATATGCCGAAATCGGCATTTTATTGTGGCACTTTCAACGCCAGCTAATAGCTGGCGTTGAAAGTGCCGGAATAGAACAGCGCCAAGTAGCGATGTTCCGAGCGCCGCTATCGGCATATAACATCGCCGGGCTGTTTGCACCGGTTGCCGATGGCGGCGCTCGGTGCATCGCCCTTAAAGTATATCAATACCATCTGATAAAAAGTGACAAAAGGAATTTTTTTTCATTTTTGATTCTAATAAAATTCTGTTTTTATTCGATCCGTGAGTGCCTCCGTCTCCTTCCCTATGTTTCTAATTGTGGATAGTGATGTATGATATAATGAAAAAATCCAAACGTTCGGACCTCAACAAATCGACAATCCTCCTCCTCCAACCAAACACAGACCAATTTCCCAATGGACAACGTTCATGAAGATTGCATGACAGTATAAAGTCAGTAAATATCACAATAAATGATCTGCAAGTTCCCAGTACATATAATAGGCTAACCGGGGGATAATCAGGACTTAACTAGGCATGCAGTATAATCTTCGTTTCCACAATCCGCTATGTACAGATTTCTCAACACAGCCAATATACTTGCCACTTGACCGTCTTGTATTTTTGCATCCTGCAGCCTCTTCACCCGAATAGCCTTTCTTTATCCAGGAGTGTCCGTGTTGGTTTGTGAATTGGCTAGGTAGTAGGTCCGTTTGAGTTCTAAATTGATTTGGTTCCCTGCGATCTCCTCCACAATTGTTTGGTCCGGTATCTCAGCATTTACATCAACCAACCGACGTACGTTTCGCCGTCATCTCGCGGCTTCATCAGGGCCAGTTTCCTACCTTTAAAACTAGCCATCAACCACCTCTCTATGTGCTCCACAGCCCAAGATATAAAGAAATGACTGACCAGAAAGTTAATGGGTGGGAGGCTGACATGTGACATTCCTAAGGCTTCTCCTGCACAGTGCCACCAGCGAGCACAGCCTCAGACTCCCTCAGTGTGTGAGGGAGACAGGAAGTCCCTCCTCCTATCTGCTGTGTGTAGTCCTGACAGAGAAGGTAAGGGGGTCTGAGTAACCCACGGCACCCTGCGAGTGGGCGGGGCTTAGACAGCCATGAGTGGGTGGGGCTTAGACACCCGCAGGTGGGCGGGCCACATGTGGGGTGTAAGATAATGGGCCATGGGGGGCCTGCAACTGGAGGGACCATGGGGTCCATGAGTGGGAGGGATCAGGGGGACTGCAAAGGGGAGGAGGAGACACAGGACAGATTGACTGACAGTTTCAGTGCAGGAAGCAGGAAGTGCAGGGGACCTGGTGATGCTGCTGCCATATCACACACAAAAATGTAAATATAACCAAAACTATGCAAAATAAACAAAGGAAATAAATTGCAAGAATTCCCAGGGGAGCAATTCCTATCAATATACCTAAAGTCATTTTTGGACCACAGTTCCCCTTTGAGACACAAATAGCCGATAATGGCTCTCGGTACATAGCCCTGATAATTTTTTTTCTGTTGTTTGGTTGTTTTTTTCTGTTTGCTTACATTTGTAGCATGCCAGCAGTGTGTTCTGGCATTACAATTTCATCTATTTGGGAGTGACAAATTCTGTATTTTATATGATTCTGTTGTTATCTAGTTTTTGTTTAATAGCTTTTCTTTTTGTACAGGCATTTTTATGGCAGTGGTCACGTGACCTGTGATATAGCTGAATATCATAGGGATATAATCCACTGTTACATAGCTAAATTACTATTGTAAGGACATAATCACTCTTGCTCTCCTTAATAAAAGTGTACACTTGTATATTATTACAAGATAATACGCAAAAGAACCACCAAATTTATGAATATGACTCCAAGTGGCAATCGGAAATATCCCTGGATCAACTCTACTTTATATACCAATACCAGTAACTTGCAACATTCCCTGTTTGCAGAAACTCATCCAGCTTTTTTTTTTTAACTGTCCAATGAACCTGCTATAACAACATCCACTGGAAGACAGTTCCATAGCTTTACCATTCTCAAAAAACCCTTTCCTATCTTAAAGCCTACACTTCTTTTCTTCAAGTCTTAAGGGATGTCTGTGTCTCCTCTGACATTTTCTATTGGTGAACAATGCCCCAGATAGTTTATTGTATGGCCCATTAATGTATTTATGCACAAACATAGAAAAGATAATCAATGCACATTTCTAGGCCCCATACAATATCATATTATCTGCACACTGGCATACTTTATAAACAAAGGGATTTTAGTATACATTACTGTGATCACATGAATGAAAAGCCTTCCAACCACGTCAAGGTAACCCCAGTCTGGAAGGTCCTAACGTCTAACCATTTCAATATCTTTTACTTCAATTACGATTAGCAAACTTTTGCATTTCTCATTCTTACACACTGGATCCATATAACAGGCTCTCTCCCTTCCCCCTCAGCCCTTTGGCTTTTTAAAGTGAGGGAAGAGGCCATCCAGTGCTTAATATTAAAGGCATAGGACCTCCCATTAAAGGGTGCTATTACCACATGGAGGCTTGACCAAGCCTCCCAATAAATACATACAATACAAGAATTGTGGAAGCACTCCAATTAGGCTAATTTAAAACTACATTTAGCGGAAGTGCTACTGATCTGGTCAAAACATTTTATACAAACAATGTGCATTGATTATCTTTTCTATGTTTGTATAAATGTTTTGGCAAGTATATTGGCTGTGTTGAGAAATATGTACATAGCGGATTGTGGAAACGAAGATGTATACTGCATGCCTAGTTAAGTCCTGATTATCCCCCGGTTAGCCTATTATATGTACTGGGAACTTGCAGATCATTTATTGTGATATTTACTGAACGTTGTCCATTGGGAAATTGGTCTGTGTTTGGTTGGAGGAGGAGGATTGTCGATTTGGTTGAGGTCCGAACGTTTGGATTTTTTCATTATATCATACATCACTAAGGTGAGAGGCAGAGGAGAGCCTACTGAAGGCTCTGGCCAGGAGCTACCTGGCCCTTTGCAGGGAAGACGGGTAGCTATACCCGATATGTTTAGGGGTAGCCATGCTAGGGCTATCCCTTCTGATCAAGGAAGGCGGGTAGTAGAGTGGATTACCCAGCCTTCCTCATCCACCTCCTCACAGGCACAGACAGAGCAGCTGAGCTGCCACTGTAGATACTGTGCCTGCTCCTTCCTCACCTGAGGCTTCTACTGTGGGCATGGACCCTGATCCTCTTTATCAGGAGTTCATTGCCCACATGACCACTACCTTCGGGGATCCAGAGGAGGAGTCTCAGGATGTTTTCGTACACTATGTGTGAGGCTAGTGTGTTTGAGGAGGAGCTGTGCACTGATGCACAATCTTTCCTTATGCGGAAAGTGCTCAGGGGGACAGGAGGCTTATGATGTCATGCAGCAGTCAGTAAGCAGCCAGGGAACTATTGTAGGGGGTGAGGTCCCAGATGCTGCTGCTGCTATTAGTGACACAGCCTCCAGTATTGAGGAGGTGGAAGTGGACAATGAGGTCACCGATCATTCATGGGTGCCACAAGTGAGAGAGGAGGATAGTGTCAGCACAAACATAGAAAAGATAATCAATGCACATTCCTAGGCCCCATACAATATCATATTATCTGCACACTGGCATACTTTATAAACAAAGGGATTTTAGTATACATTACTGTGATCACATGAATGAAAAGCCTTCCAACCACGTCAAGGTAACCCCAGTCTGGAAGGTCCTAACGTCTAACCTTTTCAATTTCTTTTACTTCAATTACGATTAGCAAACTTTTGCATTTCTCATTCTTACACACTGGATCCATATAACAGGCTCTCTCCCTATGTTTGTATAACTGTTTTGACCAGATCAGTAGCACTTCCGCTATATGTAGTTGTAAATTAGCCTTATTGGAGTGCTTCCACAATTCTTGTATAGTGTCAGCACAAGCCTGAACCCAGAGGTAGGACTGGGGTCAGGGGTAGGGGCAGAGGTGGTGCGTCTAGTGCACCTATGCCATCTGGTGCCAGTGCCCCACAACGGCAGGTGACCTCTGCTCCAGTGTGTGCCAGTGGCATTGCTGTATGGGAGTTCTTCCCAATTTGTTGGGGTGGCGGCAGGGTTGCAGTGTGCAGTCTGTGCCTGCAACGTGTTAGCTGTGGGAAGAATGCAGCAACTCTAGGCACCTCTTCTATGAGGAGGCATATGATGCTCCACCACTTTGCCAGGTGGAAGCAGCGGTCAGGGAATATGCAGGTACCCATGCGTTCCCTTCCTCGTGCCCAGGTAGCCACCGTTCCTCCTCCTTTGGCCCCAGCATGCGGTGTTAAGAGGACTCTTGGCACTGCTGCTGGGTATTCAGGTCAATGGCAGGTCTCTCTTCCCCATTTGTTGGAGCGGAGGCAGAAATTGTCCCCCAGTCACCCCCAAGCTCAGCGTCTCACAGCCAGCTTAGCCAAACTCCTGGTGGTGCAGCTGCTACCATTCAGCCTGGTAAACAGTGCAGCGTTCAGGGAGTTTGTGGCCATTGGCACACCACAGTGGCAGGTGCCTAGCCGTAGGTACTTTGCCAAGAAGGCAGTACCAGCTCTGCATGACCATCTGCAGAGCAAAATATCTGCTTTGCTGGACCACAGTGTGGGCAAGTGTGTCCACATTACTATGGGTGCGTGGTCCAGCAAGTACGGCCAGGGGCGGTATGTCTCATTTATCGCCCAGTGTGCCATTCTGCTAGCCAGCAGAGACGTGGCACGGGGCAAAAGTGGTGAGATGGCGATACCACCACGTTTTGGTGATACACCAGTTTCTACCTCCCCTCATCATCCGGTGAGTCCTCTTCCCAGACAGCCCTGTGCCCCCCCCAGAGCCTATGCTTCATGCCAGGTGCCATGCAGTGTTGCAGCTTCTGTCTAAGTGATTGGAGCCACACTGGGGCAGAGTTGCTGGCAGCACTGCAAGGGCAGGCTGAGAGATGGCTGACCCCATACCACCTCTCATTAGGCAAGGTAGTGTGTGACAATGCCACCAATTATCCTGTCTGCCCTTCGCTTGGGCAGAGTCACACATGTTCCTTGCCTGGCACACGTTTTCAACCTGTCCAGTCACTTCAGGCGGTCATACATGGCCACAGCTCGTCTGGCCGAGTTCCAGCAGCAGAACCACTTGATTTGTGACACCCCACCCGCTGGAACTCTAGTCTTATGATGCTGCTGAGGCTGCTCCAGCAGGGGCGAGCCATCATGGACTACTTGTATGAGTATGAGTCTAGATCAGGCTCTGGGGACCTGGGATTTCTGTTACCCAGGCAGTGGCTGCTGATTCGGGATGCCTGCCGTGTGCTCACGCCATTTGAGTAGGCCACCAGGATGGTAAGCCGCGATGGTGCCACCCAACTGGAATCATGTCGTACCCCCACCTGGAATGGCAGCGTTTGGTGGTGGCTAACAAATAGTGGAATGACTACACCCACTCCAAATTGAGGCTTGATTTTAGAGCCTGGATTGCATATAGAAAGTCAATGGGAAGAGGGGATTATAATCGAATGCAGAAAAATCGAGTAAAATGTCTATTTTACCTATACGTGAGTAAATATTGAATTACCAAATCCGCAAGTCGTTCAATGGAATACTTATCGAATGTTCGAACACGAGAGCTCGAATGTAGCACGCGTGAGAGTAAAATTGATTTTTTGAAAGTCCTGGATATTCAAATGTGTTCCCCAGACCATTTCCCAGGTCCCAGAGCCATTTACATTAAGTTACCATTGATATTTTAGTTGTATTTCATTCGAACTTTTTGAACTATTTGACTCCCATTGACTTTAATGGGTCAGTTTTCGAATTTTCAAACTTTCCATATAGTTCGAAAACATTTATTTTCTAACCCTGCAGGAGATCCATATAAACATATGAGGTATAGGTATGCATCTAATATCTCATAATGTTAACATTTTCCAATCCTTTGTTTCTTTCTGTCATTGTTTAAATAGTTGGTGTGTGTAAGCTCAGTGATTAGTACTGTGGGCAACATCTATACTAAGGGGGTTTCGCTGATATATGAGACAATAATGATATCAAGCATAAAGATGTTTCCATTTGCGCTGCTGTGTGGCCTTTGTCACTGTCATTGTCACTGTCCATAATGTGATCAGTAGGCATGTCCTTATAGACAGAAGTTTTGTCAGTGAGGACCATGTTCAGTCATTGCTCCCAGCTAAAACAAGCCTTGTCTTTATAGGTTGCAAGTCGTGCCAAACAATTGTTAAAGCAGAGTGATATAACTTAAAGCTAATTTCAAAGTGTTCAAAATAGGATAGCATTGAGGTTATATTAATAAGAAATACAAAGGTTAGGGTTCACTTACTGGGAGAGCACAACACCTGCTATCCAAAACTTAAAACAATTATTCTTAGTCTCAGTCTAAGAAAAGTAAATACAATTATTAAACATACAAAATGGAGGAAATTTGCCTCCATATGAGGTTCACAGAGACTTATAGGGTAGTTTCTGGTCATGGGGGATTTCAATTACCCTGATATAGATTGGAGTAAGGGAACTGCCAGAACCTCAAAAGGTATCAATTTCCTTAATTTGCTATATAAGCATTTTTTAAAACAGATTTTTGACATTTCTTCTAGAAAGGATGATTTGTTGGATCAGGTAATATCTAATAACCCTGAGTTCATTATGGAGATAAAGGTAGGGAATGAGGATTAGGGAAGAGTGATCATGATATATAGCATCAACCCAAATCCTGAGTGGGTGTTAACCCTTTCAATCCACAAGGGTTCAATTGTAAGCAATATGAAATATAACATTACTGAACAGAAACGGACTGCTTTTAAAGGGTATTAAATTATTACACTTCTAAATTTATACCTTCGGATGCTACTTTAGCACGCTTATAACCAATAACAAAAGTCATCTGTTTTTTTTCTTTTGTCCTCACCTATACAACATTGATCCCATGCCCACCTTCTTACTCAAACACTGCTCTATAATCCTTGCCACTACTCTTGGCTTGCTCACATTTATAATTCCTCCCTGATGTCTAGGAAAAAACCCTCTCCTGACCCCTCCTGCCTCTCTAACTACCGCCCTGTCTCCCTTTTACCGTTTTCATCTAAACCCTTATAACGTCTAGTCTTTATGCATATTAATAACCACCTCCATGTTAATAACCTATTGGACCCATTGCAATCAGGATTTCAACCTGGTCATTCAACTGAAACAGCCCTCTGTAAGGCTACTAATGACCTATAAATCAGTCACACCTGCCAGTTAAGCTTCAGATAACGTAAGACACATTTGTACTATACTACTCCATATTATGGCCTCTTCCTCTGTGGAGGGCTGCTTTATATCTCTAGACATGGATAGTGTAGAACAGGCATACATAAAAGAAATCTTAGCAGTATATAACTTCCCAACAGAATTCCTCAATATAATAAACATATACTACTCTAACCCAAGGGCTTATTTGAAGCTTTCTACAGATTCATGGACCCCCATTATCATAGAGAGGGAAACAAGGCAAGGCTGCCCGCTGTACCCACTACTTTTTATATTGGAACTAGAACCTTTCACACAAGCCCTTAGATCATCTCCAAACATCCCCAGGATCCAAATCCATAATAAAGAATATAAGCTAAGTTTGTTTCCTGATGATCTAGCATCTAGCATGAAGATCTCCATTTATAGCACCCCCTAATATCTTTAAAGAACTTCCAACAAATGGCTCTGATTAATTTATCAAATGAAAAAAAATGTAGGGGAAACTGGTACAAAAACATAGGAATGTTACTTTAATAACTCTACTTAAAACCTTCAATCAACAAGGTTTTAAGTACCAGTTTCCCCTACATTTTTTCCGTTTGTTTTATTACTGAGGTACCTAGTGTACACCAGTTTTCCAGGACTTGGAACCCGTCTTGGCTAGGGGAGGTAAAAGTGAAGGCCTCTCCACAAGTTTATCTGTATTAATTTATCAAATTACCAAAAAAAACTAATTACAACAAAGTAAAGGGGGAATCCGATAAGTATAAGAGATTCTACCTAATACTGTGATAAAGCGATCTTTCACTTTTATGTTATAATAAGTATTGTGCATATAAAGGATTATAATATAACTAAAATAGATACAAAAACAGTTATTTATACTGAACCTGCCTTTTTTGCAAAGCTACAGTACCAATAATAACATGATAATGGACATATGCCTCTAGAGGATTAGAGACTGGGGACAATATTACATATTGAGATTTTTTATATTTTTAACTTTTATACAGGGTCTGGGATGATTTTATTTTTATATTACATTGTTATTTGAAAATATATAGGCTGGCCAGCAGCTGTGAATATAGTCGGTGTGTTTTTAGGGTGGGAAGTCTATGAATAAAATTGCACTCCCCTTGTTCCTATAGAGTGTGTTCCCATTCTTAATTATCTATATATTTGGGGTAACTATTTTTAGGGTCAGGAAAACAACCCAGAATTTGAAAAGCACTTATATACCGACAAAAATATCAAGGGAGAGTGAATGTCCCTGGTTCATTATGAAGAAGGGAAAACCACTACCAAACACAACCAGTCCATGCAAAAACTAAGATCTGCAACAGAATAAAACACACATTTAATTTTTTGAGCAAACAAACCCTGATGTCTACCTTAACTCACAACCCAAATTTTATTCCTGGTTATATTGACAAAGGGTACTTTGGAAGGATACAGGATTTCACTGATTGACCCATTTTTACAAATATAAATTATCCACCCAATTCTTCCAAGAGATAACTACATACTACCCCGGGGCTTTCAACTTTACTAACCCCATTTCATGTTTCTCAAGATACTATGTTATTATATGATAATATTTGAATATCATGGATAGCAAGCCACTACTCAATAAACCCACCATAATGAACATACCTGTATTTATTTTAAAATGATCTCTGTTTCTCTGTTACAACAATGGATATTTCTTTATAGCTTTTCTGTCAAAACTCTATATATGAATTATGTGACTGTTACTGTTGATGAGGTGCATGCACCCATATAAGTACTGTAAATGTATAATGCTTATTTGCTTTATGTTATTTGTTATATGTTAACATTTCTTTATCACATGTCAATATCATTCTAAACTGAGAAAAAAAAATTATTTGCATAAAATAAACATAGTGATCACTAAAATGCTTGTGGATGCCCTTATACTCTCCCGTCTTCATTAAGGTAGCATTCTTGGTCTCCCAGCCTGTCATTTGTCTCCTCGATCAACTCGATAAACTCAACAGAACATTTCACTCTTTTCCAAGCAAGAAACTGCAACCCTGATACTGCAGTCTATGGTGTGGCTTCCCATCAAGACAAGAATAATATTCAATACCCTTCTTTTGACCTTTAAAACTCTACAATCTCTACCTATCTTCTCTCTTGGCCCCATATGTTCCTGGCCGTGCCATCCGTTCCTCACAAGGTCTTCTCCTCAAACCCCCAACGAACACTGCCTCCTTCCTCCTTAAACCATTCTCTTGCTGCTCCCTACCTTTGGAACTCTCTCCCTCTCTCACTTCACCAGGTTATTACTTTAAAATCTAAACTTTTATCCTAGCTTTCTGAGCACCAGCACAATAAATGATTGCGCCATCTCAAACACTTTGTACCCATCCCCCACTTTTGTATCTGTATGTTGTCACCCCTTATGTGTTAAGCCATACATATCAATTATCCAATATATATATATATATATATATTTATGTGGAACTGCTGCGGGTCATACTGGGCAAAAACCACTTTAGGTTCGAAGAGAGCTATTGTATCCAGTGTCAAGGTACCACAATGGGGTCTTTTACCTGCCTTAGGTCAAAGGTGCTGCTTTTTCAAAAGGTACATTGACAATTTTTTTTTATTTGGGAAGGTGACTCTGAGTCAATAGAGAAGGTGATCAGAGAGGTCAATTCGATGGATACCCCCATATGATTGACCTATAAAGCTGACCCTGACTCTATCAACGTTTTGGATCTTAGGATTTTTAGAACTGGTGTTGGTTTTGGCACAACCGTTATTCAGGAAAGAGACTGACCGAAATTCGATTCTTCATGCCGCCAGCTTTCATGCGCCGGCATTAATTAAGTCTATACCATACACTCAGTTTCTGAGGGTTCTGAGAAACAATACAGTTCCAGTAAGAGCAGAAAAACAATTGCATGAAATGACCTGCCGTGATTAGTGATGGCCGGTTCGCTGATCCGAACCCGGATCCGCGGCGGATTAATCTCATTCGCGAACAGCGGATATCGCGGATTTTCTGGTTTTACGCCTTCCGAACTTTTCCGAACCGCGTTTTCGAAAATACGGGAAAATATGAGAAATTCACGTAAATTCGCGGAATTTCCGCATTTTAGGAATTATTTTCAAGACGGAGCAAGCCACATGTCCCAAGTTATCCAATGGCAGCTAACTTTATTATTGCCAACTCCCTGGGTATAAAAGAGTGTGTTTAGTGGAGACCTGACAGTGTAGGAGTTGGAGAGAGATTTTTGTGCTTTTTGAGCTTTCTGTGTGTGGATTTCAGTGTGGTGGTTTAGCACTTGTAGTTAACCACCCCTGTATTCACACATCTTGAGGCCCAACAGTCCTTTTAAGGACTACCTTTGTGAGACCCAAAAGTCCTTTTTAGGACTAACCCCCCTATAAGTCCTTAGGACAAATTTTGTGTTAGACCTTTTAGAGGTCTAGGTGTCCTGTTTTTTGTTTGTCTTTCTGTATCTGTGTGTCAGTGTCTGTGTGTTTGTGTAGCTGCCTTTAGCAGCAGTTAGCAGCTTTTGCTGTCTGATCTGCTGTTTGCTGTCAGTTGTGTCTGTGTCATATTTGTGCTTTTAGTGTAAAAAAAAAAGCTTTGTGTTTATTTGTTTGCTTGTGTGTTTCTGTGTCGTTTTGTCGCTTTGTCTTTTGTGTTTGTGTGTGTGTGTATATATATATATTTTTTTCTTGTAAAAATTTGGGAGAGGGAAATGCCTCGCAGGGCAAGAGTGAGAGCCAGGAGCAGGGGTGCTTCTGCACCTGGAGTGAGAGGAGAGCCTACTGAAGGCTCTGGCCAGGAGCTACCTGTCCCATGCAGGGCAGCCAGGTAACCTTACCCGATATGTTTAGGGGTAGCCATGCTAGGGCTATCCCTTCTGATCAAGGAAGGCGGGTAGTAGAGTGGATTACCCAGCCTATCTTATCCACCTCCTCACAGGCACAGAGCAGCTGAGCTGCCACTGTAGATACTGTGCCTGCTCCTTCCTCACCTGAGGCTCCTACTGTGGGCATGGACCCTGATCCTCTCTATCAGGAGTTCGTTGCCCACATGGCCCGTACCTTCGGGGATCCGGAGGAGGAGTCTCAGGATCTGTTTTTGCACACTATGTGTGGGGCTAGTGTGCTTGAGGAGGAGCCGTGCACTGATGCACAATCTTTCCTGTCGCCCAAGGCGAAGGAGTGTGCTCAGTGCACAAGGGGACAGGAGGCTGACGATGTCACACAGCAGTCTGTGAGCAGCCAGGGAACTAATGCAGGGGGTGAGGTTCCAGATGCTGCTGCTGTTAGTGACACAGCCTCTAGTATTGAGGAGGTGGAAGTGGACGATGAGGTCACTGATCGTCCAATGAGATCTGGTGCCGGTGCCCCACAACAGCAGGTGGCCACTGTTCCGAGTCGTGCCGGTGGCTCAGCGGTGTGGGAGTTCTTCTCACTGGCTCCAGGTGACAGCACGGTTGCAGTGTGCAAGTTGTGGCTGCAACGTGTTAGCCGTGGGAAG
Source organism: Hymenochirus boettgeri (assembly GCA_019447015.1). Lineage (NCBI taxonomy): Eukaryota > Metazoa > Chordata > Amphibia > Anura > Pipidae > Hymenochirus > Hymenochirus boettgeri. Next base: position 64,669,454 of record CM033472.1, read on the forward strand.
ACCACATCACATTTGGGCACCTCCTCTATGAGGAGACATATGATGCTGCACCACTTTGCCCGGTGGGAGCAGCAGACAGGGAACGTGCAGGCACCCACACGTTCCCTAACTCGTGCCCAGGTAGCCACTGTTCCTCCTCCCCCTTCGGCCCCATCAGCTGCTTCCTCGCTGGAAGTTAGGGAGGAGAGGCAGCCTTTGGCCCCAGCACGCGGTGTTAAGAGGCATCTTGACACTGCTGCTGGAGCGTCAGCTAAAAGGCAGGTCTATCTTCCCTAGTTGTTGGAGCGGAGGCAGAAACTGTCCCCCAGTCACCCCCAAGCCCAGCGTCTCACTGCCGGCTTAGCTAAACTCCTGGCGGTGCAGCTGCTACCTTTCAGCCTGGTAGACAGTGCAGCATTCAGGGAGTATGTGGCCATTGGCACACCACAGTGGCAGGTCCCTGGCCGTAGGTACTTTTCCCAGAAGGCAGTACCAGCCTTGCACGACCATCTGCAGGGCAATATATCTGCTTCGCAAGTGTGTCCACATTACTATGGATGCGTGGTCCAGCAAGCATTGCCAGGGGCGGTATGTGTCATTTATCGCCCAATGGGTCACTCTGCTAGCCGGCAGAGACGCGGCACGGAGCGCAAGTGGGGAGATGGTGGTACCACCACGCATTGGTGATACGCCAGTCTCCACCCCCCTCCTCATCCGGTGAGCCCTCTTCCCAGACAGCTCCATGCCCCCCCCAGAGCCTATGCTTCGTGCCAGGCGAGACGGTGCCATGCAGTGTTGCCGCTTGTGTGCCTCGGTGATAGGAGCCACACCGGGGCAGAGTTGCTGGCAGCACTGCAAGGGCAGGTTGAGAGGTGGCTGACCCCCCACCACCTCTCAATAGGCAAGGTCGTGTGTGACAATGCCACCAACATCCTGTCTGCCCTTCGCATGGGCAGAGTCACACATGTTCCTTGCCTGGCACACGTACTCAACCTGGTCGTCCAGCAGTTCCTCACCAAGTACCCTGGTTTCCAGGAGGTACTGAGGATGGCTAGGGGGTGTCCAGTCACTTCAGGCGGTCATACACGGCCACAGCTCGTCAGAATGGTCTGCCGCAGAACCGCCTGATTTGTGACACCCCCATCCGCTGGAACTCTAGTCTTATGATGCTGCTGAGGCTGCTCCAGCATAGGCGAGCCATCATAGACTACTTGTACGAGTACGAGGCAAGATCAGGCTCTGGGGACCTGGGTTTGCTGTTACCCAGGCAGTAGCTGCAGATTAGCGATGCCTGCCGTGCGCTCGCGCCATTTGAGGAGGCCACCAGGATGGTAAGCCACAATGATGCCACCATCGCGGATACCATCCCACTGGTGTTCCTCCTTGAGCACACTCTGTGTGGCATACTTGACAGGGCACTTGCTGTCGAGCAGCAGCTACCGGAAGAGGAGGACGCCGACACTGTGATGCTTTCCGAGCCCAAACATGCAGAGCAGCCGCCCGATGATGAGGAGGGGGATTTAAGTGACCTGGACCAAGGGGAAATGGGGGATTCCTCTAGGGGGACATCTCAACCCTCCCAAGTACCACATGTCATTCGTGGTTGGGGAGAGGTTGAGCCCGACACTATTGTCCTCAGTGACATTGAGGACATGGGGTCCTCTGCGGCAGACAGTTTGCGGCGCATGGGTTCGTTCATGCTGCAATGCCTGCAGAGGGTGGAGGGCCTGGAGGAAAAAAAATGTTTTATTTCAACAATCACTGTTAGTAATATTACATGTATAAGAACATTTCCTAAAAGGCTACATAGTGAACATTTCTTGGATAATTTTTGAACCACAAAAATGCAATGAAAAACTGGTTTAATGAAAGATTTTTAAAAACATTAACTTCACTAGGATGCACTTACGTTGTTGGCTGCAGGAAGCACCCACATCTTCATGCAGGGGTAGGGGGGTGGGGATGGAAGAGTCATCATCTGAAGGTTAAAATAAAAAAAACACAATGATATATCTGAAGGTATTTCTTCAGACCAAAAAAATGAAAGGGAAGGTTGGGAGGGTTGGGTGTAGGAGGATATCAGTAGTTGTGTTGTGTTTACCTGTATCTGTTTAGGTTTAGTGGGTATCATTTACCATTTATAAAAATAACCTTTTCAGATGATTAATGCAACATTTCATTTGATTTTAATTGCCCCAGTAGGTGTGATTAGCTGTGTGGGAACAATGTTGGAAAGGATACTTAGGGTAATCGCACACTTGTACTGCACGTTTAGACCGAATTTCGTGACAAGCTCAAAAACTGAGGGACAAGATACAGCCCAAACAATGGGGAGTCGGGGACAATAAATGGGAATGAGAAATGAGAACAACTGTGATCTTTCTCTCAAGTCAAATTAATAGATTTGTTGCATTTTTTTTTACAAAATTTTTTATCAGTAAAATAATATATCTGTAATAGATTTTGTGGGTAACACAACATTTTTAATTTTGGAGTGTAAAAATAAATATTTGAAGATTACATTTTTGAAAGACAAAATCAATTTTTAATAATTGATCAAAATTTCATTTTTTACTTTACTTTCCCTTTAAATAGGGCTGCCATGTAACTAAAAGGGTGGGTCAGTAAAGTGTGTTTAACTGTGTCTATGTGTGGGTATCAATGTGCATTTAGAAGGTAAAAAGAAATACATTTTTAATGATCGATTTCATTTTTTAATTTACATGGAAATGGAAGGGTGGGCCACCAAGTGTGTTTACCTGTGTCTATGTGTGGGTATCATTTTGAATTTATAGGTGTTATGTTTAATAAAGTCACTTTTCAGTGATTTATTTTTTGACTTTACTTACCCTTTAAATAGGGCTGATATTGAATAATATAAGAATAATAATAATGTAATAATAACCAGTGAATGAGAAATACAAAGAACTTGGATCTCTCTCTCTCTCTCTCTCTCAAGCCAAATTTATGGATTATTGATGTTTTTAAAAATATAAATAAATACGTTTTTGTCAGAAGTGAATTAAAATATTTTACTACAATACAGTAATATAATAAAAAGTATACTTGCCTTCCATAAGTTGCCGTAAGGCTTCAATATAATGAGGCCTTTGCCTCTTAAAATCAGACCACTGTCTCTGGAGGGTAGAGACAGTGGTCTGCAGCTGAAAATGGCGCGCCAGCCGGCGCTGCAGGCCCTCCATTATCGTGCGCTTCCTGCGCCGCACATGCCTGGTACCCAAAGGCATGCTGTCATAGCCCTTTGCCAGGAGGTACTGGGTCATGTATAGCTGCCTGGCATAACTCGACATTTTGGTGTAACACAGGATGTAGTAAAAAGCATCATCGAAGTTCCGGTTCGGGTCCATATTTCCGAAGAATCCTCGTATTTCCGAAGAATCCTCATATTTCCGAAGAATCCGCGCATTTGAAATTCACACTAGCGGACTGTCATTTTTAGGTATTGTAGGCATTGATAATTGTTTCCAAGGTCATTGGCCAGGTCCCTGAGTGATTTAGTGTACGTTACCAAGGCTATTTAGACCACTTTTAATGCGGATTTTGCTGAATTCGCGGATCCTCGAGCGGACCAGATTTTGCGAAGTTCGGACATCTCTAGCCGTGATACAAAGGGAAGCTCCTCAAGGAACAGTTGGTTAAGGCTTTGACTACAGTGACTATTGGGACTCAATTGAATACAAAGACTGGACCACCAAGGATGGTTTTTACAACGGAATATACACAGTTGAGTGGCTATATTAAAATGCTGATCTCGCAGAATTGGGAATTTGTGCGGAAAGATGTGTTTTTAGACCTTTTGATCGCCATCAACTTTTCTTTGCTTTCAGGAGGGGACGCAGTCTAAAAAACCTATTGGTTAAAATGGACTTGCAGGCCAAACAGAAAGAGACACAACGGACTATCAATGGTAGCACAAGGACTGGATGTTTTAAATGCCCCAATTGCACTACTTGCCGGTATCTGTTGGTAGGTAATGAATTCCCTCATCCACAGACAGGGAGAAGATTTAGAATTCGGCAGAGGCTTGCTTGTTTGTGTACCCATGTGGTGTATTTTATCACCTGTCCCTGTGGGAAATACTATATTGGTAAGACTACAACAAATTTCCGTGACAGGATGGCAAACCACAGGGCTTCGATTGGAGCGGCATTGACCCATGATCGGAAAAAGGGGATCAAGGTGACCAAATGGGATTTACCTGTTGCATGGCACTTTAATGAAATGGGACATAATCTGTCCATGTTAAGATACATGATGATTGATCAAGTTCCGGTGGGGGTCGCAAACAGAGATCTTCAACTATTAAAATGCGAATCCAGCTGGATTATTAGGTTGCGTATTTTGGTTCCACATGGTCTAAATAAAAACTTGAACATGAAGTTTCCTGTGATTTAAGGTTATATATTTATGTGATTTAAGATTATATGAATTGTTTCCTGTGATTTCAGATTATATATTTTCTAATATTTATGCTGCTTTTACCTTTTACTGTTGGATTAGAGTGATTTTTCTTTGTAAGCATTTTACTGTATATCTGGTTGGTATAGGAAGGGATTTTCTATGGTGGTGGTATGGATTTTTCTATGTTATATTTGTTATTTTTTGATATGTAGTTTTTAATGTTTTTTGGTGTTTTACTGTTTTACAGATTTGCCTATTGAGTAAAGATGGCTAGTTCACGGATCTGAAACAGGTTCTGAGGCAGATTTCTGAGATCCGTGAATTGCAGATCTCGCGGATTTTTCGGAATTCCGCTTTCCAAATTTTTTCCGAACTGCTAATTCTAATTAGTTACAATCAGAATTTTCAGAAAGAATCTGGTTGGTATACGAACCAATCACATTCTTTTCCCGTCAGGATTTTCCAGAATATGGCTTTTCGGATTTTCTGAACCCACGTTTGAACATTTTCGAAGATTTTCATGTATCAAATTGACCAATGGCAGCTATTTTTACCCGTGCCAACCCCCTGGGTATAAAAGGCAGCTAGACAGGTGCCACTTGTATGTTAAAGTGAGTTTAGTGGAGACCTGACAGTGTAGGAGTTAGAGAGTTTTTTTCCATGCTTTTTGAGCTTTCTGTGTGTGAATTTTAGTGTGGTGGCACTAAAGTTAGCACTTGCTGTTAACCACTCCTGTATTCACACAATTTGGGACCCAAAAGTCCTTTTGAGGGCTAAAACCCCTTATAAGTTTTTTGGACAAATTTAGTCTTAGGCCTTTTAGAGGTCTACTGGCCCTATTTAAAAACACACAATATTGCAGTTTAGCGATACAGTGCGTTATCGATAATGTACGACCACAGCAGTAAATTAACGCTGAGCGTTCGTTAATTAACGAACCAATTCTGGAGGACCAAGACAGTGGTATGGATGTCAAAATGACGCGCCAGCCAGTGCTATGTAGCCCCTCCATTATAGTGCACTTCTGGCGCTGTACGTGCCTTTTGCCCATTGGAATGCTTCAAATCCAGGGGTAAGCGCAGGATTGTTAAGGGGGAGGGGGGATTTCTGAAGAAGCACAGTAGGAAGTTCACGACTAGAGTTGGACTAGACCCAAACTTGAACACAAGCTTTAACAGTTTGAATAGACCCGAACTATTCCGGATTTTGAACTTCCAAACTTTTAATGATTATTGAATTTTCAATAATTATTGAACGTTCAAATTCATGTTCCCCGATTTTAGCGCTCCATAACCTATACAGAAAATAGACTAAGGGGAGCGTTCACCTACCCTGGAGCTCCACATCAGCGGCCTTTCAGCATGGTGCCGCAGTCCTTGAAAACATATACAATGCAAATAACGGGGCTTCAAGCTTTAGGGTTTTAAAACTTTTTTACCTTTATTTGTAAGCAATTCTGATTGGATACATTAAAATTATTGGTTACAATCAGATTGGTCTGTTCCCCAATCTGTATCATTTTCTACAAAATTTTTAAAAATTCACAGAAAACTCGAAAATTCTCGAATTTTCGAAAAATATCGAACGCGGCTCGAAAATAGAATGCGGAAGCTCGAAAAAGAGTGCGATCGTGAGGAAAGTTTTTTTTTTTTTTAGTTGTGGGTATATATACATGTTCCCCAGACCATTTCCCAGGTCCCATAGCCATGTACAGTAAGTTATCATTGCTGTTTTACCTTATATTTAGGCGGATCTGTGCAGATTTTTTTCTCCAATTGACTAATGGGTTCTTATGCAGATTTCGAATTTTTTAGAAAATCCGCAAATCTGCAGGCGGAACGGATTTTAGCAGTTTCGGCCATCTCTACTATTGAGCTGCCAGTGTCCACTTGACTTCATAGATATAATTCTTTAAGCTTGCTTTTGTCACGCTAGGGTGTTCCACTATGTAGCATAAGTTAGAGCTGTCATTCTGAACAAGGAGGAGTGCGCGGATGACTTCCGGATTGGGCTGTTGACGGACGCGTCGTTATGGTAACTAAGGGGAAGTCTCTGTGCCCAGCTGTGAGGAGATCGCGGAAGTGATGGACTGCTGTTGACATGTAGTCATGGTAACCCGGGGCAAATGATCATTTCTAGTGGAGTGCTATCTCTGGATGTCTATATATATATATAGATATATATATATATATATATATATATATATATATATATATAAAAGTATATATTGTACTTTACTCATTAGGTTAGGACTGATGCTGGGATACTGCCTTGTACAAACTATGTAACTAAATGTATCCATTTTAACTTTAGTGCAGGTAATTACCCTTCGTTGCTTGCATATATGTTTAATTGTGATATCTAATTAATTTATGCTTATATGTATAGTTGAGTGCTGGAGACTTTTGTGTAATGTATATATAAATATATCTATCTATCTATCTATCTATCTATATATATATATATATATAATATATGATCATTCCAGCTGATCAGCGTGATATTCTGATTGCAGAATTCGCCAATGATACGCTATGGAAACCTATGGTGATCGTATGAGTTAATTAAACATAAATAAAAAATTCCCACAAAAATGTGCTAGTGTGACCTAGCCCTAGATGAAGTATACTTGGATTTTGCTAAGGCTTTTGATACAGTCCCCCATTGGTGACTTATGTATAAGCTAAAGTCTGTTGGGCTTGGCGGCACATTTGTAAATGGATAAAAAAAAGTTGATGCATTTTGGGCTTAAAAAATGATTGTACTACTTATACCATAAATGGATCTGTGTTTTAAGGGATGTCCACCCCCAAATAACCTTTGCGGTAGGTTTTTTAGACCTAGATTGGGATAAACTGGGCTGCTTCCCCATGTTAACCTTACTCATTTGCTTGATCTTAACTTAAATGGAAATTAACAGGCAGACACAGAGTTGGGTGTAAATAAACGGCCACAGCTTTATTTAACACATTACAACATGTGTTACCACAATAGGCCCGATCTTAATTTCTACATCCTTGCGATAATTCCAACAAACTCCCAGCCGTAGCCAATGCTGAATGCCAGGCCTCTGGATCCCCAGAGGGCATGTAACGGCTTCTAAAACCATACCGTTCGCAAGGATGTATCCGCCACTAAGGAGACAGTGTAATCCTACACTGAACTCCGACCACCACCCAACATATAAAGCGCCTGTTCAATCCCATCCTGTAAACCTGATAAGAATATATCTAAGCCTATCTCGTTAAGGTGCACCCTGTCCTGCCTCATAAGTGTTCTATTATCGCCCTCCAACTGGCGATGTCTAACAACTACCCCTCCTTGAGATCTAATGAACCTAGAGATTCTCGTATTCAGAACCCTCCTGGCTTTTTCAACTGCACCCTGATCTCTCGCCCCCTGCCACTGGACCCTAGGGATGACCTCTCGTCAAATCCGTTTTCATTAGAAATAATAGATCCGAGAGACGGTTCCGACAGAGGTCATTCCCGGATGCATGAATGACCAGGACAATGGGTCCTGGATCGGCTCTACTTATCCTGACTACTTCGAGCATTACTTGCCACCAAGCTAGCCCCCTTATCCCCTTCCAATATAGCGTTGCCGATTGGAATCCTAGGTTGCGTCCTCCCGGTCGAACTTCTGCTCTTTGTGCCGCCCAGTACAAGTATGAATGGCCCACCAGCCAGACCGCAGGCTGTTGAATACCTAGAATAGAAAATTCAGTTAATGGCCAAATCAGGGCGGATATAACGCGCTACACAACTGGACCGCCAGCGCCCCAACCTGCGAACTCTTTCCTCTGAAATACCCAGTGAATACGCTTCTGTTGCTGCCCCAATTCGGAATGAATGGGTCCCAAATTCCTTAGGGGATAGACCCAATACACCGAGAGATTTTTTCAACACAGCTTCGAATTAAAATCTCGTCAATGGGGAACCATCCTGATGTGAAAGGAAGGTGAGAGCGGCTTCTAATAGAAGCAAAATTACAGATCGCCTGGACTGGGCACCAGGAGGATGCAATGGGGAAGATTGAAAAACATTTTCCTTCACCAAATAAATCTGTCTTAGATCTCTTTATGTTTACCCTAATTACAGATTTGGAGATGAATAGGTCTTCTAGCAATAAGCCACCTGGTCTTTTTGAACTGGCTGACACTAGCTCCCCCACTCTCATCGCCCCGAAGAAAGCAAGCGCAAAACTGGCTTGAAATAAACTGGTCCCATGGGGGGAATTACTGATATGAGGCAGGGTTTCGATTAGCCTAACAAGCAACTTAAAGGTAATGGGACGCCTGGGTTGCACCGCCACGTGTTCCTTTTTCCAACCATTAAGAATGGCCCTTACTACAAATTCCTTTGTCACGTCTTTCCATCCTAACAACCTGAAAAAGAAAGATAAACCATCTAACCTACGTTGGGCTACTAAGCCCGACGATCCTGTTGACCTTAGATGTTCTAAGTAGTCCAGGAGAGATTCCAACCTAATATGAGAATCAACATTAATATCTTTCTCAACTGTAAATGAGAGCCATTCAGACCAGGCCTTACCGTGACTCGCCCAAGTCGAGGGGGCGACTGAAGATTGAACCAGCTGCCTCAGCTGCTGTCGATTATTCCCCATAGATATTCCTGGCAATCCAATCCTTGCTGCTGGGCATCCGGTTTGAGCCGATGAAAATCCTGCCACTGAAAACGAGACAAGGCATCCGCCATACAGTTAAGAACACTCGGTACATGCCTAGCCCTGAAAGTTATGTTTAACTCCAGACACCTGAGTACCAGGTGTCTTAGTAATGCTAACACTGGGGGAGAGGAGCTGGTAAGATTATTAATGGCATAAACCACGCTTTCGTTGTCTGTCCAAAAGCGAATTCTTTTGTTCTGTATCTTTGGACCCAATAGTTCTACTGCCACCACTATTGAAAAAAGCTCTAACATAGTGAGGTTCCTACAGTGGTAGCCTTTTTTCCAAGATTTGGGCCAAGGGGCCCCACACCACCTCATCCTTTTCCAAGATAGCCCCAAACCCTACGACCCAGCCGCGTCCGTGTAGAGCTGTAATTCTTGACTAGATGCTCCTCCTCTTGAAAACAGGACCTGCCATTATAACTAATCAGGAAGGTATGCCATACCTTTAGGTCGTCGCGCAACACCTTAGTGATCCTAATATGTGTGTGAGGGGACGGAACGCCCCGAGAAGCTAACGACAACCTCCTGGAAAAAACTCTCCCCATCGGCATTATTCTGCATGCAAAATTGGGATGAACCTAATAGGGATTGTAACTGCCTTAACGTTACTTTCTTAAACTGAAGGAACATTGAAATTGCGTCTAACATATCTTTTACCTTCCCGGCCGGTAACCTGCACTCCATCTTAACTGTATCAATCTCTATGCCCAGGAAGGATAACATCGTAGTAGGGCCTACCGTCTTTTCCTCCGAAAGGGGAACCCCAAACTTTTTCTTTAAGAAACTGAATGAACGAAGTAAAAACTCACACTGAACAGAGTCTGAACTGAACAGAGGCCGACAAGCAAGAAATCGTCTAAGTAATGTATGATGTTCGTGGAGTTGGTTTCATACGCTATCGCCCATTCTAAGAATGAACTGAATATATCAAACAAGGAGCAAGAGATGGCACAGCCCATGGGTAAACACTTGTCATAGTAATACATTCCGTCCAACTGACAGCCCAGCAGATGAAAACATTCTGGGTGGATTGGCAACAAGCGGAATGCGGACTCAATATCTGATTTTGCCAACAGTGCCCCTACCCCGGCCCTCCTTACCAGATGAATAGCCCTGTCAAAGGAAACATATGAAACCGAGGCCTCCTCCTTACTGATACCATCATTTACCGAGCTGCCCTTCGGATAAGAGAGATGGTGAATCAGGCGGAACTTTCCGCCTTCTTTTTTGGGGACAAGACCCAACGGGGAAACTCTCAAGTTGGGGAAGGGGAGCTCGGAAAATGGGCCTGCCAATCGCCCCAGCTGAACCTCAGCTAAAACTTTGTCCCTAGCCACTTGGGGCGCTTCCTTGACCGATTTTAGGTTCTGAGCGAACCTCCTGGCCCTCCTAGGCTGACTCCTGTCCCTGGGTGACCTTCTTTCCTCTAACTCCCTAATTCTAGTGGGTGCAGGGGTAATGCCCCTTACAGTGGACCTGGCATCCACAAACTCCAGTTCACCCTCGTCTGATTTGCTTGCCTGCGTGCTGGTTGAGAGTCTCTAGCTGTGTCCCCGCCGTTGCTGCTGCAACAGCTGGGCGGGCGGACCGTGGCAACCAAGGGGCAGGGCCTCCTCTGCCCCTGGTTCTCCCCCTACCTAATGCTGAAGCGGGGGCGCCAGGTACCACAGGTCCTACCTCCAAATCCTCTGAAAGAGGGCGATGGACATCCACCCGAACTAACTGGGATGAATGTACCATATTAAAAGACCTAAGCAGGCCCTCAGTCACTGCGCGGCCCCTTGCCGTGCCTGACTGCCGAATCTGGTCCCCTGGTGGCTCGTGGGGGACTGGGACTCAGACCGGAGGGGGGGAAGGAGGGACGTTTTGGCCTGCCAGACAGCCGGCTAGCGGACCAGGTAGTGGGCCTAAGCCCAGTACTCACATTCCTGGTGATAGGGGAGTCTGCACTGAGAATCTCCTGTAGCCATCCTGCCCCCTCTGTGCTGATCCTCTCCCTAATCCTGTTCAGCATTGCCTCATTATCCTGATGAGCCATCCTGGCTGTCTACCAAGTGCCTGTAGATATGATTGCCAGGGCCGTCTCTAGACTTTTTGGCACCTGAAAAAAATCCAAATGCTGCCCCCCCTCGCTGTGCCGCCGGAAGGGGTGTGGTTTTATAATTAAAAGTGGGTGATGCTTTGTCTGGATGTGGGGTGTGGCTTGTCCAGAAGTGGGAGGGGCTTAAACACATGACTGGTAAATAATTCCCACAATGACTTGTAAATGATGCCCATAGTGATTGGTATTAGATGCCCACAGTGACTGGTAAATGATGACCAACATTGATTTTTGATCTTCAGGGCTGACAAATATTGATTTTGATCAAAAGAATTGTCAGTCAGAAGGGAGGGGGAGGAGTCATAGCGGCATTCAGTTGTGCAATGAAAGTCACGGCTTCCCCTGCTATTTAAAGTGACAGTACCTCCCGAAAACATGTGTTTTTTATAAACAGCATTTGGGGCCCCCTGGCATCAGGGCCCCAGGCACATGGAAAAATATGATGCTAGGAAAAAAAAATTTCTGCCATCAAAACTGCTTCCTCTATACAGGGTGCTGTCTGTAATATACTTCACATAGTAACATAGTAATAGTAACATAGTTTATACATTAGTCGCCTATGTGGCACAGTATCAAAAGCTTTCGCAAAATCCAAGTATATCACATCCACTGCTGTGCCTGAATCTAACTTCTTACTAGCTTCTTCATAAAAAAACAATTAAATTTGTCTGGCATGATCTATTTCTCATAAATCCACGCTGACTACTACTAATAAGATGAGCTCTGGAGACAAAGTCAAGGATATGATCCCGTAACAAAGTTTCCAGCATCTTCCCTACCACTGATGTTAGGCTTACAGGTCTATAGTTACCAGGCTGTGAACGATTACCTTTTTTGAATATTTGTATTACATTGGCCTTTTTCCAATCCAGCGGCACATCCCCAGACCAAAGCTAATCTGCCTCATTACCTTTTCACCTTGCCTCATTAGGGAGGCATTGCTGGAGAACCATAAGGAGCAGAGATGCAAGGTAATTTTTTTAAACTACAAAGTGGGGCCAGTAGTGGGTTAAATTATAGTTTGGGGGTGGACATGCCCTTTAAGTGAATCTCTGTTGGAAAACGATCTTGTAGTTTTGGTAGATAACAAACTTAAATGTAGCAAGCAATGCCAGGCAGCAACACACAGAGCCAGCAAGATATTATTTTCTTGTATAAAGAGGTGAATACATTCAAGGGAGAAAAATATCATTCTCCCTCTTTAGAAAGCACTGGTAAGGGCTTATTTGGAATATGATGTGCAGTTTTGAGACTTGGAATCTTGGAATTGGAAAGTGTTCAGATAAGGGCAACTACATTAATAAGGGGACTGGGGGAGCTTGAATATAATGGCAGATTGGATAAGCTAAAATTATGCACACTAGTGAAAAGGTGCTTACGTGGGGATATGATCGCTTTGTATAAATACTTTAATAAGCCTTTCAACAAACTTCCAGCCAACCTCCATTGGAAAAGTTCATTGGATAGTTTAAAAGAAAGCTGGATCAGTTTTTTTAAAATAAAGAATGTTGCATGTTACTGGTATTGATACATAAAATTGATCCAGGGATTTTGGGGTAATACTTGGAGTAATACTTGGATATTAAGAAACTACAGTAAGTCCAGTTTTATCTAGACCACTTTTCCTTATGTTTTTAGATTCACTTTTGTCTGATGATGTGCTTTTTAATTTGAAAAAAGCCAATGTAATACCAATATTCAAAAAAGGTAGTTGTTCTTAGCCTAGTAATTACAGGCCTGTAAGTCTAGCATTGGTGGTAGGGGGAGATACTGAAAACTTTGCTACAGGATCATATTCTGGACTTTTAGGCTATGGACTTTTAGAGCTGTTATTGTTTTTTTCCATCTTTAAGACATAACGTAAGACATAACAAATGGCGGTTGCGTGGTAGGCAAAAAGTGTGTTGCGCAACCCCTGCAAGCTATGCACCGAGCCATTAATGTCTATTTAAGACAAAATCTTTAACACCAACAGATAGCTGTTGGTGCTATACACTGAAAGACGCTATCAGCTCAGTGCATTGCCTAGAGGAGGAAATAGAGAGTGACACCGATTCTCCCTGCATAGCCCTGCTTGTCTCCAGAACTGATCTTATGAGTAGTAGTCAGCATGGATTTATGAGAAATAGATCTTGCAGGACTAACTTGCTGTTTTTTTATAAAGATGTGAAAAAATTTAGATTCTAGCATAGCAGTGAATGTGGTATACTTGAATTTTGCTAAAGCTTTTGATACTATGCCACAGAGGTGACTAATATGTAAACTGAGGACTGTTGGCCTCGGAAAAATAAACATTTGTACATGGATAGAGAATTGGTTGGATTGGAGATTTGTTGTTTGATCACGTACAGTAGTAGTGGTCAATGGAGCGACATCTATGTGGGCTAAAATTCTAAGTGGAGTACCTCAGGGTTCTGTACCAGGGCCACTGCTATCTAATCTGTTTTAAAAAATTACTTAGAAGTGGGTATTGAGAGCAAGTGTTCTGTGTTTAACTAAGCCGAACTTTGGAAACTTCAAATGATGTGTGGTTGCTACAAAATATAGATTTTCAGAATGGACAGCAGAGTGGCAGATGGAAGTTAATGTTGATAAATGTAAGGTGATGCATTTGGGGTTTAATATTAAAGATGTCCGAACTTCGCAAAATCCGGTCCGCTCGAGGATCCGCGAATTTTCGGAAAAATTTGAAAATTCGAAAATCCACAAGGGGACCCATTAAAATGAAAAAATCCTTGAAAATACAAGGATTCTTCGAAATTTTGAGAATTTTCGAAAATACGTATTTTCACGCATGTTCGAAAATACGAGAAATCCTCGCGGTTCGGAAAAGTTCAGAAGGCGGAAAACCGAAAAATCCACGATATCCGCCATCCACGAACGAGGTAAATCCACCGCGGATCCGGGTTCGGATCCGCGAACTGTGCCATCACTATTTAATATTCCTTCTGCCACCAATGCCATAAATGGCTCAGTTTGAAAAGATTTGGGGGTTCTAGTGGATAACAGACTTAGCTATAGCAAGCAATGGCAGAAAGCAATTAGCAACAGCTATCAAGATATTCTTACATGAAGTCTCCATTTACAAAGCACTGGTAAGGCCTCATTTGGAGTATGCAGTGCAGTTTTAGACTCCCATATATAAAAGGGACATCTTGGATATGAAAAGAGTTCAGAGAAGGGTAACTAAATTAATAAGGCGAATGGAGGGGCTTGACTATGCTGTCAGATTAGACACGTTAAGGCTGTTTGCATTGGAAAAGTGGTGATTGCACGTGAATATGATCACTTTATACAAATATATATAAGCCATATAATAAAGTTTTATCTTCAGGTTAGGAAATGCTTCTTTACAGTGTACTGTACTTTACAGAGTACAGTAAACTGCAAAATTGTTGGACAGGGCATTTTTCTTGGCATATAAATTGGGTCAGTTGTCAAGTAATAACCTGCATATACACTTCAACCTGATCAACTCCCCATATTTCCCCTATACCCCTATAGCTATATGTACTTCAGTATACATATTTTGAAAACAATTCAAAATATTACAAAAATGGTACATTACCCCAACCAAAATGAACAGAATACTGCTAGGGGCTTTGTCCCGTGGTTGTGCAAACATGGGAAGGCTGTTATGCAATAATTAATAAAGCCTTTAATACAATGTTAACAAAAGACTCTTTGGTTGCATTATTTGATTGAAAAGAGTCTGAATAAAAAAGGCAATAAACGATTACATTTACACTATATATGCGCATCAACACTATAAGTACAGTACCTCCCTAAAATGAGTTTTTGCAGGGTCGAATGTCTGCATTACCATCTTCCATCCTCACACTTGCCTCTACAAGATGAAAAACAGCAACCGAACTGAATATATCCATTTGTTACTGACCTTTTATGTTCCAGTGTCCGTACAGTACATTGAACAGACACACACTGTAAAAGAGTGCTATATCTATTCAATTTACCGGACAGACGAGTGCAATTGGAAGATTAGTAATTAATGAATATTTGATTAAGAGTTACTAGTCTAACTCAAGTGGTGGGACACTAGCACTCTAGCTCTCATAGAATTTCCCCTTCATTCTTATGGTCACTATAAAAGGTGACGAACAAACGCACTGTTGCAATTTCTATTGCACACATGTATGTATTTTATTGCACTTCCCTTTAAGTAAAACACACATACAAAACAGTAAAATACACCCAAAATCATCATAGGAATTCCTATGAGACAAAATCACACTTTAACAAGTTTAAAAGACCTAATATCAAAACATGTTTTGACCAATAGTTTTTTGGAGTGTATCCATTTGTGATTATAGACTTAATGGTATGTCCAGCAATTGTTACATAATATACAAAAGTCCCAGTTTAAATGGATCCATACAGTGAGTTGTGATGCTGTGAGATCTCACATTAAGTAATCACAAAAGTAAGTATCCTCCTTAAAATTATTTATTATCTCCTTAAAAATCCTTACACTGGTATGTATACTCACTGCTGCCCCTTCGGCAGTGTGATCCACGCCACCTCCTTGCCTCTGGACAACTTTGCTAGCCACCTTGTCACTCCATGGGATGAATCTTTCTCCCACATTCACCGCGGACATACTTCCGGATTCATCGGGTTCACCTCGCTTGTCCTACGGTTCGCTCCCAAATAGTGATGGCCCAGTTTGTGGATCCGAACCCGAATCCGTGCCGGCTTTACCTCGTACGCGAATGGCGGATCTCGCAGATTTTCCGGTTTTCCGCCTTCCTAACATTTCCGAACCGCGTTTTTGAAAATTTTCAAAATTACGAGGATTTCTCATATTTTCCAAAATGCATTAAAAACCCGTATTTTCGAAAACTTTCGAAATTACGAGGTTTCACGTATTTTCGAAAATGCATGAAAATACGTATTTTCGAAAAATTTCGAAATTACGCGGGTTTTACGTATTTTCGAAAATGCGGGAAACATTTGCGGATCCTCGAGCGGATCCTCGAGCGGACATCTCTCTGTTTCTCTCTGTTTGGGACATCTCTACTCCCAAACAGCTAGGATCGGCCACTTTCGTCCTCTTCACCCACACATACTGGATACTGGCGTGAACCTCTTACCTCCGCAAGCTGCGTGCGTTCCAATACCTATGTATAAATTGCATCAAAACATGTACATCATTAGAAGGAATTAATGAGTATTTGCCTTATCTGGATATCTCACCCTGACCCTGCGTTTATTTCTCTTTTAAGGATACCTTAATGGACAGCTGCAAATTAAATGTTAAAGGGGAACTAAAGTCTCCAGACAATATTGCCCCAATAGAAAGAACACTTTTAAAAAAAGACAAAGGGCTATGTCTCACCTCTCCCTTTGCTCTGAATGCTGGGTTAATTCTGAAATTAACCTTTCAGCTCCCATAATTCACCTTAGCTGGGAACACCCAGCTAAATGTATGCAGTACACTTCACAGGAAGCAGTAATCTTGCTTCCTAGAAGTTCACAGACAATCATGTTATAGCTCTGACACCGAACACAGATCTCAGTGCAGTTTATGTGTAAACACATTACAAATGCTCCTGTCCCTTACAAATATAAATTCCTTTGCTTATTATACAAAAAAGAAAAGTAATCTTTGAAGTTTATTTCTTTGCTAGCATTGATGTAAAAAACAGAATATTACCATTTCAGTAAAAAATAAAAGTAAGAACTGGGAATTGCACCTGCAACCTTATATACTGTTACTGTGTTTTGCTAAAAAGGAAGCTTTCTACCTCTACCCCACAAGGGCTACTAGGTGTGATGATAGTACATGTAAAATCTTTATCTTTTGCTCAAAACATAATGGAACCCCAGGAAACCTGTCAGCAGTTCAAGCTGGTTGGTAAATAAAAAACAGTGCTGCTATATATAAAGTTTGTACATATGTTGACAGTTGACTATGTTGTATTGTTTAATACAGTAAGAAAACTTGGGGATTTGAACTTGTGACTACTTGGATTATGTGCTTCTAAAAACATGGCATTTACATGGTGCACCACCAGCATTAACAATTACCATTAGGATGGCTGAACAAAGCAACACTAACCCTAGACAGTATATTAATAGTAAAAAGATGACAATTGAAATGTGGGGCCAATAATTAATGAGGATTGAGTTAGTTATGGAGGATGTCGATAAAGCAAATCCTGGATTAAGAAATAGGAAGAGACAAGAGAGACAAGAGGGAGAGACAAGAGAGACAAGAGAGAGACAGACATTAGAAACAGGAGTGACAAGAATCTGAGAGCTATCCTGAGGACTAGGAATCTGTGTACAGATGGGCTTTTAGTCTTGGCTAGAGTGTGGAGAAAGAAAAGAATCAGTGGGCGGGGGAAGAAGAAGGGACAGGTGGTGTGTGTTGTGTGATTGCACAGAGTAACCAGACTTTCAGTTAAGCATAGCTTATTTATAAGTCTAAAATCACATGTGCTCTCAGCACCAGAGATTTTACAACACTACTAACTTATGCTTCCTGTTACATCACTAGCAAGCTGTACTAGAACTACAAGTTCTATATGTTACTTCACATGAAAACTTTTTTCTACACATTATAAACTTGTACTTTCAACATCGAGTGTTTTTTAAAACCTGTATGAGTACATATTGTTACTTTCTATATCTCATAGGCAGTTTAATTTGTCTCTCAAACCTATTGTAGTTTTCTAAGGTTGAGAACTTTGTTCAGGTACAAGAACATTTAACTTCAATGTTATCTGATGGCAGTTTACCCTGATCAGTGTCAGTTCTGTCCATGCATTGTTCATTATTTTTTACAATGTCTTGATTATCAGAAAACAGTAATGTATTCTCCATTGTCTTTCTCAGAAATGTAATTGTTTCCCTTCAGGTGTGTGTACAATGAAATATCTGGGTTGTTCATCTTTTTGCACACAACTGCTTGTTGCCATGTTTTCCATCTTTGCATTCCCACAGCACCCCCTACTTGTAAATGCTGTGGTAGTGCTTTGGATTGCCTGTCATTGTACAATTTTTGATTTTGTTGCCTTTCTTTTAGCCAATTCTGTACCTTTGCAATTCCGAAACGTTACATGGTGTTTTACTGATGTAATAAACACCTACTGCGAATAAAGACTGGTGTGCACAGCATTTCTTCTCTACATATGTGAGTTTGCCACTACGCTGGAGCACCCAGCATTTAATTGTGTTATATTGGGAGTGTGCAGGATCCTTTCCTTGCTTGGTTTGCAATTCCTTTAGGTACAAGTAGTTAAAGGAACTGTTCAGTGGAAATTATCAATATTTGTTAAATTGTTCGTTTTTGTAATGCATACTGAAAAATCAGTTGATTTGATACCCTTTCCTGTTCCCTGCTAGGGAGCTTACATTTCAAGTTCTAAAGCACATAGAAAACAGCTGTGGATTAAATCGGGCATACCCAACCAAAATGGTAATTAGGGTAATCAATTACACCATAAACAATGATTAATACAAATAAGAGGCATTTTTATTTGTGCAAAGATAGCCAACCCTAGAGGGTAATAAAAAAGTGCAAAAACAGCATATAAAAACACTTCCTGTGCTATTCCTGATACAGTATTGACATAATCATTATGATATACCGGTATACCCATTCACTCATTCACACACCTGCTAGTACTAATATCAGAGAATTATACATATAGATTCAGTAATGACAATTATTATAGCAGAGAGTCTTATAATTAAATACAATAACAATATGTATCATTATATATGTAATAGTAATATCGTCTATTCAAAAATTGATGAATATCACAATGAACCAATGCTACAGATACATATTCACAACCTTACTAAAGACATGGATAAGCTAGACAGGTGAAGGCAAATAGGCAGTGAGACATGACAATGGCAGATCCCCAGGCTAAAAAAGATAGAGAATGGAAATACTTAGCCCATCAAATGACCAGACAGGAGCCCAGGAGCAGTTAAAATAGTACAAAACAGGACGCGTTTCGTCCGACCCCGGACTTTCCAACAGAGGAAGTGACACAAGCACCACCTCATAGCACCCTTTTAAACCCGAGAAGATACCTCCCCTAAACGATAATGGGTTAATCAACACACATAATGCATAGCAGGGTTCCACCTTCTCCACAGGGACTATCCCGACCCTCTGCAACCTCAATACTTCCGTGTGGCAAGTCTCGCGAGATCGCATCCCATGTCCAAATTTCTCTGGATCAACCAGATCTATATGCATTAATACCAGTAATTCTCATATTTTTTTAGTTAGAAACTTATCCAGGGCCTTTTTTAAAAGCTATTCAATGAACTTGCCATACTACTTCTGCTGGAAGACAGTTCCCAGTTTTCATCACATCAACACCTCGTTCTCACTGTAAAGCCCCTCCATTCCCCTTATTAATTTAGTTGCCCTACTCTGAACTGCTTCAATTTCCAAGATGTCCCTTTTGTTTATAGATTCCAAAACTGCACCGCATATTCCAAATGAGACCTTACCAGTGCCTTGTAAAGAGGGAGAATAACATTTTCTCTCTCTGAATCTATTCCCCTCTTTATACAAGACTGTACAATATCTGCTAGCTCTAGCCATTGCTACCTGGCATTGTTTGTACAGCTAAGTCGGCTATCTACCAAAACTATATATATATATATATATATAATATATATATATTATATATATATATGTATCTTTACCTGTAGTTGGCCAGCTTGTTATTATAGTGTAAAATCTCTGTATATATTTTTTTCCTTTTTTCTGTATATAGATTTTTTCTCCTTTTTTATGTTAGTTATTTAAATATAAAGATACTATATTTTATTTTTTTTTTTTACAGTGATCTTTTCAATGGTGTTATATAATATATATATATATATATATATATATAAACATATGAAGTAGGTAACCAGAGGGACTTGGTGAACAAAACAAATAATTTTATTTAGCACATATCTACGCGTTTCAGCTATCCAGTAGCCGTCATCAGATGTGAAATCACAGCAAACAACTTCCCTATATCAGGTGTCCTCCCCTCGTCATAATGACACACCTCCCAATATCATCAATACATAATTAATTAACCCTTACGTGTTTTATACAATCACAAAAACTTTTCATAACATGTGTTACTATGTCTAGTGTTAAACAACTATAAAATCCCCTAAAAATGTGTTATATATAAAAGACAATAAGATGTTAAAAACATTTTTACATATACTTTAAGCTTAAGAAAGAATTACTAGAACAGTGCTCTCAAGTCTAATCCCCCATATCCTAAAGATAAATAGATAATAATACCAAATTAACAATGGAAAAGGACTTCAGATAAAAATGTTTTCCCCAACATATAGAGAAGCTAAAAAATCAGCTTAACAATAGATCTAGATGTATCAAACAATGTATCTAAAACAGTCCACATGTATCAAAAAAGCTTTACAGATGTAACAAACTAGACACTTGGCAGGGGAAACCATTTTCCTCAATTACTGGTTTACACTAGATGATCCTAAGTACAGAAAAAGTCATTATAAAAAACATGATAATACCACTTGTTCATATAGACCCAGAGGTTTAAGTGTGTCCAGGGTCCTTATTCACCATACCTCCCTCGTAGTAATTTCTTGCCGTACTTTAGTGTCAGGTATATTAGCTTTTGATCAATGCCATCCATTTAAGGGTGCCAAGGGATGTCTCGCTTCCCTGAAATGGCGTGCCACAGAGAGCTCGCCAAATTTAGAATCTCTCGATGGACCTGTCCACCCTCCAAAAGTGCAGCCCTAATGGATGTTCTGTGGTTTGCCAACCGTTCGCGGGGCGTTGTGGATGCTTTGCCCATGTAGTACGGTCCACATGGGCACGTTATAAATAAATACATCCGCACTGAGGCGGAAAGCCTTTGTTTAATTTTATATCTGCGACCCGTCTGTGGGTGAGGAAATCTGGTCCCGTAAGCATGGCATTGCATGCCTGCATCCCAGGCATGCATCTGTAACCACCCCGTTTTTCTGGTGGGCAACCATGTGTCACTAACTTCTGCTTTTTGTTAGATAGGTCAGTTTTTACCAATAAGCTTCTACACGGTTTCTGCCCCTCTTAAAGGCAAAACCGGGCTTGTATCTGCAAATGGGGGGTTTGTCACTTGTAGGTATTCCAGTGATTACTTACTGACTGTTTGACCTGGGCACTATGTGCAGAAAATTGTAGGGTGTAAGGAATTTTTTTTCAAATGGGAGGGTGGATTCTGCTTTGGTTTTTTGTGAGGAAGCCGTGTTTGTACACATTTTGGCTCAATTCTTTTGTTCCTCGATTATTTTATGATTATAGCCCCTTTCCTCAAATTTACGGGCCATATCCTCAAGTTGTTCCATAGCTCGATTATGGTTAGTATTTTCTAGTACTCGAAGAAATTGAGAATATATATCCCAATTTTTTTGATGTGGGGATGATAGCTAGTAGAATGAAGAATAGTGTTTTTATCAGTAGGTTAGTTGTACAAACATGTTTCTAATTTATCACCCTTCCTTATAAATTTTTAAATCTAGGAATTCAACATATTCGTACTAGCTGTCATAGTTAGTTTAACCCTAGAATCTTGTTGGTTTAAAAACTGTACGAACCATTACATTCCTTCATAGTTCCTCCCCACAAAACAAACAGATTTCAAATAATCTTTTGAAGATCAATAGTTTTCTCTTTAAAGAGAGGGAATATCATCCTCCTTGAGAGCATGTCCACTTAAGTTGTAATCAAATCTAGTTGGGGGTCTAGTTTATAAAGGGGTGTTTTAGAACTCCCACCATACTTAAAAGGCGATCACATCACCATGAAATCATTACTGCGGCGATGTGCGGCGGTAATTTGAGCTCTCTTCTCGGAGATATTGCGCAATGCGCTAAGTACAGTAGAGTACAGAGAGCTCAAAACCCGACGTATGAGGCAGGGGGCTGTTGGGAAAAGATTGCGCCGCGGGTGATCGCATAAGGGTGATCGCATCAGTTTCGCATAAGGTAATTGCATAAGGGTGATTGCATCAGACTCGCTTCTAAAATGAAGCTAGCGGTAACTGATGTGATGTTAATGAGGCGTTAACTTTTCGCCGCCCGGGGTTTCGCCCCTTTTATAAATCACGCTAATATAAATTTTGGCGAAAACACACCGTCCATTTATAAATATGCCCCTATGTTGCTTACCAGGCAGGGCCACTTCTACCAATTAGGCAAAGTGAGACTTATTTCTCAGGCGGTACCCCCTGCACTGAGAAGAAAGGGGGCAGATAGTTGTGGGCATGGTGGGAAAAAAATGTTTTTTTCCCCCTAGTAACAGATATGATGTTCTTAAAAATCATTTTACATGGTTAGGTTAGCTTTGGTTTGTTAGGCAAGGTTAGACTAGTTGGGTTATGTTAGGTCCCTGCTGAAAGACTCTACCTTGACATGGGGGGGCTTACAAATCTTTTGGCTAAAATCTTTAATACTACAGAAAGTATGGAATTTCTAATGTATCGTAACAGTTTGAACCAACATAAAATAATTTATTTTGATTTGAGCAACATGTAGTGGCACCACAAGCTGTTTGAGAAAGGTATGTAATATCTGTTTCTAGTAATTAACATTATTTCTAATTGACTGCTTGAGAATTGTTTACATACCTATGTGCACCATATAACCATGCTAAAACCAAGTCCACCACCGTCAAGCCAAACACAGAGGCTTCGCACCACACATGGAAATAATCATGGGCGACATTCAAAAGTTTGGCTCAGGCAGCAAAAACCCTAGAAGTATCCCTGTTTACCAGGACAATACCATATAGAAATTGATGGCAATGTTAAACCTTGTACATGCTCCTAAGAAAATACAGTAGCTCAGAGAGGAAGTGATTGAAGAGTTACACAGAATGGAGAAAATGGAGTATTTGCAAGCAAACAACCAATGGAATGGGCCAATAGCTTGGTAACAGTGACATTAACAAACAAAATAAGAATTTGCAAGAGATCCAAAGAGTTTAAAGGGTCTATAGTGAAAAAAAAAACACATTGCCCCTTTGCAAAGTTAAATTCATGTACTCTGTGCTGCCTTAATCCTATCTCTTGACTCGTTTAAACCATGGTGTCAGATCTGTGTGCAGCACAACTCCCAGCTAACCGACAAGCTTATCATGTGCAGTAGGAGTTAAAAGTTCAAGATCCTGAAAAACACACCCATGCACAGTGGCCAATAGAAAGCAAGCTGTCCTGGAGACACGGAAGAAGGAGAACAGTACAGTTTATATCTCTCTCTTTGTGACCCATCATCAATCAGTGAAAGCTATTAAGAAGGTCAAGTGCAGCCTTAAATCTACCATCTACCGCTACCTCTCTCCCCCTGCTAATGCTGTTATCTCTATGTTTATTACAGAGCAGGGAGGGGGATCACGTCACAGGGATTTGATTGACGTCCAGTAGGAGTAGAGGAATGCAATCACGTATTCTTCTAACTGGTGTATCTCAGGACAGTGAGGGAATCTGAAAAAAAGTGAAGACACTCTGGGGGTTGTAGGGAATTATAGAAAAAAAAGGTCATTTTCCCACTATAGATGCCTTTAATGTATAGTAGTATTTGAGTTGAATAAAGACATACATCCATCCAGTACAACCCCATACAAACAATATCCTCATTTCCTGCCTAACTGTTGATGCAGAGGAAGGCAAAAAAACCCCACCAATTTATGAAGGGGGAAAAAAATTCCTTCCTGACCAAGTGTCAATCAGAAATTTCCTTGGACAACTCTACTTTATGACAATACCAGTAACTTGCAACATTCCTTGTTTGCAGAAACTCATACAGCTTTTTTTTAAACTGACTACACAATGAACCTGCCATAACACACGTCCACTGGAAGACAGTTCCATAGCTTTACCATTCTCACAGTGAAAAACCCTTTCCGAACTTGAAGCCTAAACCTTTTTTCTTCAAGTCTTAAGGGATGTCCTTGGTGTCCTCTGACATGTTCTATTGGTGAACAATGCCCCAGATAGTTTATTGTATGGCTCGTTAATGTATTTATCCCAGTAATCATATCCCCACACAAGCGCCTTTTCTCAGCCTACATAATTGTAACTTTTCCAGTCACTCTTCATATTCAAGCTCCCAATCCCTTTATTAATTTAGTTGCCCTCCTCTGAACCCTTTCCATTTCAAAGATGTCATTTTTGTACACGGAAATAAAGCAATCAGAAAGAACATTACCTATTGCTAACCATGAGGAAGTTGTTTCAAGTATGCCAAATACTTTTTAGCATTAGATGCAAATCAAGGGTTCTGGCAAATAAAGCTTAATGAAGAAAGTTCCAAGCTATGTACATTTAATACACCATAGGAGGTATGCTTTCTAAGACTACCCTTTGGTATTCCATCAGCATCAAATATTTCAAAGAGCTATTCCACAGATGATAGAAAGATCTTGATGGTTTTGTGAAAATAATGATGATTTACTTGTCTGGGGAATTCTATAGAACATGATGCCAGATTTCTTAAGAGTAAGAAAATGCAATTTGAGGTTGAACAAATGCAAATGTAAAATCAGAACACTGAAAAAATCAACATAGGTGTAGCCCTCTACAAACATCAGAGTTGAGACCATTGAATAATAGGTTTTTTTTATCTGCCTCTCTCTTATGATTGACTTAGACTTACTTTTACCACTAATGTATAACTACTGTTGGGACATTGAAGTGCTCAGACTGAAGTAAATTAATTTGCTCATCTCATAGATGGGCCACTGCGGAGGTCGTGACTGCTGGATACAGACTGAGATAGTAATAAGCCTGCCCTTCTCTCTGGTAAATTAAAGCAAATAGTCCATAACTTGGCCAAATTATTTTAAGCCCAGCAACCCACTTCAACGGTTTGCTTTATTCTGTTGGATCCTTACCTAAAAAGGTTAAAAGTTGTGACCCAGCAGAATAAAGCAAACCGTGAAGTGGTTGCTGGGCTAAAATAATGCCCATGTTATTGAACTAATTGCTTTAATTTATCCAGAAGAAGGGCAGGTTTTTTAAGTCACATTACAATGGTAAAGTAAAATTAAGCAATTAATTGGATGTGCACTAGGCTTCTAATTTTTGTATGTATTGAATAATTTGGTCTCTAGTTGCACTCTGCTGTTATCTACCCCCATTTCTATATATATATGGCTTGAGATAGTGAGGACAGTTTTCTTTTTGAGGAGGGGAGGAGCTGTGTGAGGAGCTGTGGTAGGAGCTAAAACACTTTTCAGCAACCCTGTTACTTATGTGTGCTTTATATTACACATATACTGAAGGGTGGCTACATTGTGGGGGCTTGGTCCGGGATTTAGCCTCACCCTTTTTACCTTTTCTAAGTATCATCCCCTCAGAGTCACAGCAATTGCTGCACAGATAGTCAGTGAATGGAGTCAAGCTATAGGTGCAGATCCTGCCTGTTGCACTGTTGTCTTGATAATGCCTATAACTGAATATACCACAGACCAGATCTACAAGCGGTTAGACACTGGTCCACTTTGAACAAGTGTATAATTCTCAGACAACATGTGGATGAAAATGTGGGTCATCTACATATATTACTGCAGTAAATTGCCCTAAAGATACCAAGTAATGGAGTAGGTGATGAGGAGAAAAGAGTTTTTTTGTCTGTCCTGCAGCAACTTTGACTGAACATAAAATGAGGTTGACATACTTCAACTTGAAGCTGCAACAGTACTGCTGTAGGAGATATTGTAACAAAGTGCCTCACAGACATTCCTTCTCACATAGGGACAAGTTATAGGAAGTTGAGACTCTTTCAGGCGCTGTGCCTGTACCAAAAAAAGAAAAGATTTTGAAAGCTGGATGGATCAGGCCCTTCAGCACTGGATGAATGGGATGTCTCAGAAGCTCAAAGAAGCAGAGAATAACTGAGTGTTTGAAAGGAGCAGCAGCAGATGCTGTCAAGAACTAAAATTAGTAAAGGAGTGTTCTGCGCTTTGATTGTTTCAATGTATTACAGGATGCTTTTGAAGAACTGAGAAGGTATCTGATCTTATGTATTTATTTGAAACCACCTTTCAGCAAGATGAGAGAAGCTGTCCGATTTCATAAGGCGACTAAACAAGATTTTATACCAGATTTTGTTAAAGAAAGGGGTTAAGCACAAATCTGTTGATCAACGTATGAGTCAAATCCTAAGAGGGGTGCAAAAATTAGACCCAGTCTACTAGGGGCAAAACTGGACTGAAGAAATTAATTGAATTTCAGAAATCATCTTTTGATATCCCAGCTAGGATACCTGCCTCTGTAAAAATGGTGATTTCACTGGTGGGGGTTTGGATGAAAAGCTAACCCAAGTAGAACAAAAATGGATGCTATTGTAGAGCAGATGAATTGCTTTAAGGTGCATCTTCATCACACAGAGGAAGTTAACTCAAAGATTTCTGAAAGTCCTAAGGAAAAGTCTGAAACGAGTGTGCTATTACTGTGGGCAGAATGCCATTTAAAAAGAGTTGCTCATATACCGAATAGGAGGACTACATAACTGTAGACCACAATTCCCACTTCAGGGAAATGACAAAGGGTTCTGGTGAAGGAGCCAGCTGAGTACCCACCAAAGAGTTGCTCCAACAGAAGTTCTGGAAATCTTTGTGACACTGTATTTAGAGACCCACAAGCTCACAAATGAATTCTAAAATGTATCAAACAGATATTTCCACACAACCCAAAAGTTCCTGCTGGATTAGTGGGTCTTTTCCCGTTGGTAACCACTATAATAGAAGATGTGAGGACTCAAGCTGTCCTTGATACAGGGCACAGGTGACTATTTTGTATGAAGATTTCTATGAAAAATACCTTTGCCACTTCTTCCTTTGGAAAAACAATTAGAGATTTGGGGAATGGTAGAAGAGAAACTACCATATAAGGGTTTTCTCCACCATTTAGCTGTATATATTTACAGCTAAATGTGAAGTTTCCCAACTTGGTGAAGGCCCCCTTCGTAGCTACTGATACTCTTGCCGTAGTATGTGAAAGGCCCATAACGCAGGAAATGCATTGGTGGTGGGTACCAAACTAGTGTTTAAGAGATATTTGTCTCCTCTGCCCTCCATTCTCTCTTTATTACAAAGACAGTTGCACGTCCTCAACCAAGAGGTGAAATTACCTGAAGAGATTGTAAGTTCGCGTTACAAGTTCAGAAGAGTGATGCTAGCGACGGGGAAAATAAATTGTATGAGGGCAAGTAATGATAAACTGTAATATATCCAGGGTCTCATGTAATGCTAAAGGGAAATCTAGGCCATAATCTTCCTGAAGGTGTTAAACTAATCTCTGAAGCACTACTAATTAATTATCTCAACAAAACCAAAGGGATTGTAAATGTGGGGATTACAAACTGTAACAACAAGCCGTTATGATTTCATCCAAAATCCTGCTTGATAAGGTATATGCTATAACACCTATGTCTCTTTCTGAAGTGAAACCTAATGAGACAAGAAAGATGTATGGGCATCCTTAGAAGACTCTCCTGCTCCATCTGAGTGGAAGTCCAGATTACGGTAAATTTTAGAAAACAGAAAAAGAACTATTTTCTAAAGATGACTTTGATGTAGGGTGCTCAACTTGCACTTGTCATAAGATTCGCCTTAGTGACAATAAACCATTCAGAGAAAGATCCAGACACATTGCCCCAGGAGATTTAGAAGATTTACATAAACATCTACAAAGATCTTCTTGGAGCTGGAATTATTAGAGAGTCCCGAAATCTGTATGTTTCTCCTATTGTGGTAGTGCGTAAGGGATAGTACCATTCGGATGTGTGTGGTTATCGCACTTTAAATAGATGCACTGTTGCTGACCAGATGTACTCCATTGTTTATCCAGAAGCTGCTGGTTTAGTGTACTGGACTTAAAAAGTGGATACTACCAGATCCCTTTGCACCCTGAAGACAGAGAGAAAAAAAAAAGAAAATAGAAGGATGCCTCAAGGACTCAGTGGGGTACCAGCAACATTTCAGAGAACAATGGAGAGAGTTTTGGAGCATGATACTATTGGAAGTTTTTGGTGAATCTTGTTGATGTTATTGTGTTTGGGAAGACTCTAGAAGAGCACAAACAAAGACTTCTTAAGGTCTTTGACAGACTTCAGGAGAAGGCTTGAAGCTGTCACCTGCAAAGTGTCAGTTATGTTTACTATCTCTTTCGTATTTGGGTCATATAGTATCAAAGGAAGGAGTATCCCAGTAAGATAGAGCTTTCCTAGGATTCTGTCCATACTATAGAAATTCGTGCAGGACTTTTCCAAGATAGCCGGCCACATGAACATTCACCCTAAGAGAGTGGCTAAGAGAGTGGTGTAAGGAGATGGGGTTGGGTTTTTAGAGAACTGGGCTGACTTTTCTGTTGGCTACAGGCTCTTTAGTATTGACGGATTGCACCTCAATGGTGATGTGCAACTGTTTTGGGGAGAAGATGGCTAGGGGGTTGGAGGAGATTTAAAATTGGTATGGGGGGGGAGGGAACGTTTAACTACACAGGGGTAGATAGAGAGTTAGGATCTGGGGGCTAGTAACCACAACGGAGGGAGGAGAAGGAGGAGGGGGAGCATAGAGGATAAGGAGGCATGTACGACCATGTATGGAGTAAATCAATTGATATCTAAAATTTATGTTTACAAATGCAAGAGTCGGCTGGAAAAACCGGCGAACTTGAAATAATAGCTCTAAAGGAAAGGTATGATGTAATTGGTATAGCAAATCTGGCTTAATGATTCACACGACTGGACAGTAAATATTGAGGGTACTCCTTATTTAGACATGACACAGTTAATAAGAAGGAGGAGGAGTATGTATTTATGTTAAACAGGAATTGAAGCCAATTTAAAAGATGGAATAGAGGGGGGCAAAAGATGCGGCAGAAACATTATGGGTGGAACTGTGTACAGGAAGCAAAAGGTAGGTAAATTAATTGTTGGAGTGTGTTATAAGCCGCCAAATGCCGGGGAAGATGTGAAATGAATCTCCTATCAGTTGGCGAAGGCTGCTGGTATGGGGCATGTTCTGGTTATGGGGGATTTTAACTACCCTGAAATAGATTGGAGTAATGGAACTGCCAGCACCTCAAAAGGTATAAAGTCTTAAATTTCCTATTGAGCATTTTCTTTCACAGATGGTAGAAGTTCCTACTAGAAAGAATGCGTTGTTGTGATCTGGTGATATCTAATAACCCAGAGCTCATTTTGGAGATGAAGGTAATGGGAAGCTTAGGGAATATTGACCATGATATAGTGTCATTTAATATAGGTTGCAGAAAACTAAGTGCACTGGCTTACAAAAACTTTTAACTTTAGGAAAGCTAATTTTATTGCTTTTAAAGGAATCGCTCCTGCTCATAGACTGGGGGGAACTGTTTCTAGGTAAAGATACTGAGCAGATGTGGACCACTTTTAAAGGGAATTAAACTATAACATTTCCAAACGGTACCTTTAGGAAACAAGTGTAAAAAATTAGGTCCACTCCTGCATGGCTTAATGCTCAGGTAAAAAGGGAAATGGAAAAAAAGAAAGGGCTTTTAAAATTTTGAAAGCAGAGGCCAGAACAGGCTTACAGGGACTTCAAAAGTTGTAATAAAGAGTGCAAGAAAGCAATTAAACTAGCTAAAATAGAAAATGAAATACGGATTGCCGAACAAAGCAAGTCCAACCCCAAGATGTTTTTTAAGTATATAAATGGTAAAAATGAGGACTGAGAATGTGGGCACCATTAAATAATGGAGCTGAGGTGGTTGTAGAGGATGCCGAAAAGGCTAATCTGCTAAACCGTTTTTTTACATCGGTTTTTACTGTTGAGAATCCTTACAGTAGGATGTAACAATGTGCAGGAGGAAATGAAGAGTTTTCACATTGGATAACAGAGGATAGGTACGGAATCAATTAGACAAAGTTAATATCAATAAGCGCCAGGACCAGATGGATTGCATCCTAGGATTTTAAAAGAGCTTAGTTCAGTTCTAGCAAGACCACTGGTCTCATCTTTTCAGATTCGCTTTTGTCTGGGGATGTGCCGCTGGATTGGAAAAAAGACAATGTAATACCAATATTCAAAAAGGTAGTCGTTCACAGCCTGGTAACTATAGACCTGTAAGCCAACATCAGTGGTAGGGAAGGTGATGGAAACTTTGTTAAGGGATCATATCCTTGACTTTGTCTCCAGATCATCTTATTAGTAGTAGTCAGCATGGATTTATGAGAAATAGATCAGGCAACAAATTTAATTGGTTTTTATGAGAAGTGAGTAAGAAGTTAGATTCAGGCACAGCTGTGGATGTGGTATATTTGGATTTTGCAAAAGCCTTTGATACTGTGCCACATAGGCGACTAATGTATAAACTGAGGACTGTTGGCCTTGAGAAACATTTGTTCATGGATAGAGAACTGGTTATTGACCGCAAACAGAGAGTGGTGGTTAATGGAGCTACATCTATGTGGGCTAAAGTTCTAAGCAGAGTTCCTCAGGTTCTGTACTGGGCCGCTTCTGTTTAATCTGTTTATAAATGACTTAGAAGGGGGCATTGAGAGCAAGGTCTCTGTGTTTGCTGATGACACTAATATATGCAGAGCTTTGGAAACTTCCAATGATGTGCAAGTGCTGCAAGCAGACCTAGATAGATTATCAAATGGGCAGCAGAATGGCAGATGAGATTCAATGTTGATAAATGTAAGGTGATGCATTTGGGATTTAATAATCCTGTGCCACCTACACCATAAATAACTCTGTGTTAGGTGCATCTGAATGGAAAAAAATTTGGGGGTTCTGGTAGATAACAGACTTAGCTGTAGCAAACAATGCCAGGTAGCAACAGCTAGAGCTAGCAAGATATTGTCTTGTATAAAGAGGGGAATAGATTCAAGAGAGAAAAATATTCTCCCTCTTTACAAGGCACTGGTAAGGCCTCATTTGGAATATGCGGTACGTTTTGGAATCCCATATACAAAGGGACATCTTGGAAATGGAAGCATCCAGAGAAGGGCAACTAAATTAATAAGGGGAATGGAGGGGCTTGAATATGCGGCAGATTAGACAAGTTGGGCTGTTTACATTGGAGAAGCGGCGGTTGCTGGGGACATGATAACCTTATACAAATATATTAATGGCCCATACAGTGAACTCTCTGGTGCATTGTTCACTAATAGGTCTATCAGAGGACTCGTGGACATCCTTTAGGTTGGAAGAAAAGAAGTTTCATCTTCAAGTTAGGAGAGGTTTCTTTACAGTGAGAACGGTGAAACTGTGGACCTGTCTTCCAGCAGAGGTGGTATGGCAAGTTCATTGAATAACTTTAAAAAAGGCCTGGATAAGTTTCTAAAACTAAAAAATATTGAGAATTACTGGTATTAATGCATATAGATCTGGTTGATCCAGGGAATAGGTTGGACTTGATGGACGAATGTCTTATTCAATCTTAATTACTATGTTACTATGTAACCTGAGGTTGAGTGAAATAAATTCCAGCTCCTGGAGTTAAAGCACTACGTCAGGAAATATTGTGTAGGCGCTCAAAATCCTAGAGCTGCTGACAGAGTGGGGATTTTAGCCTCCGGTGTCCCTTGTCTTTATTGCAATGTTACAAAGTAAGAGTTACTTCATCATGCTAAAATGCAAAGAGATCAAAAGATGATCCGCTATTTTATCTGACATTTAACTACAACAGACAGATGCTTAGCAATGTCTCTCTCTCAGGAGCAAAGATCTTGGCTAGAGACTGGAATGTGATATCGTACTAACCACTTGAATGGATTTGGTTTTCTTTTCACCTTCACAACTTTGATGGATCAGGCTAAACATAACTGCTAACAGCAATTAAAGGGGAAGTTCAGTGCTAATACATGTACTTTTCAGAAAAAAGAGCAGTATTTTTTCATCCCAAGACCTTAATCTGTCAATTCAGAATTTTTTTTCTGTGTATAAATAAATGCAACTGAAATATTGACTTCCTGTTTTCAGGACCCCTAGTAGAGACCGTTATGGTCTTGCCCTTGACCCAGCGCCTGGGTTGATTCTGTTGCTCAGTAGAGATGTGGAGCATGTTTGACCCATCCAACAGCCATCAGTAGAAATAACTGTTAAGAACATTCCAAGGATGTGGGGCATCTTGGAAGAAGAAGGACTGTTAGAACTTGAAATGTACGCACAGCAGGTAAGGCACTGACTAGTGTGGCAGAACATTTTCTAGGCATACATGGGGGAGATGGAAAAGCCCTCAAGTGTACTGTAATACAATGTCAATTTAGGTATGAGAGGGGGAGATGTAGAACTGCATTATTGAAAAACGAATCCAAGTGGATTTTCTTCTCTTGGGACTATGAGGCCGGAAGGTCTGAATGAGGAATGGGACCTTACTCCGTTTATTTAGTGTCATGAACTCTTCCCCCATTATTTTTTTCATTATGAGGGCGACATGGCTGTCCGGACGTATGTGTTCCTGTTTGAGGATCTATAGAATGTATAATATATATCCTGCATCTATGAAGGATCAAAGGAGTTCATTAATGGTCGATGTCTGGATTCTTATGCCTTGTTAGCTGGATTTGACATGCTGTATTTCTTCACCCCTGAGAGGGATGTGCTCATTGGAATTATTTACCCCTGAGATGGATATGAGCATTGGAATCATCTACCCCTGAGATGGATGTGCTCATTGGAATCGTCTACTCCGGAGATGGATGAGCCACTGGAACCCTTACCCTTAGAATGGATGTATATATTGGAACTATTTACCCCCGATGCGCTGGACCCCTGGAGATATGGTATTCTGATGGAAGAGGGTGATATGTATTTACATAACCATATGTTTGTGTGCTTGAGCCATAAGAGTTGTCATATATTTGGAGATGACTTATATACTCCGTTAACAACTGTGGACTTTCTGACATATTTCACCATATGCTACACTATTTAGATGGATGTGATCCTTAGAATTATCTACCTTGATGTGCTGACCCCTTGCGAACTAATCCGACCTCTGCTGCTGCTAATAATTTATCACACTAGATAAATGGACAATGGATGCCATTATGAGATTTATATATATCCTCTACCATTGGGGGGCTTTATTTGGAAACGATTTATGTACCCATTTTGACTACAGCAATCTATTTGAGATTTGATATTTCTTGTATAATTGCTTATTATCCTTATATCTAGATTTTGTGTGCAGTTGGTAATGTTTTCTCCGTACATTTAGACCTCTGGGGATTTTGGTATATACTTACCTAGTGAATACTAACTTAAGGTGGTTATATACCTTCACAGTATAGCCTAGGGTATGTTACCCGATGCAGATTGATGTAGAATGTTTCACTGATTATTCACTCACTTTCCCTAGTATACCATGTGAGCTTTTGGTTACAACAGCGGGCTGTATGAGCCAAACCTGCTGCTCATACAGCCCGCTGTTGTAACCAAAGCTCACATGGTATACTAGGGAAAGTGTAGTGAATAATATGGGCACCAGGAGGATGCAATGGGGAAGATTGAAAAAACATTTTCCTTCACCAAATAAATCTGTCTTAGATTCTTTATGTTTACCCTAATTACAGATTTGTGGAGATGAATAGGTCTTCTAGCAATAAGCCACCTGGTCTTTTTGAACTGGCTGACACTAGCTCCCCCACTCTCATCGCCCCGAGAAGAAAGCAAGCGCAAAAAATGGCTTGAAATAAACTGGTCCATGGGGAGGGAGGGAATTACTGATATGAGGCAGGGTTTCGATTAGCCTAACAAGCAACTTAAAGGTAATGGGACGCCTGGGTTGCACACCGCACGTGTTCCTTTTTCCAACCATTAAGAATGGCCCTTACTACAAATTCCTTTGTCACGTCTTTCCATCCTAACAACCTGAAAAAGAAAGATATAAACCATCTAACCTACGTTGGGCTACTAAGCCCGACGATCCTGTTGACCTTAGATGTTCTAAGTAGTCCAGGAGAGATTCCAACCTATATGAGGAATCAACATTAATATCTTTCTCAACTGTAAATAGAGAGCCATTCAGACCAGGCCTTACCGTGACTCGCCCAAGTCGAGGGGGCGACTGAAGATTGAACCAGCTGCCTCAGCTGCTGTCGATTATTCCCATAGATATTCCTGGCAATCCAATCCTTGCTGCTGGGCATCCGGTTTGAGCCGATGAAAATCCTGCCACTGAAAACGAGACAAGGCATCCGCCATACAGTTAAGAACACTCGGTACATGCCTAGCCCTGAAAGTTATGTTTTAACTCCAGACACCTGAGTACCAGGTGTCTTAGTAATGCTAACACTGGGGGGAGAGGAGAGCTGGTAAGATTATTAATGGCAAAACCACGCTTTCGTTGTCTGTCCAAAAGCGAATTCTTTTGTTCTGTATATTTGGACCCAATAGTTCTACTGCCACCACTATTGAAAAAAGCTCTAACATAGTGATGGTTCCTACAGTGGTAGCCTTTTTTCCAAGATTTGGGCCAAGGGGCCCCACACCACTCCTTTTCAAGATAGCCCCAAACCCTACGGACCCAGCGCGTCCGTTGTAGAGTGTAATTCTTGACTAGATAGCTCCTCTCTTGAAAACAGGACCTGCCATTATAACTAATCAGGAAGGTAGCCATACCTTTAGGTCGTCGCGCAAACACCTTAGTGATCCTAATATGGTGGTGAGGGGACGGAACGCCCCGAGGAGAAGCTAACGACAACCTCCTGGAAAAAAACTCTCCCCATCGGCATTATTCTGCATGCAAAATTGGGATGAACCTAATAGGGATTGTAACTGCCCTTAACGTTACTTTCTTAAACTGAAGGAACATTGAAATTGTGTCTAACATATCTTTTACCTTCCGGCCGGTAACCTGCACTCCATCTTAACTGTATCAAATCTTATGCCCAGGAAGGATAACATCGTAGTAGGGCCTACCGTCTTTTCCTCCGAAAAGGGGAACCCCAAACTTTTTCTTTAAGAAACATGAATGAACGAAGTAAAAAACTCACACTGAACAGAGTCTGAACTGAACAGAGGCCGACAAGCAAGAAATCGTCTAAGTAATGTATGATGTTCGTGGAGTTGGTTTCATACGCTATCGCCCATTCTAGAATGAACTGAATATATCAAACAAGGAGCAAGAGATGGCACAGCCCATGGGTAAACACTGTCCTAGTAATACATTCCGTCCAACTGACAGCCCAGCAGATGAAAAACATTCTGGGTGGATTGGCAACAAGCGGAATGCGGACTCAATATCTGATTTTGCCAACAGTGCCCCTACCCGGCCCTCCCTTACCAGATGAATAGCCATGTCCAAAGGAAACATATGAAAACGAGGCCTCCTCCTTACTGATACCATACATTTACCGAGCTGCCCTTCGGATAAGAGAGATGGTGAATCAGGCGGAACTTTCCGCTTCTTTTTTGGGGACAAGACCCAACGGGGAAAACTCTCAAGTTGGGAAGGGGGAGCTCGGAAAATGGGCCTGCCAATCGCCCCAGCTGAACCTCAGCTAAAACTTTGTCCCTAGCACTTGGGGCGCTTCCTTGACCGATTTTAGGTTCGGGCGAACCTGGGAGACTGAGAAAACTGAAACAGAATCTTAAAACCATATTTAAAACCCCTCCCTGATGAGGCCTGCTGCGCTCTCTCTCGGGTAAACCTCGAGCCAAGGCTCCATTGCCCCCACGATCACCGGCGTCCGCCGGCCACCCCCGCTACCTCGCTGCCTGCAGGACGGGATTTTCTAAAGCATTTTGTGCCCCCCCGCTGCAAAAGGAGCACACGTGTTTAAACCTACAAGCTGCTCCAAACTTGCAATTCCCTTCATTAAATAGCCAGCCTGACTTTCTAACCCCGGGGGCCTGAAATGTGCTGGTGCTGGCTATTGGTGCTGGGGCGGAGCCCAGGGTGATCTCTGGGACAGCATGATTCTTAGCCAAGAATCAGGGCCTTGATATTCCACCCCATCTCGGGCCTAACCGCCAGGCATCGCCTAAATTCCTCATCGTACTGACGCCAGGCGGACCCTCCATGCGTCTTGTATGCCCCAAAGATCATGTCTAGGTAGACGAAGAGCTCAGAGCATTTTTGAGGGGCTTTTTGCCCTGTGACCCTGCTAGTACACAAAAGGCCTGTAGCCAATTCCCAAAGTTTTGGCCACCTTGGTTTCTTTTCCCCTTTATCAGTTTTGTTATTTCTTATTACGTCACCATGTCTGTAGAAAGCAAGGACCAAATATCGACATAGTCGTTTTCTTCCATATCTTTTCTTTCACCTCCCCCGACAGGTGAACTCTAGTGGGCTCACCCACAAAAATAAGACTCCTTCAGTGCCTCCAATGAGGGAGTGTTGTAGCTCCCCCTGGGACTGGACTCGCTGACGAGCCAGTAGGCATTGTGTCCAATTTTCCCATCAAATGCCCGAACACCTGGACCAGTTCACCGCTATCCCCCCCACTAAATGTACCCCATGCCCCAGCCACACGTGTTCCACCGCCCGAGGGACTTGGTACCGTGACGCCTTCTGCGGGGGCCGATGCTTCTGCTGGAGACGGCTGCTGAC
The DNA here is from genome assembly GCA_019447015.1 of Hymenochirus boettgeri. Classification (NCBI taxonomy): domain Eukaryota; kingdom Metazoa; phylum Chordata; class Amphibia; order Anura; family Pipidae; genus Hymenochirus; species Hymenochirus boettgeri. The sequence goes on from CM033472.1 coordinate 64,706,212, forward strand.
CTTCTTAGGGAGTGTCTCTCCTGGTGCGTTCCCTTGCCAAGGTTGCAGCCCAAGAAACCCTGCTCCTGTCTGACGTGGATGAACGAGAGGCCCTTGATCTCCTTCCCTGGAGTGTAAGAGTCGACGACGTCACGGCTCCGAGGTGGTCGAGCGCGGCTGCGGCGACCGCCCCCATGCCGCCCTTTGCGCTGATGGCTGTGGGAGTCACACACTACTCGCTGGAGACGAGTACCTATGCCTTCTCCTACCGTGCCTAAGCTGCTCCTGGCCCTCCTAGGCTGACTCCTGTCCCGGGTGACCTTCTTTCTCTAACTCCCTAATTCTAGTGGGTGCAGGGGTAATGCCCCTTACAGTGGACCTGGCATCCACAAACTCCAGTTCACCCTCGTCTGATTTGCTTGCTGCGTGCTGGTTGAGAGTCTCTAGCTGTGTCCCGCCGTTGCTGCTGCAACAGCTGGGCGGGCGGACCGTGGCAACCAGGGGCAGGGCCTCCTCTGCCCCTGGTTCTCCCCCTACCTAATGCTGAAGCGGGGGCGCAGGTGCGCCAGGACCACAGGTCTACCTCCAAATCCTCTGAAAGAGGGCGATGGACATCCACCCGAACTAACTGGGATGAATGTACCATATTAAAAGACCTAAGCAGGCCCTCGTCACTGCGCGGCCCCTTGCCGTGCCTGACTGCCGAATCGGTCCCCTGGTGGCTCGTGGGGGACTGGGAATCAGACGGAGGGGGGGAAGGAGGGACGTTTTGGCCTGCCAGACAGCCGGCTAGCGGACCAGGTAGTGGGCCTAAGCCCGTACTCACATTCCTGGTGATAGGGAGAGTCTGCACTGAGAATCCCTGTAGCCATCCTGCCCCCTCTGTGCTGATCCTCTCTAATCCTGTTCAGCATTGCCTCATTATCCTGATGAGCCATCCTGGCTGTCTACCAAGTGCCTGTAGATATGATTGCCCTGAGAGAACTGTGTAAGAACTGTTTCTCTGGCAATGTTTAATCAAAATGGTGCCCGAACCTCGTGGCCGGGACGGGAACTTCTTATAGGCTCACGTGACGTCATCCGTGACGTCACGTTCCTGGACCTCGCGAGACCCGGATCGGCCAATCCGGTGGCACGCAGCGACCGGGACCCGCGAGGAGAGGCGTGAGCGCCCGCCTACAACTCCCAGCATCCTCAGCTGGGGACCCATCCGAGGTCAGGCGCCCGCCCCCTAACACGGGCCGGAGCTATCAGGTAACCACCGCAATGTTTCTTTAAAGGGTATATCCACCCTTAAAATTTTTTTTTGATATATCATTCCCCCTGTCCCCCCCCAGCCCCAACCGCTATATTTATTATTTTAGAAAGTGCCCCAAACTTTACTTACCTTCCCTCTTTCCTCCGCCGCACTGCCAGGCCCTCTGCTTGTGAAAAAATGCAAGCAGTGGGGCGGGGCCAGCAGTCGCGTCTGTGATTGGCTGAGCGGCAGCCAATCACGGGCGCGGCTGCCGGGAGTTCAGTGAGGCGGAAGAAAAAGGGAAGGTAAGTAAAGTTTGGGGCACTTTCTAAAGAAACAAATATAGCGGTTGGGGCTGGGGGGACAGGGGGAATGATATACTAAAGGTTTTATGGTAGGGGGAGAGATCCTACAGGGAGGGAGAGGGAGGGGGAGGGAGGGGGAGAAGGGCTGCAGTACGCATGCCAAACTTTCCTGGAGGCCAGATAGGAGGCACAGTCCTATATGGACTCTGCTATCCTCCTGGTGGGCAGTTTTTGGGACTTTGGGGGGGGAACAGGAGAAATTATGGAGCTCGGATGTGAGGTAAGGATTTTATTACACTACATGGGGGGCCATTACTGGGGGGGATTATAGTTTTGGGGGTGGATATGCCCTTTAAAAAAATCCCCAGATTTGTACTTACAGAGACTTCTTTCCTGCAACGATAGGATCCGACTGCCCACGTGCAGGAAGTTGCAAGCAAGTGCCGGACCATCAGCCTTGTCTGTGTGAACTGCGAACTGCGACTGCGCATGTCATAGCCCTTGTTGAGGACGAGAAAGCAGCAAGCAGCAAGGACCAGATGGCTCACAGACACTCCTTCTCTTCACTTTCCTGGACTTTCATAAGGCACAGTGCCGCCTCTAGACTTTTTGGCACCTGAAAAAAATCCAAATGCTGCCCCCCCTCGCTGTGCCGCGGAGGGGTGTGGTTTTATAATTAAAAGTGGGTGTGATGCTTTGTCTGGATGTGGGGTGTGGGCTTGTCCAGAAGTGGGAGGGGGCTTATTAAACACATGACTGGTAAATAATTCCCACAATGACTTGTAATGATGCCCATAGTGATGGTATTAGATGCCCACAGTGACTGGTAAATGATGACCAACATTGATTTTGATCTTCAGGGCTGACAAATATTGATTTTGATCAAAAGAATTGTATCAGTCAGGGAGGGGGAGGAGTCATAGCGGCATTCAGTTGTGCAATGAAAGTCACGGCTTCCCCTGCTATTTAAAGTGACAGTACCTCCCGAAAACATGTGTTGTTACACACAGCATTTTTGGGCCCCCCGGCATCAGGGCCCCGGCACATGGAAAAAATCGATGATGCTAGGAAAAAAAAATTTCTGCCATCAAAACTGCTTCCTCTATACAGGGTGCTGCTCTGTAATATACTTCACATAGTAAACATAGTAATAGTAACATAGTTATACATAGTCGCCTATGTGGCACAGTATCAAAAGCTTTCGCAAAATCCAAGTATATCACATCCACTGCTGTGCTGAATCTAACTTCTTACTAGCTTCTTCTAAAAAAAACAATTAAATTTGTCTGGCATGATTATTTCTCATAAATCCACGCTGACACTACTAATAAGATGAGCTCTGGAGACAAAGTGCAAGGATATGATCCCGTAACAAAGTTTCCAGCATCTTCCCTACCACTGATGTTAGGCTTACAGGTCTATAGTTACCAGGCGGTGAACGATTACCTTTTTTGAATATTTGTATTACATTGGCCTTTTTCCAATCCAGCGGCACATCCCCAGACCAAAGCTAATCTGCCTCATTACCTTTTCACCTTGCCTCATTAGGGGGGCATTGCTGGAGAACCATAAGGAGCAGAGATGCAAGGTAATTTTTTTAAACTACAAAGTGGGGCCAGTAGTGGGTTATTAAATGATTTTGGGGGTGGACATGCCCTTAAGTGAATCTCTGTTGGAAAACGATCTTGTAGTTTTGGTAGATAACAAACTTAAATGTAGCAAGCAATGCCAGGCAGCAACACACAGAGCCAGCAAGATATTATTTTGTATAAAGAGGTGAATACATTCAAGGGAGAAAAATATCATTCTCCCTCTTTAGAAAGCACTGGTAAGGGCTTATTTGGAATAGTGGTGCAGTTTTGAGACTTGGAATCTTGGAATTGGGAAGTGTTCAGAAAGGGCAACTACATTAATAAGGGGACTGGGGGAGCTTGAATATAATGGCAGATTGGATAAGCTAAAATTATGCACACTAGTGAAAAGGTGGCTTACGTGGGATATGATCGCTTTGTATAAATACTTTAATAAGCCTTTCAACAAACTTCCAGCCAACCTCCATTGGAAAAGTTCATTGGATAGTTTAAAAGAAAGCTGGATCAGTTTTTTTAAAATAAAGAATGTTGCATGTTATGGTATTGATACATAAAATTGATCCAGGGATTTTTGGGGTAATACTTGGAGTAATACTTGGATATTAAGAAACTACAGTAAGTCCAGTTTTATCTAGACCACTTTTCCTTATGTTTTTAGATTCACTTTTGTCTGATGATGTGCTTTTTAATTTGAAAAAAGCCAATGTAATACCAATATTCAAAAAAGGTAGTTGTTCTTAGCCTAGTAATTACAGGCCTGTAAGTTCTAGCATTGGTGGTAGGGGGAGATACTGAAAACTTTGCTACAGGATCATATTCTGGAATTTTAGGCTATGGACTTTTAGAGCTGTTATTGTTTTTTTCCATCTTTAAGACATAACGTAAGACATAACAAATGGCGGTTGCGTGGTAGGCAAAAAGTGTGTTGCGCAACCCCTGCAAGCTATGCACCGAGCCATAATGTCTATTTAAGACAAAATCTTTAACACCAACAGATAGCTGTTGGTGCTATACATGAAAGACGCTATCAGCTCAGTGCATTGCCTAGAGGAGGAAATAGAGAGTGACACCGATTCTCCCTGCCTAGCCTGCTTGTCTCCAGAACTGATCTTATGAGTAGTAGTCAGCATGGATTTAGAGAAATAGATCTTGCAGGACTAACTTGTGTTTTTTTATAAAGATGTGAAAAAATTTAGATTCTAGCATAGAGTGAATGTGGTATACTTGAATTTTGCTAAAGCTTTTGATACTAGCCACAGAGGTGACTAATATGTAAACTGAGGACTGTTGGCCTCGGAAAAATAAACATTTGTACATGGATAGAGAATTGGTTGGATTGGAGATTTGTTGTTTGATCACGTACAGTAGTAGTGGTCAATGGAGCGACATCTATGTGGGCTAAAATTCTAAGTGGAGTACCCAGGGTTCTGTACCAGGGCCACTGCTATCTAATCTGTTTAAAAAATTACTTAGAAGTGGGTATTGAGAGCAAGTGTTCTGTGTTTAACTAAGCCGAACTTTGGAAACTTCAAATGATGTGTGGTTGCTACAAAATATAGATTTTCAGAATGGACAGCAGAGTGGCAGATGGAAGTTAATGTTGATAAATGTAAGGTGATGCATTTGGGGTTTAATATTAAAGATGTCCGAACTTCGCAAAATCCGGTCCGCTCGAGGATCCGCGAATTTTCGGAAAAATTTGAAAATTCGAAAATCCACAAGGGGACCCTTAAAATGAAAAAATCCTTGAAAATACAAGGATTCTTCGAAATTTTGAGAATTTTCGAAAATACGTATTTTCACGCATGTTCGAAAATACGAGAAATCCTCGCGGTTCGGAAAAGTTCAGAAGGACGGAAAACCGAAAAAATCCACGATATCCGCATCCACGAACGAGGTAAATCCACCGCGGATCCGGGTTCGGATCCGCGAAACTGTGCCATCACTATTTATATTCCTTCTGCCACCAATGCCATAAATGGCTCAGTTTGAAAGATTTGGGGGTTCTAGTGGATAACAGAATCTAGTATAGCAAGCAATGGGAGAAAGCAATTAGCAACAGCTATCAGATATTCTTACATGAAGTCTCCATTTACAAAGCACTGGTAAGGCTCATTTGGAGTATGCAGTGCAGTTTTAGACTCCATATATAAAGGGACATCTTGGATATGAAAAGAGTTCAGAGAAGGGTAACTAAATTAATAAGGCGAATGGAGGGGCTTGACTATGCTGTCAGATTAGACACGTTAAGGCTGTTTGCATTGGAAAAGGAAGTGGTGATGCACGTGAATATGATCACTTTATACAAATTATATAAGCCATATAATAAAGTTTTATCTCAGGTAGGAAATGCTTTCTTACAGTGTACTGTACTTTACAGAGTACAGTAAACTGCAAAATTGTTGGACAGGGCATTTTTTTGGCATATAAATTGGGTCAGTTGTCAAGTAATAACCTGCATATACACTTCAACCTGATCAAATCCCCATATTTCCCCTATACCCCTATAGCTATATGTACTTCAGTATATATTTGAAAACAATTCAAATATACAAAAATGGTACATTACCCCAACCAAAATGAACAGAATACTGCTAGGGGCTTTGTCCCGTGGTTGTGCAAACATGGGAAGGCTGTTATGCAATAATTAATAAAGCCTTTAATACAATGTTAACAAAAGACTCTTTGGTTGCATTATTTGATTGAAAAGAGTTGAATAAAAAGGCAATAAACGATTACATTTACACTATATATGCGCATCAACACTATAAGTACAGTACCTCCCTAAAATGAGTGTTTTGCAGGGTCGAATGTCGCATTACCATCTTCCATCCTCACACTCTACAAGATGAAAAACAGCAACGAACTGAATATATCCATTGTTCTAGACCTTTTATGTTCCAGTGTCCGTACAGTACATTGAACAGACACACACTGTAAAAGAGTGCTATATCTATTCAATTTACCGGACAGACGAGTGCAATTGGAAGATTAGTAATTAATGAATATTTGATTAAGAGTTACAGTCTAAATCAAGTGGTGGGACACTAGCACTCTAGCTCTCATAGAATTTCCCCTTCATTCTTATGGTCAATATAAAAGGTGACGAACAAACGCACTGTTGCAATTTCTATTGCCACAATGTATGTATTTTATTGCACTTCCCTTTAAGAAAACACACATACAAAACAGTAAAATACACCCAAAATCATCATAGGAATTCCTATGAGACAAAATCACACTTTAACAAGTTTAAAAGACCTAATATCAAAACATGTTTTGACCAATAGTTTTTTGGAGTGTATCCATTTGTGATTATAGACTTAATGGTATGTCCAGCAATTGTTACATAATATACAAAAGTCCCAGTTTAAATGGATCCATACAGTGAGTTGTGTGATGCTGTGAGATCTCACATTAAGTAATCACAAAAGAGTATCCTCCTTAAAATTATATATCTCCTTAAAAAATCCTTACACTGGTATGTATACTCACTGCTGCCCCTTCGGCAGTGTGATCCACGCCACCTCCTTGCCTCTGGACAACTTTGCTAGCCACCTTGTCACTCCATGGGATGAATCTTCTCCCACATTCAACGCGGACATACTTCCGGATTCATCGGGTTCACCTCGCTTGTCCTACGGTTGCTCCCAAATAGTGATGGCCCAGTTTGTGGATCCGAACCCGATCGTGCCGGCTTTACCTCGTACGCGAATGGCGGATCTCGCAGATTTTCCGGTTTTCCGCTTCCTAACATTCCGAACCGCGTTTTTAAAATTTTCAAAATACGAGGATTTCTCATATTTTCCAAAATGCATTAAAAACCCGTATTTTCGAAAACTTTCGAAATTACGAGGTTTCACGTATTTTGAAAATGCATGAAAATACGTATTTTCGAAAAATTTCGAAATTACGCGGGGTTTTACGTATTTTCGAAAATGCGGGAAACATTTGCGGATCCTCGAGCGGATCCTCGAGCGGCATCTCTCTGTTTCTCTCTGGTTGGGACATCTCTACTCCCAAACAGCTAGGATCGGCCACTTTGTCCTCTTCACCCACACATACTGGATACTGGCGTGAACCTCTTACCTCCGCAAGCTGCGTGCGTTCCAATACCTATGATAAATTGCATCAAAACATGTACATCATTAGAAGGAATTAATGAGTATTTGCTTATCTGGATATCTCACCCTGACCCTGCGTTTATTTCTCTTTTAAGGATACCTTAATGGACAGCTGCAAATTAATGTTAAAGGGGAACTAAAGTTCCAGACAATATTGCCCCATAGAAAGAACACTTTTAAAAAAAGACAAAGGGCTATGTCTACCTCTCCCTTTGCTCTGAATGCTGGGTTAATTCTGAAATTAACCTTTCAGCTCCATATTCACCTTAGCTGGGAACACCCAGCTAAATGTATGCAGTACACTTCACAGGAAGCAGTAATCTGCTTCCTAGAAGTTCACGACAATCATGTTATAGCTCTGACACCGAACACAGATCTAGTGCAGTTTATGTGTAAACACATTACAAATGCTCCTGTCCCTTACAAATATAAATTCCTTTGCTTATTATACAAAAAGAAAAGTAATCTTTGAAGTTTATTTCTTTGTAGCATTGATGTAAAAAAACAGAATATTACCATTTCAGTAAAAAATAAAAGTAAGAACTGGGAATTGCACCTGCAACCTTATATACTGTTTACTGTGTTTTGCTAAAAAGGAAGCTTTCTACCTCTACCCCACAAGGGCTACTAGGTGTGTGATAGTACATGTAAAATCTTATCTTTGCTCAAAACATAATGGAACCCCAGGAAACCTGTCAGCAGTTCAAGCTGGTTGGTAAAAAAACAGTGCTGCTATATATAAAGTTTGTACATATGTTGACAGTTGACTATGTTGTATTTTAATACAGTAAGAAAACTTGGGATTTGAACTTGTGGACTACTTGGATTATGTGCTTCTAAAAAACATGGCATTTACATGGTGCACCACCAGCATTAACAATTACCATTAGGATGGCTGAACAAAGCAACACTAACCCTAGACATATTAATGTTAAAAGATGACAATTGAAATGTGGGGCCAATAATTAATGAGGATTGAGTTAGTTATGGAGGATGTCGATAAAGCAAATCCTGGATAAGAAATAGGAAGAGACAAGAGAGACAAGGGGAGAGACAAGAGAGACAAGAGAGAGACAGACATTAGAAACAGGAGGTGACAAGAATCTGAGAGCTATCCTGAGGACTAGGAATCTGTGTACAGATGGGCTTTTAGTCTTGGCTAGAGTGTGGAGAAAGAAAAGAATCAGTGGGCGGGGGAAGAAGAAGGGACAGGTGGTGTGTGTTTGTGTGATTGCACAGAGTAACCAGACTTTCAGTTAAGCATAGCTTATTTATAAGTCTAAAATCACATGTGCTCTCAGCACCAGAGATTTTACAACATACTAACTTATGCTTCCTGTTACATCACTAGCAAGCTGTACTAGAACTACAAGTTCTATATGTTACTTCACATGAAAACTTTTTTCTACACATTATAAACTTGTACTTTCAACATCGAGTGTTTTTTAAAACCTGTATGAGTACATATGGTACTTTCTATTCTCATAGGCAGTTTAATTTGTCTCTCAAACCTATTGTAGTTTTCTAAGGTTGAGAACTTTGTTCAGGTACAAGAACATTTAACTTCAATGTTATCTGATGGCAGTTTACCCTGATCAGTGGTCAGTTCTGTCCATGCATTGTTCATTTTTTTTACAATGTCTTGATTATCAGAAAACAGTAATGTATTCTCCATTGTCTTTCTCAGAAATGTAATGTTTCCCTTCAGGTGTGTGTACAATGAAATATCTGGGTTGTTCATCTTTTTGCACACAACTGCTGTTGCGCATGTTTTCCATCTTGCATTCCCACAGCACCCCCTACTTGTAAATGCTTGGGTAGTGCTTTGGTATGCCTGTCATTGTACATTTTGATTTTGTTGCCTTCTTTTAGCCAATTCTGTACCTTTGCAATTCCGAAACGTTACATGGTGTTTTACTGATGTAATAAACACCTACTGCGAATAAAGACTGGTGGTGCACAGCATTTCTTCTCTACATATGTGAGTTTGCCACTACGCTGGAGCACCCAGCATTTAATTGTGTTATATTGGGAGTGTGCAGGATCCTTTCCTTGCTTGGTTTGCAATTCCTTTGGTACAAGTAGTTAAAGGAACTGTTCAGTGGAAATTATCAATATTTGTTAAATTGTTCGTTTTTGTAATGCATACTGAAAAATCAGTTGATTTGATACCCTTTCCTGTTCCCTGCTAGGGAGCTTACATTTCAAGTTCTAAAGCACATAGAAAACAGCTGTGGATTAAATCGGGCATACCCAACCAAAATGGTAATTAGGGTAATCAATTACACCATAAACAATGATTAATACAAATAAGAGGCATTTTTATTTGGGCAAAGATAGCCAACCCTAGAGGGTAATAAAAAAGTGCAAAAACAGCATATAAAAACACTTCCTGTGCTATTCCTGATACAGTATTGACATAATCATTATGATATACCGGTATACCCATTCACTCATTCACACACTGCTAGTACTAATATCAGAGAATTATACATATAGATTCAGTAATGACAATTATTATAGCAGAGAGTCTTATAATTAAATAAAATAACAATATGTATCATTATATATGTAATAGTAATATCGTCTATCAAAAATTGATGAATATCACAATGAACCAATGCTACAGATACATATTCACAACCTTACTAAAGACATGGATAAGCTAGACAGGTGAAGGCAAATAGGCAGTGAGACACTGCACATGGCAGATCCCCAGGCTAAAAAAGAGAGAATGGAAATACTTAGCCCATCAAATGACCAGACAGGAGACAGGAGCAGTAAATAGTACAAAACAGGACGCGTTTCGTCCGACCCCGGACTTTCACACAGAGGAAGTGACACAAGCACCACTCATAGCACCCTTTAAACCGAGAAGATACCTCCCCTAAACGATAATTGGGTTAATCAACACACATAATGCATAGCAGGGTTCCTACCTTCTCCCACATGGGACTATCCCGACCCCTAGCAACCTCAATACTTCCGTGTGGGCCAAGTCTGCGAGATCCCGTTCCGAACTCCAGACGCGCAAGCAGCGTCGCTCCCAGGCAACTCCACACAGCCATAATGCTGGCTGCTCACATCCAACGCAGCCAGGTCCCGCGAGATCGCATCCCATGTCCAAATTTCTGAGTGTATATACCAGTAGTAGCGTCAAGTCCCGCGAGACCGCATACCATAACTAAATCTCGCGAGTCCGCGAGGTCTACATACCAAGTAGCGTCGGCTCGTGCCTAGGCAACCACACACAAACCTGCTGCTCATACAGCCCGCTGTTGTAACCAAAGCTCACATGGTATACTAGGGAAAGTGTAGTGAATAATCAGTGAAACATTCTACATCAATCTGCATCGGGTAACATACCCTAGGCTATACTGTGAAGGTATATAACCACCTTAAGTTAGTATTCACTCAGGTAAGTATATACCAAAATCCCCAGAGGTCTAAATGTACGGAAAACATTACCAACTGCACACAAAATCTAGATATAAGGATAATAAGCAATTATACAAGAAATATCAAATCTCAAATAGATTGCTGTAGTCAAAATGGGTACATAAATCGTTTCCAAATAAAGCCCCCCAATGGTAGAGGATATATATAAATCTCTATAATGGCATCCATTGTCCATTTATCTAGTGTGATAAATTATTAGCAGCAGCAGAGGTCGTATCTAGTTCGCAAGGGGTCAGCACATCAAGTTAGATAATTCTAAGGATCACATCCATCTAAATAGTGTAGCATATGGTGAAATATGTCAGAAAGTCCACAGTTGTTAACGGAGTATATAAGTCATCCTCCAAATATATGACAACTCTTATGGCTCAAGCACACAAACATATGGTTATGTAAATAGACATATCACCCTCTTCCATCAGAATACCATATCTCCAGGGGTCCAGCGCATCGGGGTAAATAGTTCCAATATATACATCCATCTCAAGGGTAAGGGTTCCAGTGAGCTCATCCATCTCCGGAGTAGACGATTCCAATGAGCACATCCATCTCAGGGGTAGATGATTCCAATGCTCATATCCATCTCAGGGGTAAATAATTCCAATGAGCACATCCCTCTCAGGGGTGAAGAAATACAGCATGTCAAATCCAGCTAACAAGGCATAAGAATCCAGACATCGACCATTAATGAACTCCTTTGATCCTTCTATAGATGCAGGATATATATATATACATTCTATAGATCCTCAAACAGGAACACATACGTCCGGACAGCCATGTCGCCTCCTAAATAGAAAAAAATAATGGGGGAAGAGTTCATGACACTAAATAAACGGAGTAAGGTCCCATTCCTCATTCAGACCTTCCGGCCTCATAGTCCCAAGGAAGAAAATCCACTTGGATTCGTTTTTCAATAATGCAGTTTCTACATCTCCCCCTCTCATACCTAAATTGACATTGTCTATTACAGTACACTTGAGGGCTTTTCCATCTCCCCCATGTATGCCTAGAAAATGTTCTGCCACACTAGTCAGTGCCTTACCTGCCTGTGCGTACATTTCAAGTTCTAACAGTCCTTCTTCTTCCCAAGATGCCCCACATCCTTGGAATGTTCTTAACAGTTATTTCTACTGATTGGCTGTTGGATGGGTCAAACATGCTCACATCTCTACTGAGCAACAGAATCAACCCAGGCGCTGGGTCAAGGGCAAGACCATAACGGTCTCTACTAGGGGTCCTGAAAACAGGAAGTCAATATTTCAGTTGCATTTATTTATACACAGAAAAAAATTCTGAATTGACAGATTAAGGTCATTGGGATGAAAAAATACTGCTCTTTTTTCTGAAAAGTACATGTATTAGCACTGAACTTCCCCTTTAATTAGCTGTTAGCAGTTATGTTTTTAGCCTGCTATCCATCAAAAGTTGTGAAGGTGAAAAGAAAACCAAATCCATTCAAGTGGTCTAGTACGATATCACATTCCAGTCTCTAGCCAAGATCTTTGCTTCCTGAGAGAGAGATCATTGCTAAGCATCTGTCTGTTGTAGTTAAATGTCAGATAAAATAGCGGATCATTCTTTTGATCTCTTTGCATTTTAGCATGATGAAGTAACTCTTACTTTTGTAACATTGCAATAAAGACAAGGGACACCGGAGGCTAAAATCCCCACTCTGTCAGCAGCTCTAGGATTTTGAGCCCTACACAATATTTCCTGACGTAGTGCTTTAACTCCAGGAGCTGGAATTTATTTCCACTCAACCTCAGGTTACATAGTAACATAGTAATTAAGATTGAATAAAGACATTCGTCCATCAAGTCCAACCTATTCCCTGGATCAACCAGATCTATATGCATTAATACCAGTAATTCTCAATATTTTTTAGTTTTAGAAACTTATCCAGGCCTTTTTTAAAGTTATTCAATGAACTTGCCATTACCACCTCTGCTGGAAGACAGTTCCACAGTTTCACCGTTCTCACTGTAAAGAAACCTCTCCTAACTTGAAGATGAAACTTCTTTTCTTCCAACCTTAAAGGATGTCCACGAGTCCTCTGATATGACCTATTAGTGAACAATGCACCAGAGAGTTCACTGTATGGGCCATTAATATATTTGTATAAGGTTATCATGTCCCCACGCAACCGCCGCTTCTCCAATGTAAACAGCCCTAACTTGTCTAATCTGCCTGCATATTCAAGCCCCTCCATTCCCCTTATTAATTTAGTTGCCCTTCTCTGGACTGCTTCCATTTCCAAGATGTCCCTTTTGTATATGGGATTCCAAAACTGTACCGCATATTCCAAATGAGGCCTTACCAGTGCCTTGTAAAGAGGGAGAATAATATTTTTCTCTCTTGAATCTATTCCCCTCTTTATACAAGACAATATCTTGCTAGCTCTAGCTGTTGCTACCTGGCATTGTTTGCTACAGCTAAGTCTGTTATCTACCAGAACCCCCAAATTTTTTTCCATTTCAGATGCACCTAACACAGAGTTATTTATGGTGTAGGTGGCACAGGGATTATTAAATCCCAAATGCATCACCTTACATTTATCAACATTGAATCTCATCTGCCATTCTGCTGCCCATTTTGATAATCTATCTAGGTCTGCTTGCAGCACTTGCACATCATTGGAAGTTTCCAAAGCTCTGCATAATTTAGTGTCATCAGCAAACACAGAGACCTTGCTCTCAATGCCCCCTTCTAAGTCATTTATAAACAGATTAAACAGAAGCGGCCCCAGTACAGAACCCTGAGGAACTCTGCTTAGAACTTTAGCCCACATAGATGTAGCTCCATTAACCACCACTCTCTGTTTGCGGTCCAATAACCAGTTCTCTATCCATGAACAAATGTTTTCTTCAAGGCCAACAGTCCTCAGTTTATACATTAGTCGCCTATGTGGCACAGTATCAAAGGCTTTTGCAAAATCCAAATATACCACATCCACAGCTGTGCCTGAATCTAACTTCTTACTCACTTCTTCATAAAAACCAATTAAATTTGTCTGGCATGATCTATTTCTCATAAATCCATGCTGACTACTACTAATAAGATGATCTCTGGAGACAAAGTCAAGGATATGATCCCTTAACAAAGTTTCCATCACCTTCCCTACCACTGATGTTAGGCTTACAGGTCTATAGTTACCAGGCTGTGAACGACTACCTTTTTTGAATATTGGTATTACATTGTCTTTTTTCCAATCCAGCGGCACATCCCCAGACAAAAGCGAATCTGAAAAGATGAGACACAGTGGTCTTGCTAGAACTGAACTAAGCTCTTTTAAAATCCTAGGATGCAATCCATCTGGTCCTGGCGCTTTATTGATATTAACTTTGTCTAATTGATTCCGTACCATATCCTCTGTTATCCAATGTGAAAACTCTTCATTTCCTCCCTGCACATTGTTACAATCCCTACTGTAAGGATTCTCAACAGTAAAAACCGATGTAAAAAAACGGTTTAGCAGATTAGCCTTTTCGGCATCCTCTACAACCACCTCAGCTCCATTATTTAATGGTCCCACATTCTCAGTCCTCATTTTTTTACCATTTATATACTTAAAAAACATCTTGGGGTTGGACTTGCTTTGTTCGGCAATCCGTATTTCATTTTCTATTTTAGCTAGTTTAATTGCTTTCTTGCACTCTTTATTACAACTTTTGAAGTCCCTGTAAGCCTGTTCTGTGCCTTCTGCTTTCAAAATTTTAAAAGCCCTTTTCTTTTTTTCCATTTCCCTTTTTACCTGAGCATTAAGCCATGCAGGAGTGGACCTAATTTTTTTACACTTGTTTCCTAAAGGTACCGATTTGGAAATGTTATAGTTTAATATCCCTTTAAAAGTGGTCCACATCTGCTCAGTATCTTTACCTAGAAACAGTTCCCCCCAGTCTATGAGCAGGAGCGATTCCTTTAAAAGCATAAAATTAGCTTTCCTAAAGTTAAAAGTTTTTGTTAAGCCAGTGCACTTTAGTTTTCTGCAACCTATATTAAATGACACTATATCATGGTCACTATTCCCTAAGCTTCCCATTACCTTCATCTCCAAAATGAGCTCTGGGTTATTAGATATCACCAGATCCAACAACGCATTCTTTCTAGTAGGAACTTCTACCATCTGTGAAAGAAAATGCTCATATAGGAAATTTAAGAACTTTATACCTTTTGAGGTGCTGGCAGTTCCATTACTCCAATCTATTTCAGGGTAGTTAAAATCCCCCATAACCAGAACATGCCCCATACCAGCAGCCTTCGCCAACTGCATATGGAGATTCATTTCCACCTCTTCCCCGGCATTTGGCGGCTTATAACACACTCCAACAATTAATTTACCTACCTTCTTGCTTCCTGTACACAGTTCCACCCATAATGTTTCTGCCGCATCTTTTGCTCCCCCATCTATTCCATCTTTTAAATTTGGCTTCAATTCCTGTTTAACATACATACATACTCCTCCTCCTTTCTTATTAACTCGGTCATGTCTAAATAAGGAGTACCCTTCAATATTTACTGTCCAGTCGTGTGAATCATTAAGCCATGATTCTGCTATACCAATTACATCATACCTTTCCTTTAGAGCTATTATTTCAAGTTCGCCGGTTTTTCCAGCCAGACTCCTTGCATTTGTAAACATACATTTTAGATTATCAATTGATTTACTTCCATACATGGTCGTACATGCCTCCTTATCCTCTATGCTCCCCCCTCCTCCTTCTCCTCCCTCCGTTGTGTTACTAGCCCCCAGATCCCTAACTTCTCTATCTACCCCTGTGTAGTTAAACGTTCCCTCCCCCCCATACCAATTTTTAAAATCTCCTCCAACCCCCTAGCCATCTTCTCCCCCAAAACAGTTGCACCATCACCATTGAGGTGCAATCCGTCACTACTAAAGAGCCTGTAGCCAACAGAAAAGTCAGCCCAGTTCTCTAAAAACCCAAACCCCATCTCCTTACACCACTCTCTTAGCCACTCTCTTAGGTTGAATGTTTTCATGTGGCCTGGCTATCTTGGAAAAGTCCTGCACGAATCTTCTATAGTATGGACAGAATCCTAGGAAAGCTCTATCTTACTGGGATCACTCCTTCCTTTGATACTATATGACCCAAATACGAAAGAGATAGTAAACATAACTGACACTTTGCAGGTGACAGCTTCAAGCCTTCCTCCTGAAGTCTGTCAAAGACCTTAAGAAGTCTTTGTTTGTGCTCTTCTAGAGTCTTCCCAAACACAATAACATCAACAAGATTCACCAAAACTTCCAATAGTATCATGTCTCCAAAACTCTCTCCATTGTTCTCTGAAATGTTGCTGGTACCCCACTGAGTCCTTGAGGCATCCTTTCCTATTTTCTTTTTTTTTTCTCTCTGTCTTCAGGGTGCAAAGGGATCTGGTAGTATCCACTTTTTAAGTCCAGTACACTAAACCAGCAGCTTCTGGATAAACAATGGAGTACATCTGGTCAGCAACAGTGCATCTATTTAAAGTGCGATAATCCACACACATCCGAATGGTACCATTCCTCTTACGCACTACCACAATAGGAGAAACATACAGATTTCGGGACTCTCTAATAATTCCAGCTCCAAGAAGATCTTGTAGATGTTTATGTAAATCTTCTAAATCTCCTGGGGCAATGTGTCTGGATCTTTCTCTGAATGGTTTATTGTCACTAAGGCGAATCTTATGACAAGTGCAAGTTGAGCACCCTACATCAAAGTCATCTTTAGAAAATAGTTCTTTTTCTGTTTTCTAAAATTTACCGTAATCTGGACTTCCACTCAGATGGAGCAGGAGAGTCTTCTAAGGATGCCCATACATCTTTCTTTGTCTCATTAGGTTTCACTTCAGAAAGAGACATAGGTGTTATAGCATATACCTTATCAAGCAGGATTTTGGATGAAATCATAATCGGCTTGTTGTTACAGTTTGTAATCCCCACATTTACAATCCCTTTGGTTTTGTTGAGATAATTAATTAGTAGTGCTTCAGAGATTAGTTTAACACCTTCAGGAAGATTATGGCCTAGATTTCCCTTTAGCATTACATGAGACCCTGGATATTTACAGTTTATCATTACTTTTGCCCTCATACAATTTATTTTCCCCGTCGCTAGCATCACTCTTCTGAACTTTGTAACGCGAACTTTTACAATTTCTCCTTCAGGTAATTTCACCTCTTGGTTGAGGACGTGCAACTGTCTTTGTAATAAAGAGAGAATGGAGGGCAGAGGAGACAAATATCTCTTTATAACACTGGTATTGGTACCCACCACCAATGCATTTCCTGCGTTATTGGGCCTTTCACATACTACGGCAAGAGTATCAGTAGCTACGAAGGGGGCCTTTCACCAAGTTGGGAAACTTCACATTTAGCTGTAAATATATACAGCTAAATGGTGGAGAAACTACCCTTATATGGTAGTTTCTCTTTCACTCATTCCCCAAATCTCTAATTGTTTTTCCAAAGGAATGTGGCAAAGGTATTTTTCATAGAAATCTTCATACAAAATAGTCACCTGTGCTCCTGTATCAAGGACAGCTTGAGTCCTCACATCTTCTATTATAGTGGTTACCAACGGGAAAAGACCCACTAATCCAGCAGGAACTTTTGGGTTGTGTGAAATATCTGTTTGATACATTTTAGAATTCATTTGTGAGCTTAGTGGGTCTCTAAATACAGTGTCACAAAGATTTCCAGAACTTCTGTTGGAGCAACTCTTTGGTGGGTACTCAGCTGGCTCCTTCACCAGAACCCTTTGTCATTTCCCTGAAGTGGGAATTGTGGTCTACAGTTATGTAGTCCTCCTCTATTTCGGTATGAGCAATCTCTTTTTAAATGGCATTCTTGCCCACAGTAATAGCACACTCGTTTCCAGACTTTTCCTTAGGACTTTCAGAAATCTTTGAGTTAACTTCCTCGTGTGATGAAGATGCACCTATAAAGCAATTCATCTGCTCTACAATAGCATCCATTTTCTGTTCTACTTGGGTTAGCTTTTCATCCAAACCCCCATCCAGTGAAATCACCATTTTTACAGAGGCAGGTATCCTAGCTGGGATATCAAAAGATGATTTCTGAAATTCAATTAATTTCTTCAGTCCAGTTTTGCCCCTAGTAGAACTGGGTCTAATTTTTGCACCCCTCTTAGTATTTGACTCATACGTAGTTGATCAACAGATTTGTGCTTAACCCCTTTCTTTAACAAAATCTGGTATAAAATCTTGTTTAGTCGCCTTATGAAATCGGACAGCTTCTCTCCATCTTGCTGAAAGGTGGTTTCAAATAAATACATAAGATCAGATACCTTCTCAGTTCTTCCAAAAGCATCCTGTAATACATTGAAACAATCAAAGGCAGAACACTCCTGTTAACTAATTTTAGATTCTTGACAGCATCTGCTGCTGCTCCTTTCAAACACTCAGTTATTCTCTGCTTCTTCTGAGCTTCTGAGACATCCCATTCATCCAGTGCTTGAAGGGCCTGATCCATCCAGCTTTCAAAATCTTTTCTTTTTCTGGTACAGGCACAGCGCCTGAAAAGAGTCTCAACTTCCTATAACTTGTCCCTATGTGAGAAGGAATGTCTGTGAGGCACTTTGTTACAATATCTCCTACAGCAGTAACTGTTGCAGCTTCAAGTTGAAGTATAGTCAACCTCATTTTATGTTCAGTCAAAGTTGCTGCAGGACAGACAAAAAAACTCTTTTCTCCTCATCACCTACTTCCATTACACTTGGTATCTTTAGGGCAATCTTACTGCAGTAATATATGTAGATGACCCACATTTTCATCCACATGTTGTCTGAGAATTATACACTTGTTCAAAGTGGACCATGTGTCTAACCGCTTGTAGATCTGGTCTGTGGTATATTCAGTTATAGGCATTATCAAGACAACAGTGCAACAGGCAGGATCTGCACCTATAGCTTGACTCCATTCACTGACTATCTGTGCAGCAATTGCTGTGACTCCTGAGGGGATGATACTTAGAAAAGGTAAAAAGGGTGAGGCTAAATCCCGGACCAAGCCCCCACAATGTAGCACCCCTTCAGTATATGTGTAATATTAAAGCACACATAAGTAACAGGGTTGCTGAAAAGTGTTTTAGCTCCTCACCACAGCTCCTCACACAGCTCCTCCCCTCCCTCAAAAAGAAACTGTCCTCACTATCTCAAGCAATATATATATAGAAATGGGGTAGTATACATCCATGCAGAGTGCAACTAGAGACCAAATTTATTCAATACATACAAAAATTAGAAGCCTAGTGCACATCCAATTAATTTGCTTATATTTTACTTTACCATTGTAATGTGACTTAAAAAACCTGCCCTTCTCTCTGGATAAATTAAAGCAATTAGTTCAATAACATGGGCAAATTATTTTAAGCCCAGCAACCACTTCACGGTTTGCTTTATTCTGCTGGGTCACAACTTTTAACCTTTTTTAGGTAAGGATCCAACAGAATAAAGCAAACCGTGAAGTGGTTGCTGGGCTTAAAATAATTTGGCCAAGTTATTGGACTATTTGCTTTAATTTATCCAGAGAGAAGGGCAGGCTTATTACTATCTCAGTCTGTATCCAGCAGTCACATGACCTCCTGCAGTGGCCATCTATGAGATGAGCAAATTAATTTACTTCAGTCTGTAGCACTTCAATGTCCCAACAGTAGTTATACATTAGTGGTAAAAGTAAGTCCTAAGTCAATACATAAGAGAGAGGCAGATAAAAAAAACCTATTATTCAATGGTCTCAACTCTGATGTTTGTAGAGGGCTACACCTATGTATTTGATTTCAGTTGTTCTGATTTTACATTTGCATTTGTTCAACCTCAAATTGCATTTTCTTACTCTTAAGAAATCTGGCATCATGTTCTATAGAATCTCCCCAGACAAGTAAATCATCATTATTTTCACAAAACCATCAAGATCTTCTATCATCTGTGGAATAGCTCTTTGAAATATTTCTGATGCTGATGGAATACCAAAGGGTAGTCTTAGAAAGCAATACCTCCCTATTGGTGTATTAAATGTACATAGCTTGGAACTTTCTTCATTAAGCTTTATTTGCCAGAACCCTTGATTTGCATCTAATGCTAAAAAGTATTTGGCATACTTGAAACAACTTCCTCCATGGTTAGCAATAGGTAATGTTCTCTTCTGATTGCTTTATTTCCTGTGTACAAAAATGACATCTTTGAAATGGAAAGGGTTCAGAGGAGGGCAACTAAATTAATAAAGGGATTGGGGAGCTTGAATATGAAGAGTGACTGGAAAAGTTACAATTATGTAGGCTGGAGAAAAGGCGCTTGTGTGGGGATATGATTACTGTGTATAAATACATTAACGAGCCATACAATAAACTATCTGGGGCATTGTTCACCAATAGAACATGTCAGAGGACACAAGGACATCCCTTAAGACTTGAAGAAAAAAGGTTTAGGCTTCAAGTTCGGAAAGGGTTTTTCACTGTGAGAATGGTAAAGCTATGGAACTGTCTTCCAGTGGACGTTGTTATGGCAGGTTCATTGGTCAGTTTAAAAAAAAAGCTGTATGAGTTTCTGCAAACAAGGAATGTTGCAAGTTACTGGTATTGATTCATAAAGTAGAGTTGATCCAAGGAAATTTCTGATTGACACTTGGAGTCAGGAAGGAATTTTTTTCCCCCTTCATAAATTTGGTGGGTTTTTTTTGCCTTCCTCTGCATCAACAGTTAGGCAGGAAATGAGGATATTGTTTGTATTGGGTTGTACTGGATGGATGTATGTCTTTATTCAACCTCAAATACTATACTATTTAAAGGGCATCTATAGTGGGAAAATGACCTTTTTTTTTCTATAATTCCCTACAACCCCCAGAGTGTCTTCACTTTTTTCAGATTCCCTCACTGTCCTGAGATACACCAGTTAGAAGAATACGTGATTGCATTCCTCTACTCCTACTTGGACTGTCAATCAAATCCCTGTGACGTGATCCCCCTCCCTGCTCTGTAATAAACATAGAGATAACAGCATTAGCAGGGGGAGAGAGGTAGCTGGTAGATGGTAGATTTAAGGCTGCACTTGACCTTCTTAATAGCTTTCACTGATTGATGATGGGTCACAAAGAGAGAGATCATAAACTGTACTGTTCTCCTTCTTCCGTGTCTCCAGGACAGCTTGCTTTCTATTGGCCACTGTGCATGGGTGTGTTTTTCAGGATCTTGAACTTTTAACTCCTACTGCACATGATAAGCTTGTCGGTTAGCTGGAGTTGTGCTGCACACAGATCTGACACCATGGTTAAACAGAGTCAAGAGATAGGATTAAGGCAGCACAGAGTACATGAATTTAACTTTGCAAAGGGGCAATGTGTTTTTTTCACTATAGATGCCCTTTAACTCTTTTGGATCCTTGCAAATTCTTATTTTGTTTGTTAATGTCACTGTTACCAAGCTATTGGCCCATTCCATTGGTTGTTTGCTTGCAAATTACTCCCATTTTCTCCATTCTGTGTAACTCTTCAATCACTTCCTCTCTGAGCTACTGTATTTTCTTAGGAGCATGTACAACTGGTTTAACATTGCCATCAATTTCTATATGGTATTGTCCTGGTAACAGGGATACTTCTAGGGTTTTTGCTGCCTGAGCCAAACTTTTGAATGTCGCCCATGATTATTTCCATGTGTGGTGCGAAGCCTCTGTGTTTGGCTTTGACGGTGGACTTGGTTTTAGCATGGTTATATGGTGCACATAGGTATGTAAACAATTCCTCAAGCAGTCAATTAGAAATAATGTTAATTACTAGAAACAGATATTACATACCTTTCTCAAACAGCTTGTGGTGCCACTACCATGTTGCTCAAATCAAAATAACTTATTTTATGTTGGTTCAACTGTTACGATACATTAGAAATTCCATACTTTCTGTAGTATAAAAGATTTTAGCCAAAAGATTTGTAAGCCCCCCCATGTCAAGGTAGAGTCTTTCAGCAGGGACCTAACTAACCCAACTAGTCTAACCTTGCCTAACAAACCAAAGCTAACCTAACCATGTAAAATGATTTTAAGAACATCATATCTGTTACTAGGGGGAAAAAAACATTTTTTTCCCACCACTGCCCACAACTATCTGCCCCCTTTCTTCTTCAGTGCAGGGGTACCGCCTGAGAAATAAGTCTCACTTTGCCTAATGGTAGAAGTGGCCCTGCCTGGTAAGCAACATAGGGGCATATTTATAAATGGACGGTGTTTTCGCCAAAATTTATATTAGCGTGATTTATAAAAGGGGCGAAACCCGGGCGGCGAAAAGTTAACGCCTCATTAACATCACATCAGTTACCGCTAGCTTCTATTTATAGAAGCGAGTCTGATGCAATCACCCTTATGCAATTACCCTTATGCGAAACTGATGCGATCACCCTTATGCGATCACCCGCGGCGCAATCTTTTCCCAACAGCCCCCTGCTCCATACGTCGGGTTTGAGCTCTCTGTACTCTACTGTACTTAGCGCATTGCGCAATATCTCCGAGAAGAGAGCTCAAATTACCGCCGCACATCGCCGCAGTAATGATTTTCATGGTGATGTGGATCGCCTTTATAAGTATGGTGGGAGTTCTAAACACCCCTTTATAAACTAGACCCCCCAACTAGATCTTGTATACAACTTAAGTGGACATGCTCTCACGGAGGATGAATATTCCCTCTCTTTAAAGAGAAACTATTGATCTTCAAAAGATATATTGACAATCTGTTTGTTTTGTGGGGAGGAACTATGAAGGAATGTAATGAGTTCGTACAGTTTTTAAACCAACAAGATTCTAGGGTTAAACTAACTATGACAGCTAGTACTGAATATGTTGAATTCCTAGATTTAAAAATTTATAAGGAAGGTGATAAATTAGAAACATGTTTGTACACTAAACCTACTGATAAAAACACTATTCTTCATTCTACTAGCTATCATTCCCCACATCAAAAACTTGGGGATATATATTCTCAATTTCTTCGAGTACTACTGAATAATACTAACCATAATCGAGCTATGGAACAACTTGAGGATATGGCCCGTAAATTTGAGGAAAGGGGCTATAATCATAAAATAATCGAGGAACAAAAGAATTGAGCAAAATTATGTGTACAAACAGGCTTCCTCACAAAAACCAAAGCAGAATCCACCTCCCATTTGAAAAAAATTCCTTACACCCTACAATTTTCTGCACATAGTGCCCAGGTCAAACAGTCAGTAAGTAATCACTGGAATATCCTCACCAGTGACCAAACCCTCCCATTTGCAGATACAAGCCCGGTCTTTGCCTTTAAGAGGGGCAGAAACCGTAGAAGCTTATTGGTAAAAACTGACCTATCTAACAAAAAAGCAGAAGTTAGTGACACATGGTTGCCCACCAGAAAAACGGGGTGTTACAGATGCATGCCTGGGATGCCAGGCATGCAATGCCATGCTTACGGGACCAGATTTCCCTCACCCACAGACGGGTCGCAGATATAAAATTAAACAAAGGCTTTCCTGCCTCAGTGCGGATGTTATTTATTTTATAACGTGCCCATGTGGACTGTACTACATGGGCAAAGCATCCACAACGCCCCGCGAACGGTTGGCAAACCACAGAACATCCATTAGGGCTGCACTTTTGGAGGGTGGACATGGTCCATCGAGAGATTCTAAATTTGGCGAGCTCTCTGTGGCACGCCATTTCAGGGAAGCGAGACATCCCTTGGCCACCCTTAAATGGATGGCCATTGATCAAATAGCTAATATACCTGACACTAAAGTACGGGCAAGAAAATTACTACAGAGGGAGGTATGGTGAATAAGGACCCTGGACACCCTTAAACCTCTGGGTCTTAATGAACAAGTGGTATTATCATGTTTTTTATAATGACTTTTCTTGTACTTAGGATCATCTAGTGTAAACCAGTAATTGAGGATAAATGGTTTCTCCTGCCAAGTGTCTAGTTTGTTACATCTGTAAAGCTTTTTTGATACATGTGGACTGTTTTAGATACATTGTTTGATACATCTAGATCTATTGTTAAGCTGATTTTTATGCTTCTCTATATGTTGGGAAAACCATTTTTTATCTGAAGTCCTTTTCCATTGTTAATTTGGTATTTATTATCTATTTATCTTTAGGATATGGGGGATTAGACTTGAGAGCACTGTTCTAGTAATTCTTTCTTAAGCTTAAAGTATATGTAAAAATGTTTTTAACATCTTATTGTCTTTTATATTATACACATTTTTAGGTGATTTTATAGTTGTTTAACACTAGACATAGTAACACATGTTATGAAAAGTTTTTGTGATTGTATAACACGTAAGGGTTAATTAATTATGTATGTGATAATTGGGAGGTGTGTCATTATGACGAGGGGAGGACACCTGATATAGGGAAGTTGTTTGCTGTGATTTCACATCCTGATGACGGCTACTGGATAGCTGAAACGCGTAGATATGTGCTAAATAAAATTATTTTGTTTTGTTCACCAAGTCCCTCTGGTTACCTACTTCATATGTATATATATATATATATATATATATATATATATATATACACCATTGAAAAGATCACTGTAAAAAAAAAAAATAAAATATAGTATCTTTATATTTAAATAACTAACATAAAAAAGGAAAAAATCTATATACAGAAAAAGGAAAAAATATAATACAGAGATTTTACACTATAATAACAAGCTGCCCAACTAAGGTAAAGATACATATATATATATATATATATATATTATATATATATATATATATATATAGTTCTGGTAGATAGCAGACTTAGCTGTAGCAAACAATGCCAGGTAGCAATGGCTAGAGCTAGCAAGATATTGTACAGTCTTGTATAAAGAGGGGAATAGATTCAAGAGAGAAAAATGTTATTCTCCCTCTTTACAAGGCACTGGTAAGGTCTCATTTGGAATATGCGGTGCAGTTTTGGAATCCTATAAACAAAAGGGACATCTTGGAAATTGAAGCAGTTCAGAGTAGGGCAACTAAATTAATAAGGGGAATGGAGGGGCTTTACAGTGAGAACGGTGAAACTGTGGAACTGTCTTCCAGCAGAAGTAGTAATGGCAAGTTCATTGAATAGCTTTAAAAAAGGCCTGGATAAGTTTCTAAACCTAAAAAATATTGAGAATTACTGGTATTAATGCATATAGATCTGGTTGATCCAGGGGATACTTTCTGATTGCCGTTTGGAGTCAGGAAGGAATTTTTACCTTCCTCTGGATCAACGGTTAGGTAGGGTTAAAAAAAAAAAAAGAGGGTGAATAGGTTGGACTTGATGGACATATGTTTTTATTCAACCTTAATTACTATGTTATTATGTAAATATCCTGTATAGGTAATAATAGGTAGGAGGTAACTCAAGTCCCGTTTGTGCGCACACCTAACTGTTGGGATGGCAGGAGTTGACAATAAACAAATGTAATTATATTACACCGCTACACCGGTGATGGTACGGCAGTAGTATCAGTCTCTTCGCTCCCCCGGACACTTATTTCCGTGGCACTGCTCGCTCTTGGAATCCCCTGAAGCAATCCGGAGATATTCACCAAAAATGGTTCGGGGGAAGTTCGTTTTCCCCCGAACTTACATCCGTCTCAGTAGACGTTAGCAGGGGCCCCAGCCCAAAAGTCTCACAACTGGTCCCCGGGATATTGCATCACTATGAGATGCGTTTCGCTAATCCTAGCTACGTAGGCTAGGTACAATTCCTTTTTACTGTTGTTCTATAGTGTCATTTCCTATACTGGGTGGGAATTTCACTATATCAGGAGTACCTGTCTATTTGTCTACTGCATTATATATCTTAGTTTCTTTTGTAACATCATACAGTCTTTTTATCAAATGTAACTTAAGACATGCAGCTCTACCCAGTATGTATACCACAGCTACACATAACGACAAATGAAAACAGTACCAAGTGTGTGTAAAAATAACAGAAAGAAACAAAATAAAAATACACATTAACTACCTTTTACAAATCTATTTATGCCACACAGGATGAGAGAAAAGTGCATATACTATAACTTTGAGGGAAGGTTAGAATACCAGACATAATTTGTATTGATTTATTTGGGTTTTTTGTTTTTTGTTTTTTTGCATTTTAAAAAAGAATGTACCCCTTCCAGAATAATATAAAGATATTAAAAGTCACCTTGGATTTCCATGATCTTTATAAAAATCTTAGCCTGCTGCCTTCTGTTTTTATGTGGTCACAGAAAATCTCAATTGCATAATATTAATATTACACAGTAAGGGGACATTAGCCCTTATATAATCTAATGTCTCCATTATAAAAGTGCCCACATGTATATTATATAACTATTTTATTTGATGTCAGTGACATGTGATGTTCTGATAGGATGTCCACAGTTTGGTGTAATATGGTTAATGTGGCATGAAAATGGAGCAATGGACTGGCAGGGCTTATGTGCTGAATACTGCATGGATCTTAATTAACAAAAGGCCGCTTTAGATCTAGCCGGAATAAGGCATATGTGATATTTTTAGCCTGTTTGCCCAGCTTTTATTTTATTCATAGCAGCATTCAGCCAATGAAGTGGGCACACACAGCCAACAAATCTTTATTTTATGTTCCTCTGTATTTTTCCTCTGCAAAATTGGGTTTCGTGTAATTGTGTCTGTGTTTGTTTTGGGAGGGATTCTTATTGATCAAATAATGGGAGCATGCTTATTACTGAATTTAGAAGCACAGGGAATTCTGGGTGTTTAAGAAAGAAAGTCCTGCTGGAAAAATTATTGTAAATCTTAAAATGGTTTGTCTTTTTCAACCCATTGTTGCTAAATTTAAATTTAAAGTTTCTGCATTTAAAATAATGCTTAATACTAAAATGATTTCATTGGCTGAGGTGTGAGTTTTGTTAAAATGCTTCTAATATTTTGTAAAAAAACAAACTAACCTTATTCTTCAGGTTTACAAAAAATTACATACACCAGTAGCTTCACTGAGACCCCAGACACTATAACACAGGTGTTTCTCTTTTTCCATGGAGTATTGCTGCCTTGTTGATAGATTTCCTGCTGCCAGATCTGTTCGGTTTCTTGCATAGTACTGCATGTTACGCTTTGCCCATATGGGGGCAGTGTCTTCTTAATTATAATAGCAATGCAGCATTGGTAAAGGTTATCTTTTTAATCCTCTGGACCTTCCTCACCCCACCTCTCATTTATCTTTCCTTTTCTTATTTTGCTCTCTTTTCGCATCTCAGCCTCATTGCACCTCCCGTTATCCTCTTACCTCACTCCCTGACAGACTTCCCTCAGGAATCAATATCCTGGCTCTCCGCTTTGTCACTAGCCATAGTCTTATCATGACCAGCAGCTGACAATTCTCCCTCCCCACTTATTTCAGTTTCCCCTTCAAGCAACCCCCCCTCTATTATTCATGCACTGAATATGCAACCAAGATGCCGCTCTGTGTTCATGGACGCTTCCTTCAAACCTTAGTTTTGTCAAGCGTCTCAGATACTGGAGCTGCCACCAGTGTTACTGTTGGACACTGATAAGGGAATTATTGTCATTCAATGATCAATATTTCATTTTCGCGCCGCCCATATATGTATTTGATTGATTGGAACAGTCTAAATCAAGCTTTTCCTTCATCCCCTGCCTCTTTCTGTCCCCAATAGGTCTCTCATAGGTAACAGGCAAATCCTTATTTACACCACTGTGTGTATGTGAGTAAGAGAGAGCAGGTGTCTGGATCTTTCATGGGACAGAGGCTGGAGGGTCTCAGAGGACCAGAGAGAGGCTGTGGCTGCCTTGGTGACAGTGTGAGAATTAAATGTACTGTGTAATTGTGACAGTGACAATATGGGAGACATTCTGTGCAAGGAGAGAACAGATTGCTAAGTGTTTGTGGGGGGAAAGAAGATAACCAGCACCGAATCACTGAGAACATGGAACAGATGCAGCCAAGGGAAAGAACAAAATGAGGGGAAAGGACAGATAGTCAGACAGTGTAGATATGATCCATAGTTTAACTATAACCCACATTGTAAATATTATCCAGTGTAGCTATAATAAACCATAGTTTAGATATGATCCACAGTATAGATATGATCCACAGTGTAGATATGATCCTAAGTGTACATAGGATCTATAGTGTAAATATGATCCATAGTGTAGCTATGATTTAGTGTAGATATGATCCAGTGTAGCTATAATACAGTATAGATATGATCCATACTAGTAAAGCTATGATCTATAGTGTAGATATGATCCAGTGTAGCCATGATATAGTATAGATATGATCCGGTGTAGCAATAATACAGTATAGATATGATCCATACTAGTGTAGATATGATCTATAGTGTACATATGATCCAGTGTACATATAATCCATAGTGTAGATATGATCCATAGGGTAGATATTATACAGCGTAGATATGATCCATACTAGTGTAACTATGATCCAGCGTAGATATTGTACTTACTAGTGTAGCTATGATCTGGTATAATTATAAACCATAGTTTAGACATGATCTATAGTGTAGATGTGATTCCAGTGTAGATATGACCCATGATCTATAGTGCAGCTATGATCCAGTGTAGATATCACCCATACTGTATATATGATCTATAGTGTGGATATGATCCAGTGTAGATATAATCCATAGTACACATATGATCCATAGTGTAGATATGAATGATACAGTGTCAATATGATACAGTGAAGATATGATCCATACTAGTGTAGCTATGATCCAGTGTAGCTATAATCCATAGTTTAGAAATTATTCATAGTGTAGATATGATCCATAGTGTAGATATAACCTATAGTGTAGATATGATTCATAGTGTAGAAATGATCTATACTCTAGATATGATCCAGTGTAGATATGATCTATAGTGTGGATATGATCCATAGTATAGATATAATCCTTAGTGTAGATATAATCAATAGTGTAGCTATGATACAGTGTAGATATGATCCAAACTAGTGTAACTATGATCCAGTGTAGACATGATTCTTCTATTGTAAATATTATCTATAGTGTAGCTATGATACAGTGTAGATATAATACAATGAAGATATATTGCACAGTGTAGATATTCTCCATAGTGTAGATACTGTATGATAGTGTAGATATGATCCATAGTATAGAAATGATCTATAGTGTACATATGATACAGTGTAGACATGATCCATAGTGTAGATATGATAGTGTATATATGTTCCATAGTATAGATATGATCTATAGTGTACATATGATACAGTGTAGATATGAGCCATAATGTAGATATGATCTGTGGTGTACATATCAGCTATAGTGTACATATGATACAGTGTAGATATTATCTATACAAGTGTAGCTATGATCCAGCATAGATATGATCCATACTAGTGTAGATATGATCTATAGTGTATCTATGATACAGTGTAGATATGATCCATAGTGTAGATATGATCTGTACTAGATATGATACAGTGTAGATATGATCTATAGTGTAGATATGATCTATAGTGTAGGTACGATCCAGTGTAGACATGATCTATCAATACACCAAACTCATAATTCATACAGAATATTGATAAATATATAGAAAATATATTTTCATTCATCAAAATGGTGAATCCATACAGTTTCTGTCAATCTCTTGAGGACCCCCATGCAACCTCTCAGGGACCCCTAGGGATTCTATAGAGTATATCTATAGTGTATAGATATTATCTATAGTGTAGATATGATCCAGTGTAGATATGATATATAGTGTAGATATGATCAAGTGTAGATATGATCCAGTGTAGATATGAGCTATAGTGTAGAAATGATCAAGTGTAGGTATGATACAGGGTATAAATGATCCAGTGAAGATATGATACAGTGTATATGATCTATAGTGTAGATATAATTCAGTGAGGATATGATCTATAGTGTAGAAATGATCTGGTGTGGGTATGATACAGGGTATATATGATCCAGTGAACATATGATCCCGTGTAGATATGATCTATAGTGTAGATATGATCCAGGGAGGATATGATCTATAGTGTAGATATGATCTAATGCATATGTGATCCAGTGTAGAGTGTATAGTGTAGATATGGTACAGTTTAGATATGAAAACAGTGTAGATATGATAAAGTGTATATATGATCCAGTGTAGATATGATCTATAGTGTAGATATGATCCAGTGTTGGTATCATACAGGGTAGATATGATCGAGGGTAGATATGATCTATACTATAGATATGATCCAGTGTAGGTATGATATAGGGTAGATATGATACAGGGTAATATGATCCAAGGGAGATATGAGCTATAGTGTAGATATGATCCAATGTAGATATAGTATGATACAGTGAAGATATGTTATAGTGTAGATATGATCCTGTGTAGATATGATCCAGTGTAGATATAAGCTATAGTGTAGACATGATCCAGTGTAGGTATGATACAAGGTAGATATGATCCAGTGTAGATATGATCCAGTGTAGGTAGGATACAGGGTAGATGATACAGTGTAGATATGATCCAATGTATATATGATCTATAGTGTAGGTATGATCTGTAATGTAGATATTATCTATAGTGTAGATATGATCCAGTGTAGATATTATCTATCAATACACCAAACACATAATTCATACAGAATATTGATAAATATACAGAAAAATATATCTGTATTTATCAAAATGGTGGATCCATACAGTTTCTGTCAATCTCTTAAGGACCCCAATGCAACCTCTCAGGGACCCCTGGTTGAGAAACACTGATCTATAGTGTAGATATGATCCACTGTATATATGATTCAGTGTAGATATGATCCAGGGTAGATATGATCTATAGTGTAGATATGATCCAGGGTAGATATGATCTATAGTGTAGATCCACTGTAGATCCAGGGTAGATATGATCTATAGTGTAGATATGATCCAGGGTAGATATGATCTATAGTGTAGATATGAGCTATAGGATAGATATGATCCAGGGTAGATATGATCAATAGGGTAGATATGATCTATAGTGTAGATATGATCTATAGAGTAGATCCAGGGTAGATATGATCTATAGTGTAGATATGATCCAGGGTAGATATGATCTACAGTGTAGATATGATGCAGGGTAGATATGATCTATAGGGTAGATCCACTGTAGATCCAGGGTAGATATGATCTATAGTGTAGATATGATCCAGGGTAGATATGATCTATAGTGTAGATATGATCCAGGGTAGATATGATCAATAGGGTAGATATGATCTATAGTGTAGATATGATCTATAGAGTAGATCCAGGGTAGATATGATCTATAATGTAGATATGATCCAGGGTAGATATGATCTATAGGGTAGATATGATCTATAGTGTAGATATGATCTATAGTGTAAATATGATCTATAGTGTAAATATAATCCAGGGTAGATATGATCTATAGTGTAGATTTGATCTATAGGGTAGATATGATCTATAGTGTAGATATGAACTATAGGGTACATCCAGGGTAGATATGATCTATAGTGTAGATATGATCTATAGTGTAGATATGATCCAGGGTAGATATGATCTCTAGTGTAGCTATGATCTATAGGGTAGATCCAGGGTAGATATGATCCAGGGTAGATATGATCTATAGGGTAGATATAATCTATAGTGTAGATGTGATCTATAGGGTAGATATAATCTATAGTGTAGATGTGAGCTATAGGGTACTTCCAGGGTAGATATGATCTATAGTGTAGATATGATCCAGGGTAGATGTGATCTATACTGTAGCTATGATCTATAGGGTAGATATGATCTATAGGGTAGATCCAGGGTAGATATGATCCAGGGTAGATATGATCCAGTATAGATATGGTCTATAGGGTAGATCCAGGGTAGATACGATGATCTATATTAATCTCTATATGTAGATGTATATAGAAATGTGTGTGGCTAATTGGTGGGAGAGGTGATGGGAAATACAGACTGATACAAACAAGGGAAGTGAGCAGTGAAACACATCATGTGGAAAAGGTGGGGGAGGGATAACAGTTCTATGTAGGAGGTTTAAAGGACAGAAGGCAGCGGAGGTGAAAACTGAGAGACGACAATATCTATCTAATCTAATCTATTGTATAGCCATATAATCTAACATCTATCAATCTCCTATGTGTGTCTCTAGCTATAGAGCGTCTTTCTCATTAGCTTGTGTATATCTCCACTACTCCCTTGCTCGCGCTCTCCTTTCTTGCTGTACTCCCCTCTCCCCTTCTCGCCCTTATTTTGTCACATATGCTTCAACACCTTTCTCCCCTCTTATTTGTCCATTTCACCGCCAATCAAACCTCCCCCTTTCTCCCAGGGCTTCTGAAGCTTCAGTCTCCGGTGCAGAAATGAGCAACCTGACCATTTCCCACCAATCACGTTTAAGGCAAGCGAATAGAAGGCACGGCGTGGGTGTGGTCTGTTTTCTGGTCCTGATGCTGGCATAGACTCCATTGCTGTAATAGAAGAGGCAGCGGCATCGTCTATTGTGAGCGATCTATGGGCCTGTATGTATCTTCTGTGCTTAAGGATCCGTTCCTGACAGCCTGCAGCCCTCTGCCTCGAATCAGGTACATAAATGGAGGGGCGTAGTCGGGCAAATCGCAAAAATAAAATGTACACAAATGATTATGGGGGATTTTAACCGACATTGTTTTTTTTTTTTTTAGCGTATAGTAGATGATTGGGCATGTAGAATTGTCTGCAGTCATAGCTAGCATGGGTTACTCTAGGGACAGCTCATGGTCTGCACAGGTTTATTCCCTCCCCATGGTGGCAAAAAAATAGCTAATAACACTGGCGCTTAAAATACAGAAATAGATGGATACACTGTGATAAAACTAAACATATAGCACTTGGTCGATGTAGTGAACGGGTATAAGGTGTGTGTGTGGGGTGGGGGATGGGGGGGCAGATCCACCAACAAATGCTGCAAATATGGAATATGTTCTGTTTTCTATTTTGTGGGGGTTTTATTGTAAAGAAAAGGCTTTGCCAGATGCCAACATGCTCAGATGAGCTTTCTGTTAATTTACTGCCATGATAAGGTGTCAGCACGCCAGAGGTAATGCAAAAGGGGATACCCTGCAATAGTATTTTTTCCCTATATCCCTCAGGTTAATCCTATTTAAGAGAAGAATGTACATGAAGCACATGTAGTCTTACCAAGTGTAAATCTGAAACAATTATATTTAAAAAAAAATTGCAAAAATAGAAATAACTGTTTTGGTATTTACTGTTAAATAGGTAAATTATGTTGCAGTGTCTAAATAGAGGTGGTATTTTAACCCATATCAGTTAAAACAAACTCCAGATGACCATATTGTTACAAAAATGATTGGTGTTTTATAGTCTCCTGATGGCCTCTATGATATATATGTTCCACCATGTGAGTGAGTATTTACATGAAGGGTTAACTGAAATGATACGGGAAGATGCAATTTTAAAAAAAGTTTTTATTATAAAAATGCTGATAAAAAAATGTACTTGTACTTTAATGCCAGCACATATACTATATCTGTATTGTTGAATGTATATAAAGCCAAGGAAATAAATGAATACTCTATTATGTATGTACTCTAAAATATGTTTTTCTAAGCACAATAAAAATATATAAGGAGCTCTATACATTTCTACAAACATGTAACCACAAATTATTAACATTATTAATGTTATTTTAGTTTGAATACCCAATAATGCTTTATTCCCTCAGTAGATTTAGTTATTGTCTCTAACACCAGCAAAAGTGGCAATTTATTTCAATAGGTATTCAAAGGGTCTTAAATGGACAGTAGATTGCTATGCAGTTTAGCATAAAACAATTGAAGAAATAATTGCTACAACTGTTGCTTTTTTAAACGGTGAAAAAATAAGGACATTATAGTTCTATTTCATGTTTTTTTGACTAGTTAATACATTTGATATATTTCCTTGCTATATTTAATTTAAAAACAAAACAGAAAACAGAAGAGTAAATGTTTTTAAAAATAAACATTTTTACTAAAAAAGCCTATAAATATATATATATATATATATATATATATATATATATTTGTATTTTTGAAGAAAGGAACACCCTTTCAGGACATAGTGTTTGACAACAATAAAAAAAACAAACAGATGATTTCATTATTCTGTTCAACTATTGTTTGTATTTGCACAATGACATATTATTTTGTTATTTGTTTATAGCTAAAATACTAATAATATTTGCTAGTAGGATATACAAAATGATTTGATATGTTTGGAAGAAAAGGGTAAAGTGAAAGGCAATTGTTTGTTCTGGTAGGGGGCTATTTTTGTTGTTGTTGTTTGAATAATAATAAAAACAGTCATATTACTGCAGTATGAAACTCTGTCTCTGTAGAAAATTTCAATGCATGTTTCCTTCTAAGTTTATTCAGATAAGTGTATTTATTTTTTTAAAAATTGTAGCGACACCAGTGCATGGAGATGTTGCAGCTGTGATGTTTGACAGCCTTTGGTGCAGTTTATAGGGGGAGGAGGCAGTGTAAGAGACCAAGAGAGGAAGAAACATATGGAAAAGGAAAGAGAGAGAGAGAGTGAGAGAGAGAGAGAGTAAGAGGGAAGGAGGGGAGGCAGACAGTGTAAACCTCTAAGAAAAATAGTAGTGAAGACAAAGAAGGAGACCTGGAAACAGAGATGATAAATTCTTTATGGGTTTCATAAGATGAAATGAATGGAATGTAGGGAAAGGCTTGATATAGACATTATGCTATGCAATTATACAGTTTTGTATACACACAGAAAAGTATATACATGTACAGAAGGTTAACACATACTTTGGAGCACTTTCACTTTTTACAGCCACTAAAATGTAATATTTTAACAAAATGCTTTTTATTAGTGAACCCTGTGCAGTGGTGTATCATACTGATAATTGCCTGGCACCTTTATAATCACATTCCTATACAGTACATAGAGGTTAAATAAATGTATACTAGCAAATACTTAGTCTTGCGCCTCTTATTTGAAAATACATTGGTATTATTGGACTGTGTAATAGATACTTTATAGAGTTGTGTGATTTAGTTTGGCCTAGGTCACCTAAAGGAAGTATTGGTTTGTCAGGTAAAATGGGTTTAGCTAACATAACATAATTTGGCAGTTTATCTCATTTAAACATATTCAAGTTCATATAGAGAGACATAATAAGATTTGAGGCACTTATAGGTATTACACTGTACCCCTCTAGTCTATTATATGCATTGCACCATTAGTATGTGTTAAAAAGGGCAAATTTATCCCTTTTCCCACATCCCTCCTCCCTTACCCAATGAACGTAGCCAGGATGAGGACCTTAACTACAAGGTCACCTCACCCCTAGGTTTAAAGGAGAACTAAACCCAATTTTTAATACTCCAGAATCGGGGGAAAAAACTAAAAACACCAATAAACTATAATTCATCTATCACTGTACCATTTTTTTGTTGATCTGCCCCCTATTTCATTAGATATCATTACGTTATAGAATTTCTGTAAGCAGTTTTGCTGTTGCTGGAATGGTTTGACAGTTGGTGTGCTGTATGCTGTATGCAGTTTTTACAGTTGGCATGTGGGAAAATAGTCAAGTCAGTGGTCAGAGCCTGAGCAAAACAAGTTTGTATCAAAGGAATGCAGCACTACACACACCCTAGATTAAGTGCTACGTATATGCATTTATTCATAGATTAAGATGAAGCAAAGTCATTTTTCAGTATACATAGACTTTAACTTACTACTAGACCATAGCTTGTTGTAAACTCGTCTTCATAAAGGTGCAAACACAACTTTATCAAACTTTTCCTTTTCTCTGCAAACCTAATTTCATGGATGCTGCTTTAAAGGGTATCTCCACTGCTAAAAAAATTTTTGCTATTCAGTTTTATTGAACTGACAGGTCTGACAGGTAGCCCAATGGACTTAGTACTCTAGTCTGGACCTGTCAGACTACACGGCGGAGGAGCAAGCTATCGGGTAAGTACCTTACCTTCTCGCCTGGGTCCTGCAGGTTTTATTGAAGAACGGGAGGTAAGACATAGCTCCTTTACCTCCCGTTCTTCAATAAAACTGAATACATTTTTTTGCAGTGGAGATACCCTTTAAGCACTTACCAGAAAAATTCCCATGCCTTGCCAATAAAGAACCCTTGGAAGTATTCCCATGTTATTCAGGACTATAATGGGTGCAATCCTGAACCTTTCGTCATGTAATCAAATCCCAAATGTCTTAATAAAATGCACCTGGGTCGGAGGTTACACAAACTCACTTAAACCTAGATTACCACTGTACAGAGGGTTACAGCCACGCTAACTGATTTATGATTGGTTAGCATAACTTTAACCCTTTGCTTGCGGTGGCTGTTGCATGAGTGTCTAAAAAGCTAAAAGCTGGCATTAATAACATAAGGGAAAGCCCCACAGGCTCTGGGTAAATCTCCCCAACTGGGAGAGACTCTTTAATGCGAACAACAATCACAAATAAAATTACAAAATAAAAGCACAATAATAATAAAACATGTGTATTTACTCAGAATGAAATTAGGAATTTAGTTTTATGGTCATGAATGCAAAAAAATACATCCTTCAGACACTGGTACACACACACTGATATACCTATAACCCACCCACACAGAAAGATTATTGAGTTTTAAAACCTGCACTACACACACAAATTTCCTGCAGTTAATACTTTCTCTTTCCAGTTTAAAGAATTTTTTATTATAAAACTGTGCAGCTGAAGGTAAAAACAATGAAAATTTTGAATGAAATTTTGAATGAAAAGCAATACTGTGCTGTATTTTAAAGTCGATTTTCAGGAGAATCATTGATACTTGGTCATGCAATCTAGATTAAAGGTAAGGCCTCATAAGATAAGTTTAGTTTTACATTTTACTGGTTCTTTAAATACAGTATATATATAAAGTATGTAATCAGTTTAATACCATCTGGAAACCATACTGAAAATCTCCTTAACGTGACCTTGAAAAGCATATCCAATTTATCAGTTGAGTTTAAGTTTAATGAATTTTCCTATAAATGATTAGTAATGTATATTGACATAACTTGCATTTTAAAGGAAAGTAGTGTGAGGAACATGTAAAATTGGCAAATCCCGTTACAAAAAACCTTTTTAAATTTACATTTTTGCAAACGGTGGAAAAATTGGCAATTTTGTCCAAAAAATGGAATGTCTGCAATTAAACCAACTTTTCTGAGAAACTTAGTCAATCTCCAGTGCTTACCAATAGTAAAACTGGTTGCTGAACAGTAACTTTAAATGCTTACCAATAGTAAAACTGGTTGCTGAACAATAACAGTAACAAACTGTTTTTCAAATATAATAGCATATGTTATCCAATTCAAAATCCACAACTTGTCATATCCAATATAATGCCATTTGAATTATGCATTATTATTCTTATCTGTTTTAGCTGTATAATTAAATATAACATTTTCTGCCCCTGCACCACTGCTATTTGTTGTATTGGCTCTAATTTTTCTGTGATTTAATCTTTTTTGACAAGTAAACACTTGAATAATTTTTAATGAATGTAATGACGTAAAATGCACACATTGAAGTAATAATATCTTTATTGTCATTGCTAAAGCAGGAGCTCATTATAATGTGTTTGGTTCATAAATAAATGTTAGATTCCCCCAGGTTATATTTCATAGTGTCATTGGGGCATAATTATACAGTAGAAATACTGTAAAATATTATAGTAATTGAAGCTGAATAAAGACATACATCCATCTAGTCCAACCTACTCAGAAATACCCGCATTTCCTGCCTTCCTGACAAGTGTCAATCCGAGATATCCCTGGATCAACTACAACTTTATGTATTAATACCAGTAACCTGCAACATTCTTTGTTTTTAGAAACTCATCCAGCTGTTTTTGAAACTATCCAATGAACCTGCCTTTACCAAGTCCAGTGGAAGGCAGTTCCATAGTTTTACCGTTCTCACAGTGAAAAACCCCTTCCGAAACTGAAGACTAAACTTTTTCCCCCAGTCTCTCTCTCCCCAGTCTCTCTGACATGTTCTATTGGTGAGCAATGCCCCAGATAGTTTATTGTATGGCCCATTAATGTAATTATACACAGTAATCATATCCCTACGCAAGCGCCTTTTCTCCAGTGTACATAATTGTAACTTATCCAATCTGTCTCCATATTCACGCTCCTCCAGTCACCTTGTATAGTTGCCCTTCTCTGAACTTTTTCTGTTTTTTTGTACACAGGATTCCAAAACTGCACCACATGTTCCAAATGATGCCTTACGAGTTCTTTGTAAAGCAAGAGAATAATATTTTTCTCCCTTGAATCCTTTTACCTCTTTATACAAGACAATATCTTGCCCTAGCTGGTACTGCTTGCTACATTTAAGTTTGTTCTCCACCATAACTCCAAAATTAATCTTTGGTTTGGCATATGCCACACTTATGGTATGTTTTTAAGGTTCTCCACTACCCTCTGCCCTGCTCCCGGGAGCAGTTTCAGCAAACAAGCAAACATGGATCCTTTTTCAAGCTTAAAAAGGATCCAGGTAAGATCTGAAACATGTTGCTACAAGAGCACTAAAAAACTTGTTTGCACTGGGTTGCTGCATGGAGTCTCCTTTCAAGTTTGCCTGTTTGTTGATAACTCCAAGATTCTTTTCCAACAGAGATTCACTTAACACAGAGCCATTTACAATATGAACAGCTCAAGGATTTTTAAGTTCAAAATGCATCACCTTTAGTAACTACTCTCTGCATCCAGTCCATCAACTAATTTTCTATCATTGTACAAATGTGCCACCCCAGACTGTAGCTTATACAAAAGTCGCCTATGGGTGAAATGTGTCTTGGCAAAATCCAAGTATACTTCATATACTGCTATGCCAAAGTTTACATTTCTACTCATTTTCTCATAATAGCCAAGCACGTTTGTTTGACAGGATCTGTTCCTCATAAATCCATGCTGGTTACAACCTATAAGGTCAGTCCTTGAAATATACTTGAATATGTTCCTATATAAAACTTTCCATTATTGTTCCCACCATTATTACCCCAGCTATGAACAATTACCATTTTTGAATAATGGAATTACATCAGCTTTTTTCCAATCCAGAGGCACGCTTCCAGGCATGAGGGAATCTGAGAAAATAAGAAACAATGGCTAGGATAAAACTGAACTTAGTTCTATAAGGACCCAAAGATGTATTTTATGTGGTCCAGGAGCTTATTAATATTAACCTTATTTAGTTGTTTTTCAAACATATCCTCAGTTAATCAAATATATGCAACAAATATGTATGCTACAAAAACAAACAACCTTACTATAGATGTTCCACACATCTTAAGGTAATCGTGTTTTTTTGGGGAATGTAATACATAGCACTATTGCCATATATCGCATATATATAAGTATTAAACTCATTCTACTCAATTCAGCAGGATTTTTTGCATTTTTGCAGTGCACCCGATGCAACAAACTTTAAGTTAAAGGACAACTCCACCCTCATAAGAACATCTTTTAGAAAGAATGGCCTCTTTAAAATATGTTGATATATCATAGTTTGTCCTATGAATTCATTACTGTATGCCCGCTAGGCTTCTGGATGCCTCATGGAAACTGAGCAATTTAGAAACCCGTACTGAGCCCCTGGGCATGCTCAGAAGAGGCAGCTAGGGGATATGTTGTGATGTCAACTGTCAAATCCATAACTGACCGTTGCTAACTGGAAGAACCAGGAAGCAGAAACAGGGAAAACGGGACATTGCGCAGGATTTCAGTTTAGACTTATATATTTCAGATTTCAAACTATTACCGTTTAAGGTTTTGGGGGGTGTAAGTTTTAATTTTGGGTCTGGACTTGCCCTTTAAGTAGTACAAATCTCTTAATTTATTGTATCATGATATAAAACCCCTGCAACCAGATTTCCTTACCTTATACTGCTCTTTTGATACAGTATTACTGATTAGTTTGATTGCTGCAGTGGGAGCAAGGTAAGGATTGCTTGCTCCATGCGTTGCATTGCCCTGTAATTTTGTTTAAGAAAACCCCTAAACCCATATGCTGGGTAATATTTTCTTTAGCATAGATTCAGAACAAAAGTGTTACTTTTAATACAGCATTAAGCTCTTCCCACCAAGTGGGAACAAATGCAAAAATAAAATCTGTTTAAAACTATGTTGTTTAATTCAGTGGATTAAGAGGAAATTAAAAAAGAATGGAAAAAAAATCAAATTAGTAACAGAAGAGTCTTTGAAAAAAATTAAAAACCTGTAGTGTCAGAAGAACTATACCTGAAAGAAAATAAAAGCTTCAATAATTCCATAGTAAAAAGGGTTTTCATTATGTTCACCTGCCTGTCATCAGGATCCTGCCCTTCATGTGCACCCTGGCTGTAAAAAAAAACAAAAAAAAAATGCGTGCCCTCTACTGAGCATGCCTAGGCTCTGATGGAATGCATTTTTATACTGGGGGTAGACATGCCCTTTAAATAAGCTGTAGATAATCGGTGGACAAAATTTGCTTGGTTTTATTTCACTGTCAATTTCTCTCATGTTGTACTTTATTCTAATATAAATTTTTAAAGGACAACTAGACCTTCATAAGAACATCTTTTAGAAAGAATGGCCTCTTTAAAATATGTTGATATATCATACTTTGTCCTATGAATTCATTACTGTATGCCTGTTATGCCTCATGCCTGGGCATGCTTAGAAGAGGAAGACATGGGATTAACATTCAGTCATTGGCTGTGATGTCAACTGTTAAATCCATAACAGACAGTTGCTAACTGGAAGAACCAGGAAGCAGAAACAAGGGAAACAAGACAGTGTGCAGGATTTCAGTTTAGACTTATATATTTCAGATTTTAAACTATTACCATTTAGGGTTTTAGGGGGTGATTTACCTGTATGTAAGTTTTCATTTTAGGGCTGGACTTGCCCTTTAAGCTGGGTAATGCAAATCCAGCATGTAAACAGGGAAATTTAAGCTAAAAACAAAATTGTAAAAAGCCATTCTTTGCTTCATGCAACAATGACGCTAATATTTTTGGTCTAAGCTGCATAAGGTGTTTGTTCATTTTTAAGA
Source organism: Hymenochirus boettgeri (assembly GCA_019447015.1). Lineage (NCBI taxonomy): Eukaryota > Metazoa > Chordata > Amphibia > Anura > Pipidae > Hymenochirus > Hymenochirus boettgeri. The sequence goes on from CM033472.1 coordinate 64,747,012, forward strand.
CTGGTTTATGTTAAAGGGCATGTCCACCCCTTTTAAAACCTTTTGATATGCGGTAGGGCATGCTCTCCCAGCCCCAACGGCATTAATATTATTGTTAGAAAGTCCTCCGATCCTTACTTACCTTCCCTTTTTTTTTCGCTGCAGTGTTCCGGCCCTCTGCTTGCATGGGATTACAAGCAGGGGGCGGGACCGGCAGCCGCGTCCGTGATTGGCTGAGAGGCAGCCAATCACGGTCGCGGCTGCCGGGAGTTCTGATAGCTTCTAGAGAGTACATAAAGCCAACAGAGATTTATACCAGGACTCTGAGCATCATACCCTGAGGGTAACCTTTCTATCAGTCAGAATTAAAAAGTTTTCTTGTTGAAGGAAAGGCAGAAAAAGAAAAGCATCATTCACTTTCAGTGACTGAGTAAAATTCTTGTAGAAATTAGATCTTCATGGACACTTCCAAACTGAAGGGTCCAAAGGTTTGCATTTTTATGTTGTCTACTGTAATTGTCTTTATTTCTTGAATCCCTTCCTTTTTGGGTTTAAAATCCCTATGCTGCTTATACACTAAATGTAACTTTTCTCAGCAACAGTAACTCTTCTCAGCAACATTTACAAGTAGTTTGTATGTTCTCCCTGTGTTTGCATGGGGTTCCTCTGGGCAATCTGGTTTTCCCCTCAATCACAAGGACCAATATGTTGTCTGTGTGAGATAAAGGGTTACAAATATTATTTATCTTTAAAGCCCTTGTAAGGCCCCACCTTAAACGTTTAGATTGCAAAGAGGACATTAAAAATTGGTACAGTGTCCTAAGAAGGGCAATTAAACTAATAAGAGGAATGTAGATACTCAATTATAAAAATAGACTAGCTAAGTTAAGGTTATTCATACTGCAGTAATGTACAATGCACATTGTGGCTGTACAGCTCTTTGGCAACAATAAGGAAAAGAACATTTATAGTTCTATAAATAGAAATATTTACATATTAATTCTGAAAGGGAGCATAGGGTATGTTTAGATATATAAATTGGGGTAAAAAAAAAAATACATGCCCAGAATTTATATTTTCACTTGTTTTAATGCTATTCTAGTTCTACATTTTCTGAATACCCTACAAGAAGTGAAAAATACTTGAAAGAAGAAGTAGTCGAGACAGATATTTAGGTATTTTTGTGTAGCTTTAAGTCCTGGGAATCTGGTCTTTTTAACAAATCTCCATTAAACAAGGTAGTCTGAAAGTGCATAAATGCTGCTCACTTCTATTTAGTGAGCAGTATTTGCCCAATGTAATGTCATCTTTTGTCCCATGAGACATATCTTGTAGCCATTCTTTAACTGTGTTACATTAATTTCACACCCATGGTACTGGTGTGTAATATCAGTGAAAATTGGGCCATAATAGCATAAATGTATATTTGGATACTTCTAAGAACTGCACCAAGAACTACAGCAGAAAGTGTTGTATTGCAGTATGCAGATGGTGTGAAATTACAGATGTTCAAATTGTGATGGTGTCCTGGACACCTTAATGGACTTGTGTAGTGATCACTAATATGTATGAGCTGTCCAGTATCAATTATCATCTTGCATGAGTGTTTCCTTTTTTTAAAAAAAAAATCATTTTTAACAGGCTCTCAGGTTACACTTATATATCTAACTAAGACTACCAGGGAGATGCAATATCATGCACGCTGTACTAACGTGTTAATGAAGGTTTTGCATTGCCTGCGCCATGTTGCATTTTTTTTTCTTTGCACAGCACAAAGTGATGCAATAAATTTTGCGCCGTTTTTTGTGCTAGTTTTGTGTGCGACAATTAACGCCTCTTCAATGGTGTCTTTAAAATATGCACAAAAGGTCGCAACTTATCGCTATTAACGGTTGCAAGTAGTCAATACATTGCGGAAATGAGTGCGCGTAGGTTGCGATAGCAAAATATATTGCATCTCCCCCTACATCTATTTAACTCATGTCACTTTTATGTCATCTGTTTAACAGTGACAATAAAGCACAATCTCTATTATCCAAAACAAGAACATGTAAATGCAATTTAAATGCAAATATTATATGGAATTGTTACAGTCAAATCTAGATATGGGAACCAAATGGAAGGAGAAATTCAATGTTATTATTTATTACTAAAAATGGGTATGTGCTAAGTGAATCTCTGTCGAAAAAGGACATAGGAGTAACTAAAAAGAATCAATAGAAAACAAAATTTAATGAGAAAGTGAGGGGCAGAGGAAAAATAAATCGAAAAAAAAAAATAATAAAAAGTAGGATGAAGGAGCTTCATCCTACATCATTTAACACTTTTTTGGTTGTTATGAGGGCCAATTAAAGATACATATTTGACTATTTTTATGTGTATCAAACAACACAATATATGAAACAATTATTTTTCAAGGCCTTGTTATTATCAACAAGACTGTGACTTAGTTAACACTGTAATTTGAATGTTTTAGCCAATTTATGGTATCACATCAATTTTTATAGAAATATATATTTAAATGGGAACTAAAGTCTCCAGACAACATTGTCCCAATAGACAAAGCAGATTCATTTAACAAGCTGTGGCTGCTGGGTGATTTATAAATTAACCTGTGGGCACTAATCCACCTTAGCTGGGTGGGGTGACAATACACTTTACATGCCTTGTAGTGCTCAAGAAGAAACAAGGAAGCTACAGCCTTGCTTGCTAGAAACAGCCAACCATATAATAGCACAGATATACTCCCTCTCCCTAGCACAAAACAGGGATTTCAGTGCAGTTTTTGTGTAAACATATTTAAATGCTCTTGTCGCTAACAATGTTATATTCATTTGCTTTTCACACAAAAAAGAAAAGTAATATTTGCAGTGTATTTCGTAGCTAGAATGGATATGAGAAACAGAATATTAACATTTTAGTAAACAATAAAAGTAAGTCTGGAGAATTGAACCTGCAACCTCATCTCAACAGAGCTGCTATATATAAAGTTTGTACACGTATAAACTTTATATTTCCCTAGAAAAAATAATAAGTAAGTGATAGTATTTGAAGCTGTGACCTTGTGTGCTGTGTGTTTCTAAAAACATGGTATGTATACGTTGTGGCACCACAGCTACCAGAAAAAATCCAGCTACATTTTGAAACTTTATCTTTTGCTAAAAACAAAAGCAAAAAAAATTACCTGACTATATTGAATTTTTCCAGGCTATCAGTAATGCATGCTGGCTGGAAAATAAACTTCAGGGTAACAAGCATCTTTCAAAGTCTAAACAGACTGCTGTGGAGACTATCGGTGTGGAGACATCTGTATAGAAAATACTCTTTGCATAGAGGCAGTGAATACTGGGGTCAGGGGGCATGAGTTGTCTGGCAACACATGGCTATAGTTGGATAGTTTAAAATAAAGCTGGATGAGTTTCTAAAAATAAAGAATGTTGCATATTACTGGTATTGTTACATAAAGTTGGAGTAGATCCAGGGATATTTCCAAATGCCAATTAGCTGGACATATGTCTTTATTCAACCACAAATACTATACTATAAAATATTTACTGTAGATTTGATTAAAATGTTTTTCCAATTGGTAATTTCTTTTCTTCATTTATTGCTTTCTACATGTAAAAAATGATATCCTTACATAGGGAAGTTTGATAAAAATATCAATCTATTATTTTTCTGTGTAGACTAATAGAAAGTGGTTTTCTAGGACCCCCAAATAAACAAATTATCTGACACAGAAAGTTTTAAACCTTAATGCTATAATCCATACTTTTAAAAACATTTGGGTCTTTTGTATATTTAGTGTAATAAACTGAATTAGTAGATTTGCTTTAAACTGCTTGACCATGAGGAAGGAAGAAGTGTATCTCTCAAAAGCTTGTCTGTAAAAATGAACTGTTAGAAAGGTATCACCTTATCCTACAATACTCATCTTTTTAATAGATTTGCCTTCTTAGCATGTATAGTATAGTATAGTATTTGAGGTTGAATAAAGACATACGCCCATCCAGTTCAACCCATCTTGCAATATCCTCATTTCCTGCCTAACTGTTGATCCAGAGGAAGGCAAAAAAAACCCACCAAATTTATGAAGGGGGAAAAAAATTCCTTCCTGATTCCAAGTGGCAATCGGAAATTTCCCTGGATCAACTCTACTTTATGTATCAATACCAGTAACTTGGAACATTCCTTGTTTTCAGAAACTCATCCAGCTTTTTTTTGAAACTGACCAATGAACCTGCCATTACAACGTCCACACGTCCATAGCTTTACCGTTCTCACAGTGAAAAACCCTTTCCGAGCTTGAAGCCTAAATCTTTTTTCTTCAATATGCTTGTGAAGGTTCTCATTCATCCAGGTCATGGTATATCTGTTGTATTCAATTAGATCAACTGGACTTGAAATGTAGTTCTTGAAGACGTTTCGCTAGTCATCCGACTGGCTTTCTCAATTCAGAATGACTTGTACAAGAATCTGTGGCAATTATGTACCCTGGAAAATCCCAATTAGCATATCACAGCCAGGTGTTAAGGGTGTGATTGGATAGTGGCTAAGAGGTGTTATAGGAACGCCCAGAGTAAGGTGTTAAAACAGCATTGTACATGGCAGACAGTTGGTGTCGAACCCCCCCACCTCTATTTAGGCTTGGTTTCTTTATTTTCACATAAATGGCCTCCTTAACACCTCTCTTGAACCAGTCACGTTCCTTCGCCAGCTCTCAGGTTACACTTATATTCTAACTAAGACTACCAGGGAGATGCAATATCATGCACGCTGTACTAACGTGTTAATGAAGGTTTTGCATTGCCTGCGCCATGTTGCATTTTTTTTTCTTTGCACAGCCAAAAGTGATGCAATAAATTTTGCGCCGTTTTTTGTGCTAGTTTTGTGTGCGACAATTAACGCCTCTTCAATGGTGTCTTTAAATATGCACAAAAGGTCGCAACTTATCGCTATTAACGGTTGCAAGTAGTCAATACATTGCGGAAATGAGTGCGCGTAGGTTGCGATAGCAAAATATTTGCATCTCCCCCTCATCTATTTACTCATGTCACTTTTATGTCATCTGTTTAACAGTGACAATAAAGCACAATCTCTATTATCCAAAACAAGAACATGTAAATGCAATTTAATGCAATATTATATGGAATTGTTACAGTCAAATCTAGATTGGGAACCAAATGGAAGGAGAAATTCAATGTTATTATTTATTACTAAAATGGGTATGTGCTATGTAATCTCGTCGAAAAAGGACATAGGAGTAACTAAAAAGAATCAATAGAAAACAAAATTTAATGAGAAAGTGAGGGGCAGAGGAAAAATAAATCGAAAAAAAAAAATAATAAAAAGTAGGATGAAGGACTTCATCCTACATCATTTACACTTTTTTGGTTTGTTAGAGGCCAATTAAAGATACATATTTGACTATTTTTATGTGTATCAAACAACACAATATATGAAACAATTATTTTTCAAGGCCTTGTTATATATCAACAGACGTGACTTAGTTAACACTGTAATTTGAATGTTTTAGCCAATTTATGGTATCACATCAATTTTTATAGAAATATATATTTTAAATGGGAACTAAAGTCTCCAGACAACATTGTCCCAATAGACAAAGCAGATTCATTTAACAAGCTGTGGCTGCTGGGTGATTTATAAATTAACCTGTGGGCACTAATCCACCTTACTGGGTGGGGTGACAATACACTTTACATGCCTTGTAGTGCTCAAGAAGAAACAGACTACAGCCTTGCTTTGCTAGAACAGCCAACCATATAATAGCACAGATATACCTCCCTCTCCCTAGCACAAAACAGGATTTCAGTGCAGTTTTTGTGTAAACATATTTAAATGCTCTTGTCGCTAACAATGTTATATTCATTTGCTTTTCACACAAAAAGAAAAGTAATATTTGCATGTGTATTTCTTAGCTAGAATGGATATGAGAAACAAATATTAACATTTTAGTAAACAATAAAAGTAAGTCTGGAGAATTGAACCTGCAACCTCATCTCAACAGAGCTGCTATATAAAAGTTTGTACACGTATAAACTTTTATTTTCCCTAGAAAAATAATAAGTAGTGATAGTATTTGAAGCGTGTCCCTTGTGTGCTGTGTGTTTCTAAAAACATGATGTATACTTTGTGGCACCACAGCTACCAGAAAAAATCCGCTACATTTTGAACTTTATCTTTTGCTAAAACAAAAGCAAAAAATTACCTGACTATATGAATTTTTCCAGGCTATCAGTAATGCATGCTGGCTGGAAATAAACTTCAGGGTAACAAGCATCTTTCAAAGTCTAAACAGACTGCTGTGGAGACTATCGGTGTGGAGACATCTGTATAGAAATCCTCTTTGCATAGAGGCAGTGAATACTGGGGTCAGGGGGCATGAGTTGTCTGGCAACACATGGCTATAGTTGGATAGTTTAAAATAAGCTGGATAGTTTCTAAAAATAAGAATGTTGCATATTACTGGTATGTTACATAAAGTTGAGTAGATCCAGGATATTCCAAATGCCAATTAGCTGGACATATGTCTTTATTCACCACCAAACTATATACTATAAAATATTTACTGTAGATTTGATTAAAATGTTTTTCCAATTGGTAATTTCTTTTCTTCATTTATTGCTTTCTACATGTAAAAAATGATATCCTTACATAGGGAAGTTTGATAAAAATATCAATCTATTATTTTTCTGTGTAGACTAATAGAAAGTGGTTTTCTAGGACCCCCAAATAAACAAATTATCTGACACGAAAGTTTTAAACCTTAATGCTATATCCTACTTTTAAAAACATTTGGGTCTTTTGTATATTTAGTGTAATACTGAATTATAGATTTGCTTTAAACTGCTTGACCATGAGGAAGGAAGAAGTGTATCTCTCAAAAGCTTGTCTGTAAAAATGAACTGTTAGAAAGTATCACCTTATCCTACAATACTCATCTTTTTAATAGATTTGCCTTCTTAGCATGTATGTATATTATAGTATTTGAGGTTGAATAAAGACATACGCCCATCCAGTCAACCCATCTTGCAATATCCTCATTTCCTGCCTAACTGTTGATCCAGAGGAAGCAAAAAAACCCACCAAATTTATGAAGGGGAAAAAAATTCCTTCCTGATTCCAAGTGGCAATCGGAAATTTCCCTGATCAACTCTACTTTATGTACAATACAGTAACTTGGAACATTCCTTGTTTTCAGAAACTCATCCAGCTTTTTTTTGAAACTGACCAATGAACCTGCCATTACAACGTCCACACGTCCATAGCTTTACCGTTCTCACTAAAAAACCCTTTCCGACTTGAAGCCTAAATCTTTTTTCTTCAATATGCTTGTGAAGGTTCTCATTCATCCGGTCTGGTATATCTGTTGTATTCAATTAGATCAACTGGACTTGAAATGTAGTTCTTGAAGACGTTTCGCTAGTCATCCGACTGGCTTTCTCAATTCAGAATGACTTGTACAAGAATCTGTGGCAATTATGTACCTGGAAAATCCCAATTAGCATATCACACAGCCAGGTGTTAAGGTGTGGATTGGATAGTGGCTAAGAGTGTTATGAAACGCCCAAGTAAGGTAACACCTTACTCTGGGCGTTCCTATAACACCTCTTAGCCACTATCCAATCACACCTTAAAACCTGGCTGTGATTGCTAATTGGATTTTCCAGGGTACATAATTGCCACAGATTCTTGTACTCATTCTGAATTGAGAAAGCCAGTCGGATGACTAGCGAAACGTCTTCAAGAACTACATTTCAAGTCCAGTTGATCTAATTGAATACAACAAATACTTTTTTCTTCAAGTCTTAAGGGATGTCCTCGTGTCCTTTGGCATGTTCTATTGGTGAACAATGCCCCAGATAGTTTATTGTATGGCCCGTTAATGTATTTATACACAGTAATCATATCCCCGCGCAAGCGCCTTTTCTCCAGCGTACATAATTGTAACTTTTCGCTCTCTCTATTCAAGCTCCCCCAATCCCCTTATTAATTTAGTTGCCCTTCTCTGAACCCTTTCCATTTCAAAGATGTCCTTTTGTACACGGATTCCAAAATTGCACTGCTATTCCAAATGAGGCCTTACAATGCTTTGTAAAGAGGGAGAATTACATTTTCCTCCCTTGAATCCATACCTCGCTTTATACAAGACAATACCATGCTGGCTCTGGCTGTTGCCGCCTGGCACTGCTTGCTACCTTTAAGTTTGTTATCCACCAAAACTCCAAGATCCCTTTCCAACAGGGATTCACTTAACACAGAGCCATTTATAGTATAAGTAGCACAAGGATTTTTAAGTCCAAAATGCATCACCTTACATTTATCAACATTGAATTCCATCTGCCACTTAGCAGCCCAATGTGACAATCTATCTATCAACGATTGCACATCCTCTGAAGTTTTTAATGGTCGACAAAGTCTTGTGTTGTCAGCAAACACAGAAAACCTTGCTGACAATACCCACTTCCAAATCATTAATAAATAGATTAAATAGAAGCGGCCCCAACACAGAACCCTGTGGCACCCCACTTAGCACTTTAGTCCATAATGATGAAGCCCCATTAACAACTACTCTCTGCATCCTATTCTTTAACCAATTTTCTATCCATGTACAAATGTGACTCCCCAGACCAACAGACCTTAGCTTATTCATTAGTCGCCTATGGGGGACTGTATCAAAAGCCTTTGCAAAATCCAAGTAAACTACATCTACTGCTATACCAGAGTCTAAATTTCTACTTACTTCCTCATAAAAGCCAAGCAAGTTAGTTTGACAAGATCTATTCCTCCTAAATCCATGCTGGTTACTACTTATAATGTCAGTCCTTGAAACATACTCTAGAACATGTTCCCTTATTAAACTTTCCAGGATCTTCCCCACCACTGAAGTTAAATTTACAGGCCTGTAATTTCCCGGCTGTGAACGACTACCCTTTTTGAATATTGGAATAACATCAGCCTTTTTTCCAATCCAGAGGCACACCACCGGACATGAGGGAATCAGCAAAAATAAGAAACAATGGCCTAGATAAAACTGAACTTAGCTCCTTAAGTACCCGAGGATGTATTTTATCCGGTCCAGGAGATTTATTAATATTAACCTTCTTTAGTTCTTTCTGTACCATATCCTCGGTTAACCAAAGTGCACTTGAATCTTTTATACCATTATTGCTACTATACTCTATGATATCTGTACTTGGATCTTCTATGGTGTATACAGAGGAAAAAAAATTATTCAAGACATTTGCTTTATCGCCATCCTCCGTAACTAACTTATCCCCATTAATTAATGGTGCCACATTCTCAGTCCTCATCTTCTTACTATTAATATACTTAAAATTTTAGGCTTAGTGATGCTTTGTTCAGCTATCCTAACTTTATTATTAATTTTAGCTAGTTTGATTGCTTTCTTACACTCCTTATTACAGTTTTTATAATCCCAAATAATTATATTGCCCTTATTGAATGGCCCCACATTCTCAGCCCTTGTTTTTTTTATTATTATTTTATATCTAGTTCTTAGAAATATGAATGTGTAAGTCTAATAGTGTAATAAACCAAGCAGTTAATTTCTGTTTCTGTATCACCCAGACTACATTGTTAAAGGTTTTTAAATAATAAAAAAAAATTGCTTTCCAAAAAGAGTCTTGGTTACTTTACATTTGTGTTTTGGAATGTACATTAAGTTACTTTCTATAATAGTCACTATGCCCCAGGCATTAACACATAAAACATTTTCTGCATTGTTAAAGAAAAATAGATTCAACAGACTTTACTTTAGTAATGTTGTTTACTTTTTTACAATGCAAGTTTTGGTGGTGTTTTAATGTTAGTTTAAAGTGTATTTTCACCCACAAACAACCTTTGATGTTTATAACCAGGACCCAACAAAAGATCTTCTTGATCCTCACTGGCTCCAGTCTGCAAGGTTCTCACCACAAGTCATTCACAGTCTTGACTAACGAGTTGCTTCCAAGATGAAGAGGACTGGAGCCAGTGATGATCAATAAGTTCTTCCTTCTGCAAAGTCCAGGAAATGGATAAGTATTGTGAAGTTTCGATTTTGGGGGAGGGAGGCCTCTTTATAAATATTAAAGGTTGTTGGGGAGGTGAACACGCCCTTTAAATTATGGAGTTGAATGAAAAGTATGATGTAATAGGTATAGCAGAAATGTGGTTAAACAGTTCTCACGACTGGGCTGTAAATTTAGAAGGATATGCCTTGTTTAGGCAGGACAGAGAAAATAGCAAAGGTGGAGGAGTATGTGTTTATGTTAAAAAAGAATTGAAGCCAAATTTAAAAGAAGAGATAACTGGCAATATGGACGTTAAAGTGGAGGCGATATGGGTGGAATTAGGCAGAAGGAAAGGGGGTAATGTCATTGTTGGTGTCTGCTATAAGCCGCCAAATGCTAGCAGAGAGGAAGTGAGTCAGCTTAATATGCAGTTGGCAAGGGCTGCAAGATTGGGGAGTATGCTCATTATGGGGGACTTTAATTACCCTGACATTAATTGGCAATGAGTTCCTGAATTTGCTGCAGGATAATTTTCTCTCACAGGTGGTTGAAGTTCCTACTAGAAAAGGAGCTCTGTTGGATCAGGTAATATCTAACATCGAGGAGCGCATTATAGATATAAAGGTAACTGGAGGCTTAGGGAATAGTGACCATGGAATAGTGTCATTTGGACTATGTTATCAAAAGGAAAAGTGCGCTGGGTTAACAAAGACTTTTAATTTCCGGAAGGCAAATTTTCCCAGGTTAAAAGCAGCTCTTCAGAATGTCAACTGGGGTAATGTATTATCATTAAAGGTACTGAACAGAAGTGGACTGTGTTCAAGGGGATTTTAAGCCAGTTCTAAATTTATACCCTTGGGAAATAAATGTAAAAAAGATAAATCCGCGCCCATGTGGCTGAATTCTGATCTAAAGAGGCAAATGGGAAGGAAGAAAAAGACATTTAAAACCTGTAAGTCAGAGGGAAAGGAAAGGGCCTTTAGGGATTATAAAAACTGTAACAAGGAGTGTAAGAAACCAATCAAACTAGCTAAAATTAATAATGAATTTAGGATAGCTGAACAAAGCATCACTAAGTCAAAACTTTTTTTTTAAGTGTATTAATAGTAAGAAGATGAGGACTGAGAATGTGGCACCATTAATTAATGGGGACAAGTTAGTTATGGAGGATGGCGATAAAGCAAATGTCTTGAATATTTATTTTTCCTCTGTATACACTATTGAAGATCCAAGTACAGATATCCTAGAGTATAGTAGCAATAATGGTATAAAGGATTCAAGTGCACTTTGATTAACCGAGGATATGGTACAGAAAGAACTAAATAAGGTTAATAAATCTCCTGGACCGTATAAAATACATCCTCAGGTACTTAGGGGTCTAAGTTCAGTTTTATCTAGGCCATTGTGTCTTATTCTTGCAGATTCCCTCATGTCCAGAGGTGTGCCTCTGGATTGGAGAAAGGCTGATGTTATTCCAATATTCAAAAAGGGTAGTCGTTCACAGCCGGGTAATTACAGGCCGGTAAGTTTTACTTCAGTGGTGATGAATATACTGGAAAGTTTAATAAGGGAACATGTTCTAGAGTATGTTTCAAGTACTGACATTATAAGTAGTAAACAGCATGGATTTAGGAGGAATAGATCTTGTCAAACTAACTTGCTTGGCTTTTATGAGGAAGTAAGTAGAAATTTAGACCCTGGCATAGCAGTAGATGTAGTTTACTTGGATTTTGCAAAGGCTTTTGATACAGTCCCCCATAGGCGACTAATGTATAAGCTAAGGTCTGTTGGTCTGGGGAGTCACATTTGTACATGGATAGAAAATTGGTTAATGAATTGGATGCAGAGAGTAGTTGTTAATGAGGCTTCATCATTATGGACTAAAGTGATAAATGGGTTCGGTGTTGGGGCCGCTTCTATTTAATCTATTAATTATTTGGAAGTGAGTATTATCAGCAAGTTTTTTGGGTTTGCTGATGACACAAAACTTTGTTGACCATTAAAAACTTCAGAGGATGTGCAATCATTGCTGGAGGACCTAGATAGATTGTCACATTGGGCTGCTAAGTGGCAGATGGAATTCAATGTTGATAAATGTAAGGTGATGCATTTTGGACTTAAAAATCCTTGTGCTGTTTATACTATAAACAGTGTTATAAACAGTATATAAAGCTCTGTGTTAAGTGAATCCCTGTTGGAAAGGGATCTTGGAGTTTCGGTGGATAACAAACTTAAAGGAAGCAAGCAGTGCCAGGCGACAACAGCCAGAGCCAGCATGGTATTGTCTTGTATAAAGAGAAGTATGGATTCAAGGGAGGAAAATGTTATTCTCCATCTTTACAAAGCATTGGTAAGGCCTCATTTGGAATATGCAGTGCCATTTTGGAATCCTGTGTACAGAAAGGATATCTTTGAAATGGAAAGGGTTCAGAGAAGGGCAACAAAATTAATAAGAGGATTGGGGGAGCTTGAATATGAAGAGAGACTGGAAAAGTTACAATTATGTACGCTAGAAAGGTGCTTGCGTGTGGATATGATTACTGTGTATAAATACATTAACGGGCCATACAATAAACTATCTGGGGCATTGTTCACCAATAGAACATGTCAGAGGACACAAGGACATCCCTTAAGACTTGAAGAAAAAAGGTTTAGGCTTCAAGTTTGGAAAGGGTTTTTCACTGTCAGAATGGTAAAGCTATGGAACTGTCTTCCAGTGGACATTGTTATGGCAGGTTCATTGGTCAGTTTCAAAAAAAAGCTGGATGAGTTTCTGCAAACAAGGAATGTTACAAGTTACTGGTATTAATACATAAAGTAGAGCTGATCCAGGGAAATTACCGATTGCCACTTGGAGTCAGGAGGAATTTTTTTCCCCTTAATAAATTTGATGGTTTTTTTTTTTGCCTTCCTCTGGATCAACAGTTAGGCAGGAAATGAGGATATTGCTAGATGGGTTGGACTGGATGGACATATGTCTTTATTTAACCTCAAATACTATACTATACTATACTAAATGCTCATTTAGTCATGTGTTGAAAATGACTATAGAGTGTTTTTTTAGATTCTTAGCATTGCAGCTAAGAAATGTCTACACACATATACAAGTTTGGTTATTATTGGGCTTAGTAAGCTTTCAAAATTAATGCCAGTTTCTAAGCATGTTACGTTTGTGCTATATTTCTCATTAAAAAACTGCCACAAAGTGATTACAGCATTGTGAGCATGGTCAGGAAAGCTGAAAATCCAAAGCTTTACTGCATCCCCCCATGACTAATAAAATTCAAGTTAACAAATTCATTGTTACCTTTTATGCTTTTTGTTTTTATTAAAGGGCATCTCCAGCCTTTATTTAAAAAAAGGCTGTATTACTTGTATTAGTTTGTTAAAAAAGACTTAGAACTTAACTTACATGCCTTCATTCACTGATCCGGCCCCCTGCTTGCCAAAACTGCTAGCATGGGGCCAGATCGGCAGCCGCATCTTTCATTGGCTAAGAGACAGCCAATCACAGACATGGCTGCCATCAATGGAGAGCGCCGGGGAATGAAGGCATGTAAGCATAGTTCTAAATCTTTTTATAACAAACTAATATAGCAAGTGATTGGGGGTGGGCAGGGGTAAAGGCAGCAACAAATGGAAACGAATGGAGGGTGGGAGGGGGGAAATGGCTCCATTTGGAGGAGAGATGTAAGGTAAGACATTTATTAAACTAATACACAGTGGGGCCAGTAGATGGTTAACTTTTAGTTTGGGGGGGGACATTCCCTTTAACTTCTCTTGTTTCTTTTTTTTTTTTTACTGTTTTACAATGCTTAACCTCTCTTGTTTAATTTTTAATGTTTACTAAACTGTATTTTGTTTGCACATACTTAATGCTTTTAATATTCTCTTAAAAAGCCACAATGGTATTATTATATTTCTTGCACTTTATAACTGAAATGAACACACCTGTAATATTAATTAGTATATTTTCAAGATATTTCCCCTGGGCTTCCGTGTTTTATTTTTGAGAGAACACTGTTACAGTTAGTTTATCTTTTAAACTGTTTAGAGGCTGATACTGTAATAAACGGCCAGGAGGCCAGGGTACTTACAAGTACGCTTTAGGAGGAGGCTAGGATAGGAAAAGGACCAATAAATTTGGGTCCCAGTCTGGAGGAAGGAACCCTTAGATTAATATGAGCAGAGGAGAGCCACACTTTATCTCCAACCGAATAAGCTGGGGGTTCTCTACTTCTCCTATCTGCTGCAGTTTTTTGCACCAAAGCAGATTTCTGAAGGCTGATTTCCGTAGCATGCCAGATAGCGGTCATCTGGGCTGCAGAGCCATTGGCAGCGGTACATGTGTGAAAAGAAAATCTTGAGGAAAACATCTAGGATTCGTCCCAAAGACACATAAAAAAGGAGATTTCCCAGGAGAAGCATGAGGTGAATTGTTATGGGCAAACTCAGCCCAAGGCAGAAGGTCAGCCCAATCATCCTGTGTATAGGAAATGTAACAACGAAGATATTGTTCCAAGGACTGGTTAGTGTGTTCAGTAGCCCCGTTGGACTGTGGGTGGTAAGCTGAAGAAAATTGTAACTTGATGTTCATGGATTTACAAAGTGCTCTCCAAAATTTGGAAACAAATTGAGTACCTCTGTCAGATACTATTTCGGAAGGGAGTCCATGAAAGCGGAAGATATGCGAAATAAATAGTTGAGCTAACTCCGTTGAAGATGGTAGTTTGGGGAGGGGAACAAAATGGGCCATTTTGCTGAAGCAGCCTACTGTCACCCATATAACCGTGTTTTTCTTGGAAGGCGGAAGTTCAACAATAAAGTCCATGGATAGATGGGTCCAAGGTCTGGACGGAATGGGGAGGGGTTGAAGAAGACCACAGGGGAGGGTTCTAGGAGATTTGGATTGAGCACAGCTGGTATACACTTGAATAAAGTCTTTAACATCTTTTCTCATTTTGGGCCACCAAAGGGAACGGGCAAGAATATTAAAAGTTTTGTTAACACCGGGATGCCCGGCTTGCTTGGAACAGTGAGTATGAAGAAGGATAGTTTTCCGAAGTGAAACAGGAACAAAGATTTTGGCAGAGGGTGTGTCTGGAGGAGCAGAATCTTGTGCGGCTTGAATCTTGGAACAGAGTTGAGGAGATATAGATGCCAAGATTTTAGTGGTTGGGATAATGGAGCCCTTATCTTGACTAATACAGTCGGAAGCAACAAATGATCTGGAAAGGGCGTAAGCTTTTTTGTTTTTGGAACCAGGTTGGTAAGTGATAACAAAGTTGAATCAGGAAAAGAATAAGGACCACCGTGCTTGACGGGAATTTAACCTTTTAAGATTCTGGATGTATTTGAGGTTCTTATGGTCAGTAAGGATGGTGATAGGTACAGAGGTGCCTTCCAATAGATGACGCCACTCCTCGAGAGCCAGCTTGATGGCAAGAAGTTCCCTATTCCCAACATCATAGTTCCGCTCGTTGGGTAGAAACTTCTTAGAGAAATAAGCACAGGGATGGAGTTTCCTTTTAGTGCCTTGTCTTTGGGAAAGGATGGCTCCTGCGCCCAAGTCCGAGGCATCAACTTTGATGTAGAAGGGAAGACTAGGATCTGGATGTACTAGAACAGGTGCATCAGCAAAGGCTTCCTTGAGTCGTTTGAAGGCTTCGAGGGCTGCAGGGTTCCATGAATGAGGCTTACCACCTTTACTGATGAGGGCTAATATCGGAAAAATTATAGAAGAGAACCCTTGAATGAATTGTCTGTAATAATTGGCAAAGCCAATGAACCTTTGAATAGCTTTGGTTCCCATAGGAAGAGACCAATCTTGGATGGCCGAAACTTTCACAGGATCCATTTGGAAACCTTGCGCAGATACGATGTAGCCCAGAAAGGGTACTTGCGAACACTCAAACAGACACTTTTCCAGTTTGGCATATAGGTTATTCTCTCTCAGACGTAGTAACACCTGTTTAACATGGAGGCGGTGTGAGGGCAGATCTTGAGAAAAGATTAAAATGTCATCGAGATATACGACTAGAGAGATTTCCAACATATCCGGGAAAATGTCATTCACAAATTCTTGGAACACCGCTGGAGCATTACAAAGGCCAAAGGGCATTACGAGATATTCGTAGTGACCGTCCCTAGTGTTAAAGGCTGTTTTCCACTCATCACCTTTGCATATACGGATCAGATTGTATGCCCCCAGAAGATCCAGTTTGGTAAATATTTTAGCCCCTTTTATCTGGTCAAACAGTCCAGAGATGGGAGGAAGATGAGGAAGAGGATTCCGATTTCTTATTGTGATTTTATTTAAACCACGGTAGTCGATGCAGGGTCGTAAACCTCTGTCTTTTTTTTTCAACAAAAAAGAACCCAGCTCCAGTATTGGAAGTGGAAGGTTGTATGAAACCCCTAGACAAATATGTAGTAATGTATTCTTTCATGGCTAGAGTTTCAGAGGGAGACAGTGGGTATGTGTGTCCCCGAGGAGGCATAGTACCTGAGAGAAGATCGATGGGGCAATCGTAGGATCGGTGCGGTGGTAGCTTTTCAGCTCGCTTTTTACAAAACACATCAGAGAATCAGGATAACATTCAGGGAGATCTTTCTCAGATTTATTTTCATAGTTAATGGTGGTGCAATGAGTAGAAAAGCAATTTTCAAAACAGAAAGGACTCCAAGACTTGAGTTCATTGTTAGACAAATCTATAACAGGGTTGTGTAATCTGAGCCATGGAAGTCCGAGAAACGTTCTTGGTGAAATATGCCAATGCAAAATAAGACTTCGTATGTAGATTTGGAGATGAATTCAGAAGCCAAAGGGTTATTGTCAATAGCCAGAACTCGAAGAGGTTGCTGCAAGTGAGGGAGAGGAAGCCCCAATTGTGCTGCATAGGTAGAATCAATGAAGTTTACAGCTGCACCGCAATCGACAAAGACCTGGGAGGAAAAAGTTTTACCATTACAGGTGATAGTTGCTGGTAGAAAGAGTTTCAGTGGTTCAAATTTGGCAGGAGACTTAACATTACCTAGAAGGAGCTCCTCCTTAACTTCTAGGTCATGGAGTTTCCCGACTTCTGGGGACAATTTCTTACAAAGTGTCCTTGCCCAGCACAATAGAGACAAAGTCCATTAGTACGTCGGCGTGACTTTTCCTCAGGAGACAGATGGATGCCGCCAATTTGCATCGGCTCTTAAACCGAAGATAAAATATTTTACTGTCTACTGATTGAAATGTGCTGCAAATATTTGATCCAATGGCTTATGTGAAGGTTTAGATATGAATAGATGGAATTGGACACTGTTTTATTTCTGGCTAGTAATTAAAAAGAAGGAAAAGTAATCAGTTTAAGCAGCAATTCTGGACTGGACTAAGTAAAGAAACATCTTTTAGCAGAACCACTCCTTTCTTGTATTATTCAAGGAGCACTATACACACCGACACAATCAAACAAATTATTTTATATCATAACTGATCTAACATTTATGACACAGCTCTTACCTGGTTTTTCATAGTAAATCCATCTGAAAGAGGCTGAGATATTGCATCACCAGAAGCAGTCTGTATATCCCATTACTTATGGCAGCCACTACATGGCTTTATCTGCCATACATGGATTATACTAATTAGTCCATGACTAGAATTTTTCCCTATGAAAATAGACATGGCTATGCAGTAAGTTTAACCCCTTAGTCTTCCCTAGAAGGTACTAAACACAAAAAAGACTGGTGCCTATATAAATGTTATGTCAATGCTGCATTGTCTGGCAAGCAGATTGCTGAGTGAACAACATGATTTGCAAATCTCAGACACAGAGGATGTTAAGTACCCTGTACATGTTCTAAATTGAGCCGAGTTCCCTCAGTCGACAGTGTAGCAGTTGTCGTTTATCTCATTTAGAAGATTTAAATACTGCATTAACCATTTTAATGCTGTAATAATATTAATCGTAACATTTCATTATCATAGTGAATGTATGTATGTGTTAAATAATAAATGAATTCCTAAATAAATGTCTATAAATGATTAGTGCACACACAGTCCTGGGCATGCCCACCCTTAAAAAAAAACTGGTAACTTGTGAGTTATCTGCTATTTTTACCAGTTTATAACATGAACTTACAACAATATATTTAAAGGGCATGTCCCCACCAAAAATAAGTAATGCTGTTCAGCATAATTACCGCCCAAAAGCGGACAGTTAGAGTGAACAGGAGCATATTGTTCTTGTAACTGTCTTTAAACAGACTTCCTGTGAGGGGTTGGCTGATGTTAAAGTAAGTATAGCTCAGTGTGGGAGTGTTAAAATGAAAGTTAAAGTTAAAACGAAAGTCTACTTTTGGGGGTTAATTAAACTGAACAGTGTTACTTATTTTTTTGGTGGACATGCTCTTTAATAATAAGTTCTATTCCTTTCTGACAAATGTATCTGCCTCCTCCCACTTTTCAATTAGCTTGAGCTTGAGCATGTGCAGAGAAAGCAGGTAAAACAGCAGTCAATCATTGTCTGTGATGTCAATTGTCACAGCCTAGATTGATTGCATGGAGGGAGAACCCAGCTTACTCTGCCAGAATTTATTTAAAATTGGGGACAATAATTATCCTTAAATATAAGTGCAAAATATATTAGTTGGGGTTGAGGGCAGGTAACTGACAATTGACCAGTTTTTGTTTTAAGGATGGACAAGTGTTTTACTATACCATGTATAGACATAAGACTTTTTTGTTCCTTTTCTCCCTGACCTTGCATTGGATTAGTATTACAGGCTATCACTTCCCCCCACCTACTGGCTTTTAGGGAAGAGGCCTCTCATCCAATGCTTAGTATTCAAGGCATAAGACCTCCAATTAAAGGGATGTGTTGGGGGTGCTACTACCACATGGAAGCTTGGTCAATCTTCCTGCAGAGAAGCTCTGCTACAATATATACAAAAAAGGGGGGCTGTGGGAGCACTCCTGTGGCAAAATTACTTTATAACAGATAGTGGAAGTGCTACTGATCTGACCAAAACATTAGAACAAGCAAGAAAAGAGATGATCAATGCACATTCCTGGGCCCCATATATCATAATATCTATGCTACTGCAAACAGTCAAAACATGGAGGTTTTTAGTTACAATTTTATGCATAAAAGTGAAAAGCCTTCCAACCATGTCAAGGTAACCCCAGTATGGAAGGTCCTAACAGTTTACTTTGGTTCATTTATCTGGGCTGACACTCCCTGCTTGGTTGCATTTTCTTGGGAAGGTTGTTTCTCTGACCTTGAGGTGGGGTCATCGTGTTTTTATATAAGATGGATAGTAAGGAAAAGCACACTTCTTACCCCACCGCGATCCTGCAATGCTGTCTTTGGGAGACTTACTGCATCACGGCATCCTAGTCAGGTAAGACATGCGCTTTATGCCCTTTTAAGATTTGTGCAAAGATTTTTTTCTGCATAGGCTAAGCAGCACTATTTCCAAAAAGTTTTGTAAATGGCGCCCCCAATGCAGAATTAGTGTTAAAACCACACAAACCCTAATATACATCAGCAGCACTTACCTGGTTAAAACATGCAGGGGTTCTTTAACTTCATTAGCAGAGACAAATTCAGCAAAGTTTCAGTGGAAGGTAAAAGGCAGAAGTTCCAGATTGTTTAACTTCAAAGCAGAGCTCAAATTAGTGAAAATGGCATTTACCGACAGCCGTTCAATAAGAGGACACAAGCACGCATGCACTGCTATGACTCATGAAACGGTAATGCGTGCTGTGTCCTCCTACTGAACGGCTGCCGGTAAATGCCGTTTTCACTGATTTCAGCTCTGCTTTGAAGTTTAACAATCTGGAAATTCTGCTTTTAACCTCCCACTGAAACTTTGCTGAAATTGATTCTGCTAATGAATTTAGAAAGAACTGGAACCTCTATCATTTGTAACTGGTCAGTATCCTTCACTCTTATTTTTATTTTCTTTCTTAAACTTCTTTTCTTTCTTAAACTTCTAAGGATCAGGAATGCTAGGCAGGTGGTAGTGGTAGGGGACTCCATTATAAGGAAGGTAGATAGGGTAATCTGCCGCCAAGACCCTACATGCCGAACTGTGTGTTGCCTGCCTGGTGCTAGAGTTTGGCATGTGGTGGATCGTGTAGACAGATTATTGGGTGGGGCCGGGTGTGACCCGACGGTTTTCACATTGGTTCACATTGGTGCCAATGACAAAGTTAGAGGAGGAAGTGAGGTCCTTAAACATGATTTCCGAGAGCTAGGGGCCAAGTTTAAAGCAAGGACCTAAAGAGTAGT
The DNA here is from genome assembly GCA_019447015.1 of Hymenochirus boettgeri. Lineage (NCBI taxonomy): Eukaryota > Metazoa > Chordata > Amphibia > Anura > Pipidae > Hymenochirus > Hymenochirus boettgeri. The sequence continues at coordinate 64,767,311 of CM033472.1, forward strand.
GTTTTCAGAAATACTACCGCAGCTACGTGCTAAGCCAGGGAGACAGCGGGAGCTTAGGAGCATTAATGCGTGGCTAAGAGGGTGGAGTAAGGAAGAAGGGTTTGGGTTTATTGAGAACTGGACAGACTTTGCTGTCGGCTACAGGCTCTTTAGTAGGGATGGGTTGCACCTCACTGATGGCGGTGCAGCTGTTTTAGGGGTGAAGATGGCTAGAGGGTTGGAGGGGGGAGGGTATTAGCAGTCTCACTGGGATAGATAGCCCTGGAGGAAAGCAGGGTGTAGATAGGCCAGTGGCGGGCGGAAAGGGGGGTGGGGCTAGCATAGGGGATAGGGAGGCATGTGTATTAAAGTGTACAAATAAATTACAGGATCATAATCTAAAATGTATGTTTGCAAATGCGAGAAGCATGGCTGATAAAATGGGTGAATTGGAAATGATGGCGTTGAATGAAAAGTATGATGTAATAGGTATAGCAGAAAAGTGGTTGAACAGTTCTCACGACCGGGCTGTAAATTTAGAAGGATATGCCTTGTTTAGGCAGGACAGAGAAAAAAGGAAAGGGGGAGGAGTATGTATTTATATTAAAAAAGAATTGAAGCCAAATTTAAAAGAAGATTTAACTGGCGATATGGACGTGAAAGTGGAGGCAATATGGGTGGAATTAGGCAACAGGAAAGGGGGTAATGTCATTGTTGGTGTCTTCTATAAGCCGCCAGATGCTAGCAGAAAGGAGGTGAGTCAACTTCATATGCAGTTGGCAAGGGCTGCAAGTTTGGGGAGTGTGCTCCTTATGGGGGACTTTACCCTGGCATTACCCTGACATTGATTGGTGTAGTGGAACTGTGTAGTGGTGGGGAGTGTGCTCATTATGGGGGACTTTACCCTGAGATTACCCTGACATTGATTGGTGTAGTGGAACTGCCATCACAGAAAAAGGTGATGAGTTCCTGAATTTGCTGCAGGATAATTTTCTCTCACAGGTGGTTGAGGTTCCTACTAGAAAAGGAGCTCTGTTGGATTTGGTAATATCTAATATTGTGGAGTGCATTATAGATATAAAGGTAACTGGAGGCTTAGGGAATAGCGACCATGAAATAGTTGCGTTTGGACTTTGTTATCAAAAGGAAAAGTACGCTGGGTTAACAAATACTTTTAATTTCAGGAAGGCAAATTTTACCCAGGTTAAAAGCAGCTCTTCAGAATGTCAACTGGGATAATGTATTATCAGGTAAAGGTACTGAACAGAAGCGGACTGTGTTCAAGGGAATTTTAAGTCAGTTCACATCTAAATTTATACCCTTGTGAAATAAATGTAAAAAAAATAAATCCGCGCCCATGTGGCTGAATTCTGATGTAAAGAGGCAAATGGAAAGGAAGAAAAAGACATTTAAAACCTTTAAGGCAGAGGGAACAGAAAGGGCCATTAGGGATTATTAAAAACTGTAACAAGGAGTGTAAGAAAGCAATCAACTAGCTAAAATTAATAATGAAGTTAGGATAGCTGAACAAAGCATCACTAAGCCTAATTTTTTTTTTAAAGTATATTAATAGTAAGAAGATGAGGACTGAGAATGTGGCAACATTAATTAATGGGGATAAGTTAGTTACGGAGGATGGTGATAAAGCAAATGTCTTGAATACTTTTTCCCCATCTGTATACACTATAGAAAATCCAAGCACAGATATCATAGAGTATAGTAGCAATAATGGTATAAAAGATTTAAATGCACTTAAATGTGGTTAACCGAGGATACGGTACAGAAAGAACTAAATAAGGTTACATCCTCGGGTACTTAGGGTGCTAAGTTCAGTTTTATCTAGGCCATTGTTTCTTATTTTTGCTGATTCCCTCATGTCCGGTGGTGTGCCTCTGGATTGGAAAAAAGGCTGATGTTATTCCAATATTCAAAAAGATAGTCGCTCACAGCCTTGTAATTACAGACCTGTAAGTTTAACTTCAGTGGTGGGGAAGATCCTGGAAAGTTTAATAAGGGAACATGTTCTAGAGTATGTTTCAAGGACTGACATTATAAGTAGTAACCAGCATGAATTTAGGAGGAATAGATCTTGTCAAACTAACTTGCTTGGCTTTTATGAGGAAGTAAGTAGAAATTTAGACCCTGGCATAGCAGTAGATGTAGTTTACTTGGATCTTTTGATACAGTCCCCCATAGGTGACTAATGTATAAGCTGAAAATTGGTTAATAAATAGGATGCAAAGAGTAGTTGTAAATGGGGCTTCATCATTATGGACTAAAGTGCAGGGTTCTGTGTTGGGGCCACTTCTATTTAATCTATTTATTATTTGGAAGTGAGTATTGTCAGCAAGGTTTTTGTGTTTGCTGATGACACAAAACTTTGTTGACCATTAAAAACTTCAGAGGATGTGCAATTGTTGCAGGGGGATCTAGATAGATTGTCACATTGGGCTGCTAAGTGGCAGATGAGACTCAATGCTGATAAATGTAAGGTGATGCATTTTGGACTTAAAAATCCTTGTGCTACTTATTCTATAAATGGCTCTTTGTTAAGTGAATCCCTGTTGGAAAGGGATCTTGGAGTTTCGTTGGATAACAAACTTAAAGGTAGCAAGCAGTGTCAGGCGGCAACAGCTAGAGCCAGCATGTTATTAATCTATTAATTGGAAAAATTTCCGATTGCCACTTGGAGTCAGGAAGGAATTTTTCCCCCCTTTATAAATTTGGTGGGTTTTTTTTGCCTTCATCTGGATCAACAGTTAGGCAGGAAATGAGGATATTGCTAAATGGGTTGGACTGGATGGACGTATTTCTTATTTAGGATTTTTACACAAAAAAATATATTTTATATAGAAAAATATATTTTATTTTAAATAATATATATTACAGTGACATTTTTGGTGCTCTCGATATTGTAAATATAAAGGGGGAACAGAGTGGGAATCGGAAGCATACAATATATACTTTTTGTATATTAAGGTATCATTATGTCCTTTAAAGTATATAAATAGCCTAGTCGTCAAAATATATGTTTAGAAATGCAGGAAGACTAGCTGGACAAAAAGAAGAAATAGAACTTACTTTTATTAAGAAATATGATATACAGTAATCTGCATTTCAGATTCATGGCTAAAAAAACACATGACAAAGAGAACTGGTTGTTAGATTGTGTACAGAGAGCAGTGGTCAATGGATATATATGGGCTTGAGTGCCTTGGGTTTTTTTTTTTTAAATAAAGTGGATAATGAGAGCAATGATCTGTGTGTATTTGCTGATGTGATAACACAAAACTAGGCAGAGCATTGGAAACTTAAAATAATGTACAATTGTTGCAAGCAGACCTAGATAGATTATCAAAATTAGCAGATGAGTGGCAGATGAGATTTGGGGTTTAATAATATTTGTGCCACCTACACTATTACCGTAATGGCTCCATGCTAGGTGAATCTCTGTTGGAGAAAGGTTTGAGTGTTCTATCTGTATGTTAAACTAGATTTTTAATCTATACGGGGCTGGGACTGCTTTCCTTATGTTGCATAGTTCAAACACTTGTAAACTTATTAATAACCGTACTTATTTATGTACTGTATTTATATTTTTTGTCCCCCTTGTGCTGCTTTTTTACAATATTATTATTACTATTATTACTATTACAATATTGTATAGCGCTATGTCCCCAGGTGACATATATATATGATACCTATGAGAGGTATCATTAAACAAGTGAAGCCTTTATAATGGATCCACTTCTAGCTCATTAAAAGGTGCAAAAGAGATTAAACCTCCTATATTTAAACAAAGGTTAGGGTCCAGATGGTATTTATCCCACATATGGTATTCATCCCAGAATACTAAAGGAGCTACAGTATGCTTGGTAGTTGCCAGACCACTCTATTTAATACCTGGCCTTGTTTCAAGTGATTGGTGGGTTGCTAATGTGCTTATATTTAGACAGCCAGGTAATTTTTTGCCTGTCAGTTTGACATTTGTAGAGGGAAAGCTTTTAGAAGAATAAAATATTGACATACATTTTAGATTACAACATTATAAGTAGGTCTAAGCATGATTTTATGCACAATAGATCCCGCCAAACCGATCTGATTGCCTTCTATGAAGACGTGAATCCTAACCTTGGTCTTGTAAGGTCAATGGATGTGATTTATTTAGATTTTTAAAAAAATCTTTGATGTGGTACCTCAAAGGAGGATACTAATTAAGCTAGGTATTAGGTATATATATCTGTGTTTGGTGATGATGCTAAATGGTGCAGGGCTATAGTGCAGTCTTGCAAAGTGATTTACAGTACATAGACCTGTTAATTGTACTACAAAATTGCAAATGAGGTTCAATGTTAGCCAAAAACCTCTGAGAGGAAGCCTCAGAGGCGGAAACAATTTCCCTCACTGCAGTGCTCCTGGTGGTCAGCTTTTTTGAATTTGGAAGGACATTACAGGAGCAGGGATGTAATGTAAGGATTTTTATACACTACAGAATGGGGCCAGTAGTGGGTTAAATTATAGTTTTGGGGGTGGACATGCCCTTTAACCGTTAAAGAGAAGTTTTACTTGTTACTTGTTATACAGTACAGGTACTGTATATATAACAGGAAAACAGAAAGATCAGAACATAAAGGGGATTTCTCACACAGGATGGGCAGGAATTAGAGAAGGCAGGAGCTGGGCAATTTTGGCTCCTTTCACACCAGTGGTATGTAAATATTGTCAGTGTTTCCAAAAAGACTACCAGTGACCTTCTTTACCAAAGCACTCCATTCAGCATTTTTCTGTTTTCTGCTTGTATACAAATTTGAGATATGGAGCGGACATGCCCTTTAAAAGCTGAGGGGTTGCAATTTACGCATTTCTAATATAGTGATAACCTAAAGTCATACCTCCTTAACCTTCTTTAGGCCAGGACTACTGGAACATGGATGGGGCTTATTCACATTAAACTCTGCCATACCTCCCTCACACCCAGGCTGTCTTTCACCAACATGACCATGCCTCCCCAAACAGACACATGCTGGTAGTCCAGGGAGCATAGACAGACCCCTCTAAATGGGTTTGTACTGCTGAAACCAGGACAATTTGCAGGTATGCCTAAATTGATTCCTGATATACCTGAGGAAGGGACCCTGAGTCCCAAAACATTGTATGTTTTTTGCACAAAGAAACTGAATTCATCAGGTTAAGTAGTTTGCTCCTCTACTATTGATTTTTGCCTAAATTGATTCCTACACATTCTGAATTTTAATTTTACAAAAGCATTTGATAGGAGGTTAATTATTAAACTAAGAAACTGTTGTCTTGCCTGCGGCCCATCTGCAATTTGTTTGTGGCCTGCGAGTAGGCCGCCTGGTCGTTACACGGTGGGCAACTATTGCGGCCCCCAGTTTGGCTCAGGTTGGGCACTCCTGGGCTAAAGGATGGATAAAGGTTAGAAATACAACATTTTCTAGCTGGGCCAGTGTTGTTTCCTTAGGGATCTGTCCTGGGCCTGGTGATTTTTAATTTATTCATAAATGATCTTAAACAACATTTTGCTCCATGTGAATGGTAATTATAATTTAAATGGAATGGTGCTAGGAACTTGGGAGCTATACATTTTATAACTATTAGTAGCGTTTTGACAAAGCAAATAAAATACTTTGCTTTATATGAATTAGAATAGAGTAAAGGGGATAAAGGATCATTTTGTCACTTACTAGATCCCTTGAAAGGCTTCGCCTTGATATTGAGTGCAGTTTCGGCACTGAACACACCATGACCATAAATATAGTATCACACAGGAGCAGTGGCGGAACTACTGGGCCACAGGGCCTGCAACTGTGGAGGGGCCCAAGAGGTAAAAGGGCCCGCAACCCCTTTCCATAGAACTGACTCCTTTGCAACGGCGGAACATCAAGGGCCTGGGTCCCCTGCAAGATTAGAGGCCAGGCCCCTGACACACATGTATGCAGTAAAGCTACGCTCCACCAGCTGTTTAAAAGTTCTGGCGGTTCGGTACTGGACTTTTAAACAACTGATCGCACGTACCTCCAATCTTGCAGAGGGGCCTGGGCCAATGATGTTCTGCGGCTGCCCAGGAGTCAATTCTCATTGTTTCAGTCACACAGAGCACTGAGAACTGGTTCCTGTGTCATACTATATTTTGGTATCATCAAATTTGAGGATTTAGTGTATCCTCTTCGTATAGGTTGAGCTTCTTGAAGCCTAACTAATTCCTGTTGCGTAGGAACACTTATTCGCTTTGAGTCCTTTAAGAGAAAAAGCTTTACAAATTTTATTGTATTGTATTATTTGTTTGTTACACGATGATCCGACAATTTCCATATCTAATGCTACTTTTGGTTGAATTGTTTACCTGATGGTTTTTCTGGCCGATCCAGATGAGCAGCAGGAAAATGTTACATGCAGTGTTTCCTTGTACATACTCAGCAGCCCACAAGACTCTTGCAGTTAATGGAAAAGAGACATTGGTTTGATTTCAGCTAAAGTGTGTACTGCTGACGAGAGAAGGCATAAACACAGGGCCGTGATCAAAATATGTTAATTTGGTTGTGCTGCCCATTACATTATGATTTTGTGTGTTTAAAGGAGAACTATAAAAAATGGTCCAGGACACTAATCTGGCAGATGAAAACTTTATGTGCTAGTGCTCTTCAAGAAAAGTCTCTGTGATTAAACAAAATTCTGCAGGTTCCATTCCAGATGTAAATTGCAAATGTAATTTTTTTAATGTAATTTTGTGGGTCTCAAACAGGTCTTCAACAAGAAAATACAATCCCGGAGATTTAGCCATAGCTGCTACCACTCTGGTAAATCTCCCTTTCAGTATTCAATACCGAAAGGAATTTTAGTCCGGCAGGTAAAGCCGCAAAAACAGGCTAGAGGCAGCCATCGTTAAAGTCTCTTTGGCCGAAACACGCCTGGCGTTCTGGTGACTGGCGGTGGTCTGGATATGGCACCATACTCTCATAACTAATGCTGCACAGAATAGTCATTTGTCTCTTACTGTATTTGATAATACACTGATTACTACTCTTACGTGTCTATCATAAGTTCCATTAGTATACTGTGCTATATACCTCTAATAGCATTAGTAGCATTGTTTATACTATACCATGACACACTATTTAGCCCTTGTTTTTAAATTATTTTACAAGCCTTTGTAAAATAGGCTTGTAAAATAAAGGATAGTTTTAATTATATACACACAAGTGCATCTGAATCTTTCTTTTTTTCTCTTATTATATTCTAGGAGCCTTTCCCTAGGTAATCCTTTCCCCCTCATACTGTTCCTTTAAAGGGAATGTTCACCCCCAGAACTAAAATCTATCCCCCCCCCAACAATAACATTCTTATTATATCCTCCACGCAGTCTATGAAGTTCCTTACAACTTTTGGTCTTCATGCGCCCTGGTTGCCGTGCTACTCACCTTCTCTGAAACTTAATAAGCTTACACAACTGCAGAAGATCACTCTGGTGTGAAGACATTGGCCATTGGCTGCAACCAGGAAGGAAGCTGGCACCAGGTGGAGATCAAGAGGTATAAGGAGCTATATAGACTGCGGGAAGGTAAGCAGGTATACTGACCATATGATTTGGGGGTGAGGGGATATGGAAGGTAAGCATACATTTTAGTGGTGGGGCACGCATGCCTTTTACAATAGTTACTATGATAATAAAATATAATTATTAGCTGACCATTTGAATTTATCTGAAGCTCTGTACATGTACGATTGCGGTCCCGATTCGCGGCACACAAGTGCCAGATGACCGGTCGTTTTGGCTTAATTACCATTTTGTTGGGCTTTGTTGATGATTGATCATCGCTCGACCGTGGCATACTGTCAGAGCCTACGACTGCGCAAAAGGGGGGGCAGGAGGTTAGAGGGCCCGTAATCATCTTCCCAAATCTCTGTTTTTAAACAGCTGACTGAGTGTATGAAGAAAACATACGCACCCAACTTAATGCAGTGTAATAGCCTTCAAAGCCCATTGTGGATGGGATTAATGCCAAGTGACTCACTTTGACCTTTATAATCCTTATTATATTAGGTAATTTTATTTTATTTAATTGTCACCTTTTTGGTCAGTATTTTAATGGTTTGTCCGTCTTTGTTATAGGTCTTTATTCTAAGGATAATCTCTACCAACCAGATTGTAAAGGGTGCCCAGAAGAAATATCCAATGCAAAAGGCACCAGATATAAAGTACAGAGGTGATGTTGTGTTAAAGACACAGAGGGAAAAACACAGAGAACGAACAAATTTCTTTAATCGAGTGCCCGGGTCAAATTGGGTGCCATGTGTGGGTGTTTTTTTTTTCATTACAGGAGTGCACATTTAAGCGAGCTATTATTTCCGGTGAGTTGAGACCCTGAGGGGGCCGCAGTGAAATGGAAAAGAGCACGGCAGTCTGCTTTAGAAACTGATGCTCAGTGAATCTGAAAGGTCATGTCATGTTTTCTGGCAATTGACTCAATGGGTTTGGATTCTACAACAGAAGGTCGGGCCATTCCCACTCCCCACACGTTTAGGGGGGTATATGCCCTCCGGTTCTTTTCATATTGACCTTATTACCCTGCCACAGTGATGAGCCGGGTGCAAGAACTAATGTCTCTTTCATGATTTCATTTGCATTTTTTTCTTGTTATTTTTCCCTCCAGTTTTCCAGACCCCTGTTTACTGTAACTGGGCTTCGTAAAAGCAGCACATTTGGATTACAAGTCCCTTCCCTTCTTTAGTCAAGTGCTAAGCATAAACTATAAATGCAAGTTCCATTGCTGTGTGATTAATGGTAGGCAGGCTAAGTGTAAACTGCACTCTAATGTCACAACCTTCATAATATTTTATTTACATACTTAATGTTTTAAAGACACAAACATTGTTGCTGTGCATGTGATTGCCTTCTGATTCTGTATTGTTTTAAGGCTTTAGTTGCTCTTTAAATGGAGAGCAGAATTCCCATACAGTAGTCCCATACAGTAATAGCCATACTGGATTTGGCTATTACTGTATGGGACTACTGTATGGGAATTATGTTGTCCATTTAAAGAGCAACTAAAGCCTGAAAACAATACAGAATCAGAAGGCAGTAGTGGTCATAATTTCTACCCTCAGTTTATACGCGAGCCAATCACTTTTACTTGGTTTATACTTGGATCGGTTTATATTCTAGTATATACGGTATGGTGCAGAGGCATAACTACAGGGGAGCAAGGGGAGCAACCGCGGAGGGGCCCAGGAGCCAAGGGGGCCCCATCTTATTATTTTTCTTATGACAGATATAGCCTCCTCCCAGAACACCACTGTGGATGAAGCTCGGATAGAGGCCCCATCATAGTTTTGCTGGGGGGCCCAGTGATTCCTAGTTACGCCACTAGTATTGTGACTGTATTACATAGCGGTCTAGGTCTAAACCCTGAGGACATTTAAAGTGAGTATAGTTATCCTTGCATAATCAAATTGTTTTGGATTCAGAGAGAAAAGTCATGAAAGGTAGAGAGGTAACACTCTGAACAGTTTTTTTGCCTTTAATGTGGGGGGACGCTCCAGGAGAAGAAATATTGGCATTGGATAAAGAAAAAAAAAAATTCTGAACATATAAGACAAAGGGGCAAATTTATAAAGGGGCGAAAATAGCGGTATCACCGTATTTATAATGGCGAGCGCCATCGCCACGATATGTATCACGGCCGTGATGTCCGGTGGTAATTTTAAGTCCCTTCCCGGTGATACTGCACTTAGCGCAATGTACAATATCGCTGCGAAGGGACTTAGAATCCCTTCCCGGCACCTCTGCTTCAGGGGCGGGGCATAAGCCCACCCCACCCTCGACCCCCATGACGGTGCGACCACCCGCCGCCGACGCTTCCCAGCAGCCCCTCCTAACCCCATTTTCAGAAATCTGATAAATGTAAAGCATGTAAACCAAGCATTAAAAAATTGACCAATCAGAAACGGATTAGGGTTTTCTGCAAACCTATATAAAGAGGTGCACTCCGTTGCGGACCTCAAATGCCATCGCAGTAGATGGCTGAAGAAAGAAGCGGCTGGCAACATCGGCTCCGCTGAGGCCGGCGGTGCCAGCCGGCTCACTGGCCGCTGCGGTGAGCCTGCCTGGCATCGGCGACCTCAGTGGGGTTGGTGTCGCCAGCCCGAAGACGTCGCGACGGATCAAGATGCTGGCAACATAGGCCTCGTTGAGGTCGCAGGCGCCCACCGGGGGTACCCCTGAAAAGGCCCTGATAGGGCCGGGGAGGGGGGTCCTGACTCAAGCTGTGGGAATCCTTACACCCCAAAAGGCCTTTCTCAGGGCCCCCGCTGGCGGGTGCCTCCGCCAGCGGCAGGGCAGGGGGCTTGGAGGGGCTGCTGGGGAGGGGGTGCGCGGCAGGTGGTCGCTGCTGGAAAGCGGCAGTAACTGTTCCCGCCCATTTATGAAAAAATTTGAATTAAAAAAAATCTTCAAGATATTAGTGGGTTAAACAAGGTTGTAGATTGTGGCTATTTCCTGAATTAAAGAGGTACAAACAAATGCTCATATGTTTCCTTTCAGAGTAAAAGAAAAAATTGAAGGAATTGTTACAATTAGGCAAATCTTTGTTAAAATAAATAAAGTGCATTGAATCTCTTGTGTTACAGTACAAGTCTCTTGTGCCGAATATGTGTAGGTGTGTCTGGCACTGTTCACATGTGCTACCCAAACTCCATGAAAAAACATTTACAAACAAGATTAATGCAGAAATATACCGGTAAGTCTTGTCCAAGTTTGGTCAGAACCATTTGACTAGGGAGTTACCTCCTGACTGCACAAGCACCCTGCTGTGATAGCCAACACAGTTTTTAATATCACTCCATATAGAGTACCAGAGTCCTTAGCCAGAGTGATCAGGGACAAACACTAGAACAGAATAAAATAGAAGTGCTGATTTTGCAGTAAATGGCTTTTCAGGGCATTATGGGTTCTATTCTAGCAACAACGTATTGCAAAAAGGCAGCCGTTGCATCCTCAAAGGATGTTGATAGCCTATTAAAATGAACATTATGAACCTATATCTATCTTTGTTATCATCAGTGGCGTATCTACGTTAAAACATTCGGGGCACGTGCCCCGGATGTTTGGCAAAGTGCCCCGAATGTTTTAACTGACTGTGCCCCCTGCAAGTGCCCCGGACGTCCGAATATTCCCGGCTGCGCGAACCTCTGGGCACGTCGCGCAGCCAGCGCACGCAATGACGTCCTACCGGCGCGCCGATGTCACGAGCGCGCCGACGCGCGCGAGAGAAATCAGGGACTCAGGAGGGAGTCCAGAATTTAGCAGTGGCACCGTGGCAGACTGGCAGAGTGGCAGTAGCAGCTAGATATCAGATAAGATAGATAGCAGCCAGTTAGATCGGCTCCGCTGAGGCCGGCGGTGCCAGCAGGCTCACTGGCGGCCGCAGTGAGTCTGCCTGGCATCGGCGACCTGAGTGGGGTTGGTGTCGCCAGCCCGAAGACGTCGCGTCGGATCAAGATGCCGGCAACATCGGCCTCGTTGAGGTCGCCGGCGCCCGCCGGGGGTACCCCTGGCGGCCGCAGGGGTACCTCTCGGGGGTCGGCGGCCTCGGCGGAGCTGGTGTCGCCGGGACTGGAAGAAAGAAGACGCCGCCCAAGGGCTCTTTTAAGAGCCGCACTGGGGGTCCCGGTTTGAGCTGCGGGACCCCCGCCAAAGGCACTTGTCAGTGCCGCAAGGGCCCTTATAAGGGCCGGGGAGGGGGGGTCCCGGTTCGAGCTGCGGGACCCCCTAAGCCCCAAAAGGCCCTTCTCAGGGCCCCGCTGGAGGGTGCCTCCACCCCCCCAGCGGCTCCCTCCCTTCCCCTCCCCGGGAGCGGCCGGGGCGGGGGGCTTGGAGGGGTTGCCGGGGAGGGGGTGCTGCGGCCCCTTCCCGGCAGCCCCATCTAGCCTCCCGTTCCGAGATTGCCGCGAGCGGGGAACGGGTTGGGAGGGGCTGCTGGGTGTGGGCGGGGTGGGCGTATGCCCCGCCCCCTTAGGAGCAGCGTCGGGAAGGGATTTTTAAGTCCCTTCGCGGCAATACTATACAGTATCGCCGCGAAGGGGCTTAAAATTACCGCAGCACATCGCGGCCGCGATAAGTATCGCGGGAATAGCGCTCGCCGTTATAAATACGGCGATAGCGCTATTTTCGCGGCCGCGATGTGCGGCGGTCATTTTTTTGCGCTATTATCGTTTCTTTATAAATATGCCCCATACAGGGAGATGTAATAAAAGTTCTTACTGTTAAAAATGATGCTAATTTGCCCCAACCAATCAAATGTAATTTACCATTTGAAAGCTAACATTTGATTGGTTGTTAGTAACTCTAAGGGGCATATTTATAAACAATCGCTATTCTTGGCATTTCTCTATCGAAGAACATAGCAATGGCAAGGAGTGTTATTTTAGCCATATTTATAATATTATTAATATTAATAATATATTTATTTTCTTTCTTCTGCCATCAGCTGCGATGACTTCTGAGCTCCGCGGAGGTTTGCAGCTCTTTATATAGGTTTGCAGAAGGACCAAATCCAATTGTGATTGGTTAAGAGTTCAATGCTTGCAATCATATCATCACACATTAACCATCATTTTTGAATAAATATGTGCCGGGGGGAGGGGGGTCCCATTTGAGCTGCGGGACTCCTTAAGCCCCAAAGGGTCCTTGTCAGGGCCACAATGGTCCTTGTAATGAACCGGGAGGGGATCCCAGTTTCCAGCTGCGGGAACCCCAAACATCCGGCTGCGGGATTGTCGGGCATTCGGCAATCCTCGAGCAGCCGATTTTGGGAATCTCCAGTCATTCAGGGGTTTTCGAAATCGGCCGTTCGAGGCCTACAGAACTTCAAAAATCGAGAATTCTCGTAAGTTCGAGGATTTTCGAAAATAAACCAGCGAGTCTGGAAAAACAAACTAGTTCAAATAGTTTGAGTTCGTCCGAACTCATAAAGTTTGGCTTGAACTCGGGTTCGAGTTCGGTTTTGTGTCCATCTCTAATAAGAAGGAACATTGAGTAAAGAGAGGATGGCAGAGGCAGAATAAAACCGAATAAAAATCATCTTGAGTATGCAGTGCAGTTTTGAGCACTAATCTGCAGAAAGGATATCAATGAAAAGAAAGAGTACAGATCTGCAACTAAATTGATATGGATTGGAGAATTTGTTTTTTTGAAGATAAGTTAGGTTATTTTTCCATAGAAAGCATTTGGGAGAGGATATTATAACCCTTTACATGTCACTTACAGCCAATTAGCAGGGAATCTTTTTTTCTCATAGGGATGCACAAAATACTAAAAGCCACACCTCGAGGAAATGCGATTTCAGCTAAAGCATTGTAAATGTGAGGGCAGTAAGATTGTGAAAAGCTCTGCCTTAAAATGTTGTGTTGGCTGAATCTCTAAACACATTTAAAGGAGGCTTAGTTGTCTTCTTGGACAGGCAGGATATCCAGGGTTACAGTCAGTCACAGCAACATGTGAGGGTATGTGTGATTAGTTATGCCATTGTCTAGTTGCATTAGGGGGCATTTATCAATTAAATGGAGGAAACTGTACTTTTGAGGCTGAGTGTTTTTATGGATACATTTATTGCAACACAGACACAAGATTAAAATGGCAATTTATGAAGAGCCATAATGCTTTTTCCCTGTCTTGAAGTCATGCTAACCCTCGGTTATCACGACTTTAAGAGAGTAGCTTGCGACGTTTATTTAATATTAAGTTTGTGTCTGCTTTTAATTAGAGATGCAATTCGAATTGGACCCAGATCCGACACGGAACCCCTCAGTTCCAAAATCCGAATGATCTGTCCAGATTTCAGGACTTCTGAGCCTATTTTCTATAATTAACGTTCAGTTATCCCTGAAAATACGATTGGAAACTCGAAAGTAGTCTCCGATCCTATTTTCTAGGAATCCGGGAATCTTAAAACGAAACTAAACTGGTGAGTTTCGGCCATCTTTACTTTTAATGTGACTTCTAACACTAAATTAAAGTTGGCTAAAGTATTGGGGTAGTGGCCAATCCGAATTTACCCAGAGCCGCAACCACTATATTGAAGTGCTGAGAGCCAAGTGATTGCAGCTCTGAGTAAATTTTTCTGTAAATATTTAGTTTAGCAGGATTTGATGTTTAATTCCTCTCATCTTGAAAGAGCCTGGAAAATACTCAGGAAATTGCTGGGTCTGTTTATTGTTTGGCAAAAATTATGATTTTAAATAGCACACCCTAAATGCCGCAGAAAAACGTGTAATGAAGTGGTGATCAGGCTAAACTGCTAGAATGCCAGAGGCAATCCAGTGAGCTCTTAGTGAGTAGATAAAAATGGAGAATGGAAGGATAAGAAATAACTTAAAAACAGTTTACTGAAAGTAACAATAGAAAGAATAGGAACATAAAATGGATTGTGCAGATGAATAAAGTGAAAGAAAAATAATAAATGCAAGAATATACCGTATATACTTGAGTATAAGTCGAGGTTTTCAGGCTGTAAAAACAGCCTGAAAACTGAACCTCGACTTATACTCGGGTCAGTCACTAACTTGCAAGAATAATCTGGCTGCCGCATCTCCCGATAGTCGCATCCACTGACGACACTACTCGGTGCCTGTCTTCTTCCCGGCGCCGAGTAGTGATGTCCGTGGATGCGACGATCGGGAGATGCGGCAGCCGGATTCTTCTTACAAATATCAGACTGGATGTGAGGATCAGGAGATGCGGCAGCAGGGCTGGACTGGCATACTAGGGTACTGTGGAAATCCCCGGTGGGCCCAGGACCTTGGGGGGCCTTCTACCTCACTGCCGAGACGAACAGCAGGCAGTCTGCTGCTGTCAGTGAAGGAGTCCATGAGATCTGAGCTGGCATCCAGCCTTATCCTTCAGAGCAGAGGTACTTTATTAAATGACTGCTCCTCGGGCCTGTTCTGGCCTGCTGCCTCTGGGCCTCTAGGGTTGGGGGTATGGGGGGGATAAATAATGGTGGTGGGTCTTAAAGGGCTTATGTATAGGGAAGAAGGGTTAGGAGTATGTGGTCATGGAGGCTGCTGGGGGATATGGTAATTGTCAAAATGGGCTTCTGTGTAGGGAGGGGGTTAGGGGTATGAAGTCATGGGTGGCTGCTGCTGGGGGATAATAGTGGGAAGTCCTGATGGGCCTCTGTTTAGGGAGGGGCGGTTAGGAGTATGTAGTTATGGGGGTACTGCTGCTGTAAATAATGTTGTTTATGTGTGTATATTTGTGTCTGTTGGTGTTAGGGGGTATAGAATTAGGGATTACTGAAAACAATACAGAATCAGGAGGATGGTACCTATTGTTAATA
This sequence comes from Hymenochirus boettgeri, assembly GCA_019447015.1. Classification (NCBI taxonomy): domain Eukaryota; kingdom Metazoa; phylum Chordata; class Amphibia; order Anura; family Pipidae; genus Hymenochirus; species Hymenochirus boettgeri. The sequence goes on from CM033472.1 coordinate 64,782,646, forward strand.
GATTGCCTTCTGATTCTGTATTGTTTTGCTTTAGTTGCCCTTTAAATGGACAGCAGAATTCCCATACAGCAATAGCCATACTGGATATGCTTTTATACTGTATGGGAATTCTGCTGTCCATTTAAAGAGCAACTAAAGCCTCAAAACAATACAGAATCAGAAGGCAGTAGTGGTCATATTTCTACCCTCGACTTATCTCGGTCAATCACTTTTATTCATTTTTTAGGTAAAAATAGGTACCTCGACTTATACTCGAGTATATACGGTAAGAGAAAAAACAAGAAAAAAATGTAATTAAAAAAGATAAATACCTAATTAAAAAAGCAAAAAGTAGAGAAGAGCAAATAGAAAATGAAGGGACTGAAAAGTTACAAAAATGGGAAACCAAGGAAAATGCAAACAATTAAAAAAGAAAGGGGAGATGAGTTCAAAATAGGGAGGGGGAATAAATATATACAGTGGCATGCAAAAGTTTGGATACTATTGCTAAAAATGCTTGCTACTGTGAAAATGAGCAGAAAATGAACTTATCACCATAAGGCATAAAGTTCAAGATTACAAATTTCTTTAATATATAAAAAACGGTCGCATTTTTGTTTCCATTATTCACAGGAACAAAATACAAACATTTTTAAAAAAAAAAATAGCCTGAAGCAGAAGTTTGGGCATCTGGCAACATACAGCAAGTATTACAGCTTGTAAAAACTTTAAGGAGAATTTACAAAGAGCTGTAGCATTCATATTCCTGTCCTAAAGGAATACTACAGTAACCCAAGGGTTAAAGGAGAATTATACTTCTGCATTAACTGACTGCTTTCTAGCAGTAACTGACAATTTTCAAGCCCCTTCCCATCCCTCATTAACATATGTTCCTCAGTGTAGGAAGGAGCCAGAACGAAGTCTGTTACTACATGAATATAATTGTCCTTTAACGTGATTTATGAAGGGAATTGTGGCTATGTAAGTTTTCACGACTCCACTTTTCAGTATTGCATATTTGTTGGTATTAAACTCATGCATCGTGTAAGACAATTGGGATGTTTTTCACAGCTGCAACCATGAGAGTCTTCAATTTTTTTACCCATTTGTCCATAGAAAGTCTTGTGGACAAGTGGCATGTTTTCAGATCTAGCCACAGATTTTTAATGATATTTTTGTCAGTTAATTTTTACTTCAATTTTCCTACAGATGGTGTGATGGGCTTTATTTTAACCCATTCCCTCTACTAATGACATGTTTCCTGAGTCACTAGATGCAGCATAAGCCTAAAACACGATCTACAGTATCTACTCCAATACAAAATATCTGTTGTATTTAGTTAGATCAACTGGACTTAAAATTTAGTTCTTGAAGACGTTTTGCTAGTCATGCAACTGGCTTTCTCAATTCAGAATGACTTGTACAAGAATCTGTTGGCAATATAAGTAACCTTGAAAGTCACAATTGGCATATGACAGCCAGGTGTTAGGGACCTTCTGAATGAAAGTGGTGGATGCATTAATGCTAAGGGATGTTATCTTTACTGCCCAGGGTAAGTAGAGTTGGCTGAACTTTTGAAAGTTCGGTCCGTTTTCGAACTTTCGAACTATATCGAAAGTTCGAAAACTGACCCATTAAAGTCAATGGGAGTCAAATAGTTTGAAAAGTTTGAATGAAATACAACTAAAATATCAATGGTAACTTAATGTTAATGGCTGTGGGACCTGGGAAATGGTCTCGGGAACATGTTCAAATATCCAGGACTTTCGAAAACTCGATTTTACTTTCACGAGCGCTACTCTCGAGCTCTCGCATTCGAACATTAGATAATTATCCCACGAACGACTCGCGCATTCGATGCTCACGTATAGGTATAATGTACGTTTTACTTGTGGATTTAATGCTCGCACATAGGTATAATAGACCTTTTACTATCGGATTCGATGCTCGCGTATTGGTATATAGACATTTTACTCGCGGATTCGATGTTCCCGTCTAGGTATAATGGACATTTTACTTGCGGATTCGATGCTCGTGTATTGATGTAATAGACATTTTACTCACAGATTCCATGCTCGCATCTAGGTATAATAGACATTTTACTCACGGATTCGATATTTACTCGTGATTAGAGATGGACTAGAACCCGAGTTCGAGCCGAACTATTCGAATTCAAATGAATTCAGACTTCTCGAACTATCCTGGACCCGGATTTTCAATATTTTCGGACTTTCGATAAATATCGAATGTTCAACCGTTCGAATGTGCGAGTAAAATGCCTATTATACCTATACGCGAGCATCGAATCCGCTAGTAAAGGGTCCATTAAAACCTATACGCGAGCATCGAATCTACGAGTAAAATGTCCATGGTATCTAGGCACGAACGCGAGCATCGAATCTGCAAGTAAAGTGTCCATTAAAACCTATACGTGAGCATCGAATCTGCAAGTAAAGTGTCCATTAAAACCTATACGTGAGCATCGAATATGCGAGTAAAATGTCCATGGTATCTAGGCGCGAACATCAAATCTACGAGTAAAGTGTCCATTAAAGCCTATACGCGAGCATCGAATCTGCGAGTAAAATGTACATGGTACCTAGGCGCGAACGAGCTCGAAAAAAGCGCGAGTGAGAGTAAAATTGATTTTTCGAATGTCCTGGATATTCGAACATGTTCCCCAGACCATTTCCCAGGTCCCACAGCCATTTACATTACGTTACCATTGATATTTTAATTGTATTTCATTAGAACTTTTCAAACTATTTGACCGAACTTTCGAAAGTTTGGCCATCTCTACTCGCTATTAGGTATAATAGACATTTTACTTGCGGATTTGATGCTCGCATATAGGTATAATGGACATTTTACTCGCATATTCGCTTTCCTCGAATGTTCAAACATTCGCTAATTATCAAAAGTCCGGAAAATATCGAAAATCCAGGTCCGGGATAGTTTGAGAAGTCTGAGTCGGGTTCGAGTTCTATTCCATCTCTAAGGGTAAGGTGTTGAAACAGCATTGTACATGGCAGACAGTTAGTGTTGAATCCCCCACTTCTGTTCAGGCTTGGTTTCTTCATGTTCACATAAATGGCATCCTTCAAAAGAAGTAGAAGGAAAGAAAAGAACACGAATAACAACAGTGAACGGGAAAAGCAAGACAAGAGAAAAAATATGGTCATCCCATATGTAGCAAGGGGTCTCCGAGAAATTAAGAAGAATCTTTAAAAAAGACCCATTACTGAAACACAAGAAAAGCGACATCATATATCCAGTGCAGTGAAGAGTGCTCTGATTTGTATGTGGGGAGAACAAACAGCAACTGCACCAACGTATGCCCACCACAATGGAGCCAATACCTCGGGTCAGGACTCAGCAGTGTACCTGCATCTTAAGGAAAAATGACATACCTTAAAAGATTGTAATGTCAACATCTCGGCAAAGGAACATGACTGGTCCAAGAGAGGTGTCAAGGAGGCCATTTATATGAAAATGAAGAAACCAAGCCTGAATAGAGGTGTGGGAGGGGGTTTGACACCAACTGTCTGCCCTGTACAATTCTGTTTTGACAGCTTACCCTGAGCAGTTTCAATAACACCCCTTAGCCTCAATGCATCCACCCCTTTCATTCAGAAGGTCCCTAACACCTGGCTGTCATATGCTAATTGGGAATTTCATGGGTATTTAAACTGCCAACAGATTCTTGTACAAGTCATTATTAATTGAGAAAGCCAGCGAGATGACTAGCAAAACGTCTTCAAGAACAAAACTTTAAATCTAGTTGATTAAACTGAATACAACAGATATACCATATCCTGGATGAATGAGAACCTTCACAACCAAAACAAAATAGTAAATAGTTGGTGGGGTATTCTTTTTCTGGAATTCTGTGCCCTTTGTGCTCCAAATTACCTTGTGGATCCAAAGGTCCATTTTACTACAGAAATCCAGAGGACTTGTTTCCAGAATGCATCTGGTTTGTTTAGATGCTCAATTTGCATACTTAAGACACAGAATTGTGTGTCTAGAACGCAGGTCAGTTTTTCTGCAGCTGACTACCATGAGGGTTGGTCACTCTTGTCTACTAAATACTTTTGCAGTCAAATGGAAAGGTTTATTTGATTTGTTGCAATATAACAAGCAGTTCTTTCAGAAAGTTATTTTAGTTATCATGACCTAAACCTGACCCCCAGAACAGTTGTCTGGAACACTTTCCTCTCTCCTTTTAGCTTTCTTCTGCTTTGTGAGCATTAAATATCTTATTTTTCAGAATTTAAGGGATTTGCTTGGTTGCTATTTTTAGGGATAAGTTCCAGGAGTGAGAGAATTTATACAGCTTTGACATCTGATCTGCTGGCCTTTCCAAACAATGATTGTGAATAAGCCATAGCATAGTAGGCTAATTAACATCTGGAACTCTGGTAAAAGTTACAGTACCTGGGAACACAAAGGTATTGCAATTCCCAAACCTTTGCATAGTGTTCCTTTACTTTTTTTCTCTACCATTGTAAAAAATAAAAATAACACAAATTTTGAGTAAAATGTTCACAAGAAAAACAACATTTTTAACTTTTGAAATTTTCACTAGAACTTATGTATGTCTAGTTAGAAAATTTCAAATTGGGTTAAGATATTAACAATATATTATAACTATAATATATGCTTGTGAAGGTTCTCATTCATCCAGGTCATGGTATATCTGTTGTATTCAATTACATCAAACTGGACTTGAAGTTTAGTTCTTGAAGACGTTTCGCTAGTCATCCAACTGACTTTTCTCAATTCTAAATTGAGAAGCCATCGTGATGCTAGCGAAACGTCTTCAAGAACTAAACTTCAAGTCCAGTTGATCTAATTGAATACAAGTGATATAACTGTAATATAATTGGAAATTTCCCACTTGAAAGTTTTATCTATTACAAAACTTAACCATTTCAAATGAGCACAGTTATAAAGAATAAAGTTGAAAATATGCAAAAGGGTAAAAAGCTCATCATTTCTCTTCTTCCCTGTTCTGATAATTCACTTATTCTGTTACCCAACTGATCCACCCACTCATACCATGTGTTTAGTTTGTTCTCTTGCTTTTTCTACATTGTGGGCTCCTCACAGATCCCACACTAACATTGTTAACTGTCTGTAGCTGTGTCACAATATTTTGTATTACTTTTACATTACTTTTTAATCTGCAGTGCTCTATACTGTATTATTTATTGAAAAACGATAATAATATATCTAAGTAAATATATACGTATAACAGTCATTGTATAGGCTTCTGCATCTCTGTTCTGTTTCCAGAAAATACTATTTGTTCAGCAGACAGCAATAAAGCAAAATAAAATACCAGTTTCTAAAGCTAACAGAATTAACTGATTAGATGGCTTGTAGTGTAGTGTCATTTTGAAATCTAGTTATTTCTTGCAGTTTTACAAAAAAATGTTTCGTAGTGAAGAATGTTGATAGTGGAGGGCAGTGAACTTTATTCCCACAGGGATTGTCTCCCCAGACTGAAGGGAAAAAAGTTCACTTAACAACCGAACATTGAAGACAAATGATGCAGTCTACATGAGCACATTATATTTCGTAGTTTAGCACTAAAAATAATACAACCTGCTGCATTCCACCATGTCAATGTGCTTAGGGCCGATATAAAAAACGAGTGCAACACACCTATAATGCATTATATGCTTTGATGTACACAGATGCAGCTTCAATAAAGTGATACCATAAAGTGAAGATAATTAGTAATAATTATATAAAAAAGCAAACAATTAAAAAATGGTTATTGTGCAAAATTGATTAAGTAAATTGGAAATTTTACCACCCCACTCCATCAAAAGTTTTAAAAATAACATAAAAATTTTAAATACCATGTAACAATAAAGCAACACTCCTTTCAACAACTGCCATGAGTCAAAAATCTGTAAAATCTTTCATTGTGTTTTCAGTGAACTTATCTTATATACTCGAATATAAACAGCCCTGAATATAAACCAGGTACTTATTTTTAACTGATAAACTGATTGACTTGAGTATAAACCGAGGGTTTACTTTCTCCCATAGGCAGCCCTATAGATAGCTCCACAGACGGTCCCATTGAAAGTCCAATGCACAGTCCAATACACAGCCCCATAGAAATATCCATACACAGCCCCATAGATAGTTCAACAAACAGCCCCATAGAAAGTTCAATACACAGCCCCATAGATAGTTACACAGACAGCCCCATAGAAAGTCCAATACACAGCCCCATAGAAAATCCCATACACAGCCCCATACATTCCTTTCTGTGCAGCCTGAACACTTAAAGATAATTTTTTAACTATTTCCTTGCAGTCTGGGCTGACAGCAATTGCCTAACCCACTGAAACCAAGAGGATCCTCTGTGTTACAGGGTACAGCTTTTGTATTCCCAGGATATGTGTTTTTATCCAGCAGCATTCAGATCAGCACAGACCCGAGTATTAACCGAGGGGGGAGTTTCAGGATGATTTTAAAGGTAAAAAAGCCCTTGATTTATACTCGAGTATATATGGTAATGCTCAGATTCTTATAGTGTTAACTTAAGGGCCCATGAGTTCTCACTCCTCAGCTTACCTACTGCAAGTCTTGCTTACACTGTGACTTCCTCCATTTTTAGTGGATGATGTGAAAAACTTTTGTACAAAAAATTGTGACAATTGTGCATCACATAATCAGACTAAATTCATAAATGGTATCTGAACTATGTATTATGTATTTATAGATAACTATTTATGTTCTCAAAATCCAGAATAAAAACTGTGTCTTTGCAGGAAGATTATGTCATTTTCTTTTTAACTTAAGCATCCAAATAGCGGATGCAATTCAAGGTTATATAGGATGATGAGGCATTTCTTTCTCTCTCTCTATATAATAGAGCAACTATTTCCTGAACAAATAGATTGTAGAGGAAAAGATTGTTTCACACAACAAGATTCACCTTGGCTGACACACAAATTTGTCCTTAAACAATTAGACAAGATCAACAACATATAGTCCAGAACCTAATGGAATATACTCATGATTCTTTGGAAATCATTTCTTAGTTTTATCCAGGTCAATAATTTGTAGGAAAAAAGTAAAACTAACAGTCTGCTTTGCCTGTAAAATAGTTCAAATTTTCTTACAAGATTCTTACAAGATTTTTGTTATCTTAGTAGTAGCGACAAGCATATTTATTTTAATAATTTGTGACTTTTTATCATGAAAAGAAGGACTGATTTTGAAGATTTTTTTTAAATAGTACCACTACTGTATCTACTAAGGTCTAAAAATGTATGTATCTGTTTTATTTTGCTTATATTCACTAATATAAGTATAATTATAAAAGGCATTTTAGTAATGGATTTACATATTTGAAGATCAAATAAATATATTATTTGACCCTCACCCTAACATACAGTATAAATATAAAACTTATAAAGGTTAAGGCATGACAGGGAATAGATTTTATCATCATCATGGTATGTAATTCAAATGATTTATATGTGATCTCACAGCAATGCAGTCTAAGGTTGGGAGATCAAGTAGGAATTGTAAATAAGGTGCTGTAAGGCTTTTCCCCCCCAGTTTCCAGTTAAGATTGAGTTGGGTGATTTTAATTTGACTGAACTCTCAAAATAGAAAATAGAAATGAAAAATAATGGTATTTGTGTTTATATTCTTTGTGGGGGTTATAAAGAAAGTTTTTGTATTTTTAAGAAACCCGTTTGAATAGTTAAGATTTACTATTTCATAGTTTAAGGCAAAATATGTATACCATGTAATTTTATATCAAGCATTATATAAGAAAGTAGTTCCGGTAGCATGGAATGGAGACAGTAAAGATACATTTTGTAAAGATAAAATTTGGACTCTTTTGCTGAAGAAAATGAAAATTCTTTAATGTTTCCTCCTTTTTGGAAAGTTTACACTTGGCTTATAATCTTTTTTTATATATTTAAAAAGCACCTTCTGATTTACTGGGAGTTATTTATTAGGCTTATCAACAAGCATAGGCCAGTGAGCATTGCTCTTTGCCGTCTGGGAACATGCATTATCTCTCACCAACTGACTAACTAGCATGTAACAAACCTTTCCTTCTCTCCCTAGTCTGCATTTTTTTAATGAAGAAGAGACTGTTCTTTGGAGGACTTTTTGTTCCTTTAAAGGGGAAATTAAGTCTCCAGACAACATTGTCCTAATAGAAAACATACATAACTAGGGGTACTAGGGGGTCAGCTTGGATAATACACCTTAGCTGCGAGAAACCTAGCTAAGTGTACACAGTACACTTAACATGCTCTGTAGTGCTCAACAGATCAAAACAAGGAAGGTGCAGCCTTGCTTTTTAATCTGACAGTCACTCTCCCTGACACAAAACAGTTATTTATTTATTTTTTCAAACACATTCTATGCAACCTCATAAACTCTGTCTTGCTAAAAGAAATGCATTTACCCCTAAACCAACAAAGATACTATGTGGAACACTACTACACGTAGAATCTTTATCTTGTGCTAGGAACACAATGGAAACAACAAAGAAAATAAAGTCTGGGGATTTAAACCTGTGACCTCATGGGCTGTGTGTTTCTTAAGCAAGCCCTTAAGCAGGGGAGCCACCACAGCATATGCAAGATACACAGGTACATGTAGAAACTTTATCTATTGCTAGGAACAGACTTTAGATCCTTTTAGTAAAATAGCAAAATAATGTATATTGCCCCAGGAAGGCTGGTATAAAATATATATAACTGATATATAAATTATTCAATTCATCCTGGCTGGTAAATAAACTGCAGACTAACAATCTGCTTTCAAAGTCTTATCAGGAACTTCACTATTCTGGGGACATGGCAATAAGTGCACATGCTCACAAGGCTCTTTAAAAACTACACGGGCTGTGAGTTGTACTGGCAGTAACATGGAAGCCTTGGTCACAGAATCTATTTTTCACATGTACATAAAATCAACTTACTATAAAAGAATCATACAATGTACAGGTGTTCTGTGGAGAAAAACTTTCATATTTGGATTTTTTTTTAAATTGAAGTTTAGTTCATATCACATAGTCTGTTATGTATACTATCACCCAATCAATGAAAAAAAACAAATTAACGGTACTTTTTGAGTTTTTGATCATATTTTTGAGGATTACTAAATATACAAGGTTACTTTCGGTAACCCTCGAAAGTACGATTGGAATCTCTGAGAAAAATTTGATCGTACTTTTGAAAATCTTCGAAAGTAGCTTTGAAAATCTTTGTTAAGTCTGTACTTTCAAGAATTATTGAAAACATGGAAGTCTAAAAGGTTCTGACGGAACATTCAGATTTCACAACCCAGATCCTATCTCTAATTGTAATATGGTAAATTTGCTATACTTATGTGCAATATGCCATGCTTTCGTGCAAATAAATAATAATCTGCTTGTATGTATGTATAGTTTATTTTTTATAAAGCACCACTTGGGGACGCAGCGTTATACAATAACAAAATACATAAAAGTCATACAAGGGGAACACATACATAAATAGTTTAGTATTTAAATATATAAATGATATACTTACATATATGTAAGTATATAAGTACTAGAGCCTTGTCACAAGAGGAAAGGATAGGGGGGGGGAAATTATGTTTTCTTACTATGTTTATACATAGTAAATAGTAATATTTACTATATGGCTAATTTTAAATACAGGGATAAAAGTTGACCATACATACTGCTTGTAATGACCCAAATGACTGATCCTGGGAATTTAGAAAAATCAGGCATGTTTAAAATGTCCATGAAACACTGCATACTAATGAGCTGTCATTAGATAATTATAAAATGCTAATTACCTGCCTCAAGGAAGAGTTGCTTGCTTCTTGACTGCATTGTTGGGCAAATACTGCATCTGCCAGATGGATCTGAATGATGCGTCGTGAATAGGTATCTAAAGCATTGTGATGGGTCTCCTGAGTGAGGTTAATATGTGGTGTCATGTGATAGTGAGGAAATGAGCAGAATCTTTATGTTTTATGGAGATTAAATCAGACAGATTTCTTTTTTATGTCCTTACACAATATCAGTGCAAAAACAACCCTAGAATATAATAAAATAAAGCCAAATGGATCGTACATATTTCCAAACAGCACAAATTATATAATTTATAAAAGTATATATGTGCTGAAATATTTTGAAGGAATCATTTAAAACAATGGGACTGATGCAATTAAAGGTTTGCCCGTGCTTATAATTTGCAGTAACCAATCAAATGTTATCTAACTGCAGTAACCCAGTACAAAGCCAACACCTTTTTGCTTAATGAAAATTAATAGCACAGGCAAACTATTGTCGTTATAACACCAGCCTAAATATGTATTGTTTTACAAAAATGACAATATTTGCGCAGTGAAGCAATTGCTGAAAGAGAGGCGTTGAACATCTCCATTGAGGATAACTGTATACATGAAGAAAAAGAGCAAGGCTAGTATCACGCACACACCTGTCAACGTACCCCTCGACATTTATAGGAAAACTAAACCAAAATATTTGTACTCCATAATCTGAAAGCATAAACTGAAAATGACTACTCCATTTAAATGGCATTAAAGTAATTGTAAGATAACTGACTGAATAAGATAACTGTGTGTATGAGCACTCTTTGGCTACACATGCTAAATTCAGTCACATGCTCCACTTGAAAATGTATGAAATGTAACAGGTTTAGCTAGAGACTACTAGTAGGTGTAACCTGCTTCAACAAATTTCTGCAGTAGCTTAGAACTGGGCATGTAAAAAACACAATGGTTGTTAACCATACTGTGGGATAATGGAATGCTGGAAAATAAAACACAACCCCCATGTTTGAAAGGTCAATTTCCCAGAATCCACATCAAAATGAAAGGCAAGACACAGATTACTACTTTTATATCAAGATGTTCTGCCTTCTGATTAAGTATTTATCTGAGACTTTAGTTGTCCTTTAAGTGAATCTCTGTTGGAATGTTGGTGGAGAAACCTAAATGTAGCAACCAGTACCTGGCGGAAACTGCTAGAGAGAGATATAGTTTTGTATAATGAGGGGCATGGATTCAAGATAGAAAAATTCTCCCTCTTTACAAAGCACTGGTGCAGTTTTGAAATCTTATATAAAAGAATTACATCTTTGAAATGAAAAGGGTTCAGAGAAGGGCAACTAAATCATCAATGAATCTGCAGGGGCCTGTTGCCTTCCTGGAAGTATGGTGGCCGGGCCCCATTTAAAAACAGTTAATCATGGGCCCTCTTATTCTCCTCCCCTCCCTGCGTGCCGTTGCAGGCCGCTGAACTAAATTAATAAGGGGACTGGAAGAGCTTAAATATGAAGACAAATCGAATCGGTTACAATTATGCATACTAGAGAAAAGGCACTTGCGTGGGGAAATTATTTCTGTGTATAAAAACATCATTACAATAAACTACCTGGTGTAGTGTATCAACAGAACATGTCAGAGGACACGCTGACATCCCTTTTGACTAAAAGAAATGTCTCCTTTAAGGAAATGTAAATACTGTAATGCAATACAATATCTAGAAAACTGCAAATTTTGTCAAGTTTATTAAGAGATAATACTTTATTGCCAATTAAAATAAAGTATTAATATAAAATATAACATATACAGTATTAAGGACAATATCCACTAAAAAGTTGTGCAATTTAATTGTTTGGGCACACTTTTGCACCTCTTATTGCATCAGCCCCTTGTACTTTGTGCTTTGAATATATGAACTGTATCATTTCTATACCAGTGTCTTAAAAAATCTCTTTAGTGATCTTTTCAGTTTTTTACATTGTTAATAATCATACATATTTTGCACTGATGACCTAAAGGCTGGTCTTGGAATTTCACTAAGAGAACTTGTTTCACAGAAAGCCGCTATTGCTATATTGAATAAGCATAGAATGCCCTGCTCATATCGTTAGCAGCTCTCTGTAAAAAAGGCTCTTAATGTTCGTGATGGTTTAAACCCCTTTGCGAGACTTCCTGCATTGCATCAGGTAAGACAACAAGTTTACGCCTACATTCAAGTACTCAAGTTTCTCTCACTACAAGGTAGTGCAAAAATAAACTTAGCCTATATAAGCTGAGCAGGGCTATTTTCAAAAAGTTTTGGTAAACAGGTGATATAGCGCCCTGTTAGTAAATAGTTTCAACCAATATAATAGTATCTTTCAACTGAAAGTTCTGCCCTAACTACAGTGCATCCCTAGTCTTCAAGGCTTCTCTAAAAATCAATTTTCTACACATAAAATATTTTCTTAACATTCTATAAATAGAGCATGTCAGAGGACACGTGGACATCCATTAAGACTTGAAGAAAAAAGTTTAGGCTTCAAGATAGCAAAAAGGGTTTTTCACTGTAAGAACGGTAAAGCTACGGAACTGTTTTCCAGTGGACGTTGTTATGGCAGGGTTATTGGTCAGTTTAAAAAAAAAGCTGGAAGAGTTTCTGCAAATAAGGAATGTTGCAAGTTACTGGTATTGATATATAAAGTAGAGTTGATCCAGTGATATTAATCAACTTGGATTCAGGAAGTAGTTTTTTCCCCTTAATAAATTTGGTGGGGTTTTTTTTCTCAGTAAGGCAGGGAATGAGGGTATTGCTAGATGGGTTGGACTGGATTGACGTATGTCTTTATTCTACCTCCAATACTATATTACACCTCTATATACTTTTACATACTTCTACATGTAGTATACTCTTAATTGTGGGGACAAAATGTATTTCTTTCAATTTCACACCTTTGCTGCATAAAACAGTACCAAATACCTGACATATTTGGAAAGTTGGACTGGAAAAGACAATATATAGCTTTTCTTAGGGCTGATTTAGGCCCCTAAATTGTTTGAAGCTAATGCGCCTAAATATAATGATCACAAAATACCCTTTGGCAACAAAAAAACATTTTAAGATCTGCAGCTAAGAATTTACCAATCGGGCTGGGGAGCTGATACATTAGAGGAATATTTCGTGTAATCAGATTATATTTACGGTAACTACATATACATCCCTGGATGAATGAGAACCTTCCCACCTGGAACCACAGTTCTCCTTTAAAGAACCCTTACCTCACTTGAAGATAAAGCTCCTTTTCCTAAAATCTTAATGTATGCCCATGTGTTTATTGGTGAACAGTTCCTCTGTTACATAATTTTTCATTTGCAGGCAGTGCCCATATAGTATCTTCCAGCTTATCTTGAATTTGAGAAATCCTAATTTAGAGAATGTAAAATATGGCACAGCAACTTTACAGTAAACTGAACTAAACTCATTGAGGGATTTTGAATGCATTTAATCCAATCTAGGAGTTTTATAAATATGAGAATTATTTAATTGTGCATAGACCATATTTTCTTTGACTGTCTTATCTAAGTCAATGTGCATTTTCCCCCAACTAATCATCCATCTAAAAAACATAAATTCAGAAAATGGTTTCTCTGTTGGATATATAGAAAACTGATTTAGAACATTTGCTTTCTCAGAATCCTTTGTAACTATTATAATACCATTACTATTATTTCTATAATTAAAGAATTGTTAAGAATGGTCTTTTTCCTGCCTCATTTTATCTGCCTTCTTTCTTTTCTCAGTCTAAGCTAAAAGGACAAAATACTCACCCCCACTTGCTCCTCTTCTTCCTTCCCTTAGTAGTAGACAGGGTGAGGACTAGGAATGGACTAGAACTCGAACTCGAGTTCGAGCCGAACTTTATGAGTTCGGATGAACTCGAACTATTCAAACTAGTCCGGGTTCAAACTAGTTTGATTTTCCGGACTCGCGGGAATATTTTAGAAAATCCTCGAACATTTGAGAATTCTTAAAAGTACGAAAATTTTCAAACGTTCGGCAGGCCTCGAACTGCCACTTCCGAAAATCCCCGAACAGCCGGAGATTCCTGAAAACGGCCACTCACGGATTGCCAAACGTCCGGTAATGCCACGGCCGGACTTTCGGAGGTCCTGCAGCTCAAAACCGAGACCCCCTCCCGGGTCCTTACAAGGACCATTGCGGCCCAGACAAGGCCCCTTTGGGGCTTAAGGGGTCTCGCAGCTCGAACTGGGACCCCCCTCCCCAGAACTTATAAGTGCCTTTGCAGCCCTTGGATGGGCCCTTGCGGCGTCTTGGGTGGCGTCTTCTATCTTCCATCCAGTGACACCAGCTCTTCTGAGGCCACCGACCCCAAGAAGTGCCCCTGTGGCCGCCAGGGTTACCTCCAGTAACAAGGCCAATGTTACCGGCATCTTGAGCCCACGCAACGTTTTTGGGCTAGCGAAACTGATTAGGGATTTCTGCAAACCTATATAAAGAGGTGCAATCCTCCGCGGAGCTCAGAAGTCATCACAGTAGATGGCAGAAGAAAGAAGCGGCTAGCCGGTGGTGCCAGCGGGCTCACTGTTGGTCACAGGGAGCCTGCCTGGCATCGGCGACCTCAGTGATGTTAGTGTGCTAGCCCGAAGACGTCACGTCAGATCAAGAAGCCGGTAACATCAGCCTTGTTGAGTCACCGGGGGTACCCGTGGCCCCTTGAGGCTCAAGGGGCCACAGGGAGGGGGGTCCCGTTTCGTGTTGCGGGACCCCTTAAGCCCCAAAGGACCCTTTTTAGGGCCACAAAGGTCCTTGTAAGGAGCCGGTTTCAAGCTGTGGGACCCCCGAACGTCCGTCCGGGTTGTCGGCCGTTCGGCAATCCGCGAACAGCTGATTTCGGGAATCTTCAGCCGTTAGGGGATTTTCGGAAGCGGATGTTCGAGTTTTGCCGAACATTTGAAAATCCTTGAACGTGCGATCGAATGTTTGAGGATTACCGAAAGCGGCACTCGGAAACCGGAAGTAGCGGGAATGTGCGCTACGTCCGGTTTTTATGCTTCTCCCCGCTCACGGATGTGTTCCCCAAACCATCTCCCAGGTCCCAAGGACCTGTAAGGTAAGTTTACACTGCAATATTTTGGAAAGTTCCAACTATCGAGGAATAGTTTTATCTGCAATTCCTTTTGTCAGCATTGTAACATTATTCTTCCTTATTATTCCTGTCTTAACATTTTTTTTGCTTAGTCCTTTTGCTTCATATAAGAATATCACCAGTATCATTTCATGGCAATCACCACCATAGATCTCCTTTGTAAAGTAGTCCTAAACAAATTCATAATAATAAAATAATAGGTAACAAATTAAAGGGCATGTTTACCCCCTGCAAAAACTTTTACTGATAGGGCATATTAAAAGTATCACTATTTTCTCTATTTCGATATCACAGGACATCACAATGGCAAATATAGTTAATTTCAGTGTATTTATAAAGCCAAACATTTTTGCTGCATAAAGTATCACCACGGTGATGTGTGGCAGCATTATGTTCTCTTTTCGCCGAGATACTCACACGCCCATATTCATTGCGGTATCGCACTGAAAAGAGAAAATGCAGATCTTGGTAAAAACAAAATTACGATTTTATTAGTGCAAATGCTGGAAAATAGTCTAACAGCCCTCCTGGACCCTTATTAGTATTGAGAAACTCCACAATGGACTGACTCCTTCCAATGACCCACTGACAAGCTAAACATATATATGAGACATTTGGCAGTTTTAAATGGCCAAACTTAACGCAAGGAAACACTTATCGTTGTTTAATAAATACGATTAAGCGGTTACTGTGGTGGTAAGCAAAATTACAATCATGGCTGTAATTACTTTTTTTGCCTCTAGTTGTCACCCTTATTGTGGGGGTTAAGCATGCCCTTTAACAATAAGTAATCCATCCATTTTTAGACCATGTTTCTACAAATACTGAGATAAAGTCAAGGTAACACATTTTACATTAGTGCAGAGCTTGGCTTAAAGGTAACTTTTTTTTTGCAGCTACTGTGTCATTGCTTTTCACTAAATATGTCTGCCTATTTCTTTAAATACGATATAGGCAAAATAAATCAGTCATTAGATGTCAAATTTAGTGTTTCTGTTACTTTTGTCTTTATTAATATTTACACTATAAGGGACTTTGAAGCTTTTCTGTAACTGTGTGATAAACTACAACATTATTTTGCTAATGTCCACAAGTACTAGTAAGGGCTGGGCCACACTAGCGCGTTTTCCCACGTTTGCACACACGTTTACGATTGCAATTGCGCCCATGATTTCTGCTAACATGAAAATCGTGGGAACGCGATTTCGGCTGCGCATGCGATTGCACGTCCGTTCGTGTTCAACTATTTTTTGCCGCAATCGCATATGTTTACTCTTTGTAAACAGCGAAAACATATGCGCAAACGCGGAATAACGCATGCGAACTCAAGAAATCGATTTCGTGCGTTGTAGTGTGGCCTTAGCCTAAAAGATGATTTAACTAGTGTTTAAATGCAGGATTTTACCACTTTGTTAACGCTCTGAATTGCATTGGATAGAATTTTGTTTTTTTTCTTATACCTTGTTGCATTCTTTGTTTCTTATTTGTCATTCTATTCTATTTTTCTGCTCAGCTCTTCCAAACAACATTTTTTGTCTGTTTCTTATTTCCCTCCCCCATTCACCCTTCCTCTTTCCTTCCCCTAGCTTTACTCCCACCATTCTCACTCATTCTTTCATGCTCTTTCTTCCTTAGCCACCCACTCTTCCCCCCCCAAGAATCTTTTTATAAATCATCTTTTACCTTAGCTTTGGCTGCCCCACCCCCTTAATTCTTTTTGTTGGTATAAATTGCTAATCACTTTAACTGCCTAGTCTACATCATTTTATGCTTTGCAAGTCTTCATAGTGTGATTTTAACAGTCACATGACTAAGTATCCTGCTATTTCATTAAGTAATAAATCTGAAAGCATCTGCATTACATTCTTTGTATTGTAGTCTTCATTTTTCTTGCACTTACTATTTACAATGTATTTTATTAAAATAAATAATGTTAACTGTAGTACATTATTTTACTACTTTTGTACGTCTTGCCACTTTTTACAGCCCAGTCTCAGACTCAAATGTAAATTTTCTTGGTTACCTAAGCCCCAAAAGGCCCTTCTCAGGGACACAAAGGTCCTTGTAAGGACCCAGGAGGGGGGGTCCCAGTTTCAAGCTGCGGGACCCCCGAACATCCGTCTGGGTTGTCGGCCGCTTGGCAATCAGCGAACAGCTGATTTCGGGAATCTCCGTTCGAGTTTTGCCGAAGATTCAAAAATCCTTGAACGTTCGTTTGAGGATTACCGAAAGCGGCACTCGGAAACCGGAAGTGTGTGCGCTACGTCCAGTTTTTATGCTGTTCCCCGCTCACGGACGTGTTCCCCAAACCATCTCCCAGGTCCCAGGGGCCTGTAAGGTAAGTTTACACTGCAATATTTTGGAAAGTTCAAAATATTTATCCCACATTGACTGTAATGGGTCCATTTTCGGACTTTCAGACTTTTTTAGAAGTTTTAGTTTCCGATTGCTATTGCGCCCGTGATTTCAAGTTCGCGTTCAACCATTTTTTGCCGCAATAGCATGCGTTTACTCTTTGTAAACAGCGAAAACGCATGCGCAAAAGCGAAACAACGCGTGCGAACTCAAGATATTGCTCACTAAATTAGCATTGTATCTCTATGTATGTATCACATCTTTTCATTAAATTCCTATACAAATAATTCCCTCTTTTGGCTCATTACAAACCTGCATATCGCAATGCATCTTCTGCAATATTTAATCCAAAGTATCTATAACGTTTTAAAAAATATTTCAAAAGCCTTTTATTCATCTAATCCCCTGTTGCTCGTTTTGTTTAGAGCCTTTATATGTATTTTGATTCAGCTTGCTGTGTTTAGTCCGTAGATTTACCATGTCTGCACATTGTTTTTAAAGAACTGTTCCACTCTGTATTGGTAATACTTATTTTAAGAATAATAAAACTTAAAATTGCCTTCAAGTATATGTACACCATAAAAACAACTTTAGCTTACTGGATAGCTGTGGCTTTAAATATAAAGGTGTAAAAAATTTTTCCTTGCTTGAAGAGCGAGCGAGACGTCATTGCGCACACGTGCTTGATGTCAATGCGCACGCGACATGACATCAATGTGCGCGCAACATGACGTCAAAGCGCGCCGCAATGAGACAATCACGCTGCATTGGGCTTGGTTGCGGCGTGATGGCGTCATATGCATGCACGTTTGCGGAAACATCACTGCTCTTCAAACGGCTGCAACATTTTTTGGCAAAGGGAATGTTGGAGATTTGCACAATCTTGTTGGAGCGGAGCTAAAAATGCCATTTCAGAGGAGGAGGAGAATAAAATTTTCTTTCTTGAATCTATTCTCCACTTTATACAAGATAATGTATTGCAAGCTCTAGCTGTGGCTGCCTGGCATTGTTTGCTACAGCTAAGTCTGTTATCTACTAGAGCCCCCAAATCTTTTACCACTAGAGATTTATTTAGCACAGAGTTTTTTTTATTTTATTAGGTGGCACAAAGATTGTTAAACCCCAAATGCATCACATAACATTTATCAATATTGAATCTCATCTGCCATTTTGCTGTCAACTTTGATAATCTATCTAGGTTTGCTTACAGCAATTGCACATCCATTGAAGTTTCCAAAGCTCTGCATAGTTTAGTGTCATCAGTAAGAGTGGGCCGAAGTAACTGAAGTTCGGTTTGTTTCCAAACTTCAGTAAAAGTTGCAAAGTTCGAAAAGGAACCTTTTAAAGTCAAGGGGGAGAAATAGTTCGAAACGTTTGGATGAACTTTCCAAAATATAGTGATGGTACCTTACTGTCAATGCCTCTGGGGCATTGGAATGGGAATTCTCAGAATCGGCCATTCAAGGATTGCCGAATGGCCCACAATCCCATGGACAATTGTGGCCCTAACAAGGGCCCTTTGGGGCTTAAGGGGCCCTGCAGCTCGAACCAGGACCCCCATTGGCTCTTAGAAGAGCCCTTGGGGGCATGTCTTCCAGGGGCGTGTCACCGGGCGATGTCACTGCAGCCACCAGTGCCACCGTCAACGCTGGTGACATTAACGTGCCCTTGGAAGGGCCCTTGTGGCACTGACAAGTGCCTTTTGGGTCTTAAGGGGTCCCGCAGCATGAACCGGGACACCCCTCTCCAGCACTTACAAGTGCCCTTGGAAGAGGGCATTACGCTAGAGGCATTACGCGTGAACACCGTACGCGCTTGCCAATGGCGGCTTCTGAATGCGGCTGACATCCCTGGCTCTGTCAACATCAATGTTGTGGTGTTGCCAGCATCTTCTTTCTTCTGCCATCACTAAGATGACTTCTGAGATCCACGGGGTTTGCACCTATTTATATAGGTTTGCTGAAGGATGAAATCCAATTGTGATTGGTTACGATTTCAATACTTGCAATCATATGATCACACATGAACCAATGATATTTCAGTATTTTATTCAAATATGATTGGTTAATGTGTGAAGAATTGAAATCTTAACCAATCACAATTGGATTTGGTCCTTCAACAAACCTATATAAAGAGGTGCAAACCACCGGGGGAGCTCAGAAGTCATCACAGTGATGGCAGATGAAAGAAAATACTGGCAACACCAGCAACATTGATGTCGCCAGCGTTAGCAGTGTCACTGGCGGCCGCAGTGACACTGCCCGGTGTTGGTGACATCAGCGGAGTAGATGTCACATACTGAGAAGAAAGAAGACAGCGGCGCCGGTGGTGTCACTGGCGGCCGCAGTGACATCACCCAGTGTCCGCAACATCAATGGCCGGCTACAAAGAAAGAAGAAACACCCCCAGGGGCTATTCTAAGAGCTAATGGGGGATCCTGGTTTTGAGCTGCAGGACCCTCAACAACAGCATTTGTAAGTGCCACAAGGGCACTTATAAGTGTTGAGGAGGGGGGTCACGATTTGAACTGCGTGACCCCTTAAGCCCCAAAAGGCCCTTGTCAGGGCCAGAATGGTCCTTGTTAGGACCCGGGAGGAGGTTCCAGATTGAGCCGAGGGACCCCTGAACATCCGGCCACTTGATTGTTGGCTGTTCAGCAATCCTCGAACAGCTGATTTTGAGAATCCCCGGCCTTTGGAGGTTTTTGAAATTGGCCATTCGAGGCTTACCGAAATTTCAGAGATCCTCAGATTCTTGTACATTCTATGATTTTCGGAAGTCTGCAAGTTCAAAAAACCGAAATAGTTCTAGTACGAACTAGTTCCAAACTCAGTTTCGAAGTTCGGTTTTGGTCCATCACTAGTCATCAGCAAACACAGAGACCTTGCTCTCAATGTCCAATGCTAAGTCATTTATGAACAGATTAAAGACCCCAGTACGGAACTTAGAACTCAAGCCCACATGGATGTAGCTCCATCGACCACCACTTTGTGCTTGAGATCCAAAAATCAATTCTCTATCCATGTACAAATGTTTTTTTTCTAGGCCAATTAGTCGCCTATGTGGCACAGTATCAAAAGCTTTAGCAAAATCCAAGTTTACTTCATCCGCTGCTATGCCTGAAACTATGGGCCCTATTTATAAAAGATCGTTATCGTTATCGAAAAAATAACAGTCGCTATCGTAAAATAACGACCGTTATTTTCCGATAACGACTGGTATTTTACGATAATGACTGGTATTTTCCGATATCGGAAAATAAAGGTCGTTATCGGAAAATAACGGTCATTATTTTACGATAGCGGTAGTTATTTTTTCGATAACGATAACAAACTTTTATAAATAGGGCCCTTTCTTCTTGATACTTCTTCAAAAATTGTCTGACACAATCTATTTATCATAAATCCATGCAGACTACTACTAATAAGTTAATTTTTGGAGACAAAGTCAAGGATATAATCCCTTAACAAAGTTTCCTGCACCTTCCCTACCACTGATGGTTAGGCTTACAGGTCTATAGTTACCAGGCTGGGAAAACTGCCTTTTTTGAATATTGGTATTAAATTGGCTTTTTTTCCAATTCAGCAGCACATCAGCAGACCAAACTGAATTGGAAACATAAGAAACAGTGGTTAGATAAAACTGAACTAAGCTCTCTTATGATCCAAGGATGTATTCCATCCAGTCCTGGGGCTTTATGGAATATCCTTTTTCAGCCAGAGTGTATATTCCTCCTTTATACCCTTCAAATTATTATAGTCCCTGCTATAATGACTAGGATTCTCTATAGTGGATACAGAGGGGGAAAAACAGTTTAGCACATTAGCCTTTTTAGCATCCTCTGCAACCATCTCAGCCTCATTATTTAATGGTCCCACATTCTTAGTTTCTGCTTTATCGTTATATTCTTGTTTAACATACATACATACATACTCCCCTCCTTTCTTATTAACTCTGTCATGTCTAAATAAGGAGTATCCTTCAATTTTTACTGCCCAGTCATGTGAATCATTTAACCCCCAGTTTTCCAGCCAGACTACTTGCATTTGTAAACATGCATTTTAGACTATCATTCAATTTACTTCCATACTTGGACATACATGCCTACTTATCCTCTATGCTCCCCCCTCCCCTATCTCCACCTCCATTATCTTATAAGCTCCCTAATCCCTCGCCATTCTACCTACCAGTGTAGTTCAACGTACCATTCCCTCATACCTAGTTAAAAATCTCCTCCAACCCCCTAGCCATCTTCTCCTCCAAAACAGCTGCACTATCATCAAGGCATAAATAGCCTGTAGCCAACAGAAAAGTCAGCCCAGTTCTTTAAAAACCCAAATCCCATCTCCTTACACCAACTCCTAGCCACCATCTCCACCAAAACAGCTGCAACATCATCATTGAGGTGCAGTCCATCTCTACTAAAGAGCCTGTAGCCAACAGAAAAGTCAGCCCAGTTCTCTAAAAACCCAAATCCCATCTCCTTACACCAACTCCTTAGCCACTCATTAATACTCCTAAGCTCCCGTTGTCTCCCTTAGCATATGGCTATGGTAGTATTTCTGTATTAGTATTTTCCTCCTTTTCTAACTTTGTCATTGTATTAATACAATAAATTTTTAAATATTTTTTAGTTTTAGAAACATATCCAGACAACTTCTAAAGCTATTCAATGAACTTGCCATTACCCCATCTGCTGGAATGACAGTTCCCCAGTTTCAGTGTTTTCATTGTAAACTGAAGATAAAATGATCTATTGGTAAACAAGGTACCAGAGAGTTAATTATATGGCCTATTAATATATTTGTATAAGTGATCATATTCCTACACAATTGCTGCATCTCCAATGTAAACTGCCCTAATTTTTTTACTTTTATTTATGGTGAAGGTGGCACAAGGATTGCTTAACCCCCAATGCAGCACCTCACATTAATCAACATTAAAACTTATCTGCCACTGTGTTGCCCATTTTGATAATCTATCTAGGTCTGCTTGCAGCAATTGCAAATCATTTGAAGTTTCTAAACCTCTGCATAGTTTTGTGTCATCAGCAAGACAAGGGCTTTGCATTCAAAACCCACTTTATGGACCAGATTTTAAACAGAACCCAGGGACGCTAGAATCATAGCCCAAACAAAGTGTATGTGTGGATTGCAAATTAACAAAATATTGCAATTTAATCTGCCATGAATTTGTAATGAAAGTTGCATGCATATAACTAGCTTTATTTTTTCAATTAATGGAATTAAACCAAATTTTGGCAATTACATTTGTAGTTAAACTGGTTCAACATGTTGAATATCATGTCCACCTTTTAAACAAAAAACTGGTGATGCCCACAACCCCAACTGCTATTTTCCTCAGTGTATTACATGCATTTGTAATAAAATATTTAATGATCAATTCTATTCCTTTCTGACAAAAGTATCTGCCTTCTCCCTCTGTTCAAAAAGTTTTTTATGTGCTTAAAGGGAAAGTTCAGTGGAAAATGTCGTTATTTTTAAAATTCTTAGTTTGCATTATGCATACCTAGTTATTTTACATATTCTCTCCCAATTTGAATAATCAGTTGAATTTATACCCCTTGCTATTCCCTGCTTTTGACATTAGTGAGCTGACATTTTAGGTTCTGTAATGGTCCTTCTTCTTCCCAGAATGCACCCTACCTTGGAATGTTACTAACGGTAATTTCTACTGATTGGCTGTTGGATGGGTCAAACATGCTCAGATCTCTACTGAGCAACTGAATCAACCCAGGCACTGGGTCAAGGGCAAGACCATAATGGTCTCTATTAGGGGTCCAGCAACAGGAAGTCAGCATTTCGGAAGCATTTATTTATACACAGACAAAATGCTGAATAGGCAGGTTAAGGTCATTAGGATGGGAAAATACTGCTCTTTTTGTTTAAAATATATGTATTGCTATAAGCATGTGCAGAGGAGGCAGCAGGTGAAACAGCAATCAATCATTGGTTGTGATGGCAGCATAGAGGGAGGGGGCCATCTTACTCTGCCA
This sequence comes from Hymenochirus boettgeri, assembly GCA_019447015.1. Lineage (NCBI taxonomy): Eukaryota > Metazoa > Chordata > Amphibia > Anura > Pipidae > Hymenochirus > Hymenochirus boettgeri. The sequence continues at coordinate 64,805,983 of CM033472.1, forward strand.
GAATAGGGCAATAATAATCCTTAATTATCTGGTTAGTAATGCGGGTAATAAAGTGCAAAACATCACTTGGGGAAGGGGACAGGTAACTGACAACTGGCCATTTTTTTAAGCATAAACATGCCCTTCAATATGAGTATTGTCAGAAATAGTGATGAGTCCTGATTTTGAAACTAATTTGGTTTTGATTAGGAACTGCCGGTTTTGAAAATCCATGGATCTAATGGATTTTTAAAAATTTTCAGAACGGATCATTGAAAAATAAAAAAAATCTAATTTTACAAAATCAAAAAATTTTTTTTTTTTTTTGGAAATTCAAATATTCGATTGGGGAAACCTGCGTCGAAAAATTTAAAAAATCCTAAATTGCACTAAAATTTTTTAAAAATGTAAATTCAATTGGGATTGAATCAGATATTAAGGGGGTTATTCAATAAAAGTTCTTATCGTTTAAAATGGTGCTAAATTTGCCCCAACCAATCAGATCTTATTTAACATTTGAAAGCTAACATCTGATTGGTTGGGGCAAATTTAGCACCATTTTAAATGATAAGAACTTTTATTGAATAACGCTGTAAGTTTTTTAGAACTTCAATAGGTTTGTATCGAACTTCAATATGTTTTCCTGTTAAGAGACTACTTAATTTCGATAGCCATGTTATTTGTTCATGTTTAGAATTTCTCTACTCATAAAGGATGATTAAAGCTAAAATTAACTAACCTCACCTCCAATTTCAGCTGGCCATTTAACTGATTGCAGTGCGGGCACATGTTTCTTACTGCCATCAGTTCATTACACTAGTTTTTTCCCTGCAGGCAGGTAATTAGTATTGTTATTTTTCCACCTATCTTCTCAAAATCAACTGTGCATGTCAGCAGAATTCTGCCCATATGCACAGTTCTTTGTCCAATATATTTTTTGCCGGAAAACGATCCTTTTTGAAGGGAATGCAGGCATATTACCGGTATTTGATCAACCTACATATGGTCTTTATAATCTGTCTATGTGGGTCTGTGTTTTAATTAAGAATCCTAAACTTAATTTAGACTGTAGCATATTTTCTTTTCATTTAATAAATAAACTCCACTTTAGGCTTTCCGATATTTTGAACAGTAGATCCTAGTGAAGAAGCATATTGAACCTATCACAGAATTGCTTCCAGCCACCAATGAGAGGGTGTGTGGAATTAAGGGGAAATGACGTTTCTTGAAATAGGTGCTAATCATCAGCATTTTTTTTCATTTGTAGGGAATAAACTATGAATCAGAAATTCGCCCAGCAGTATTGAACTTCCTGTTACATCTACAAGGTAAGTACAAATAAAACATGTTTTAATCAACACAACTTAACATACAGTAGCATCTGGAGCAAAATTGGATGTAGATTGATGTAGTTATATCAGATTATTATATCACTATTCCCAGCTACCATGTTGCCAAGTGTTTTAATTAATTTAAAAATGTAAATGTTAAATAATAGTGTAATAATCTAGTTATTATCTAATGATATTACAAGTCAAAATATCTCTCAGTTCTTTTATTACACTATATTTTGCAGAAACATTTCTCATCCTTGTTGCAGTATTGCTGACCTAAAGCATTCTTTCCTGAAACGTAACGTCTACTCACCTTACAGTCTCAATGTAGAATTAAGTAATCTAAGGGCTTGTTTAGGCAATCTTGTAAAATGGTATTTAGTCATCTAATTCCTTTTAAATTGAACAGCTGATATAAGATATAGTACCAATGGCCATGGTACCATAGCAGTACCCAGCATTTATCAACTCTACACCTCAACTGTGGTACAGGAGGTTTACTCTTATCTACCTTAGATTGTGCACTCAGGTTTTAAGGTATGTGGCCAGTTTTCTGCATATCTTTTGGCCCAACCATTTTGATCCACTATACTTCAAATGTATTTTATTTACTTATTTGTACATGATTGCCATAGGTTGACTAATCTAAAGAAATTGAAAGTGTTAATAACACATCAAATATATATAAGGGGAGATGCAATAATGGCCGTTATTGGCCAAAAAAGTGTAAAACCCAGGCTCTGTGATATAATATCATGTAATCGTCGGTTTTATGCTTGTGGAGCCTGCACAGTTTCCATTAATGGCGCTGGGCACCAAGTTTCGCACTACATAATGTGTCCAGAAGGGAGGCAGTAAAGTGACACTCCTTTCCAGTCCACAACTGGTAAAGTAAGTCACATTATGCGATTACTCCATAGTAGAAAGGTAAGTCGAGTGCTGAGGAAAATATTTCATGTCCTTAATAGTGTTATCAAACACTTTATGTCTTCAAGTTTATTCCATCAATTGCTTGAAGCAAAGAACAAAAACATCCACTGACAGAGTATATATCTGATCGTAAACACACACAACCGCATTACCTCATTAGAGAGACCAATTTTAATTGCATCACTCTGCTGTTATTTCAAACCCAGGGCCCCTTCTCTAATCTGATAAATTTGTCTCAGGGTTGCCTCTGTGGTAACGGGGAAAGGAAGCAGAAAAAGAAAAAAAAAAACTGCCCCTTTAAAAAAACAAAACATTTGCACTTTGGTGCACCATCTAGTCAATCCCCTATCGGTTTTGCCCAAAACCAATGTGGGTATCACTGGTTATTTTTCCCTGTAGTGCTTGGAGCCTGATCCCCTGCAGTCTGCAGAGCCGCATTGGTAAGGGACACCCCCGCCCCCCCAGTCTTCCCCCAAACAGCTCTGGTGGTCTAGTGAATGAAGTGAACTTGCGATCAGCACTGATCGCAAGTACACTTCCTCATTTAGTAAACCGGTGTTAAACTGAACTCCGGCTTACTATAGTATTTGTGAATGGATAAAGTGAGAATGATGAAACTGTGGAACTCATCAGATGTGGTAAGGCAAGTTCATTGAGAATTACTGGTATTAATACATATGCTGCAGTTCTGGTTGATCCAGGGATACTTTCCAATTGCCATTTGGAGTCAGGAAGGAATTCCAGAAAGGAATTCAAACAGATTCATTCACAAATCAAATTTTTTTCCAAGTATTTGCTATTTAAAGACTTAGAAAACATTTTAAAGGCACAGATCAATATTAGGTGATCAGTTCTGATTATTAGGTGAATCCTGGAAAACCAAAAAATTATTTTTCTGATCCGATTTCGACTTTGAAAATAGGCATTGATGCCCATAATCCAACTTGGTTATCATTCCCAAAGATGATCGTCAGAAAAAAAGTGAAACACATTTACAAAAAAATCTTAGTGATACAACACAATTTTTCTTTTTTTTTTTTTACTATAAAATTATTTTTAAAAATGCCCTTTTGCAAGTGGCACAAAAACTGCCCATGCAATGTGAGGCACTTATAGTTATCTGTGTAGGGCCAGTTCTATTACAATTGTCTTCTTTTTTACTTTTCCTATTACCCACCAGTATCTCTTTCCCATTCAACTGTTCCTTTGACTGTTATCCACCAGCTTCCCAGTTATCCACTTTCTATCAGCATATCTATCAATGGTATTATCTATCTAAACCATCTATCAATCTATTTATATCTATTTTCCTAAAGTTTAAATTAGAGATGGCTGAAACTGCCGGGTTCGTTCCCTTTTCGGGTTTTCGGATCTCATGTCGCATTTTTGAGTGTTATCAAATGTTCAAGGCTATTTTCAAGAATTTTCGAAAATAGCTTGTTCGATAAAAATAGAAAACTCTCTCCGAAATCCCGAACGATCCGTCCGGTTTCAGACAGAACATTTAAATTTCAAAAACTGAGGGGTTCCCTGTCGGACCTGGATCCCATCTCTACTCACAACCAGTAGCTACACCCCTTTTCACAGAGGTCCATTTCTGCAGTTTGCAGATTCTTTTTGTTAGGATGTGTACACAAGCCAAAATTTTCAGACCGACTTTTGAATGGTAAATACAATCAGTAGTCTGTTTGATAGGAATTAAAGTAGTACTGTTGATATTATTGCATCTAAATTGTACTTACTGTATAATGTAGAGCTGTGCTTATAGACTCTGCTCAGCATAGAATACTGATATAACGTGGCTGCTGCCTAATTCTTAGATAAGTTGTTCTTATCTGATCATTAGTTGATTGAGCAGTAAATTCCTGTCATTTAAAATCATACCCTCTATTATTTTGAGTGTGATTGCAGGCTCATTTAGCTCTTAATAATTAAATAATAGCTGTATCTATATATAATCAAGGGTGATGGAGTCACTGGTATATGCAGCATAGTATGCAAAACCATCAGCTGCCCTAAATCAACTATGTTGAGTTTTCATTAAAAGAACTTGATTCTAATTCTAATCAAGATTCTAATCAATCCTTTATAAAGCGTGGTATAGCAATTTCTCGATACCATGCATTATCATTTATGTAAATCAGCGGCCATAAATGTATGGCCGCAGTCATACATTTACAAAGAACATTCGGTCCTGAAATACCATGCAGTAGTAAACTGCCGCAATAGTATCCAATGAGGATCATAAATCTACGATCACGTTATCGTAGATTTTTACGAATGTTATCATTAATTTACAATAATGATCGTAAATTAAAGGGCATGTCCACCCCAACTATAATTTAACCCCATACTGGCCCCTCTCTGCAGTATAAAATAAACCTTACCTTACATCTCTGCTCCTTATGGTTCTCAAGATAAGCCTTTTCAAAGTTCAGGAAACTGAAGACTCCAAGTCTGTGAGGCTTGTTGTCCTCAATACCCCTCCCACCATCCGGATCCATCCTCAGCCATCGTTGCAACTAACATCTTTTGGGGGAAGGTAAGTTATCCCTGCCTGCACCTAACCGCCGCAATATTTTTTAAACCCCCCCCCAATCCATACTTACAAAGCCTTCTCTCCCGTGGCGTTTCTAGTGAAGTCAGCCACGTCTGTGATTGGCTGCCTCTCAGCCAATCCCAGATGCGGCTGAGGTCTGGCCCCTGCTTGCAAGAAGGAGGCCAGAATGGAGCGTCGCGGGAGAGAAGGCAGTGTAAGTAGAATTAAGGGGACTTTTTAAAAAAATATTGCGGTGGTTGGGGGTGGGTATGGGTTACCTACCTTACCCCCAAAGTTGGTTTTAAGGATGCCCTTTAAGGATCGCTTAAGCGATCAGTGATTATTGATCGGTTTAGTGATCTTTAAACCAATTGTTAAAGGCGCGGTATCGCTAAAAAGCAATACCGCACTTTTCTGAATATGGACCTGAGGGGCATTTTTATAAAGGAGTGCCATTAGCTCATTTTCTCCCACAAGAAATAAAAAAATATTTCCCGTTTTTTCACATTTATAAAATGGTGGCGATATTAATTTCCATTTAACAAATACATGTAAAATTCTAGACACTTCTGGACACTTAAGCTAGGTACACACAGTAACGATAAAGCCCCGATACCGTCGCATCAGACGGTATAGGGGCTTTATCGTTATGTGTGCACCTTCATTTCCCGAACGAGCGCAGCCACTGAACGATCGGGTCGGCCGAACGCTCGTTCGGGAAAGACCGAAAATTTACATCGGCCGCGCTAGACTCCCTGTATACCCAATGATATTCATAGGGAGAACGCTCGGGACTATGTGTATGCAGATCTTTAAAAGATGGCAGACAGGATCTTGCAGATCCTGTTTGTCATCTTTCATATTGTTAGCAGATTTCTAACAATAGTAATGTGCTAACACATTTCAGTAAGTAAAAAAAAAAAACAATTTCCAGGCTAGAAAAGTCCTAAAATATGCATTAAAGTCATCTCAAACTTTGGAAAAATGTTTTTGAATAATTTAATCCTGGGATTCAATCAGAAGTCTCTCTCTATTTTCTTGTCCACCTACCATATATACACAAGGTTCTTAGGCTATCTCTGCAAAGTTGAGAATTAATTTCAGGCTCCCTATGGCAGAGGTCACTTATCTGTTCTATACCTTAAGGACTTCTCTGTTTTTTTCACCGTTGAGTCTTCACAGTACTCTTTGGGCATCCCAGATTGAATTGCATCTTGTTTCTTTAATTACTTTGTTCTGTCTCACACACCATTCCTTTACTTGCTAGAATAGCCAGCCCACCAGTGCACTAACCACCATCCATTCTCTGTGTAAAATTTAGTTTATTACATAGTAATTGAGGTTGAATAAAGACATAGGTCCATCCAGTGCCGCTCCTACCATGAAGCAGCGTGAAAAAACTGCTCCGGGCGCGTGCCACTGAAAAAAGAAGAAAGGCGACAACTGGCAGATATATATTTTAAAAATTTTCCCTTACCGATCACGCCTAGCGGGAAGGCGCAGGGCCGCTGCACTTGGAGGACGCTTCAGCTTAAGATCCATAAAGAAGGCGCTTCATTGGCTGGACTACCCAGCAATCAGGGCATGCCTCAGGATATCTGCAGCGTGATTGGTCCTGCAGCCGCGCCGGTAAGCCCCTCTGTGCGTAAGTTACGTGACATACGCACAGAGGGGCAGTACCGGAGCGGCTGCAGGACCAATCAGGAGGCATCCTGGGGCTTGCCCTGATTCTTTCTGGATCTTAAGCTAAAGACTTCAAGCGCAGGTGCAGCACTTGACAGCGATCGGTAAGGAAAAGTTGTAAAAAAGCTATCTGACAAGTTGCCACCTAAATTGTTTTAGGAGTGCTGAAACTCCTTCCTGGCAGGGTCGGACTGGCCTGCTGGCTACAGGGGGGGGGGGGCAGGTAGATGATAGATAGATAGATAGATAGATAGATAGATAGATAGATAAATTGGAAGATAGAGAGATAGATAGATAGATAGATAGATAGATAGATAGATGATAGATAGATAGATAAATTGGAAGATAGATAGAGAGATAGATAGATAGATAGATAGATAGATAGATAGATAGATGATAGATAGATAGACAGATAGATTAGATAGACAGAGATAGATAGATAGATAGATAGACAGATAGATAAGATAGATAGCGATAGATAGATAGATAGATGGAGTGATAGACAGACAGATAGATAGACAGACAGACAGACAGACATAGATAGATCATGATAGCAGATAATTATGGAAAGAACAATATGACCCTATTATTATAACATAAGGGACTCTAAAACTGCAGCTGTAAATTATCCATAAGGGAAAAAGCATATAATATATGGTCTGGGTATCAATAATAATATTTATTTATCAGGAAGGCATATATTAAAGGGTATGTCCAGCAAAAATGTAAGTTGGTTTCTATCTGATTTACTTAAGAACAGGAGGTAAATGCACTATCTGTTACCTCCTGTTCTTCAGTAAATCATTTAGAAACCAACTAATATAGATAGATAGATAGCAGAGGTACATAGATAGATAGATAGATAGATAGATAGATAGATAGATAGATAGATAACAGAGATAGATAGCAGAGATAGATAGATAGCAGAGATAGATAGGTAGATAGCATAGATAGCAGAGATAGATAGATAGTTAGATAGATAGCAGAGATAGATAACAAAGATAGATAGATTCATAGATAGATAGATAGCAGAGATAGATAGATAGATAGCAGAGATAGATTGATAGATAGATAGATAGATAGATAGATTAGATAGATAGATTTAGATAGATTAGATAGATTAGAGGTTCTAGGCTATCTCCTGCAAAGTTGAGAATTAATTTCAGGCTCCCTATGGCAGAGGTCACTTATCTGTTCTATACCTTAAGGACTTCTCTGTTTTTTTCACCGTTGAGTCTTCACAGTACTCTTTGGGCATCCCAGATTGAATTGCATCTTGTTCTTAATTACTTTGTCTGTCTCACACACCATTCCTTTACTTGCTAGAATAGCCAGCCCACAGTGCACTAACCACCATCATTCTCTGTGTAAAATTTAGTTTATTACATGTAATTGAGGTTGAATAAAACATAGGTCCATCCAGTGCCGCTCCTACCATGAAGCAGCGTGAAAAAACTGCTCCGGGCGCGTGCCACTGAAAAAAGAAGAAAGGCGACAACTGGCAGATATATATTTTAAAAATTTTCCCTTACGATCACGCCAGCGGGAAGGCGCAGGGCCGCTGCACTTGGAGGACGCTTCAGCTTAAGATCCATAAAGAAGGCGCTTCATTGGCTGGACTACCCAGCAATCAGGGCAGCCTCAGGATATCTGCAGCGTGATTGGTCCTGCAGCCGCGCCGGTAAGCCCCTCTGTGCGTAAGTTACGTGACATACGCACGAGGGGCAGTACCGGAGGGCTGCAGGACCAATCAGGAGGCATCCTGGGGCTTGCCTGATTCTTTCTGGATCTTAAGCTAAAGACTTCAAGCGCAGGTGCAGCACTTGACAGCGATCGGTAAGGAAAAGTTGTAAAAAAGCTATCTGACAAGTTGCCACCTAAATTGTTTTAGGAGTGCTGAAACTCCTTCCTGGCAGGGTGGACTGGCCTGCTGGCTACAGGGGGGGGGGGGGCAGGTAGATGAAGATAGATAGATAGATCGATAGATAGATAGATAGATAAATTGGAAGATAGAGAGATAGATAGATAGATAGATAGATAGATAGATAGAGATAGATAGATAGATAAATGGAAGATAGATAGAGAGATAGATAGATAGATAGATAGCTAGATAGATAGATAGATGATAGATAGATAGACACGATAGATAGATTAGATAGACAGACGATAGATAGATAGATAGATAGACAGATAGATAAGATAGATAGCGATAGATAGATAGATAGAGAGAATAGACGACGAGTAGACAGACAGACAGACAGACATAGATAGATCATGATAAGCAGATAATTAGGAAAGAACAATATGACCCTATTATTATAACATAAGGGACTCTAAAACTGCAGCTGTAAATTATCCATAAGGGAAAAAGCATATAATATATGGTCTGGGTATCAATATATATTTATTTTCAGGAAGGCATATATTAAGGGTATGTCCAGCAAAATGTAAGTTGGTTTCTTCTGATTTACTTGAAAAGGAGGTAATGCACTATCTGTTCCTCCTGTTCTTCAGTAAATCATTTAGAGAACCAACTAATATAGATAGATAGATAGCAGAGGTACATAGATAAGATAGATAGATAGATAGATCGATAGATAGATAGATAGATAGATAGCAGAGATAGATAGATAGATAGATAGATAGATAGATAGGATAGATAGATAGGAGAGATAGATCGATAGATAGATAGATAGATAGATAGCTAGCAGAGATAGATAGCAGAAGATTAGATAGAAGAGGATAGATAGATAGATAGATAGATAGAGAGAGAGAGAGAGAGAGAGAGAGAGAGAGAAGAGATAAATAGATAGATAGATAGATAGATAGATAGATAGATAGATAGATAGATAGATAGATAGATAGATAACAGAGATAGATAGCAGAGATAGATAGATAGCAGAGATAGATAGATAGATGATAGATAGCAGAGAGTAGATAGATAGTTAGATAGATAGCAGATCCTGTGAGTGTAACGAACTTGTGAGTGGCCCTTTCTCTTAAGGACCTTGCTAGGGTTCGGCATGTGGTGGATCGTGTAGACAGATTATTGGGTGGGGCCGGGTGTGACCCGGCGGTCTTGGTTCACATTGGTGCCAATCATCCAGATAAGTGTATGGTGTTCTCAATATTGAGTCTTACATGCTAATATATGCTTTTGTTTTTCAGTGATGGAGGGCTGCATCTATACTAGGCACTTTATATTTATATTTATAACTATATTTATATCCATATTTATGAGTCAGGGTGCTCTGTTTATTTATTTGTTTGTATATAGTGGATTTTTTTAAATGTTTTTAACTTTATTCGTACATATTATACCCCAGTCTATCTTTACAATAAAGGGTTGTATATAGTTTGTATATTTTGTGTGCAGTACCTTCTTTCTCTTGATTTGATGTCACATTGGTGCCAATGACAAAGTTAGAGGTGGAGGTGAGGTCCTTAAACATGATTTCCGAGAACTGGGGGCCAAAATAAAAGCAAGGACCTCCAGGGTAGTGTTTTCAGAAATACTACCGCAGCCACGTGCTAAGCCAGGGAGACAGCGGGAGCTTAGGAGCATTAATGCGTGGTGTAAGAAAGAAGGGTTTGAGTTTATTGAGAACTGGGCAGACTTTGCTGTCGGCTACAGGCAACCGAGGATATGGTACAGAAAGAACTAAATAAGGTTAATATTAATAAATTATTAAAATACATCCTCGGGTACTTAAGGAGCTAAGTTCAGTTTTATCTAGGCCATTGTTTCTTATTTTTGCTGATTCCCTCATGTCCGTTGGTGTGCCTCTGGATTGGAAAAAGGCTGGTGTTATTCCAATATTCAAAAAGGGTAGTCGTTCACAGCCGGGTAATTACAGGCCTGTAAGTTTAACTTCAGTGGTGGGGAAGATCCTGGAAAGTTTAATAAGGGAACATGTTCTAGAGTATGTTTCAAGGACTGACATTATAAGTAGTAACCAGCGTGGATTTAGGAGGAATAGATCTTGTCAAACTAACTTGCTTGGCTTTTATGAGGAAGTAAGTAGAAATTTAGACTCTGGTATAGCAGTAGATGTAGTTTACTTGGATTTTGCAAAGGCTTTTGATACAGTCCCCCATAGGCGACTAATGAATAAGCTAAGGTCTGTTGGTCTGGGGAGTCACATTTGTACATGGATAGAAAATTGGTTAATGAATAGGATGCAGAGAGTAGTTGTTAATGGGGCTTCATCATTATGGACTAAAGTGCTAAGTGGGGTGCCACAGGGTTCTGTGTTGGGGCCGCTTCTATTTAATCTATTTATTAATGATTTGGAAGTGGGTATTGTCAGCAAGGTTTCTGTGTTTGCTGATCTACTGTCTTTCATCAGAGAATGCTGTTAAGGCAAATTCTCAAACCAGGACTGCATTAGAATGCCACTGATTGTAAAATAGTGATATGAAAATGTAAAATAACAATCGTTATTTTATTCTATCACAGAATGTAAAGAATGAATGTTATGGTTATTTTACAAAGCAGATGTAAAAATATGCCATTATTATTATCTTCCTTTTCCGTTTCGTCCCCTTTTCTTCTCTATTTGCAGCTTGGACAGTTTGTTAGACCATTTGGATTCTGTTTTACCTGTATGCCGGTATGTAATGTCATCTCCTTCTCTAACACTATGATCAATAATTGCGTTAAAGGTCATGTCCACCCTTAACAACAAAAAATGGTCAGTTTTCAGTTACCTGTCCCCAACTCCAACTGATATATTTTGCACTATATTACGTCATTGCTAACAAGATATTTTAGAAAAATGATTTCCCCATTCTGGCAGAGTAAGAAGGCAATTGATATCACAGCCAATGATTGACTGCTGTTTTACCTGCTGCCTCCACTGCACAACTCAGTTTATTAAATTTCATTGAGCAGAGAGAGGAGGCGATACCTTTGCTACAGGAATGAACTTATCATTAATATCTGGTTACAATGCATGTAATAAACCTTCAAAATAGCAGTTGGGGTTGTAGATAGCTGACAAATTACCATTTTTTTTTTTTAAAGGGTATGTCCACCGTAAAAAAAAAATTTTCATATAAGATTCCCCCTGGTCTCCAGCCCCAACCGCTATATTTATATTTTAAGAAAGCCCCAGACTCTACTTACCTCCCCTCTTCCTCCACCGCGCTCCCGGCCCTCTGCTTGCGAGAAAATGCAAACAAGGGGCGGGACCGGCAGCCGCGTCGTGATTGGCTGAGCGGCAGCCAATCACGACGCGCTGCCGGCAGCTCACTTCGGCGAAAGAAAAGGAGAGGTAAGTAAAGTTTGGGGAGCTTTTAAATATTAATATAGCTTGGGGCTGGGAGACAGGGGAATCTTATACATTAAGGGTTTAAAGCTAGGGGAGGGAATCGGGAGAGGGAGGGAGAGGGAGGGGAAAGGGCTGCAGTACGCATGTCAAACTTCTCCGGAGCCAGGTAGAGGCAGAGTCCTATATGGACTCTGCATACCTCCCAGTGGGCAGTATTTTGGACTTTGGGGGGACTACAGGAGAACCATATGGAGCGGGGATGTGAGGTAAGGATTAAACTACACTACATGGTGGGGCCAGTAGTTGGGGGGATTATAGTTTTGGGGGTGACATGCCCTTTAAGAGTGGACATGCCATTAAATGCTATCTGTGATTTAATGCTCTCCAATGTCCTCAAACTGTATATTGATAAAGTGGCTATACAAACGGACTATATTCAGCATACTATTGGATCAGTCTCCTTACACATCTGTGTGTGTATGGAAGGGTACTTGCCAACAAACTACTGCTGTCAGTATCGGAACCAAAAAATTGCCTTTGGTCCTTATCTGCTCCCCTATACTACAGTATAGGAAGCCAATAACATTGCTGCCATCTATTTAGGCATATATAGTATATACGGAATGATTGTTCCGGTGTATTTCTACATCGGCAAACTTATGATCCATGTGTTCCATGTGGTTCATGTGTATAGTCACCTAGACTAAACTTTCACTGCTATTTGAATCTATCTTCCTCCTAAATTTGCGTATAATAATTCTGTTACTCACTTATTATTTTTATTCATTCTTCTCTTCATTAACTGCTCGTCACAATGAGGATCCAATTTATACTTCTAAATCTATAAGGCACTCTCAAAAATAGCCCTTCCATTCATCACACAGCTAATACTATCCAAAGATAACCTCCAGTCTGAAATTAACCTTTTGCCTCATCAACCCTAGTCACCCATGTCGACAATCCGGACTATGCATACCGTCTCACCTACACTGAAATGCCCTTCCATTCTCCATACCTCACCTCTTCGCTAGTCATATAATTTGACCTACTGTAGGACTTAACCCAACCATTGACCCAGTTTAGCCAACTCTCTTTTACCCTTTCAGGCCTCCGCTACTAGCCTATATACAGCAACTACAAGTGTTATCCTTATGTTTCATCCCTAATCTCCTTTACACTGTAAGCTTACTTGGGCAGGATCCTTTTAGTTGTAGTATCATGTTATGTTTTATATGGACTTGCTACTCTTGTCAATTGTAAGCGCCACAGATGGTGGTATAGATGTACATCTATATTAAGGTAGTGATATCAGGCCACAGCATTTTATACAATTTTGAACTCATAAATTTTTAACTTTATTAGTTAAAAAACTTTCAACTTTACAAAAGTGATTCTAGTACAGCCCCTTTTTGGCAATCGGCTGGACTGCTTCTTTTCCATCTCACCAACTATGGAACTGTCTTCCATTGGATGTGGGGATAGCAGGTTCATTGGATAGTTTTAAAAAAAAGGCGGGATTTATCTGAAAACAAAGAATGTGTCATGTTACTGGTATTGATACATAAGTTGGAGTTGATCCAGGGAAATTTCCAATTGCCACTCTGAGCCAGGAAGGATTTTTTCCCCCTTCATACTGGGTTTTTTAAAGCTATTCAATCGAACTTTCCTTCCTGACTCCCAATGCATTCGGAAAGGTTCCATGGATCAACCAAAACCACAGTATGTGTAATAATACCAGTAATTAATATTTTTTAGGTTTAGAATCTTTTCCACACCACTTTTAAACTATTCAATGGAATTGCCATTACAACATCTGCTGAAAGGCAGTTTCACTGTTCTCACTGTAAAAAAACCTTTCCTAACCTGAAGAAAACTTCTTTCTTATCTTAAAGGATGTCCTTTATTGACCTATTAGTGAACAATGCACCAGAGAGTATTATATGGCCTTTGACTTTGTTTTATACAAAGTAATCATCCACACGCAGTTGCCGCTTCTCCAGTGTATCAAAACTTCTACCATTAAGACCGCAACGCACCTGCTTGGTGTAAAAGGCTCTTAGCCATTTTATTGGAAAACACACATACGTTTCGGGGGTATTTCTACACCCTTCTTCAGTTTCTCCAGTGTAAACATTCAATCTGCCTTCATAGTCAAGCCCCTCCATTGCCCTTATTATTTTAGTTTGCCCTTCTCGAACTCCTTCCATTTATAAGATGTCCCCTTTTATATATGGGATTCCCAAACGCATTGCATATTCCAAATGAGGCCTTACCAGTGCCTTGTAAAGAGGGTGAATGATATTTTTCTCCCTTTAATCTATTCCCCTCTTTATACAAGATAATATCCTGCTAGTTCTAGCCATGGCTGTCTGTCATTGAATGCTACAAGATAGTCTGTTATCTACTAGAACACTCAAATCTTTTTCCATTAGAGATTCACTTAGCACAGTTATTTATGGTGTAAACTAGCATTGTTAAGCCCAAATGCATCACCTTACACTTATCAACACTGAATCTCATCTGCAACTCTGCTGTCCATTTTGATAATCTATCTGTCTGCTTGCAGAAATTGCACATCATTTAAAGTTTACAAATCTCTGCATAGTTTAAATCCATCAGCAAACAGACCTTGCTCTCAATGCCACCTTCTAAGTAATTTATAGACAAGATTAAAAGAAGTAGCCCCAGTACAGACACTGAGGCACTCCTTAAGAACTTTAGCCCACATGAATGTAGCTCCATTGACCACTACTCTCTGTTTGCAATCCATACCAATTCTCTATCCGTTCTCTGTGCAAATGTTTTTTCTAGGCTACAGTCTTCAGTTTATACATTAGTTGCCTATGTGGCACAGTATCAAAAGCTTTGCATAATACAAGTATAATACTCCACTGCTGTGCCAGAATCAAAATTATTACTCCATTCTTCATAAAACCCTGTATATTGTCTGACACAATCTATTTCTCTTAATCCATCTGACTACTACTGATCAGATCATTTCTGAAGACAAGTAAAGGGGATCCCATAACAAATTTCCAGCACCTTCCCTACCACTGATGTTAGGCGTACAGGTCTAAGGCTGTGAATGACTACCTTTTTGAATATTGGTATTGCATTGGCTGTTTTCCAGTCCAAAGGCACATCAACAGAGTAATATGAATCTGACAAAATAAAAACGTGGTCTAGTTAAAACTAGACTAAGCTCTCTTAGACCTGTGGATGTATTCCGGCTTTATTGAATTAACTTATCTAATATGTTTCCAACCATATCCTCTGTCAACCAGTGAATAATTCTCATTTATAACCTTCACATTATTCTCATAGTATACAGAGGAAAAAATACGGTTTAGCACATTAGCCTATCGACATTCTCTATAACCATTTTATCCCATATTTAATGGCTCCACATTCTCAGTCCTAATCTTTTTACTACTGATATACTTAAACAAAATTTTGGGGTTAAACTTTGCTATCCATATTTCATTTTCTATTTTAGCTAGTTTAATTGCTTTCTTGCACTCTTTATTACAAGCTTTTATACCCCCTGTAAGCCTGTTCTGCCACTTCGATTCAAAATCAGTTGATTAAATGTGACCATACATTAGGACAATTTTACTTACCCAACCGAGCGATCCCACAACATCAGACCAATGTCTTAGACCACTTTTCCCGTTCTTCTTTGCGACCGTCATGCGATCGCAAATCCCATTCATTTTGCGATTGTATGTCGGTTGCAAGAAGATAGGAAAAGGGGTTCCAGCAGGATCGGTCTAATGACGTGAGATCGCTCGTTGGGTAAGTAAATCGTCCTAATGTATGCCCCTTAACACTGTCTGGTGAACTGGAGGGCTGAATTTCTGACTGCTGACTTTACACAGGCTGGTCACTTTTAGGTCAACCCTCCATTCAACACCACAACTAGTTCAGTCCTCTAGTTAAGCAGGAAGATTCAGGGCGCCTTTAAAAACCTCCTTACCTAGGTAACCACCCACACAATGGCCCGTGGTGTACAATGTGTAGGTTACTGTTTTGCCGAAATGGATCGTTCCCGACCTGCTGGCGGATCTTCAACTGAACAGCCGTTGGCCCAACAAAGTTCCCATACACAGCATGATTATCAGCAGAGACAGCCTGCATACACACCCTTGAAATATTGGCCCCCATGATTGTACGTGTGTATATAGCTTTAGCCACCTTTATATTGAGATAATCTTTCTCTCATTAGCATTTGTTGGCTTGTAACAGACATCTTGAAATAAAAATCTAGGGCAGTGTTTTTGTATACAAATGAAAAATACCTGGTAGAAGCATCACAACATGCTCTAGAGACAGGAAGAGAAAAAAATGTCCTGGTTGAAGCAGCTGCAAAGTTAGAGGCCACAGATATTGATCTTGTTTACTGACACTTCAGAGTATGCAGCACTGTAATCAAGTGTATGTAAACAGCAAAGTCATTTTTGAACAATAATTGGAGCAAGCTTAACAAAATGTTTAATTCACATTTTCCCAACCTGGCAGCAAATGGGAGCTCAGGGAAGGCATAAGTGACCTAAGCGAACTGCTAGGCACTGAGAGTGTGGGGCGCAATTTTTGACATTAAGCAATAAATTAAGCATTAAGCTAAATTGTTCCCAGTCTAGCTCCCTGTAGCCCCTCTATTTACAATCCATACAATCTTAGCTGAGTTCAGACATTTTTAACACTTTGTAGTTACACCACAAGTACACATAGTGTATATTATTTCCTAATTTCGATCAATGCAGCACTCTGTAACGTGTAAATACAATGTGTGCACAAAAGATTATAAATTGCTTCTTCCCAGAGATCTGGAATCCTTCAATATACTTGCATTTCAGCCATAATTAACTAACTGCATTTTACATACCATGTCCAATCATTGCACAGGTCAGTACTGGGGTAATATCACTGTATACTGGTATAGGCTGTGTATAACATGCCTAAACATCAGTCTATATATATTATTGTACCATTGATTATTTTATAACTATTTAGTACACCAAACTATGATAAACTAAAAATCAGTGCACTGGTCTGTATTAAGTAAATATTGTAACCATGATTATTTAAAACTGCACAGTATACAAACCCTGAAAGTTTAAGTTGGTTTGATACTTATACATGGTTGGCCCATCTAACCTGCAACTTCACCACCAGAACGTCAATGGAGAATATTTATGAAAATAAGACTATCAAACAGGTATCTACCCTGCAGACTTCTTCTAACAGGCTTTTTAAGGAGAGTACACCTGGAATCAGCATTCTTAATCTCTAAATCAACATGTTTTAAATCTCTACACCAGTGATTATTAAAAAAAATTATGCCCTAAAAATGGATTACCCCTTGGAAGAACTAACAACAGGATAACCCTACTTTTTTCATTTGAAATATTATATATTTGGCGGAGAGGTGGCTGAAAGGGAGTGGCAGGGGTGTACCTGCAGGCCTCCCCCCCCCCCCCGTGAGATTGGAGGCCGGGCCCCTGACCCCTTCCTCCCTCCACGATCAGCTATTTTAAACACTGATCACGCGAATGGAGGAAATAGCAATCAGCAGTTTAAAAGACCAGACCCAAACATCTGGAACCGAACAGGAAGATGTATGATTTCTTCATACACGCCCTCAGCTGTTTAAAAAACGCTGGTCAAGCAGGATTGTGGGGGTGGCACAGGCGGTATTTACGCCACTGGGGAGACACCTAGTAGGTACCCTATGTGTAACTATTTTGGTGAACATTATACATGACCAAAACTTAAAGAGCATGTCCACCCGAATTTTTTTTTTTTTATATTGTAATCCCCTGGCTCCCAGCCCCAACCGCTAAATTTATTTTTTTAAAAGCCCCCCAACTCTACTTACCTCCCTCTTTCCTCCGCCGCGCTCCCGGCCCTCTGCTTGCTAGAAAATGCAAGCAGAGGGCGGGACCGCACCGCGTCTGTGATTGGCTGAGCGGCAGCCAATCACGGACGCGGCTGCCGGCAGCTCACTTCGCCGGAGGAAAGAGGAAGGTAAGTAAAGTTTGGGGAGCTTTCTAAAGGTAAAAATATTGCGGTTGGGGCTGGGAGCCCTTGGGGAATATACAATAAATAATTTTATGCTAGGGGGAGGGAATCGAAGAGAGGGAGAGGGAGGGAGAGGGGAGGGAGAGGGAGGGGGGAAAAGAGCTGCAGTACGCATGGCAAAAAATCTCCCTGAGGCCAGGAAGCGGCAGTGTCCTATATGGACCTGCTAGCCTCCTGGTGGGCAGTTTTTGGGACTTTGGGGGGGCACTACCGGAGAACCCTATGGAGCTGGATGTGAGGTAAGGATTAAACTACACTACATGGTGGGGCCAGTAGTTGGGGGGATTATATTTTTTGGGGTGGACATGCCCTTTAAATTATTAAAATGAAACTTCCTCTACACGCACTCTATTTCAATGTTCCGCAAGCTACTTTTGAGGGTTACCAAACACTTTAGGGTTACTGAACGTAGCCTTGTATATTTGGCATCCTCAAAATAGTACTGGTAACCTATTAAAAGTAGCCTTTCATATTTTTGAGGCTTACGGAAAATAAAGAAAGTTCTGAATGGTTCTACGGAACTTCAGAGCCGGGTTTCGAATCGGACTGAACTTCATTCTACTGGATAATTGGGTGGTACTACCAATATTAAATACTCCCTACAAGCTTTTACATGTTATATTAAATATATTTTTTAGGCTTATTTAAAGTATATTGTTGAACATGTGTAGAACCAGAAATAGCCACCAATACTGCCCTTTCAGATTAATTTTAGTGTAAATGTGGTACAGACGCTAGAAAATTAACCTTCTCAAAATAATTGTTTCATTTGAAATATGTTTTGGTAATAATAATAATAAAAAAAAATTCATATGAAAGCCTCTAAATGATTGCGCAATTTTTTCTAATCGCAGATCTAAGAGAGGAAGAACAGTTGGATGATAATGCTGTCTTTGATGACCATTTGTAGCCATAACGGTAAGTACATTCAAAACACTATAGGGATGCACAGAAGCATCTACCTTTAATTCCCATCCTAAAGCATCCTAAGTGGTGTACCATGGGTAAGCTTGGCTTTATTAGGATTGCAACAGATGCGCTATTGTTACTAATATAAGAACTCACAACTTCTGCATGCACCAAACTTAAGCTGGCCATACCTGGGTTCTTTCCTTCTGACATTCCCCATGACATTTGGAAAACAGGCATTTGCAACAGACATTGCGGCCTGGTGAATGCTCCTGAAGTATCGAGAGCTAAAATAATTCATATTTAAGTTCCCAGGTCTCCCTTATAGGGCTTGATATAATGATATGTTTGTGGCCTTCCAATTTCTTGGACATCATGTGTTGGAGCATCTGCTTAAATCCCCAAGATTATGACACAGGGATTAAATTTCCTCCAAATATGAGGAAAAACATGGCATTTTGTTTAGATATCATGTAAGGGCAATCACCCCTTAAATTAAAAGTTAGATATGGGTAAATCACCCCCCAAAAGCCGATACCTATAGTTAGAAAGCTAAAAAAATAAAATGTCTCCCTGTTACCTTTGCCTCTCAAAAGGTTTTTTTCTCCTCTCCAAGCTCTTTTACATGCTGAGAGTCAGCTAGGGTATGCATCAGTGATTGGTTGTGATGTTTACTGTCACATCCATGACTGACAACTGCTAACTGGAAGAACCAGAACACTGAAAAAGGGGTAGCAGAACATTGGACAGCATAACAGGTTACTTATATCTTTCACCTTTCTAACTATTGCATATTGTGGAGAGGGGTTGATTTACCTTTATACATTTTTCATTTGAGGGTGGACTTGCCCTTTAAACACTTACTGGTTTGTTTTTTATTTTAATTATTAGTTGATTTTACTACGTATCTGCAGAGCTAATAATGCTAATAAATGTTTTTTTTTAAATAATAAATTAATTGTACTAATACACAAGCAATTTTACTGCATTTGTTAAGAGATCAAATAATGATGAATAGACTTGTGAAGGTTCTCAATCATCCAGGTCATGGTATATCTGTATTTAGTTAATCAACTGGACTTAAAGTTTAGTTCTTGAAGACGTTTCGCTAGTCATCCGACTGGCTTTCTCAATTTAGAATGACTTCTACAAGAATCTTTTGCCAGATTCTTGTAAAAGTACAATGCTGTTTTGACACCTTACCCTATAACACTTCTTAGCCAATCAATCACCGCCTTGCATTCTGAAGGTCCTTAACACCTGGCTGTGATTTGCTAATTGGGACTTTCCAGGGTACATAATTGCCAACGATTCTTGTACAAGTCATTCTGATTGAGAAAGCCAGTCGGATGACTACAAAACGTCTTCAAGAACTAAACTTTAAGTCCAGTTGATCTAACTAATACAACAGATAATGATGAATAAACCTGAATTGCCCTATTGGTCTGAACCTCCACAACATGCACATTTTTAATGTGGCCCCCTTGGAAAATCAATTGCCCACACCTGGTGTAAGCAATATGTTGACATATGTATCCTCTTTATAATTCTCAGCTTCCCACAGTAGCTAGTGATACCACCTGCTTACAGTAACAGAATATCAGGTGACTGTCACTGATAACAATACAGATAACAGTCACACATATGAAAGCGTAAAAGTGAATAGGGACATTGAGATAAAGTAACAACTTTTTACTTTAATTTAGGTGCCTGCATTTGTTACTTCCAACACTTGAGAAAAACACATATTAACTGAAATTTCTGCATTTCACTTCCAGAGGAATTCTTATGAATGGAGGCAAAATCAAATGCTTCTTGCTGAACTGTTACAAACTGAAAACATTTTACAGCTTTTCTCCAACTGATGAACAATTTTATTTCATTTGCAAATCAGAAGATTATTATCAAAGATTGTGATTATTCATGTTAAATATAAATAAAAAGTTCTGTAATCCTATATTGATCATATTTTTTTAAGTCTTTTTGATCTAATATCAGATGCTATTGCCCAAATGAGTGAAAAAAACACGCTACACTTGCATGAATGCTTACTCCCTCAATGCTGTTACTGCATTGCTAGAGAGAGTGCAGGTACAGTAAGGTGCAGTCATATTACACCTTCCCTCTGAGTTAAGTCAAAAACTTATGGACGGACAAGCCAAGAAAAGCTGTAAAGGCTTAAAGTTATAATATGAATTTGACAGTTTGGGTAAACAAGCTAAACAAAAAAGGCACACGCACTACATTTACTTTACAATATTATTAAGGAACTTGATAGTGGAAATCACACTAAACCTTAGTAAAAAAAACATATGTGGGGCAATGTCTGAGAGCCACAAACACAATTTAACGCCTTAAATTTATGCTAACCCATTTACATTTATGTACAAAGATGGGAGTGAATTTAATATGTTATTTGTATTACCTGTGGTCCGATCTTAAAATAATGTGGGTTGTAATTATTATGTAACATTGTATCATTTTGTTATGTTTTTTAACGCCCATGCTTAGTAACACCAAAACATTTGAATAAAGTAACCATTTTTTAAGGGGCACTAAACAGGATTTATTAAGTACATAAAATCTGTATCTGTAATTCACAGGGAGGTGAGAAAGCTTATTCCCACCTGCCAGTAATAATAGACTGCCTGAGACAGAATTTTCATACATACATACATACAGATAGGCTTACACAATATATATAAAATTGGGTTATTGAACATTCATACTATATGCAACAAAGACCAAATAAAGAGTACATACAAATGAAACAATTCTAGTGCACAAACAATTCTAATTACCTGCTGTCTCTTCTGCACATGCTCAAGCTTATAAAAAGCTTATTGAGCAAAGGGAGGGGCAGATACCTTTGCCAGAACAGAAGAGAACGTATCATTAATATCTGGTTACAAATACATGTAATAATTCTATATTATAGTAGGCATAGTATTTCAGGTTGAATAAAGACACACATGTCCATCTAGTACAACCTACTCAGCAATACCCACATTTCCTTCTTGACTCCAAGTTTCCTTCCTTAATCCAGCAGCCTCTCACACCCCATCTCTCCACCCCCTGCACACACCCCTTTCCCAGCAGCCCCTGGCACCCCAACAAACACAGTGCACTGCTTTTGCCATTTCACCACCCCAAACTTGCAGATTATAACAGCCAAACTGAGCTGTAATGACGGTGGTCAGCTGAAGGGTTTGTGCTGATAATGACTTTTACCCGATGGTTATCGCTGCTTTTCAAATAGTGCTACAAATAGTCTAAATCTAATTTTACAGTGGCGAAGATTAACAGGTCTTTTAAGGCATGTACACCCTTTTGTCCACCCCCAACCTGAAAAAAACCTCCCTGAAGTTATCGTGATTTCTCTGATGTGTTCTGTAAAAAGCAATCGATCTTCTTTCTGGTACTATGCCTCCTCGGGGACGCACATACCCACTGTCTCCCTCAGAAAACTCTAGCCATGAAAGAGTACATTACTGAACATTTGTCTAGGGGTTTCATACAACCTTCCACTTCCCCTGCTGGAGCTGGGTTCTTTTTTGTCGAAAAAAAAGACGGAGGTTTACGACCCTGCATCGACTACCGTGGTTGAATAAAATCACTATAAGGGCTAGGCCACACTAACGCAAACGCAAACGCAATCGCAATCACATGCGATTTCATGTGCGATTTTTTTGCGTTTGCGCTTGCGATTTCTTCAATAGTATAGGAAATCGCATGCGATTGCGATTAAAAATGCAGAACGCAAAACGCAAACGCATCGAAAAACGCGCTTTTTTTGCGTTGACGCGTTTTCAATAATTTTGAAAATCGCAAACGCAAGCGCAAACGCAAAAAAAACGCAGCAGTGTGGCCTAGCCCTAAAGATCGTTATCCTCTCCCTCTCATCTCTGAGCTTTTGACCAGATAAAAGGGCTAAACTATTTACCAAACTGGATCCTCGGGGGGCATACAATCTGATCCGTATACGCCAAGGTGACAGTGGAAGACCGCCTTTAACACAGGGACGGTCACTACGAATATCTCGTAATGCCCTTTGGCCTTTGTAATGCTCCAGCGGTGTTCCAAGAATTCATAAATGACATTTTCCGGGATATGTTGGGTATCTCTGTAGTAGTTATCTCGATGACATTTTAATCTTTTCTCATGATCTGCCCTCACACCGCATCCATGTTAAACAGGTGTTACTACGTCTGAGAGAGATAGCCTATATGCCAAACTGGAAAAGTGTCTGTTTGAGTGTTCACAAGTACCCTTCCTGGTCTACATCGATCTGCACAAGGGTTCCAGATGTTAAAGTTTCGGCCATTCAAGATTGGTCTCTTCCTATGGGAACCAAAGCTATTCAAAGGTTCATTGGGTTTGCCAATTACTACAGACAATTCATTCAGGGGTTCTCGTCAATAATTTCTCCGATATTAGCCCTCACAGTAAAGGTGGTAAGCCTCATTCATGGACCCCTGCAGCCCTCGAGCCTTCAAACGACTCAAGGAGGCCTTTGCTGATGCTCCTGTTCTAGTACATCCAGATCCTAGTCTTCCCTTCTAAATCGAAGTTGTGCCTCAACTGGGCGCTGGAGCCGTCCTTTCCCAGAGACAAGGCCCTAAAAGGAAACTCCATCCCTGTGCTTATTTCTCTAAGAAGTTTCTACCCAACAAGCGAAACTATGATGTTGGAAATGGGAACTTCTTGCCATCAAACTGGCACTCGAGGAGTGGCGTCATCTATTGGAAGGCACATCTTGTACCTATCACCATCCTTACCGACCATAAAAATCTCGAATACATCCAGAATCTCAAAAGGTTAAATCCCCGTCAAGCACGGTGGTCTTTATTCTTTTCCCGATTCAACTTTGTTATCACTTACCAACCTGGTTCCAAAACAAAAAGCTGATGCCCTGTCCTGCATTTGTTGCTTCCGACTGTATTAATGAAGATAAGGGCTCCATTATACCAACCACTAAAATCTTGGCCTCTATATCTCCTCAACTTTGTTCCAAGATCCAACCGCACAAGATTCTGCTCCCCAGACACACCCTCTGGCAAAATCTTTGTTCCTGTTTCATTTCGGAAAGCTATCCTTCTTCATACTCACTGTTCCAAGCAAGCCGGGCATCCCGGGTTACAAAACTTTTAATATTCTTGCCCGTTCCCTTTGGTGGCCCAAAATGAGAAAGATGTTAAGAACTTTGTTCAAGCGTGTACCAGCTGTGCTCAATCCGTCTTCTAGAGCCCTCCCCGGTGGTCTTCTTCAACCCCTCCCATTCCGTCCAACATTGGACCCATCTATCCATGACTTTATTGTTGAACTTCCACCTTCCAAGAAAACACGTTTATATGGGTGACAGTAGACCGCTTCAGCAAAATGGCCCATTTGTACCCCTCCCCAAACTACCATCCTCAACGGGTTCGCAACTATTTATTTCACATATCTTCCGCTTTCATGGACTCCCTTCTGAAATTGTATCTGACAGGGTTCTCAATTTGTTTCCAAATTTTGGAGGACTTGTAAGTCCATGAACATCAAGTTACAGTTCTCCTCGGCTTACCACCCACAGTCCAATGGGTCTACTACTGAACGCACTAACCAGTCTTTGGAACAATATCTTCGTTGTTACATTTCCTATACTCAGGATGATTGGGCCGACCTTCTGCCTTGGGCTGGTTCGCCCATAACAATTCACCTCATACTTCTACTAGGAAAGGGGCCTGTGGTTTGGACCTGACAAAAGGAAGTTTCCTGTGAGTGAAACGAACTTGTGAGTGGCCCTTTCTCTTAAGGACCTTGCTAGGGTTCGGCATGTGGTGATCGTGTAGACAGATTATTGGGTGTGGGCCGGGTGTGACCCGGCGGTCTTGGTTCACATTGGTGCCAATCATCCAGATAAGTGTATGGTGTTCTCAAATTGAGTCTTACATGCTAATATATGCTTTTGTTTTTCAGTGATGGAGGGCTGCATCTATACTAGGCACTTTATATTTATATTTATACTATTTTATATCCATATTTATGAGTCAGGGTGCTCTGTTTTTTATTTGTTTGTATATAGTGATTTTTTTAAATGTTTTTAACTTTATTCGTACATATTATACCCCAGTCTATCTTTACAATAAAGGGTTGTATATAGTTTGTATTTTTGTGTGCAGTACCTTCTTTCTCTTGATTTGATGTCACATTGGTGCCAATGACAAAGTTAGAGGTTGGAGGTGAGGTCCTTAAACATGATTTCCGAGAACTGGGGGCCAAAATAAAAGCAAGGACCTCCAGGGTAGTGTTTTCAGAAATACTACCGCAGCCACGTGCTAAGCCAGGGAGACAGCGGGAGCTTGGAGCATTAATGCGTGGTTGTAAAAAGAAGGGTTTGAGTTTATTGAGAACTGGGCAGACTTTGCTGTCGGCTACAGCTCTTTAGTAGGGATGGGTTGCACCTCACTGATGGTGGTGCAGCTGTTTTAGGGAGAAGATGGCTAGAGGGTTGGAGGAGATTTTAAACTAGGTTTGGGGGTGAGTGTATTAGCAGTCTCACTGGGATAGATTTCCAGGAGGAAAGCAGGGTGTAGATAGCCAGTGGTGGGTGCAAAGGGGGTGGGGCTAGCATAGGGATAGGGAGGAATGTGTACAAAGTGTACAAATAAATTACAGGATCATAATTTAAATGTATGTTTGCAAATGCGAGAATCCTGGCTGACAAAATGGGCGAATTGGAAATGATGGCATTGAATGAAAAGTATGATGTAATAGGTATAGCAGAAACGTGGTTGACAGTTCTCACGACTGGCTGTAAATATAGATGGATAGCCTTGTTTAGCAGGACAAGAAAAAAAGGAAAGGGGGAGGAGTATGTGTTTATGTTAAAAAAGAATTGAAGCCAAATTTAAAAAGAGATAACTGGTGATATGGATGATAAAGTGAGGCAATAGGGTGGAATTAGCAACAGGAAGGGGGTAATGTCATTGTTGGTGTCTGCTATAGCCGCCAAATGCCAGAGAAGGAGGTGAGTCAACTTCATATGCAGTTGGCAAGGGCTGCAAGTTTGGGGAGTGTGTCATTATGGGGGACTTCAATTACCCTGACATGATTGGTGTGGGTGGAACTGCCACACAGAAAAAGGCGACGAGTTCCTGAATTTGCTGCAGATAATTTTCTCTCACAGGTGGGGAGGTTCCTACTAGAAAAGGAGCTCTGTTGGATCTGGTAATATCTAACATTGTGGAGCGCATTATAGATATAAAGGTAACTGGAGGCTTAGGGAATAGTGACCATGAAATAGTGGCATTTGGACTTTGTTATCGAAAGAAAGTGCGCTGGGTTAACAAAGACATTTAATTTCAGGAAAGCAATTTTCCCAGGTTAAAAGCAGCTCTTCAGAATGTCAACTGGGATAATGTATTATCAGGTAAAGGTACTGAACAGAAGTGGACTGTGTTCAAGGGATTTTAAGCCAGTTCACATCTAAATTTATACCCTTGGGAAATAAATGTAAAAAAAAATAATCCGCGCCCATGTGGCTGAATTCTGATGTAAAGGGCAAATGGTAAGGAAGAAAAAGGCATTAAAACCTTTAAGCGAGGAAGTATATTAATAGTAAGAAGATGAGGACTGAGAATGTGGCACCATTAATTAATGGGGATAAGTTAGTTATCGAGGATGGCGATAAGCAAAATGTCTTGAATAATTTTTTTCCCTCTGTTATACACTATAGAAGATCCAAGTACAGATATCATAGAGTATAGTAGCAATAAAGGTATACAAGATTCAAGTTCACTTTGGTTAACCGAGATATGGTACAGAAAGAACTAATAAGGTTAATATTATAATTATTAAAATACATCCTCGGGTACTTAGGAGCTAAGTTCAGTTTTATCTAGGCCATTGTTTCTTATTTTTGCTGATTCCCTCATGTCCGTTGGTGTGCCTCTGGATTGGAAAAAGGCTGGTTTTATTCCAATATTCAAAAAGGGTAGTCGTTCACAGGCCGGTAATTACAGGCCTGTAAGTTTAACTTCAGTGGTGGGGAATCCTGGAAAGTTTAATAAGGGAACATGTTCTAGAGTATGTTTCAAGGACTGACATTATAGTAGTAACCAGCGTGGATTTAGGAGGAATAGATCTTGTCAAACTAACTTGCTTGGCTTTTATGAGGAAGTAAGTAGAAATTTAGACTCTGGTATAGCAGTAGATGTAGTTTACTTGGATTTTGCAAAGCTTTTGATACAGTCCCCCATAGGCGACTAATGAATAGCTAAGTCTGTAACACTAAAACAGCATACATTCATAGCACAATAAAAAAAGAAGACAAATATTTTTAAACAACATAATAGAATCAGCATAGAATCAGCATTTTTTATTTTTTGTTAATATTTATAATGTCCTTTTATCTTTAGAGTTTACAAGGGCACTTTGCGATGGAGAGGACTTAACTACACATTTTAATAAAATATGCTAGGTAATTAACAAAAGGAATTCATTTGCAATTAATAAAATAAGCCTTAAGTTAAGAATATTGTCCTTGTCTGTATTCCCTAAGGCTAGGCCACGCTAGGTGCGTTTTTCGCGCGTATGCGATTTTCGCTAAAATGGAAATTGTGGGAACGCAAAAATTCCCATGATTTCCGATGCGCATGCGATGCGTGTCCGTTCACATTTTGTAATGCATGCGTTCACCATTTTTGGGGGGTTAAAGCATGCGTTTCCAAACGGAAAATGTCAAATCGATGCGCAAAACGCAAACTGCACAAGAATCGCGCACACAATTGTGCGATAAACGCTCACGATAGTGTGCGCAATTCCTGTGCGTTGCAGTGTGGCTCAGCCTAAAACAGGTCTTAACTAAACATTCTAGTATATAATGGTAAAAAAATGAGGACTGAGAATGTGGGACCATTAAATAATGGAGCTGAGGTGGTTGTAGAGGATGCCGAAAAGGCTAATCTGCTAAACCGTTTTTTTTACATCGGTTTTTACTGTTGAGAATCCTTACAGTAGGGATTGTAACAATGTGCAGGGAGGAAATGAAGAGTTTTCACATTGGATAACAGAGGATATGGTACGGAATCAATTAGACAAAGTTATACAATAAAGCGCCAGGACCAGATGGATTGCATCCTAGGATTCTCAAAGAGCTTAGTTCAGTTCTAGCAAGACCACTGTGTCTCATCTTTTCAGATTCGCTTTTGTCTGGGGATGTGCCGCTGGATTGGAAAAAAGCCAATGTAATACCATATTCAAAAAAGGTAGTCGTCCACAGCCTGGTAACTATAGACCTGTAAGTCTAACATCAGTGGTAGGGAAGGTGATGGAAACTTTGTTAAGGGATCATATCCTTGACTTTGTCTCCAGAGATCATCTTATTAGTAGTAGTCAGCATGGATTTATGAGAAATAGATCATGCCAGACAAATTTAATTGGTTTTTATGAAGAAGTGAGTAAGAAGTTAGATTCAGGCACAGCTGTGGAGTGGGATATTTATATATAAATATATTATTATTATATATATATATAATGTAAAACTGAGGACTGTTGGCCTTGAAGAAAACATTTGTTCATGGATAGAGAACTGGTATTGGACCGCCAAACAGAGAGTGGTGGTTAATGGAGCTACATCTATGTGGGCTAAAGTTCTAAGCGGAGTTCCTCAGGGTTCTGTACTGGGGCCGCTTCTGTTTAATCTGTTATAAAATGACTTAGAAGGGGGCATTGAGAGCAAGGTCTCTGTGTTGCTGTGACACTAATTTTGCAGAGCTTTGGAAATTCCAATGATGTCAAGTGCTGCAAGCAGACCTAGATAGATTATCAAAATGGGCCGCAGAATGGCAGATGAGATTCAATGTTGATAAATGTAAGGTGATGCATTTGGGATTTAATAATCCCTGTGCCACCTACACCATAAATAACTCTGTGTTAAGTGCCTCTGAAATGGAAAAAGATTTGGGGGTTCTGGTAGATAACAGACTTAGCTGTAGCAAACAATGCCAGGTAGCAACGGCTAGAGCTAGCAAGATATGTCTTTGTATAAGAGGGGAATGGAATCAAGAGAGAAAAATATTATTCTCCCTCTTTAAGGCACTGGTAAGGCCACATTTGGAATATGCGGTGCAGTTTTGGAACCCATATACAAAAGGGACATCTTGGAAATTGAGGCAGTTCAGAGAAGGGCAACTAAATTAATAGGGGAATGGAGGGGCTTGAATATGCAGGCAGATTAGACAAGTTAGGGCTGTTACATTGGAGAAGGCGGCGTTGCGTGGGGGCATGATAACCTTTACAAATATATTAATGGCCCATACAGTGAACTCTCTGGTGCATTGTTCACTAATAGGTCATATCAGAGGACTCATGGACTCCTTTAAGGTTGGAAGAAAAGAGTTTCATCTTCAAGTTAGGGAGGTTTCTTTACAGTGAGAACGGTGATGAAACTGTGGAACTGTCTCCAGCAGAGGTGGTAATGGCAAGTTCATTGAATAACTTTAAAAAGGCCTGGATAAGTTTCAAAATTAAAAAATATTGAGAATTACTGGTATTAATGCATATAGATCTGGTTGATCCAGGGAGATATTTCCGATTGCCGTTTGGAGTCAGGAAGGAATTTTTTTCCCCCTTTTTTAGCTGGGGTTTTTTACCTTCCTCTGGATCAACTGTAGGTAGGGTTAAAAAAAAAAATAAAAAAAAAAGGGAATGGTTGGATTGATGGACGAGTTTTTGTTCAACCTTAATTACTATGTTACTATTCTACAACACTGCAGTAATATGGGGATTTTACTCATCGTGATCACAATTTAGACAAATCTGACCCTTTGAAAGTTCAAAGTGAAGCATTGAGCAAACAATTTCCTGATTAAAGCCAGCAACTGCAATCCTGTTAAACTCTGGGAAGATAACAAACCAAGCTCGGCATTTCACCCTTTTCCCATATAAAAAGAATTGCTATTACAGTACTGATTGCTTTTTACTAATGTACATACACTACAAAAAAATGGCTGTTGTATGTATAAAACCTGTTTGTACAATTCAGAAACATTATTGACTATTGTAATGACCTGAATAATTTAAAAAGGTATCCATCTCCCCTGCTTAATCAAGTTAATCAGTTCCTCCCTTCTATGAAATCTATCTTAATTAAAATCCAGACCACCCAAATCCAGTTTTGGATTATAGATTTTTTCATTGGTATTTCTGATATTTAAAAAATGTCATTGATAGTTACAAAGGGGCTATTTACAGAGAGAACTTTGGCTAACCCATTTAGTGTGAATTTAATATGGAAAAATTCATATTTATCTGGCAATAACAGGAGTTAAAGTCATGCTAAGTGGTAGCGAATCGCTTAGGTGACTCCAAAGACCTACCCAGCGAACTTTTATGAATAGCCCTGAAAGTGCATGAACATAATACACCTACTAGAGGGACATCAGCTGGGTATGGCACATGCCCAATAGCCATGCTTAGCGACTGAGGATAAATAGCAAACTTATGTCTATTTTGTATAGATTAGAAATAGTAACGCACTTTCATGTGCAATTAACTGTGGTTATGGATTTTAAAAGAAAAAGCTTGCAAGTCTGTGTTTGAACTGGATTATTAAAATATAGTTATAGTTTCTTCTACTAGGTAAGTTGAACAAACCAACTCTTTCCTGGGAAATTTTAAGGTCTATGGGTGGGGGACACTACAACACGTGGGAAAGTGGTAAACGCACAAACGCAATGTCACGCATTGGTGCAATTCCACTCATTCGTTATTGGATATTGAAAAGTGTGGATATGTACTAGTGGGGTCTAGCCCTTGGCACTTGTTTTGTGTGTCCCATGTTATAACATAACCTCCAACAATAACCTTTACAATAGAGAAATGTCCTGCACAGCACATATGTTTTCTTCAAAAGCATTCTCTAAGAAGCAACATGGTGCAGGTTGCAGGGGGATGGTAATGAATGAACACTATAGTTATTTGCAGAAAAACTCTCCGATCTATACTTACTTTGCCTGTTTCCCCATGTGTTCTGTACAGCCAAAAGCCAGTCCGTGATTGGCTGCCTCTCAGCCAATCACGGTGTGGCTGCCAGTCCGGCCCCTGCCTTGCAGTTTCATGCAAGGCAGAAGGCTGTGTTAGTGTAACAAATGGCCGGACGGCGGGTACTCACAGTACACTTTAATAGGGGCTGATAGTCCGGAAGGTGCGGGATACAGGGGCTGCTGGGAACTGTAGGCTGGAAACAGGAGCAAGGTGCTGCTGGGAACTGAAGGCTGGATACTGGAACAGGTAAGGTAGGTAACTGGATACAGATGAGGTGAGTAGACGGAAACTGGATACAGGCAAGGTAGTCACTGGAGACCGGCAAGGTAAGTACTGGATACTGGCAAGGTAAGTACTGGATACTGGCAAGGTGGTCACTGGAGGAGGCAAGGTAAGTACTGGATACTGGCAGGTAAGTACAGGATACTGGCTGTTGGTAAGTACTGGATACTGGCAAGGTAAGTACAGGATACAGGTAAGGTGGTCACTGGAGGCAGGCAAGGTAAGTACTGGATACTGGCAAGGTAAGTACAGGGTACAGGTAAGGTGGTCACTGGAGACAGGCAAGGTAAGTACTGGATACTGGCAGGTAAGTACAGGATACAGGTAAGGTAGTCACTGGAGGCAGGCAAGGTAAGTATAGGAGCAGGAGCGGAGCAGGATCCAAGGCAGGTGAGTAAGGAGCCGGGTAGCTAATGCTACTATCGGGGCCGGGCCAGGAGGACGCCGCCCACCCGGAAGTCTGGAGCGGCAGGTAAGTTGTGACAGTACCCCCCCTTACGGGGGCAACAGGACCCAACGGGCCAGGTTTCCCTGGAAAACTCCTATGGAAAGCTATGCTAGACGAGGAGCGTGCACATCAGCATGTTTAATCCAAGCTCTTTCTTCTGGACTGAATCCTTTCCAGTGGACCAAATACTGAAGAGACCTCCTCCAGAATCTAGAGTCCAAGATTTCTCAAACTCCTGCTGACCATCAACGGAAATTGGAACTAGAGGTAGTAAAGATGTGGAATACTGATTAGAGCATACTGGCTTGATGGGGGAAATAGAAACACTAGGAATCCGCATGCTGGAAGGCAGTGGAGGCGAACAGCCACTGGACCGATTAATTCCAGGATAGGAAAAGGACCAATAAATTTGGGTCCAGTTTAGAGGAAGGAACCCGTAGGTTAATATGAGCAGAGGAGAGCCAACTTATCTCCAACAGAATAAGCTAGGGGTTCTCTACGTCTCCTATCTGCTGCAGTTTTTTGTACCAAAGCAGATTTCTGAAGGCTGACTTCTGTAGCATGCCAGATAGCGGTCATCTGGGCCGCTGAGTCATTGGCAGCAGGACGTGTGTGAAAGAAAATCCTGAGGAAAACATCTGGATTCGTCCAAAACACACAAAAAAGGAGATTTAGTATAGTATAGTATTTGAGGTTGAATAAAGACATACGTCATCCAGTCCAACCCATCTAGCAATATCCTCATTCCTGCCAACTGTTGATCCAGAGGAAGGCAAAAAAAACCCACCAAATTTATGAAGGGGGAAAAAATTCCTTCCTGACTCCAAGTGGCAATCGGAAATTTCCCTGGATCAACTCTACTTTATGTATCAATACCAGAACTTGCAACATTCCTTGTTTGCAGAAACTCATCCAGCTTTTTTTTAAACTGACCAATGAATGCCATTACAACGTCCACTGGAAGACAGTTCCATAGCTTTACCGTTCTCACAGTGAAAAACACTTTCCAAGCTTGAAGCCAAACCTTTTTTCTTCAAGTCTAAAGGGATGTCCTCGTGTCCTTTGACATGTTCTATTGGTGAACAATGCCCCAGATAGTTTATTGTAGGCCCGTTAATGTATTTATACACAGTAATCATATCCCCACGCAAGCGCCTTTTCTCCAGCGTACATAATGTAACTTTTCCAGTCTCTCAATTCAAGCTCCCCAATCCCCTTATTAATTTAGTTGCCCTTCTCTGAACCCTTTCCATTTCAAGAGTCCTTTTGTACACAGGATTCCAAAATTGCACTGCATATTCCAAATGAGGCCTTACCAATGCTTTGTTAGAGGGAGAATTACATTTCCTCCCTTGAATCCATACCTCTCTTTATACAAGACAATACCATGTGGCTTGGCTGTTGCGCCCTGGCACTGCTTGCTACTTTAAGTTTGTTATCCACCAAAACTCCAAGATCCCTTTCCAACAGGGATTCACTAACACAGAGCCATTTACAGTATAAGTAGCACAAGTATTTTTAAGTCCAAAATGCATCACCTACATTTATCAACATTGAATTTCCTCTGCCACTTAGCAGCCCAATGTGATAATCTATAGATCCCCTTGCAACGATTGCCCATCCTCTGAAGTTTTTAATGGTCGACAAAGTTTTGTGTCGTCAGCAAACACAGAAACCTTGCTGACAATACCCACTTCCAAATCATTAATAAATAGATTAAATAGAAGCGGCCCCAACACAGAACCTGTGGCACCCCACTTAGCACTTTAGTCCATAATGATGAAGCCCATTAACAACTACTCTCTGCATCCTTCATTAACCAATTTTCTATCATGTACAAATGTGACTCCCCAGAACAACAGACCTTAGCTTATTCATTAGTCGCCTATGGGGGACTGTATCAAAGCTTTGCAAAATCCAAGTAAACATAATCTACTGCTATACCAGAGTCTAAATTTCTACTTACTTCCTCATAAAAGCCAGCAAGTTAGTTGACAAGATCTATTCCTCCTAAATCCACGCTGGTTACTACTTATAATGTCAGTCCTTGAAACATACTCTAGAACATGTCCCTTATTAAACTTTCCAGGATCTTCCCCACCACTGAAGTTAAACTTACAGGCCTGTAATTACCCGGCTGTGAACGACTACCCTTTTTGAATATGGAATAACACCAGCCTTTTTCCAATCCAGAGGCACACCAACGGACATGAGGGAATCAGCAAAAATAAGAAACAATGGCCTAGATAAAACTGAACTTTCCTTAAGTACCCGAGGATGTATTTTAATAATTATTAATATTAACCTATTTAGTTCTTTCTGTACCATATCCTCGGTTAACCAAAGTGAACTTGAATCTTGTATACCTTTTGCTACTATACTCTATGATATCTGTACTTGGATCTTCTATAGTGTATACAGAGGGAAAAAAATTATTCAAGACATTTGCTTTATCGCCATCCTCGATAACTAACTTATCCCCATTAATTAATGGTGCCACATTCTCAGTCCTCATCTTCTTACTATTAATATACTTCCCTCGCTTAAAGGTTTTAAATGCCTTTTTCTTCCTTACCATTTGCCTCTTTACATCAGAATTCAGCCACATGGGCGCGGATTTATTTTTTTACATTTATTTCCCAGGTATAAATTTAGATGTGAACTGGCTTAAAATCCCCTTGAACACAGTCACTTCGTTCAGTACCTTTACCTGATATACATTATCCCAGTTGACATTCTGAAGAGCTGCTTTTAACCTGGGAAAATTGCTTTCCTGAAATTAAATGTCTTGTTAACCCAGCGCACTTTTCCTTTCGATAACAAAGTCCAAATGCCACTATTTCATGGTCACTATTCCCTAAGCTCCAGTTACCTTATATCTATAATGCGCTCCACAATGTTAGATATTACCAGATCCAACAGAGCTCCTTTCTTAGTAGGAACCTCAACCACCTGTGAGAGAAAATTATCCTGCAGCAAATTCAGGAACTCGTCGCCTTTTTCTGTGATGGCAGTTCCACCACACCAATCAATGTCAGGGTAATGAAGTCCCCATAATGAGCACACTCCCCAAACTTGCAGCCCTTGCCAACTGCATATGAAGTTGACTCACCTCCTCTCTGCTAGCATTTGGCGGCTTATAGCAGACACAACAATGACATTACCCCCTTTCCTGTTGCCTAATTACCCATATTGCCTCCACTTTATCATCCATATCACCCGTTATCTCTTCTTTTAAATTTGGTTCAATTCTTTTTTAACATAAACAACTACACATACTCCTCCCCCTTTCCTTTTTTTTCTGTCCTGCCTAAACAAGGCATATCCATCTATATTTACAGCCCAGTCGTGAGAACTGTTCAACCACGTTTCTGCTATACCTATTACATCATACTTTTCATTCAATGCCATCATTTCCAATTCGCCCATTTTGTCAGCCAGGATTCTCGCATTTGCAAACATACATTTTAAATTATGATCCTGTAATTTATTTGTACACTTTGATACACATTCCTCCCTATCCCCTATGCTAGCCCCACCCCCCTTTGCACCCACCACTGGCCTATCTACACCCTGCTTTCCTCCTGGACAATCTATCCCAGTGAGACTGCTAATACACTCACCCCCAAACCTAGTTTAAAATCTCCTCCAACCCTCTAGCCATCTCTTAGTAGGGATGGGTTGCACCTCACTGATGGTGGTGCAGCTGTTTTAGGGGAGAAGATGGCTAGAGGGTGGAGGAGATTTTAAACTAGGTTTGGGGGTGAGTGTATTAGCAGTCTCACTGGGATAGATTGTCCAGGAGGAAAGCAGGGTGTAGATAGGCCAGTGGTGGGGTGCAAAGGGGGGTGGGGCTAGCATAGGGGATAGGGAGGAATGTGTATCAAAGTGTACAAATAAATTACAGGATCATAATTTAAAATGTATGTTTGCAAATGCGAGAATCCGGCTGACAAAAAGGGCGAATTGGAAATGATGGCATGAATGAAAAGATGATGTAATAGGTATAGCAGAAACGTGGTTGAACAGTTCTCACGACTGGGCTGTAAATATAGATGGATATGCCTTGTTTAGGCAGGACAGAAAAAAAAGGAAAGGGGGAGGAGTATGTGTTTATGTTAAAAAAGAATTGAAGCCAAATTTAAAAGAAGAGATAACTGGTGATATGGATGATAAAGTGGAGGCAATATGGGTGGAATTAGGCAACAGGAAGGAGTGGGGTAATGTCATTGTTGTGTCTGCTATAAGCCGCCAAATGCTAGCAGAGAGGAGGTGAGTCAACTTCATATGCAGTTGGCAAGGGCTGCAAGTTTGGGGAGTGGGCTCATTATGGGGGACTTCAATTACCCTGACATTGATGTGTGGTGGTGGAACTGCCATCACAGAAAAAGGCGACGAGTTCCTGAATTTGCTGCAGGATAATTTTCTCTCACAGGTGGGTGAGGTTCCTACTAGAAAAGGAGCTCTGTTGGATCTGGAATATCTAACATTGTGGAGCGCATTATAGATATAAAGGTAACTGGAGGCTTAGGGAATAGTGACCATGAAATAGTGGCATTGGACTTTGTTATCGAAAGGAAAAGTGCGCTGGGTTAACAAGACATTAATTTCAGGAAAGCAAATTTCCCAGGTTAAAAGCAGCTCTTCAGAATGTCAACTGGGATAATGTATTATCAGGTAAAGGTACGAGACAGAAGTGGACTGGTTCAAGGGGATTAAGCCAGTTCACATCTAAATTATACCCTTGGGAAATAAATGTAAAAAAAATAAATCCGCGCCCATGTGGCTGAATTCTGATGTAAAGAGGCAAATGGTAAGGAAGAAAAAGGCATTTAAAACCTTTAAGGCCGAGGGAAGTATATAATAGTAAGAAGATGAGGACTGAGAATGTGGCACCATTATTAATGGGGATAAGTTAGTTATCGAGGATGGCGATAAAGCAAATGTCTTGAATAATTTTTTCCCTTGTTACACCATAGAAGATCCAAGTACAGATATCATAGAGTATAGTAGCAATAAAGGTATACAAGATTCAAGTTCACTTTGGTTAACCGAGGATATGGTACAGAAAGAACTAAATAAGGTTAATATTAATAATTATTAAAATACATCCTCGGGTACTTAAGGAGCTAAGTTCAGTTTTATCTAGGCCATTGTTTCTTATTTTTGCTGATTCCCTCATGTCCGTTGGGGTGCCTCTGGATTGGAAAAAGGTGGTGTTATTCCAATATTCAAAAAGGGTAGTCGTTCACAGCCGGGTAATTACAGGCCTGTAAGTTTAACTTCAGTGGTGGGGAAGTCCTGGAAAGTTTAATAAGGGAACATGTTCTAGAGTATGTTCAAGGACTGACATTATAGTTAACCAGCGTGGATTAGGAGGAATAGATCTTGTCAAATAACTTGCTGGCTTTATGAGGAAGTAAGTAGAAATTTAGACTCTGGTATAGCAGTAGATGTAGTTTACTTGGATTTTGCAAAGGCTTTTGATACAGTCCCCCATAGGCGACTAATGAATAAGTAAGGTCTGTTGTTCTGGGGAGTCACATTTTACATGGATAGAAAATGGTTAATGAAAGGTGCAGAGAGTGTTGTTAATGGGGCTTCATCATTATGGACTAAAGTGCTAAGTGGGGTGCCACAGGGTTCTGTGTTGGGGCCGCTTCTATTTAATCTATTTATTAATGATTTGGAAGTGGGTATTGTCAGCAAGGTTTCGTGTTTGCTGACGACACAAAACTTTGTCGACCATTAAAAACTTCAGAGGATGGGCAATCGTTGC
Organism: Hymenochirus boettgeri; assembly: GCA_019447015.1. Taxonomy (NCBI): domain Eukaryota; kingdom Metazoa; phylum Chordata; class Amphibia; order Anura; family Pipidae; genus Hymenochirus; species Hymenochirus boettgeri. Next base: position 64,843,247 of record CM033472.1, read on the forward strand.
AAGGGGAGATAGATAGATTATCACATTGGGCTGCTAAGTGGCAGATGAAATTCAATGTTGATAAATGTAAGGTGATGCATTTTGGACTTAAAAATACTTGTGCTACTTACTGGAAATGGCTTGTGTTAAGTGAATCCCCGTTGGAAAGGGTCTTGGAGTTTTGGTGGATAACAAACTTAAAGGTAGCAAGCAGGGCCAGGCGGCAACAGCCAGAGCCAGCATGGTATTGTCTTGTATAAAGAGAGGTATGGATTCAAGGGAGGAAATGTAATTCTCCCTCTTTACAAAGCATGGTAAGGCCTCATTTGGAATATGCAGTGCAATTTGGAATCCTGTGTACAAAAAGGACATCTTTGAAATGGAAAGGGTTCAGAGAAGGGCAACTAATTAATAAGGGGATTGGGGAGCTTGAATATGAAGAGAGAATGGAAAAGTTACAATTATGTACGCTGGAGAAAAGGCGCTTGCGTGGGGATATGATTACTGGGTATAAATACATTAACGGGCCATACAATAAACTATCTGGGGCATTGTTCACCAATAGAACATGTCAAAGGACACGAGGACATCTTTAGATGAAGAAAAAAGGTTTAGGCTTCAAGCTGGAAAGTGTTTTTCTGTGAGAACGGTAAAGCTATGGAAAGTCTTCCAGTGGACGTTGTAATGGCAGGTTCATTGGTCAGTTTAAAAAAAAAGCTGGATGAGTTTCTGCAAACAAGGAATGTTGCAAGTTACTGGTATTGATACATAAAGTAGAGTTGATCTCCGGGAAATTTCCGATTGCCACTTGGAGTCAGGAAGGAATTTTTTCCCCCTTCATAAATTTGGTGGGTTTTTTTGCCTTCCTCTGGATCAACAGTTAGGCAGGAAATGAGGATATTGCTAGATGGGTTGGACTGGATGGACGTATGTCTTTATTCAACTCAAATACTATACTATACTAAATCTCCTTTTTGTGTGTGTTTTGGGACGAATCCTAGATGTTTTCCTCAGGATTTTCTTTTCACACAAGTACCTGCTGCCAATGACTCAGCGGCCCAGATGACCGCTATTGGCATGCTACAGAAGTCAGCTTCCGAAAATCTGCTTTGGTACAAAAAACTGCAGCAGATAGGAGACGTAGAGAACCCCTAGCTTATTCTGTTGGAGATAAAGTGTGGCTCTCCTCTGCTCATATTAACCTACGGGTTCCTTCCTCTAAACGGGACCAAATTTATTGGTCCTTTTCCTATCCTGGAATTAATCGGTCCAGTGGCTGTGCCTCCAACTGCCTTCCAGCATGCGGATCCTAATGTGTTTCAATTTCCCTCATCAAGCAGTATGCTCTAATCAGTATTCCACATCTTTTACTACCTTAGTTCCAATTCGTTGATGGTCAGCAGGAGTTTGAGAAAATCTTGGACTCAGATTCTGGAGGAGGTCTCTTCAGTATTGGTCCACTGGAAAGGATTCAGTCCAGAAGAAAGAGCTTGGATTAAACATGCTGATGTGCACGCTCCTCGTTTAGTCAGAGCTTTCCATAGGAGTTTTCCAGGAAACCTGGCCCGTTGGGTCCTGTTGCCCCCGTAAGGGGGGGGTACTGTCACGAACTTACTGCCGCTCCAGACTTCCGGGTGGGCGGCGTCCTCCTGGGCCCGGCGCCCGATAGTAGCATTCATACCCTGGCTCCTTACTCACCTGCCTTGGATCCTGCTCCGCTCCTGCTCCTATACTTACCTTGCCTGCTCCAGTGACTACTTACCTGTATCCTGTACTTACCTTGCCAGTATCCAGAGTACTTACCTTGCCTGTCTCCAGTGACACATACCTGTTCCTGTACTTACCTTGCCAGTATCCAGTACTTACCTTGCCTGCTCCAGTGACCACCTTACCTGTATCCTGTACTACCTTGCCAGTATCCAGGTACTTACCAAGCCAGTTCTGTACTTACCTGCCAGTATCCAGTACTTACCTTGCCTGCTCCAGTGACCACCTTGCAGTATCCAGACTTACCTTGCCAGTATCCAGTACTTACCTGCCGGTCTCCAGTGACACTGCCTGTATCCAGTTTCCGTCTACTCACCTCATCTGTATCCAGTTACCTACCTTACCTGTATCCAGTATCCAGCCTTCAGTTCCAGCAGCACCTTGCTCCTGTTTCCAGCCTACAGTTCCAGCAGCCCCTGTATCCGCACCTTCCGGACTATCAGCCTCCTATTAAAGTGTACTGTGAGTACCCGGCCGTCGGCCATTTGTTACACTACACAGCCTCTGCTTGCATGAAACTGCAAGCAGGGGGCCGGACTGGCAGCCACATCCGTGATTGGCTGAGAGGCAGCCAATCACGGACATGGCTTTTGGCGTACAGAAACATGGGGAAACAGGCAAAGTAAGTATAGATCAGGAGAGTTTTTCTGCAAAAACTATAGTGTTCATTTCATTACCAACCCCTGCAACTCTGCACCATGTTGCTTCTTAGAGAATGCTTTTTGAAGAAAACATATGTGCTGTGCAGGACATTTCTCTATTGTAAAGGTTATTGTGTTGGAGGTTATGTTATAACATGGGACACACAAAACAAGTGCCGAAGGGCTGACCCCACTAGTACATATCTCACATTTTCAATATCCAATAACAGAACATGAGTGGAATTGCACCAATGCGTGACATTGCGTTTGTGCGTTTACCACTTCCACGTGTTGTAGTGTCCCTCACCCATAGACCTTAAAATTTCCCAGGAAAGAGTTGGTTTGTTCAACTTACCTAGTAGAAAGAAACTATAACTATATTTTATAAATATCCAGTTCAAACAAGACTTGCAAGCTTTTTCTTTTAATCCATAAAACACAGTTAATTGCACATGAAAGTGCGTTACTATTTCTAATCTATACAAAATAGACATAAGTTTGCTATTTATCCTCAGTCGCTAAGCATGGCTATTGGGCATGTGCCATACCCAGCTGATGTCCCTCTGAGTAGGTGTATTATGTATCATGCACTTTCAGGGCTATTCATAAAAGTTCGCTGGGTAGGTCTTTGGAGTCACGCTAAGCGATTCGCTACCACTTAGCATGACTTTAACTCCATGTTATTGCCAGATAAATATGAATTTTTCCATATTAAATTCACACTAAAGGGGTAGCCAAAGATATCTCTGTAAATAGGCCCCTTTGTAACTATCAATGACATTTTTTAAATATCAGAAATACCAATGAAAAAATCTATAATCCAAAACTGGATTTGGGTGGTCTGGATTTTAATTAAGATAGATCATAGAAGGGAGGAATGATTAACTTGATATGCAGTGGAGATGGATACCTTTTTAAATTATTCAGGTCATTACAATAGTCAATAATGTTTCTGAATTGTACAAACAGGTTTTATACATACAACAGCCATTTTTTTGTAGTGTATGTACATTTAGTAAAAAGCAATCAGTACTGTAATAGCAATTCTTTTTATATGGGAAAAGGGTGAAATGCCGAGCTTGGTTTGTTATCTTCCCCAGAGTTTAACAGGATTGCAGTTGCTGGCATTTAATCAGGAAATTGTTTTGCTCAAATGCTTCATTTGAACTTTCAAAGGGTCAGATTTGTCTAAATGTGATCACGATGAGTAAAATCCCCATATTACTGCAGTGTTGTAGAATAGTAACATAGTAATTAAGGTTGAACAAAGACACTCGTCCATCAAGTCCAACCCATTCCCTTTTTTTTTTATTTTTTTTTTAACCCTACCTAACAGTTGATCCAGAGGAAGGTAAAAAACCCCAGCTAAAAAAAGGGGAAAAAAATTCCTCCTGACTCCAAACGGCAATCGGAAAGTCCCTGGATCAACCAGATCATATGCATTAATACCAGTAATTCTCAATATTTTTTAATTTTAGAAAATTATCCAGGCCTTTTTAAAGTTATTCAATGAACTTGCCATTACCACCTCTGCTGGAGACAGTTCCACAGTTTCACCGTTCTCACTGTAAAGAAACCTCTCCTAACTTGAAGATGAAACTTCTTTTCTTCCAACCTTAAAGGATGTCCATGAGTCCTCTGATATGACCTATAGTGAACAATGCACCAGAGAGTCACTGTATGGGCCATTAATATATTTGTATAAGGTTATCATGTCCCCACGAACCGCCGCTTCTCCAATGTAAACAGCCCTAACTTGTCAATCTGCCTGCATATTCAAGCCCCTCCATTCCCCTTATTAATTTAGTTGCCCTTCTCTGAACTGCCTCAATTTCCAAGAGTCCCTTTTGTATATGGGATTCCAAAACTGCACCGCCTATTCCAAATGTGGCCTTACCAGTGCCTTGTAAAGAGGGAGAATAATATTTTTCTCTCTTGATTCCATTCCCCTCTTTATACAAGACAATATCTTGCTAGCTCAGCCGTTGCTACCTGGCATTGTTTGCTACAGCTAAGTCTGTTATCTACCAGAACCCCCAAATCTTTTCCATTTCAGATGCCATTAACACAGAGTTATTTATGGTGTGTGGTGGCACAGGGATTATAAATCCCAAATGCACACCTTACATTTATCAACATTGAATCTCATCTGCCATTCTGCTGCCCATTTTGATAATCTATCTAGGTCTGCTTGCAGCACTTGCACATCATTGGAAGTTTCCAAAGCTCTGCAAAATTTAGTGTCATCAGCAAACACAGAGACCTTGCTCTCAATGCCCCCTTCTAAGTCATTTATAAACAGATTAAACAGAAGCGGCCCAGTACAGAACCCTGAGGAACCCGCTTAGAACTTTAGCCACCATAGATGTAGCTCCATAAACCACCACTCTTGTTTGCGGTCCAATAACCAGTTCTTATCCATGAACAAATGTTTTCTTCAAGGCCAACAGTCCTCAGTTTATACATAAATATATATAATAAATAATAATTTTATATATAAAATATACACACACAGCTGTGCCTGAATCTAACTTCTTACTCACTTCTTCATAAAAACCAATTAAATTGTCTGGCATGATCTATTTCTCATAAATCCATGCTGACTACTACTAATAAGATGATCTCTGGAGACAAAGTTAAGGATATGATCCCTTAACAAAGTTTCCATCACCTTCCTACCACTGATGTTAGACTTACAGGTCTATAGTTACCAGGCTGTGGACGACTACCTTTTTTGAATATTGGTATTACATTGGCTTTTTCCAATCCAGCGGCACACCAGACAAAAGCGAATCGAAAAGATGAGACACAGTGGTCTTGCTAGAACTGAACTAAGCTCTTTTGAAATCCTAGGATGCAATCCATCTGGTCCTGGCGCTTTATTGATATAACTTGTGTAATTGATCCGTACCATATCCTCTGTTATCCAATGTGAAAACTCTTCATTTCCTCCCTGCACCTGTTACAATCCCTACTGTAAGGATTCTCAACAGTAAAAAACCGATGTAAAAAAAAACGGTTTAGCAGATTAGCTTTCGGCATCCTCTACCACACTCAGCTCCATTATTAATGGTCCCACATTCTCAGTCCTCATTTTTACCATTTATATACTAGAATGTTTAGTTAAGAACCTGTTTTAGGCTGAGGCCACACTGCAACGCACAGGAATTGCGCACACTATCGTGAGCGTTATCGCACAATTGTGTGCGCGATTCTTGTGCAGTTTGCGTTTTGGCATGCGATTTTGACATTTTCCGTTATGGAAACGCATGCGTTAACGCCCCAAAAATGGTGAACGCATGCATTACCGAAATGTGAACGGACACAGCAATCGCAGCGCATCGAAATCATGGGAATTTTTGCGTTCCCACAATTTCCATTTTAGCGAAAATCGCATACGCGCGAAAAACGCACTAGGTGGCCTAGCCCTTAGGGAATACGACAGGACATATATTCTAACTTTAAGGCTTATTTATTAATTGCAAATGAATTCCTTTTGTTAATACCTAGCATATTTTATTAAAATGTGTAGTTAAGTCTCTCCATCGCAAAAGTGCCCTATGTAAACTCTAAAGATAAAAGGACATTATAAATATTAACAAAAAATAAAAAAAAAAGCTGATTCTATGCTGATTCTATTAAATGTTGTTTAAAAATATTTGTCTTTTTTTTATTGTGCTATGAATGTATGCTGTTTTAGTGTATCATTTCTAGATGAACCATGTGTTTAGGTAAGGGTTCACATTTCACTTTAGGAGAGGCAGGGTGTGGGTGGGGTGGATGGAAAGTGGGTAAGTGCAGAGAGGCAGAGTTAGGGCTTTTCCGGGCTGAGACTGGGCATTCAGGGGACGGGGCTGCCAAGGCAATCTATTTTAAAGGGGTTTTTAAACTATTTTACAGCCAAACAAATGTAAAAAAAATATCTTCACACCCATGTGGCTTAAATTCTGATTTTAAGACGGAAATGGAAGAGAAGAAAATGACATTTAAAAGTCAGAGAATACTGGATAAAAAGCCACTGAAAGTGATCATAAGCCTAGTGTGGCCTAGCCCAAATGAACTATAAAACTGTAACAAGGATTGTAAAAAACAATTGGGCTAGCTAAAAAAAAATCATGCAAGACTAACCCTAAACAATTTTTAAAGTATATTAATAGTAAGAAGATGAGGACTGATAATATGGTGCCATTAAATGATGGGTATAAGATAGTTACAGAGGATGCCAATAACATCTTAAAGGAATAGTACACTGTAAAAACTAGGTAAGAGTAATTGGAAGCTGCAGCTTTAACAAATCATCTCCCCTTTTTTGTTTCTAGGTCCCTTCTCGCTACCTGCACTAATGTAAAGTTCCTGACATTGGATCTTTATTGTAGTCTTCTTAGCTCTGCCACCAATATACTTCCTGGATCTCCTCTTGTGTAGTATAAAAATGCACAGTCAGTTTGCTCTGTGCACACGTGCCCCCGCCGGTCCAAAAAAGCATGGTCAGTTTGCTTGTGCACTGTGCCGGCTTTACAAGCATTTAAAATCATCTTTGGGTCCTTAGGGAATTAAGTTCGGTTTTATCCAAGCCATTGCTTCTTTTTTCTCATGTCCGTAAACGTGCCTCGGATTGAAAAAAAAGCTGATGTAATTCCAGTTTTCAAACTAGAAAGGGAAAGTTTAAGTATAAACTTTGAATTTGGCTGAAGGGCTGCATTTGGAAGGGAATATGTGTGTTTTCTGCAGATATTAAAACTCAATAATGGAAATGATGAGTTTGTAGTGAACGCTTGTTTGGGACAAAAAAAAAGTTTGTGTGTACCAGCCAAAGTGGTGCTAATTTTGATCCAATCAATCAGAAAGCTAACATCTGATTGGTTAGGGCAAAAAGCACCATTTCAATGATAAGAACTTTTATGAATCTCTCTGTATCTTTTTGATGATTGGTCAAAATTTGTTTTTTTGACTTTAGTTACCCTTTAAGTATGGCTGCCACAGTAATGGATAAGTAGATCAGTAGGTGTGTGTACCTGTGTCCGGTTGGGGGTTAAAAAAACAAACTTTTTTGATGATTGTTTTTTTATTTAGTTACCCTTAGGTATGGCTGCAACAGTAATGGAGGGGGTAGGTCAGTAGGTGTAGTGTAACTGTGCCACATGGGGGTTAAAAAAACAAACCTTTTTATTATTAATCAAAATTATTTTTTTGAATTTAGTTACCCTTTAAGTATGGTGCCACAGTAATGGATAATTAAATCAGTAGGTGTGTTGTACCTGGGTCTGGTTAAGGGGGATTTATGTCTTTTGTGTTTACAACCATAAAACTATATTTTATTGAGGATAAATCTAAATAGTTTTTTGACTTTAGTTACCCTTTAAGTACCATAATGAATTAGTAGATTAGTAGGCGTGTGTACCTGGGTCTGGTTGAGGGGGTATGTCTTTTTTTGTGTTACAACCAAAAAAATATCTTTTATGAAATAAATCTAATTTTTTTTTTTTTACTTTAGTTACCCTTTAAGTATTGTGTGAACGCTTGTTTGGGACAAAAAAAAACGTTTGTGTGTACCCAGCCCAAAGTGTGCTAATTTTGATCCAATCAATCAGAAAGCTAACATCTGATTGGTTAGGGCAAAATTAGCACCATTTTCAATGATAAGAACTTTTATTGAATCTCTCTGTATCTTTTGAGATTGGTCAAAATTTGTTTTTTTGACTTTAGTTACCTTTAAGTATGGCTGCCACAGTAATGGATAAGTAGATCATGGGTGTGTGTACCTGTGTCCGGTTGGGGGTAAAAAAAACAAACTTTTTTGATGATTGGTTTTGACTTTAGTTACCCTTTAGGTATGGCTTGCAACAGTAATGGAGGGGTAGGTCAGTAGTGTATGTAACTGTGGCCACATGGGGGTTAAAAAAACAAACCTTTTTATTATTAATCAAAATTAATTTTTTATTTAGTTACCCTTTAAGTAGGCTGCCACAGTAATGGATAATTAAATCAGTAGGTGTGTGGACCTGGGTCTGGTTAAGGGGGTATGTCTTTTTGTGTTTACAACCATAAAACTATATTTATTGAGGATAAATCTAAATTAGTTTTTTTGACTTTATACCCTTTAAGTACCATAATGAATTAGGAGATTAGTAGGTGTGTGTACCGGGTCTGGTTGGGGGGTAGGTGTCTTTTTTGTGTTTACAACCATAAAACTATCTTTTATTGAGATAATCTAATTTTTTTTTTTTTTACTTTAGTTACCCTTTAAGTATGGCTGCCACAGTAATGGATAAGTAGATCAGTAGGTGTGTGTACCTGGGTCTGGTTGAGGGTGGTATGTCTTTTTTGTGTTTATAACCATAAAAATATCTTTTATTGAAGATAAATCTAAATTAGTTTTTTTGATTAGTTACCCTTTAAGTACCATAATGAATTAGTAGATTAGTAGGTGTGTGTACTGGGTCTGGTTGAGGGGGTGTATCTTTTTTGTGTTACAAACCATAAAACTATCTTTATTGAGAATAAATCTAAATTTGTTTTTTTACTTTAGTTACCCTTAAGTATGGTGCCACAGTAATGGATAAGGAGATCAGTAGGTGTGTGTACCTGGGTCTGGTTGAGGGGGGTATGTCTTTTTTGTGGTTTATAACCATAAAACTATCTTTTATTGAAGATAAATCTAAATTAGTTTTTTTGAATTTAGTTACCCTTTAAATATGGCTTCCATGGGAATGGAAAGGTAGGTCAGTAGGTGGGTGTACCTGGGGCTGTGTGGGGGGTTGGAGGTATCACATTTGTATTTATGACCATGAAAAAAACTGTTTTGAAATATCCACATTTGAGGATTATTACCATTATAGTCTATGGGAAAAAATGTCCGGAAATTCGCCGATAACGTCGTAACGCTTCCGCGGATTCCTTAGCTAGAAGATAGCACACTTCTCCTATATGCCCGCATGTCTGTACGAATTTCATGTCTCTAGCTCAAAAACTGTTGGAGGAGATACGGTCCAAAAAACCGGAAGAATAAAACGGAAGAAAAAAGAAGAAGAGAAGAAGAAGAAATAGAAAGAACAGTAATTTGGCTTTTCAAGCCAAATTAATTAAAAGATACACAGCCTGGCAATTACAGATCTGCAAGTTTAACTTCAGGGTGGGGAAGATAATGGATAGTTTGAAACAAGTATGTTTCAGCACTGGATTTATGAGGTATAGATCTTTTTAACAAACTTGCTTGGTTTTTATGAGGAAGTCAGTAAGAATTTGTATGTTGAAAATGTAAGAGGTTGGGCTATAAAATTGTTGTGCTGCTCATTCTAAAAATGAGTCTGTGTTAATTGCATCTCTAATGGAAAAGGATTTTGGAGTTTGGTGGATAAAAAATGTGCAAGGCACAATAGCTAAAGCCAGCAAGATATTTTACTTTTAAAGAAGGGTTTGAGAGAGAAATTATTATTTCCCTCTTTGTAAAGCACTGGTAAGGCCTCGTTTACAATATGCAGTGCAGTTGTTGGAATCCTGTTGAAAAAAAGGACATCTTGGAATGGAAATTGTTCAGAGAAGGGCACTAAAATAATAAGGGGTCTGGGGAAGTTTAAATATGAAGTTACATTAGATAATTTACATTTATGCACAAGTATGGGGTATAATCACTGTTCATAATAACTTTGCAACTTCTATATGCTTCCTAAATACACAAAGAAGGTAACCCTGGAAGGCCTATAGTATCTGTGGTTGGCACTCTGACTGAGGGCATATCAGGCTGGCTCGAGCAGATCTTGTTGTAAGGAACACAACAAGCTAATTACAAGACACAGCTGATCTGCTTAACAAATTGCAGGTATAGAGCCACTCCCAGAGGGCACCATGTTGGCAACAATGGATGTGGGAATCACTTTATACAAACATTCACATACAGATGGTATAGCCGCCTTCAAAGAATTTCTGGGAAAGGAGGGCCTACCTCTCACGCAGTTATACAATGATTGAGTTTACCTACACTACATTCGGGCAAGAAATGTATTACAGAAGATGGGGACCGGTATGCGTACACGTTTTGCACCCCAATATGCCAATCTTTTCATGGCTAAACTAGAAAAGGACTTTCTCTCCACCTGTAACACAAGCCTCTGACATACTTTGCTCATAGATGACAATTCATAATCGGACAGGTACTGAATAAGAATTCAAAAACAAGAAGACAAAACAATTTATGACTTTCACCAATCTATCAATTTAAAACTGAATGGCAGCCAGGTCCCGCGAGATCGCATCCCATGTCCAAATTTCTCGAGTGTATATACCGAGTAGCGTCAAGTCCCGCGAGACCGCATACCATAACTAAATCTCGCGAGTCCCGCGAGTCTACATACCAAGTAGCGTCGGCTCGTGCCTAGGCAACCACACACAAACCTGCTGATAGATAACATATAAAAATAATAAAGAAAATTAGATAGAAGACATAGATAGATAGATAGATAGATAGATAGATAGATAGATAGATAGATAGATAGATAGATAGATAGATAGATAGATCAAGAGATAGATAGACAGCAGAGATAGATAGAGAGATAAAGATAGGTAGATAGGTAGATGATAGATAGATAGATGATAGAATGATAGATAGATAGATAACAGAGATAGATAGCAGAGATAGATAGATAGATAGATAGATAGATAGATAGATAGATAGATAGATAGCAGAGATAACAGAGTAGATAGATAGATAGATAGATAGATAGATAGATAGATAGATATAGATAGATAGATAGCAGAGATAGATAGCAAAGATAGATAGATTCATAGATAGATAGCAGAGATAGATAGATAGATAGATAGATAGATAGATAGATAACAGAGATAGATAGATAACAGAGATAGATAGATAGATAGATAGATAGATAGATAGATAGATAGATAGATAGATAGCAGAGATAAATAGATAGCAGAGATAGATAGATAGATAGATAGATAGATAGATAGATAGATAGATAGATAGATAGATAGCAAAGATAGATAGATAGCAGAGATAGATAGATAGATAGATATATAGATAGATAGATAGATAGATAGATAGATAGATAGATAGATAGATAGATTAATATCAGAGATAGATAGATAGCAGAGATAGATAGATAGATAGATAGATAGATAGATAGATAGATAGATAGATAGATAGATAGATAGATAGATAGATAGATAGAGATAGATAGATAGATAAAGATAGATAGATAGATAGATAGATAGATAGATAGTAGTGCATAGATAGCATAGATAGCATAGATAGTAGATGCAGAGATAGATAGATAGCAGAGATAGATAGATAGATAGATAGATAAATAGATAGATATATAGCAGAGATAGATAGCAAAGATAGATAGATAGCAGAGATAGATAGATAGCAAAGATAGATAGATAGCAGAGATAGATAGATGATAGATAGAAGATAAGTAGATAGATAGATAGATAGATAGATAACAGAGATAGATAAGGTTACCCTATGTTGGGGAGTGCTGAACTGTAAAGTAGAAGATTAAAAGAGAACCATGACCATGATGCCAGCTTGGAGCGTGGCTGAAGCTACGGTTAAGGTTTGACAAACCTTCTGTCCTTATCAATGGTAAGTTTGCACCATCCAGACACGTTGGATATTTAGCAGAAGAATGTAGCTTGAGGTGGTGCAGGCTTACAAATGATGCCCACACACAAAGCCAGCCCACGCACAATGCCACGCCCACCATGCCCTACGCGCGCCGCACCGCCTATAGGCGCCATTCAAAGTTTTTCAGGTGCCAAAAACCCTAGGGACACCCCTGGGTCCATAAGTCCTACCTTTTCACCCTCCTTTTTAACCCTACTAAAAGATGATCCAGAGGAAGAAAAAAAAATTAGCTAAAAGGGGAGGGAGGGTGGGATGATTCCTTCCTGACTCCAGGAAAGTATCCCTGGATCAACCAGAACTGCAGTGTATGTATTAATACTAGTAATTTTCAATATTTTTAGTTTTAGAAACCAGAAATCTAGCCCACTTCTAAAGCTATTAGTAACTGCCATTACCACAATCTGCTGAAAGACAGTTTCACCGTTCTCACTGTAAAGAAACCTTTCCTAACCTGAAGATGGAACTTCTTTTTTCCAATTAAAGGATGTCCATGTGTCCTCTGATATGCCGAGTAGTAAACAATGCACCAGTGAGTTTACTGTATGGACCCTTAATATATTTGTATAAAGTGATCATATCCCACAAAACATCACTTCTCTATGTAAACAGCCCTAATGTGTCTAATCTGCGCATAGTCAAGCCCCCCCATTCCTTTATTATTTATTTCCAAGATGTCCCATTTGTATATGGGATTCCATAACTGCACCGCATATTGCAAATAAGGCCTTACCAGTTCCATGTAAAAGATGACACAAATAAATACAATTTTATTTATCGTACAAAATGTATTTTGTCCAAAATTGTCATTGTAAAAATTAACTATTTACTAGATATTTTAAGTGATTTAATTTTAAAAAGGAATGAATGTTATACCTTTTTAACATGTGAAATTATTAAATAATATATTGGAGTAGCAAACTTCACAAGAAACATACACAACATTTGCCACCTTCTGCAAGACTTCAAGTTCGGAAAGGGCTTTTAAAGGGACAGTTCTGTGGAAATTACAATTTTGTTAAATTATTAGTTGTGTAATGCCTTCTGTTATTCTACATATTCTCTCCCATTTTGAAAAATCAGTTGATTTCATACCATTTGCTGTCCCTGCTGTTGACATTAGTGAGCTGACATTTCAGGTTATAATGGTCCTTCTTCTTCCCAGGATACACCACATCCTTGGAGTGTTCCTAACAGTTATTTCTACTGATTGGCGTTAGATGGGTCAAATATGCTCAGATTCTACTGAGCAACTGAATCAACCAGGCGTTGGGTCAAGGCAAGACCAAAACGGTTCTACTAGGTCCTGTAAACAGGAAGTCAGTATTTCGGTTGCATTTATTTATACCCAGACAAAATGCTGATTTGGCAGATTAAGGTATTGGGATGAAAAAATACTGCTCTTTTTTCTGAAAAGCATATGATTTCCACTGAACTTCCCCTTTAACAGTAAAACTAGGAACTGTCTTCCATAGGATGTGGTGATGGTGAGTTCATTAGATTAGTTTTCAAAAAGAAGCTGGAAGCTGATGTTGAATGTTACTGGTAAATACAAATGTTGGAGTTGATTCAGGGATTTTTATGTTGTTCTATATAGCTGATTGTCCGCACCTTTACTTATACACGCACGATCAGTGTTTTAAAACAGCGGATCACATTATCAGATCTACGCTAAGAAGGAAAGGGCAGGGGGGTTTTGGCCTCTGCAGGTTTGCTCTTCGACAGGAAATGTGGATATTGCTGAGTAGGTTGGACTGGATTGAAAAATGTCTTTATTGAACCTTAAATACTTAGATTTGGTAATATGAAAAATGAACTTAGTGCAATAACATCCTATCACTGTTTTATAAATATATGTTGATTGATAATGGCAGCAATAAGCGTTGATAAGCGAAACATTGCTGTTGTGAAACTGTGGAACTGTCTTCCAGCAGATATGGTAATGGAAGTTCATTGAATAGCCTTAAAAGTGGACTAGATAAGTTTCCAGAATTATTGGTATTAATACATACTGTAGTTGTGGTTGATCCAGGGATACTTTCCATTGCCGTTTGGAGTCAGAAAGGATCCCCCCCCTTTTTTTTTTTGCCTTCCCCTGGATCATTCTGTTAGGTAGAGTTATAAGGGAGTGTGAAGGGTTGGATTTGATGGACATAGTTCTTTATTCAACCTGAATTACTATGTTACTTATTGATGCACCCCCTACACTCACTTTCCTCTTTGTTTTAATGGCAAACATCCCCAAACCAAAAGTTCTAGGGTTATAAACACAAAAACAGTGCAAAAGTTAATGGGCCTTATAAATACACCACACAAACAAAGGTCACACACACTATCAATGATAGAAAATAGAAAACCTTTTGAAACTTAGTATTAGGTCTACACATTTCTAGGTACACATTGAGTTGAGTTTAATAAAATTTTTATCTAAACTGGAAAAGTATATTTTTTCAATTGCACAATACTGGAAACTAAACTGTTCCAAAACCACAATTGTACAATTTTTTTGTTGATCTGTCCCCTATTTATTCAATTGAATCTTAAGCATCTTATTTTTAACTGTCAATTAAGTGCCTTGTAATCAAAAACTGTAAGCAAGGGGTGACATGGGATGTGTGAAATGCATTCTGGCTCATAGGGTTTACTGAGATGCTTGAGTCGTGCCTGATAAAGGGATGTGAGTAAGATTAGGAGGGGGAATCTTAGCCTGTGCAAAACAGTACTAGATTGAAGGCATGCAACACAAGTAGAATATGTGCTACCTACATGTATTCATTTATAGATTAAGATAATTTTTTTCTGTTTACATACCATTTATACGGGAACTATAGTGCATATAAAGTTTTCAAAAAAAAACAATTACAATTTATTTCTTTTAAATTAAAGTACATGGGTCATAGAGGTAGAAATTGGTACCTCCAATATCATTTTCACAGGAGTGTCAGCACAAAGAAACTGCTTCTGTCAGGTTTCTTTAATACAGCAAGGCCTGGGGCTCTTACCTGTACTGTAGCTTCTCAGCAAAACAACAATGGGAGGTAGGGATAATCAATCCTGCCTCAGGTTCTTTTAATTTTTAAAAAGTTGATTTTGACAGTTGAGGTGTCTATAGTGAAAAAAAACACATTGCCCTTTGCATGTACTTGTGCTGCCTTCATCTATCTCTGTCAGTGACTCTGTTTAACCATGGTGTCAGATCTCTGTGCAGACTACCCCCTTCCCCCTCCCCTCTGTTACCTCCTCCATGTCTCAACTCTGGATAACCGACAAGCTTATCATGTGCAGTAGGAGGAAAAGTCCAACATCCTGAAAAACACACCCACGCACAGTGGCCAATAGAAAGCAAGCTGTCCTGGAGACACGGAAGAAGAAGGGGAACAGTACAGTTTACGACTCTCACTTTGTGACCCAACATCAATCAGTGAAAGCTATTAAGAAGGGGGTTCAAGTGCAGCCTTATATTTATCATCAAAGCTACCGCTCTCCCCCTGCTATGCTCTTATCTCTATGTTTATTACAGAGCAGGAGGGGGGATCATGCCACAGGGATTTGATTGACAGTACAAGTAGGAGTAGAGGAATGCAATCACGTATTCTTCTAACTGGTGTATTCTCAGGGCAGAGAGGGAATCTGAAAAAAGTGAACACTCTGGTGGTTGGGGGGAATTATAGAACACATGGAAGAAAGGGAAAAAGTTCATTTTCCCACTAAGATGCCCTTAGTTATTAAGTTTACAAGCTGTTTTTTGTTATTTGCATTAAATCATTCAGTGCAACAAATCCTGTTTACTCCTACATTCATTCCACCCTTTGTTTGCTTAGTAACAATATCCAAATCCTAAAATATGGAATTTTATGGCATAAATGCAAAAAATACCTCAGCCCCACACAGACTTTGGAACACACACACCTACTAATGACCCTTATGTGCACTCCACCCTCCCCTTACCATAACAACCACCTAATCATGAAAAAACTTTTATATTCTAAAACGCAAAAAACCCAAACAGACACAGCTACATGCACCTACGAAGGGTCCCATACACCATTCCACCTATCAATTTCCATGGCATAATAAAGTTATTTGATGGCCATAACAGGCAAAAGCATACCTCCCAAAACACATATACATAAACGTGATTTACCCCATATGGACAAGCTGCTGGCAATAGTTGAGACTAGAGAAAATTGCAACAAATGGTAAGAAATCATTATCGACTTTTCAAAACGAGAAAAATATGTAGTCTTATCTCCCATTTTTCAAGTAATCAAACAGGAACAGCAGCCAAACTTTTAAAATTATCCACAATTGTGGAGGTCCACTACTTCCTCTGACATTTCCCAATTGTATCCACACCCTGCAGTGCACTATTACTATATTGTATGCAGATGCATAGTTAATTTTCTCAGTGAACATACCCTTTAAGTCTACAACTTTTTGATGAGTTCTGCACTGTTTACTTTTTTTTACTTTCCATGCCTAAACACAATATAGAGATGCTCTTATGTTGTTGGAGAAATTCTATAGGTAAACAGGCCTCCAAACATTTTATTGGAAGGATTTGTATTTTAAATTTATTGAATTATATAACACCCCCTAGCATGAGATGTAAAGGTGATAACTAACTATAAATGTGTATTGCCCATTTTATATGAATAAAAAGTGAATTACTTTCCTTTACATCCCATCTGGTACTTAAAATACAACCGTCAAAGTAAAAGATCTTCGAGTAGAAGAAACCACTTTCATCACTCTAAATAAGTTGGTTAATTTATATATTTAGCCTCAGTTTGCCCAACATTCAGTTTCTTTGCCCCTTCCTGAAATCATTGCTGACAGATTTTTTTTTGTGCAACAAAGTGAGATTAGAGCATACAATATACCGTACATATTCTCTGTGAAAGAAATTGTAAGGAGCTGTATGTGTATGTTGCTTCTAATGTTTATTTTATAAATTGGGCAACAAGAAAGGGGGTAATGTTATTGTTGGTGTCTGCTACAAGCCCCCAAATACTAGCAAAGAGGAAGTGCGCATCCGCTTATATGCAAAATTGGGGCATGTTCTGATAATAGGGGACTTTAATTACCCTGACTGATTGGCAAAGTGGAAGTGAGGCAACAAAGTAAGCGTGATGGATTCCTAAAATTGCAACCTGAAAATTTTCTCTGGATTGGTAGAATAAGTCCACTACAGGAATACAGCATTCCAACTGTCAAAACTCTGTCACCATTACCGCTAACGTAAACTACTCACAGAAGAATAGGTTTGAGAGCAAGGAACTTGATTGACAGCTGAAATATAATAAGTTTTAGATTGGATATCTAAAGAAATAGGGGGCAGATCAACAAAAAACATGATACAGTGGTGGTTGGGAAGTATTATAGTTTCCAGGTACGGTCAATTTAAAATAACTATTTTCGGTATAGATGCCCTTTAAGCCATGAAATATTGTCATTTATGGTATTTTCTCTCTTAACACTGGGATAAGACTTTTATTTTAGGAAAGCAAATTTCCCTGGCTAAAGGGAAACTGTGGTCTTTATTAAAAAAAAAAATACTCCAGGGTCATGTTTCTAGCTTCAGTCTATCCAAAGCTACAGCAGTATAAAGTTTTTTTCTTGCTAGTAATGTGATCTGTGACCTCACCAGAATTTTGGGGTCTGCCTCCAAGTTTAAGGTTGGAGCATGTTCACTGCTAGGACATATCAGCTGTATAGCCCCACCCGAACTAAAGCATTTTCAAAGCTAACCCAAGCCTGAAAATTAAACTTTTACTCTCCCTAAGGTGACCTTATAAATAGTAATCAGCATTGATTTACAAAGACGTGTGCTGCAGATTTCTTTCTCTTTCTTCCTATGATAAATATCTCCCTATTTGTCCAGCACCAACCCTATTGAATTAGGATTTTAAAGGGGAAGTTCAGTGCAAATACATATGCAGGGTTATTCAATATACGTTCTTACTGTTTAAAATGGTGTAATTTTGCCCCAACCAATAAGATGTTAGCTTTCAAATGTTAAACAAGATCTGATTGGTTGGGGCAAAATTAGCACCATTTAAACAATAAGAACTTTTATTGAATAACCCTGGTAGTTTTTTAGAAAAAAGAGCAGTATTTTTTCATTCCAGTGACCTTAATCTGCCAATTCAGCATTTTGTCTGTATATAAATAAATGCAACCGAAATACTGACTCTACCCCTAGAGAGACATTATGGTCTTTCCCTTGACCCAGGCTGGGTTGATTCAGTTGCTCAGTAGAGATCTGAGCATCTTTGACCCATCCAACAACCGTCAGTAGAAATTACTGTTAGGAACATTCCAAGGAAGGGTGGGCATCCTGAGAAGAAGAAGGACCGTTAGAACCTGAAATGTCAGCTCATAATGTCAACAGCAGGGAACAGCAAAGGGTATGAAATCAATTGATTTTCAAAATGGGAGAGAATATGTAGATAACTAAGAAGGCATTACACAAGCTAACAATTAAACAAATATTGATCATTTCCACTGAACTGTCCTTAACTAGTGCCATATCACATCTTATATTCTGTATGGATTTGGACTCTGACATAGCAGTAGATGTGGTTTACCTGGATTTTGCTAAAACTTTTGATACATCCCAAAAAAATGAAGCAAAGCCCTATAGGCACTTTGTATAAGTTAAGGTCTGTTGAGGTGGGGGCACATTGTTCATAAGCAAATAGGTTGATGGATCAAATGCAGAGAGTTGTTGTTAATTAATATAGTGGGGTGCCACAGGGTTCTGTGTTGGGACCACTTCTATTTAATCAGTTTATAATGATTTAGAACTAGGTATTGTCGGCAAGGTCTCTTTGCGGACAACACAAACTTTTAAAGCTCACGAGGATAAGCAGTTGTTGCAGGCAGATCTAACAGGTTGCAGGCTAGAGCAAACATGTTATTGTCTTTTATAAAGAGGGAGAAATATATTATTCTCCCTCTTCACAAAGCACTTGTAAGTCCTCGTATGGAATAGGCAGTGCAGTTTTGGAATCCTGTTACAAAAGGGACATATTGGAAATGGAAAGGGTTCATTCAGAGAAGGGCAATTAAATTAATAAAGGGACTGGGGGAGCTTTAATATGAAGACAGCATGGATAATTTACAATTATGCACACTAGAGAAAAGGGGCTTGCGTAGGGGATATATCTGTATATAAATACATAAATGGACTATACAAAATTATCGGTTCATGTTCACCAATAGAACATGTTAGAGGACACGCAGACATTCTGAAGATTGGAAAAAGAAGTTTAGTCTTTAAGTAAAGAAGGTGTTTTGCACTATAAGAACAATGCAACTATGGAGCTGTCTTCCATTGGATGTGGTGATGGCAGGTTCATTGAATAATTTTAAAAAAAAAGCTGGAAGTTTTTAAAAATAAAGAATGTTGTATGTTACTGGTATTGATACATAAAGTTGGAATTGAACCAGAGATATTCCGGATAGTCAGGAAGGATTTTTCCCCTTAACTGGATATCTTTATTAAACCAAAAAAAAATACTATAAAATTAACATTTGCTTAATATTACCTATAATTCAAAGGAATGTACCTCCTGTTCTTACAAAACATTCTCAAAAACATACACAAGATTCTAGAACAGTGTTTCTCAGTAGTGATGTAATGTTAATACCAAACTAAGGATTAGTCCTTACCTGCATCAGGTCCATGGCAGACAGATTTCCTCTAAGGGCACGCAGACGGGCATGCATGATGACCTAGGTCGTCATGCACGTGCGTCTATGCACATAGCGTTCTATGTCGGAAACCTTGAATGTAGCGTTCAATTTGAAAACCCTCGAATGTATAGTTCGGCAACCATCAAATGTAACATTTGATTTTTGGTAACCTTGAATGTAGCATTCAATTTTGGTAATACTCGAATATATAGTTCGGTAACCATCAAATGTAACGTTCGATTTCGGTAATCCTCGTATGTAGCCTTCGATTTCAGTAACCCTTGACTGTTCATTCAGTAACCCTCCTAAGTAGGTTCGGTAACACTCGAATTGGCCATAACCCTTTGAATGTATTAGGCTTGAGGTGGGGGGGGGTTCAAACCCAAACTGTCTGCCATGTACAATGCTGTTTTGACACCTTACCTGGGCGCTCCTATAGCACCTCTTAGCCACTATGCAATCACACCCTTAAACATGGCTGTGTATGCTAATTGGGATTTTCCAGGGTTCATAATTGCCACAGATTCTTGTACAAGTCATTCTGAATTGAGAAAGCCAGTCGGATGACTAGTGAAATGTCTTCAAGAACTAAACTAGTTAGTTGATCTAATTGATACAACAGATATACCATGACCTGGATGAGATCTAGAACAAGCACTGTTCTAGATCATGATGTAATGATACAGTATTTAAGAGCCGATGCAATATTGACAATTATTGGCGGAAATTAGTGCAAACTCACGCAACCCGATATAAAATCAAGTGTGGGATTGCAGTAATTTCTTCTGGCTGAGCCATTTTAAAATGACATGGTTGAGCCTATTCAATTAGGCTAAGTTATTCAATACATGGTAGCGCAATACTTTGCCTATTGAATAGAGGTGTATGGGGCCCACGAGGGGAAAGAAATTATTCTTTCCTGACCAGGAGATTAAAGCATCGCAGGATCTCAGTCAGATAAGATGTAACTTTTTTTTTTTTACTACATAGGCCCCCTATACAAACTCATTCTTACTTTACATTTTCAAGCAAAATCAGAGGCTGACAGCTCTAAATGAAACACTGCCACCCTCCATACATTCCCTCCTATTTACTATAGTCCACATAGGTACAAAAAAAGGGGGCAGAGGGGGACGTTGGAAGAGCTGTTATGGGCACTTGCTAATGGCTTGAGAAAGGACCCAGTGTGGTCGAAACATGTTGCAATTAATAAAAGAATATTGCAGACAATAGAGCTTTGCTTTGCCTTGTGTTCCCTTCCTACTATATATGTTTGGTGAGTCCTGACTGCTGGGTACGGAGCAGAGGAGGGTAGAACACATACTGACACCATTGGATGTGAACTAAACCCTTATTTACACTTGCTAATAGCCGTATAGCTGAGTTAAAATTACAGGAGGTAAGAGTGGAAACCTCCTTGGAAACTATGGAATTCTGAAATGATTAAACATATGCAGGTAGATGCAATATCCGTGTTATGGGGAAAAACAAGTGCAAAACCCACGTTAACAATGTAATTCAGTTCAGCAAGGGAATTATACTCGTTTGCTTGCGCATTTCCAAAGTCTCTCTGAATAGCACAGTGCAAGCAATGCTATAAATTAGTGATGATTGCTGCACTAACTTTTTGCAGCAAAATTAATTGTGGCATTTAAGCCATACAAAAGATCACAGCCATGCAAAGGGGTACAACATTGTGGGACAAGTGCCTCCCTGTGTTTTTTTTTTTTAATACGTTTTAATTTGTATAAGATGAATAATACACTTTACATTGACAAGATTTTTTTTTAAAGATCATATAATAGTAACAGAAAATGTGATTGACTATATAATTGGTAGTATCTTCCATGGTTTTACATGTATAACAATAAAAAAACCTAGCAGGGAGATGCCATATCCCATGCTAAACTAAAAAAATAAGTGCAAAACCCATGCTAAACTAGTAATAGGGTTAGAGAGGGTTTTATACTCATTTTGCATTGCCTGCACCATTTTCAAAGACTTGTGGAATAGCACAGTGTAAGCGATGCAATAAATTTAGCAATGATTATTGCTCTCTATTTTTGCACCAAATAGAATGCCTTTTCAATTGTGGCCATGCAAAAGATTGCAGCTTACCGCTGTGCAGGTCAGGTGCAAATGGAAAATTTATTGCATTCCCCCTTGGTCTGGTAATATTAACTGGGAAAATTCCAGTTGCAGCAGGTTGTGTCTGCCAAGGATCCTGCAGCAGGCACTGCCCCAGTCCTGGGGTCACATTTGAATATTTATCTTGGATGTTAAGTTGTCATAGTGGTGATATGTCCCTCACACACCTCCATATTTGTTTGTGAATTGTCAGGGCAGTTACTCTGTCTATATAATAATAAGTAAGGGAAGAACCTCTTTGATTAATTTTATCCATCCCTTAAGGGCAAGGCCACACGCAAGCAAAGCAATCGCATGCGATTTCATGTGCGATTTTTTGCGTTGCGCTTGCAATTTCTTCAATAAGTATAGGAAAACGCATGCGATTGCGCATTAAAAAAGCAGAACACAAACGCAATTGCAATCGCAACGCACTGAAAAAAGTGTGATTTTTTTGCGTTGTCGATTTTTCATGGATTTTAAAAACGCACTGCAAGCAAAAAAAACGCAGCAGTGTGGCCTAGCCCTAAGTCTTGTTTTTTTTCTCAGCTGAGAGCTATCTCAACACATAGTTTGCAGCATAAAACAAAGCTGCCTGCAGTAAAACTTGCCATGACTGGACCATAAGCGGCGAGTATGGAATTGGATATTATGGAGTTAAGGGGGATAAAAAATGTATGACTTCTAACCAAAACGATTGGACGATGGACAGTTCCAAATAAGGTGTATAAAGTCTGTATTTAGGTTTACATTTAGGACAGTATTGATTGCCTGATGACCCACATGTCTGATTTGTCTAGGTGTGTAGTATGATTGATGTGTGAATTGATTACCTCCTGACATCCTTTGGGAAATGGGGACCATTAGTTTTTGTATTAGTGGGTATAAGTTGCGACTGGCATTAAGTAGACAAGTGTTGAGTCTAAAGATGACACCTTTATGCTGAGTACGCACCACAACAATTATTGGATGTTTAGAAATTGACCCAAGGGAATGGGGAAAGCTACCCCTCAATGCATGTACGACTTGAAGGTGTGGTAATGGAATGTGTATGAATTGTCCATCTTGTATTAAATCTCCTAAGCAGCAGATTCACAAGTCGCTCCATTGCTGGAGCCTGGTAGAATGTGCAATATTGGGAGCCAGAGAAGTGTGTGGGAGTAGCGTCCATAGATTGAGAATTTTGTTTTTGTGAGGTGCCTTATTCTATGTGCTAAGGATAAGTACCCTGTAAAAACAAAAAGTGAAATTGAACGGTTCCGTCCACAGCGCTGACGTCAGTGTGCACACGCACACAGAAGTTCTTTTTGAGACTTAGAAGAAGGAGAAAAGGAACTCACAAAGGGGCACAACTAAGCAGACAAAAACTGCAGATCCAAGATGTCAGCAAGTTTACATCAGAACAGGTAGGCTCAGGAGGGAGCTAGAAAAAAGTTGGGGGGATAATTAGTTAAAGCTGCTTTCAATGCAATAAGGGGAACTAAAGTTCCAGACAACATTGTCCCAATAGACAGAGCACATTCACAAACATACAAAAAGCTGTGTTCACCTCTCCTTTGCTGTGGCCATTGGAAGATTTATGAAAATAACCTGTGAGTACTAGGGGTCAGCTCCCACAATCCACCTTAGCTGTGGGTAAACCCCAGCTAAGTGTCTGCGTACAGGCACATGTCTCACATAGCTCAACAGATCAAAACAAGGAAGTTGCAGCCTTGCTTCCTAGAAGCTGACAACCAATCACATTATAGCACAGAGATCCTCCCTCTCCATGACACAGAACAGGGATTTCAGTTTTTTGTTTTCAAACACATTCAAGGTCCTGTCCTAACAATGATATAACCTTTGCTTTTCATACAAAAAGAAAATGAATCTTTGCAGTGTATTTCATAGATAGCATGGATGTAGAACACGAATACTTACATTTCAGCAAAAATAAAGTAAGTGTGGGGAATAGAACTGCAACTTGTACATTTACCCCGTCTTGCTAAAAGCAGAGGTCTTACCGCTAGGCTAAGAGAGACACTATAAAAACATTGGTACATGTAGAATATTGTAGTAGGAACATAATAGAAACAAAAATAAAAATACATTGGGGAATCAAACTCATAACCTTCTGATCTGTATGTGTCTAACCCTGGCATCTTACAAGTGAGCCACCGCTGAATAAGCTTAAAGCCTAGGAACATTTAGAAGCTTTATCTTTTGCATGGAATATAATAGAAACAAAAAAGCTACATCTGGGGTATTGAACTTGTGACCTTCTGAACTGCGTATTTTCTGAACTGGTGCCTTACCTGGTGCCCAACACTGAATAAGCAGAGAGTTCAGCTACATTTGGTAACTTTATCTTTTGCTAGTAAAAGAATAATTTAAAAAATGGAATAGGAATCCCTGATACTTAAAAGCTGCTTGTTACCCTGCAGTTTATTTTCTAGCAACTCACACTGACTGGTAAATAAATGCAGGGGAACAAGCAGCTTTAAAAGTCTTATCAGGGATTCCATATTGGTGTGTAGACATCTGTATAGAAAACACTTTGTGCATGAGACAGTGATACTGGGGTCAGGGGGCGTGGTTCTTTGATGACTTCAGGGCTGTGGGTTGTTACTGGCAACAACATGGAAGCCTTCTTATAACAGAATCTATTTCTCACATATATTAAATGCAAGTACCACAGAAGAATCTTACATGTATAGGTGTTCTGGGAGAAAAACTTTACATTAGGTTTTTGAAATTTAAGTTTAGTTCTCCTTTAACTTGTTTTTACAGTGTACTTTGCTTTAATTAGTGTGGACATTCCCTTTTAATTTCCCCAATATATTTGTTTGGGTATCTATATGCGATCTATATGTAGGTATACGATCATCATCAAGTCTGATAGAGTAGGAAGAGAGGAGGGGTTTACCCAGCATTGAAGATGTGCCAGTTGTGATGCCCAGTAATAGAGCTGAAAGTTGGGTAGAGAAAGTCCTCCCACACATTTAGGGGCCCATAGTGTGGTGTTTATCTCTGGCTTTTACACGTTCCTTTGAATGATGAAAGGAGGCTATTTTGTTTAATAAAAATGACTTGGGGTATATATGAGGGAATGGTTTTGGTAACAGAAAGATTTTAACAAGGTGTATTCTGCCCCATAGTTTTAGTGCATACAAGTTCAAGCAGTGGGAGGATGTTTAGTAATAGAATTGCTGTGGGGATTTTGTCATATTGATTCCGAGATATTTAAATTAGGTTTTAATAGGAATTGGGGTGGCATATGGGGGTGTTTACTGAAAGGTCATCTAGGGGATAGAGTACCGATTTGTCCCAGTTAATTAGTAATGCAGAATATGCTCCAAAGGTGTCAAATCATCTGCATATAGGCCTATTTTGTTAGTGTATTGTCCGAGATTAAGTCCTCGTATGGTAGTGTTTATACATACCAGTATCGCTAATGGTTCGATTGCCAATGGGGATCGGGAAAAGCCCTGGTGGGTGCCTCTGCCAAGGGGAGTGTGTTAATGTAATACCTTTATCAGTTTGGATCAATTTGGATCAAAGCCAAAACATTAAGAGCTAGGCCACATAGCGCGTTTTCGTGCGTTTGCGCACGTGCTTGCGCCTGCAATTTTTGCTAAAATGAAAATCGCGGGAACACGAAAATTCCTGTGATTTTGGATGCGCATGCGATTGCGCATCCGTTTGTGTTTTGGTAACACAGCGTTCACCATTTTTGGTGGCGTTAACACATACGTTTCCAAAAAAATGGCAAAAACAGCATGCGCAAAAAACAAAATGCACAAGAATCGCGCGTGATAATGCTCACGATTATGTGCGCGATTCCTGTGTGTTGCAGTGTGGCTCAGCCTTAAGGGTATGTCCACCCAAAAATGCATATGAGATAAGTAGAGATTGAGGTATAATTCGTGGAATGCTGGAGGATTTGTGGGGTGGAGTGTACCAGTGAGCCTTGTGAGTTCTGAATAGCTATTACTGTGTTGATTGGAGTGGTCTTTTTCTAAAAATGTTATGGCCCCCGTGCTCAAAATAGTTTTGACAAACAAAATTTTTTTTCCGACTTTTCAAAGCATGTTATGTACATGCGTTGTGCCTGGAGCCAGGTGAATAGAGTTGTGGGTGGTTGGCGTAAAATATGTTATTTTTTGCTTGCAGAATTGGTGTTTGTATGAGGGTTCTTTTGTGCATATCTTTTAATGTAGGATGGTCGTATCTGTTTTGTGATGGTGGTGTTCGAGTATCTGTTTCGCCAGGTGTCTATTCCATTCCCACGACCGACATAGTGAGGACAGAGGAGTGGTTTTGAGGAAATTGATTGGGTGTTTAGATTTGAAGTCCCCCACACATATAAATGTGGCGTCTGAGTATTGAATTAATAGTGGGGCTATGGTTTCCATTACTAGAGTCCTGTCTTGGGGGTATGTAATGCAAAGGAGTAGTAGCACTGAGTGGAATCTTTTGGCCTCACACCATTTAATATATATAACAGCCATGTAAATCAGTTTTAACCTGGAAGATTTCGTATCAAAGAGATTTCCTAATCAGTATGGAGACCCCTCTGGAGTAGGCAGAGCATACACTGTGTGTCGCCATCCCACCCAAGGTTTCTGCCGTAATGTTAGTGGATTTTAATATGGGTGTTTCCTGCAGGCAGACTAAGCCAGGCATGTGGAGTTGAGAAATGTGTAATACCTGTGCATGTTTTGAATTTTTGATTGAGTCCCCTTACATTCCAGGATAGTAATTTGAGGAGCTGTGGTTTACTCACCCATATTCAGTGACTGTGTAGTTGCAGGCGGCACCTAACACAAGTCTGACCAAAGGTCTGCTTGGGGACCAAAGAACAAAGGTGAACAATTACGTACATTAAACATAACAACTTATTGAATTAGTTTTCCTATAAACATGGTACACTAGAGATCTAATATCCCCAGGTGATGATAGCGGGGTGGTCCGAGTAGTTAAGTTACAAATGTTAGGGAGAAGCCTCCCAGTAAAAAAGTTACTTAAATGGTCAGGTTAATATTGAGACAAGATATTAAGGTAGGTATATCATTCAGAGTGCTGGTTGTGTACATGGTTGGAGGTAAGTAGAACCCCCCCCAAACTTGCAGTCCAATGGGGGGCTGGGGAGGAGAGACGGCCACACGCCTACTGATTTAAACAAAGGAGGGGAGGGAGAGTTAATTATCCATTTAGGTTGCTGAATAGGTTAATTTTATATATATTTCATCCATGGGATCAGGTAGTACTAAACATTTTAATTCATTCCATATTAGGCATGCTCAACGGTATAAATGACATTAAGGGGGTATTCAAGGACCAGTACATTAAAAAATATAACAGTTATGTCACTTTTATGTTGTTTGTTAAGGCACTTAAACTGCATTACAGCATTTCAATTATGAGTACAAATATATCACGGGTTTGAGTCCCCTCATCTAATTACCAGCATTATCATGAATCACACATGTATATCTTTTGTCAAGATATCAAACTTCTATACAAACATAGAAAAGATATCACTGCACTTCCTAGGCCCCATACAATATCATATTACTGCCACATGGCATACTTATAACCAAGGGGTTCTAGTACACATTACTGTGATCACATGAATGAAAAGCCTTCCAACCACGTCAAGGTAACCCCAGTCTGGAAGGTCCTAACTTTAACCTTTTTACTTCAATTACCATTAGCAAACTTTTGCATTTCTCATACTTGCATTTCTCATTAAACTTCTACTCGTGAATTTATATAAATTGTCATAACATTTCAGTACTCTCTCCTCCCAATATTTCAGTAATGCCTGTGGAGCCAAGGGATCACCCAAGGGTTAATACAGCTATAATATGTCTATC
This sequence comes from Hymenochirus boettgeri, assembly GCA_019447015.1. Classification (NCBI taxonomy): domain Eukaryota; kingdom Metazoa; phylum Chordata; class Amphibia; order Anura; family Pipidae; genus Hymenochirus; species Hymenochirus boettgeri. The sequence goes on from CM033472.1 coordinate 64,870,957, forward strand.
TTGTTCTATATATATTTTGTTAGAAGTTTAACATGTACCCTAGGTTCATGCAGAGCTATAACATTGCGTGTTCGCTTTTAGGTGACAATCTATGGCGGGTGATAAATTCTGCCACAGAAACACTCATTTCCTGTCACATATGTTTTTTTTAGTGGTAGTTGTATATATCTTACAGCAGGCAGATACATATGTATCTCTGCTAAACTCTAAACCACATCTATATTCAAACAATTAATGCAGAACAATTATCTGTTAATTTTCTTGACTTATGATAACTAGTAACATACATATAATGGAGGTTACAAAAAGGATTCACTGCTTTAGCATATGTCCATCTTGTCTCCAGCTACATGCCAGTTCAGTGAATCTTCCATTTTGCTTCTTAAGTGGTTATTACTCCATTAGAGCGTTAATGACATGGTCTCTGTTCGAAAAGCGGGTCAAAATAGGTTTCAGGTTGAGTAATTTCTGCATCAAAATCGAATAAACTGTTAAGCGGTTTGTATTGCAGTTGGTATTAACAGGAGTTTACTGCAGTCTAGATTATTTGCTTAATTCATAGTTTCAGATATTTAATGGTCTCTGAGGGCATAACTCTAGTAGCGTGTTATGGCATATTACCGATATATCTGTTGCCGAAATTTATAATAGTGGTTTCTATATATACAAATGCTCAGAAACAGATTTGTGTGTTAAATCCTGTCAATAGAATGTCGAGTCCCATGGATGTGTGCCGTTTTGAGAGGATTAGGCCCTTCTATTTCACATACCCTCAATTGTACATTAGAGTTATTATAGTTCATCTGAGTGGTACCTTATATCCAAGTAAGCTGGGGTAGGGAGTAGAAAGTTGTTGTTTAGTGCCATTGGGGTCAGGTGGGGATTAGTTATTAAATCCAGTCTGATTGAGATTCATCCAGTTTGTGGATAAGTTGGGCAGTTAATATAGTTAAGGTTTGGCCTAATCCCAATTGGAATGGAGATGCTCTTGGTAATATTATAAAATATACAAGAACAAGAGAGAGGAACCAGGCAATCAACCACCAGTAAGACTAGGGGCATATTTAAATGGCAGTTAACTTTCGTGGCCAAGTTTTCCCGACGTTTTGGGATCAAAATTGATTTAACGCAATTTATTAAAGGGGTGAAACACGTCGCGAAAGGTTAACGAGGCGTTAACATCGCACAGTTACGGCTCGCTTCTATTATTAAAGCAGCGGTAACTGATGCGCTGCGTTAATCTCAGCGTTTCAAGCGGCTGATATTGCCGGGAGTGGGGCGGGGGGTACGTCCAACCGCGGGCGGATGGTCGCATCCCCGGCCCTTGTAAGGGCCCTTGCGGCAACTGAGAAGTGCCTTTGTTGGGGGTCCCGCAGTCGAACCGGGCCCCCTATTGGCTCTTAAAAGAGCCCTGGGCGGCGTCTTTTCTTCCATCTGGCGACACCAGCTCCGCTGAGGCCACCAACTCCGAGAGGTACTTGGCAGGTTGAATATTTCTGAAATGTGATTGGGTATGTGAAGGACGCGATCCTTTCCCAGCAGCCCCTCTAGCCCTCTGCTCCTTACATCGGGTTTCAGCTCCCTTCGCATATTGCGGTAAGTACAGTATCACACGGCACAACTACGCAGCACATCGGCGTCGGGTAACGCTTTTGTGACGATGTGCTTCGCCTTTATATATGGCAAAAAACTTTATTTTCGCCGTGGCGATGTGCAACGTAATTTGGTTGGTATTAACGGTCCTTATAAATATGCCCCTGGATATAAAACAATTCCTTTATTGTAAAACACTGGGAAGCATATGCAATAGTGAACATATTAAACATTTAAAAACAATACAGCACATGTGTCCTCATAAAGCAGGCACCAATTCAGGAGGCCAAACAATATAGGAGGAAACAGAGGAGGAATTGCGGGTGTTAATGCTGACCCCGCAGTTCTCCATGTGTTCTCTAGATTGTTTGGCCTCCTGAATTGATGCCCTGCTTGATGATTCCCCATGTTGACTGGTGACAGAGACTCTGACTATGTGACAGATGAGTTATGGGACTAAATTGGCTTTAATGGGCTAGGGTTGGGCCATTCCGGATTTTGGGTTATACATATTGGTGAGGACACATGTGCTGTATTGTTTTTAAATGTTTTTAATATGTTCCCTATTGCATAATGCTTCCCAGTGTTTCACATATAAGGGATTGTTTTTATACATACAGTAGTCTTACATGGTGGTTGGTGCCTGTTCTTCTCTCTTTTTGTTCTTAATTCCATTTGTTCAGTAGTAAGTGTTTCATGGGCGACGATTACATTTCAAGGTCTTGAGTCCATCTACAGAGAGGCCTCTATAGGAGAATCAAAAAACTTGGTAGTGTTGTTGTGTTGGCTTTGCAGGATATATTATTGCATATGAAAGGTTGAGGCCTCGGAGGCATTGTTCAACACCAAGAAAGGTGTCTCCTTCTTTTGCAGGTCCATAGAATAATCTGGGAAATTTATAGGTGAAATGTTGCAGATTTCCCTCGTGTTTGGCTAATCGCAAGATAGTGTCCCTGTCTTAGCATTGATGAGTCTGGCCACCATTGGTAGGGGGTAGGGGACTTGTAGGGACTTGATGAGCCCTCTCGAAATACTGGTGAAGTTATTAGCCCCAAAGGTCTCCTTGATCCAGGTGTCTCTGGGTCATTACCAAGCCCGCTCCGGCACCTGGACCAAACGGATGTTTTGCCGGCGTGAGCGGTTTTCAAAGTCATTTGTTCGGGCCTCCTGTTTATTAAAGGGCATGTCCACCCCCAAAACAAAATTAACCCCTTACTGGCCACACAAGTAGTTTAAAACAATCCTTAACTTACATTCCTGCTCAAAAAATGTTCCCCTGCTGTGCCCCTCCAAAGTCCAGGAAACTGCTGTGTAGGAGCAGTGTGTGACTATGCTGTGCGAGACTTCCTCAACCTATCAAGGTTGGAGGCATGCTCAGTGCAGCCCTCCTGCCTCTCAGCCAATCACGGACGCGGCTGCGGTCCCGCCCCCTGCTTTCAATCCCTGCAAGCAGAGGGCTGAACACTGCAGCAGGGGAGGAGGGCAGGTAAGTAAGAATCGGGGGACTTTCTAACAATTATATTAATGCGGTTGGGGCTGGGGAGCATGCCCTACCACAAATCAAAAGTTAAATTTTGGGGTGGACATGCCCTTTAAGTTGTTGTCGGAGGGACTTGAGTTCGTCCTTCAGAGGCCATATCGTGTCCTGAGCAGTGGCTTTGCTCTGTTGGCTTCCGTGTTTAGGCATCTCTTTCTGGGATGTGTTTTCCCAAAAATTCTGGTCACATAGAGTGTTTTGCCTGGTACTTACTTAAAAAAGGAGTTTTACTGGAAGAGCTTCTGTTCGCTGCATCTGCACAGGATGCCATCTTGACCACACACCCACATGGTTTATTATTATTTTATTTTTATTATGGATTATTTATATAAGATAAGCTAATAAAGCATTATATTATAAGCTATAAAGTATTGTCTTGTATAAAGAGGGGAATAGATTCAGGGGAGAAATTTTATTTTTATTACTACACTACTAAATGTTCACCCTGGAACTCAAGCAGCTGATTGCATGCTCTTATCTCCCTTAATTGACTGAAAAAGAATGTTTTTTTCCTTTAGATTACCGTATATACTCAAGTATAAGTCGATCAGAGTATAAGTCGAGGTACCTATTTTTACCTAAAAAATGAATAAAAGTGATTGACCCGAGTATAAGTCGAGGGTAGAAATATGAACACTACTGCCTTCTGATTCTGTATTGTTTGAGAGCTTTAATGTCTTTAAATGGACAGCAGAATTCCCATACAGTAATAAGCATATCAGTATACAGATCTCTTGTGTATGGGAATTCTGCTGTCCATTTAAAGGGCAACTAAAGCTCAAAACAATACAGAATCCTAAGGCAATCTATTAACAATAGGTACCATCCTCTGATTCTGTATTGTTTTCACATATCCCTAATTCTATACCCCCTAACACCACACACGACACAAATATACACACATAAACAACATTATTTACAGGCAGTACCCCCATAACTACATACTCCTAACCGCCCCTCCCTATACAGAGGCCCATCAAGACCCCCACTATTACCCCCAGCAGCAGCCACCCATGACTTCATCCCCTAACCCCCTCCCTATACAGAAGCCCATTTTGACAATTACCATATCCCCCAGCAGCCTCCATGACCAATACTCTAACCCTTCTTCCTCTACAGAAGCCTTTCCTTAGACCCACACCATTATTTATCCCCCCCATACCCCAACCCTGAGGCCCAGAGGCAGCAGGCCAGAACCGCCCGAGGAGCAGTCATTAATAAAGTACCTCTGCTCTGAAGGATAAGGCTGGATCCAGCTCAGATCTTATGGACTCTTTACACTCATGGAGTCCTTCACACGTGGATGGGGACACAGATGACTGGGATTCACTGACAGCAGCAGACTGCCTGCTGTTGGTTCGGCAGTGAGGGTGAAGGCCCCCAAGCCCCCAAGTCCTGGGCCCACGGGGATTTCCACAGTACCCTAGTATGCCAGTCCAGCCCTGCTGCGCATCTCCTGATCTCACATCCAGTCTGATATTGTAAGAAGAATCGGCTGCTGCATCTCCCGATCGTCGCATCTATGGACGTCACTACTCGGCGCCGGGAAGAAGACAGGCGCCGAGTAGTGGCGTCAGTGGATGCGATATCGGGAGATGCGGCAGCCAGATTATTCTTACAAGTTAGTGACTGACCCGAGTATAAGTGAGGTTCAGTTTTCAGGCTGTTTTACAGCCTGAAAACTCGACTTATACTCGAGTATATACGGTACCTTTAAGATCATGCTAACTAAGGTTTTTTGCTTACAGTTTTTGCTTTTGATGTTTTCTGCATTCTAAACCAAGTCCTACAATTAAAACACGGTCACTTCTTCCTTCCTGCCCTTAAAATAAATAGTTTGGTTTGGAACTGCTGATCTCAAAAAAACATGAAGTTTAAAGAATTTGACAGTTTGAATCATGGTTGAAAACATGTAAATTGCAGTTGAAAACACGAAATCACAGTCAAAAATATGGAATTGCAGTCAAATATAAGGCCAAAAATGTGGTTTAAAGGCAAAAAAAAGACAAAAGATCGAAATTGCAATAAAAAATCTAAAAATTCTGAATCTGATTTCTATATGGAATTTTAGTTCCGCAGAGAGTTTTACAATCTCTTAAAAGAACCTTTACAGTATCATAGTATTGGAGATTAAAAAATATGTCCATCTATTCCGACATTTTAACTCTCCCTGAACCCTCCCTAAAAAAGGGGGGGGGGGGGGAATCTTCATCAGAAAATATCCCTGTATCAAACTAGAATTATGTATAATACCAGTAATGGCAAGTCATGGCAAGTTTCAAGAGTGGGCTAAATAAGTTTCTAAAAATAATAGATAGATAGATAGATAGCAGAGATAGATAGCAGAGATAGATAGAAGAGATAGATAGATAGATAGATAGATAGAGAGAGAGAGAGAGAGAGAGAGAGAGAGAAGAGATAAATAGATAGATAGATAGATAGATAGATAGATAGATAGATAGATAGATAGATAGATAGATTAATATCAGAGATAGATAGACAGCAGAGATAGATAGATAGATAAATAGATAGGTAGATAGGTAGATAGATAGATAGATAGATAGATAGATAGATAGATAGATAGATAGATAGATAACAGAGATAGATAGCAGAGATAGATAGATAGATAGATAGATAGATAGATAGCATAGATAACAGAGATAGATAGATAGTTAGATAGATAGATAGATAGATAGATAGATAGATAGATAGCAGAGATAGATAGCAAAGATAGATAGATAGATAGATAGATAGCAGAGATAGATAGATAGATAGATAGATAGATAGATAGATAGATAGATAGATAGCATAGATAACAGAGATAGATAGATAGTTAGATAGATAGATAGATAGATAGATAGATAGATAGATAGATAGCAGAGATAGATAGCAAAGATAGATAGATTCATAGATAGATAGCAGAGATAGATAGATAGATAGATAGATAGATAGATAACAGAGATAGATAGATAACAGAGATAGATAGATAGATAGATAGATAGATAGATAGATAGATAGATAGATAGATGCAGAGATAGATAGATAGATAGATAGCAGATAGAAGATAGATAGAAGATAGTAGTAGCATAGATAGCATAGATAGCATAGATAGATAGATGCAGAGATAGATAGATAGCAGTAGATAGATAGATAGATAGATAGATAAATAGATAGATAGATATATAGCAGAGATAGATAGCAAAGATGAGATAGATAGCAGAGATAGATAAGATAGCAAAGATAGATAGATAGCAGAGATAGATAGATAGATAGATAGAGAGATATAGTAGATAGATAGATAGATAGATAGATAACAGAGATAGATAAGGTTACCCTATGTTGGGGAGTGCTGAACTGTAAAGTAGAAGATTAAAAGAGAACCATGACCATGATGCCAGCTTGGAGCGTGGCTGAAGCTACGGTTAAGGTTTGACAAACCTTCTGTCCTTATCAATGGTAATGTTTGCACCATCCAGACACGTTGGATATTTAGCAGAAGAATGTAGCTTGAGGTGGTGCAGGCTTACAAATGATGCCCACACACAAAGCCATGCCCACGCACAATGCCACGCCCACCATGCCCTACGCGCGCCGCACCCGCCTATAGGCGCCATTCAAAAGTTTTTCAGGTGCCAAAAACCCTAGGGACACCCCTGGGTCCATCAAGTCCTACCTTTTCACCCTCCTTTTTAACCCTACCTAACAGATGATCCAGAGGAAAGAAAAAAAAATTAGCTAAAAGGGGAGGGAGGGTGGGATGATTCCTTCCTGACTCCAGGAAAGTATCCCTGGATCAACCAGAACTGCAGTGTATGTATTAATACTAGTAATTTTCAATATTTTTTAGTTTTAGAAACCAGAAATCTAGCCCACTTCTAAAGCTATTAGTGAACTGCCATTACCAAATCTGCTGAAAGACAGTTTCACCGTTCTCACTGTAAAGAAACCTTTCCTAACCTGAAGATGGAACTTCTTTTCTTCCAATCTTAAAGGATGTCCATGTGTCCTCTGATATGACCGAGTAGTAAACAATGCACCAGTGAGTTTACTGTATGGACCATTATATATTTGTATAAAGTGATCATATCCCACAAAACATCACTTCTCTATGTAAACAGCCCTAATGTGTCTAATCTGCGCATAGTCAAGCCCCCCCATTCCTTTATTATTTATTTCCAAGATGTCCCATTTGTATATGGGATTCCATAACTGCACCGCATATTGCAAATAAGGCCTTACCAGTTCCATGTAAAAGATGACACAAATAAATACAATTTTATTTATCGTACAAAATGTATTTTGTCCAAAATTGTCATTGTAAAAATTAACTATTACTAGATATTTTAAGTGATTTAATTTTAAAAAGGAATGAATGTTATACATTTTTAACATGTGAATATTATTAAATAATAATATTGTGAGTAAGCAAACTTCAACAAGAAACATACACAACATTTTGCCACCTTCTGCAAGACTTCAAGTTCGGAAAGGGCTTTTAAAGGGACAGTTCTGTGGAAATTATCAATTTTGTTAAATTATTAGTTGTGTAATGCCTTCTGTTATTCTACATATTCTCTCCCATTTTGAAAAATCAGTTGATTTCATACCATTTGCTGTCCCTGCTGTTGACATTAGTGAGCTGACATTTCAGGTTATAATGGTCCTTCTTCTTCCAGGATACACCACATCCTTGGAGTGTTCCTAACAGTTATTTCTACTGATTGGCGTTAGATGGGTCAAATATGCTCAGATCTCTACTGAGCAACTGAATCAACCAGGCGTTGGGTCAAGGCAAGACCAAACGGTTCTACTAGGTCCTGTAAACAGAAGTCAGTATTTCGGTTGCATTTATTTATACCCAGACAAAATGCTGATTTGGCAGATTAAGGTATTGGGATGAAAAAATACTGCTCTTTTTTCTGAAAAGCATATGATTTCCACTGAACTTCCCCTTTAACAGTAAAACTAGGAACTGTCTTCCATAGGATGTGGTGATGGTGAGTTCATTAGATTAGTTTTCAAAAAGAAGCTGGAAGCTGAATGTTGAATGTTACTGGTAAATACATAATGTTGGAGTTGATTCAGGGATATTTTATGTTGTTCTATATAGCTGATTGTCCGCACCTTTACTTATACACGCACGATCAGGTGTTTTAAAACAGCGGATCACATTATCAGATCTACTGCTAAGAAGGAAAGGGCAGGGGGGTTTTGGCCTCTGCAGGTTTGCTCTTCGACAGGAAATGTGGATATTGCTGAGTAGGTTGGACTGGATTGAAAAATGTCTTTATTGAACCTTAAATACTTAGATTTGGTAATATGAAAAAAGTGAACTTAGTGCAATAACATCCTATCACTGTTTTATAAATATATGCTTGATTGATAATGGCAGCAATAAGCGTTGATAAGCGAAACATTGCTGTTGTGAAACTGTGGAACTGTCTTCCAGCAGATATGGTAATGGCAAGTTCATTGAATAGCCTTAAAAGTGGACTAGATAAGTTTCCAGAATTATTGGTATTAATACATATACTGTAGTTGTGGTTGATCCAGGGATACTTTCCAATTGCCGTTTGGAGTCAGAAAGGAATTCCCCCCCCCTTTTTTTTTTTGCCTTCCCCTGGATCATCTGTTAGGTAGAGTTATAAGGGAGTGTGAAAGGGTTGGATTTGATGGACATATGTCTTTATTCAACCTGAATTACTATGTTACTTATTGATGCACCCCCTACACTCACTTTCCTCTTTTGTTTTAATGGCAAACATCCCCAAACCAAAAGTTCTAGGGTTATAAACACAAAAACAGTAGCAAAAAGTTAATGGGCCTTTATAAATACACCACACAAACAAAGGTACACACACATATCAATGATAGAAAATAGAAAACCTTTTGAAACTTAGTAATTAGGTCTACACATTTCTAGGTACACATTGAGTTGAGTTTAATAAAATTTTTATCTAAACTGGAAAAGTATATTTTTTTCAATTGCACAATACTGGAAACTAGCAATGTTCCAAAACCACAATTGTACAATTTTTTTGTTGATCTGTCCCCTATTTATTCAATTGAATCTTAAGCATCTTATTTTTAACTGTCAATTAAGTGCCTTGTAATCAAAAACTGTAAGCAAGGGGTGACAGGGATGTGTGAAATGCATTCTGGCTCATAGGGTTTACTGAGCATGCTTGAGTCGTGCCTGATAAAGGGATGTTGAGTAAGATTAGGAGGGGGAATGCTTAGCCTGTGCAAAACAAGTACTAGATTGAAGGCATGCAACACAAGTAGAATATGTGCTACCTACATGTATTCATTTATAGATTAAGATAATTTTGTTTGTTACATACCATTTATACGGGAACTATAGTGCATATAAAGTTTTCAAAAAAAAACAATTACAATTTATTTCTTTTAAATTAAAGTACATGGGTCATAGAGGTAGAAATTGGTACCTCCAATATCATTTCTACAAGGAGTGTCAGCACAAAGAAAACTGCTTCTGTCAGGTTTCTTTAATACAGCAAGGCCTGGGGCTCTTACCTGTACTGTAGCTTCTCAGCAAAACAACAATGGGAGGTAGGGATAATCAATCCTGCCTCAGGTTCTTTTAATTTTTAAAAAGTTGATTTTGACAGTTGAGTTGTCTATAGTGAAAAAAAACACATTGCCCCTTTGCATGTACTCTGTGCTGCCTTCATCCTATCTCTGTCAGTGACTCTGTTTAACCATGGTGTCAGATCTCTGTGCAGCACTACCCCCTTCCCCCTCCCCTCTGTTACCTCCTCCATGTCTCAACTCTGGATAACCGACAAGCTTATCATGTGCAGTAGGAGTTAAAAGTCCAACATCCTGAAAAACACACCCACGCACAGTGGCCAATAGAAAGCAAGCTGTCCTGGAGACACGGAAGAAGAAGGAGAACAGTACAGTTTACGATCTCTCACTTTGTGACCCAACATCAATCAGTGAAAGCTATTAAGAAGGGGGTTCAAGTGCAGCCTTATATTTATCATCAAAGCTACCGCTCTCCCCCTGCTAATGCTCTTATCTCTATGTTTATTACAGAGCAGGGAGGGGGGATCATGCCACAGGGATTTGATTGACAGTACAAGTAGGAGTAGAGGAATGCAATCACGTATTCTTCTAACTGGTGTATCTCAGGGCAGAGAGGGAATCTGAAAAAAGTGAAGACACTCTGGTGGTTGGGGGGAATTATAGAACACATGGAAAGAAAGGGAAAAAAAGTTCATTTTCCCACTATAGATGCCCTTTAAGTTATTTAAGTTTACAAGCTTGTTTTTAATGTTATTTGCATTAACTTCATTCAGTGCAACAAATCCTGTTTACTCCTACATTCATTCCACCCTTTTGTTTGCTTAGTAACAATATCCAAATCCTAAAATATGGAATTTTATGGCCATAAATGCAAAAAATACCTCAGCCCCACACAGACTTTGGAACACACACACCTACTAATGCACCCTTATGTGCACTCCACCCTCCCCTTACCATAACAACCTTACCTAAATCATGAAAAAACTTTTATATTCATAAACGCAAAAAACCCAAACAGACACAGCTACATGCACCTACGAATGGGTCCCTACACCCATTCCACCTATCAATTTCCATGGCATAATAAAGTTATTTGATGGCCATACAGGCAAAAGCATACCTCCCAAACCCACATATACATAAACTGTGATTTACCCCATATGGACAAGCTGCTTGGCAATAGTTGAGACTAGAGAAAATTGCAACAAATGGTAAGAAATCAATTATCGACTTTTCAAAACTGAAGAAAATATGTAGTCTTATCTCCCATTTTTCAAGTAATCAAACAGGAACCAGCAGCCAAACTTTTAAAATTATCCACAATTGTGGAGGTCCACTACTTCCTCTGACATTTCCCAATTGTATCCACACCCTGCATGTGCACTATTACTATATTGTATGCAGATGCATATGTTAATTTTCTCAGTGAACATACCCTTTAAGTCTACAACTTTTTTGAATGAGTTCTGCACTGTTTACTTTTTTTTACTTTCCATGCCTAAACACAATATAAGAGATGCTCTTATGTTGTTGGAGAAATTCTATAGGTAAACAGGCCTCCAAACATTTTATTGGAAGGATTTGTATTTTAAATTTATTGAAATTATATAAAACACCCCTAGCATGAGATGTAAAGGTGATAACTAATCTATAAATGTGTATTGCCCATTTTTATCTGAATAAAAAGTGAATTACTTTCCTTTACATCCCATCTGGTACTTAAAATACAACCTGTCAAAGTAAAAGATCTTCGAGTAGAAGAAACCACTTTCATCACTCTAAATAAGTTGGTTAATTTATATATTTAGCCTCAGTTATGCCCAACATTCAGTTTCTTTGCCCCTTCCTGAAATCATTGCTGACAGATTTTTTTTTGTGCAACATAAGTGAGATTAGAAGCATACAATATACCGTACATATTCTCTGTGAAAGAAATTGTAATGGAGCTGTAGTGTATGTTGCTTCTACTGTTTATTTTATAAATTGGGCAACAAGAAAGGGGGTAATGTTATTGTTGGTGTCTGCTACAAGCCCCCAAATACTAGCAAAGAGGAAGTGCATCAGCTTTATATGCAAAATTGGGGCATGTTCTGATAATAGGGGACTTTAATTACCCTGACATTGATTGGCAAAGTGGAAGTGGCAACAAAGTAAAGCGTGATGGATTCCTAAAATTGCAACATGAAAATTTTCTCTTGGATATGGTAGAAGTTCCTACTACAGGAATACAGCATTCCAACTGTCAAAACTCTGTCACCATTACAGCTACAGTAAACTACTCACAGAAGAATAGGTTTTGAGAGCAAGGAACTTGATTGACAGCTGAAATATAATAAGTTTTAGATTGGATATCTAAAGAAATAGGGGGCAGATCAACAAAAAACATGATACAGTGGTGGTTGGGAAGTATTATAGTTTCCAGTTACGGTCAATTTAAAATAACCTATTTTTCGGTATAGATGCCCTTTAAGCCATGAAATATTGTCATTTATGGTATTTTCTCTCTTAACACTGGGATAAGACTTTTAATTTTAGGAAAGCAAATTTCCCCTGGCTAAAGGGAAACTGTGGTCTTTATTAAAAAAAAAAAATACTCCAGGGTCATGTTTCTAGCTTCAGTCTATCCAAAGCTACAGCAGTATAAATGTTTTTTTCTTGCTAGTAATGTGATCTGTGACCTCACCAGAATTTTGGGGTCTGCCTCCAAGTTTAAGGTTGGAGCATGTTCACTGCTAGGACATCATCAGCTGTATAAGCCCCACCCGAACTAAAGCATTTTCAAAGCTAACCCCAAGCCTGAAAATTAAACTTTTACTCTCCCTAAGGTGACCTTATAAATAGTAATCAGCATTGATTTACAAAGACGTGTGCTGCAGATTTCTTTCTCTTTCTTCCTATTGATTAAATATCTCCCTATTTGTCCAGCACCAACCCTATTGAATTAGGATTTTAAAGGGGAAGTTCAGTGCAAATACATATGCAGGGTTATTCAATATACGTTCTTACTGTTTAAAATGGTGCTAATTTTGCCCCAACCAATAAGATGTTAGCTTTCAAATGTTAAACAAGATCTGATTGGTTGGGGCAAAATTAGCACCATTTTAAACAATAAGAACTTTTATTGAATAACCCTGGTAGTTTTTTAGAAAAAAGAGCAGTATTTTTTCATTCCAGTGACCTTAATCTGCCAATTCAGCATTTTGTCTGTATATAAATAAATGCAACCGAAATACTGACTCTACCCCTAGTAGAGACCATTATGGTCTTTCCCTTGACCCAGCGCCTGGGTTGATTCAGTTGCTCAGTAGAGATCTGAGCATCTTTGACCCATCCAACAACCAGTCAGTAGAAATTACTGTTAGGAACATTCCAAGGAAGTGGTGCATCCTGAGAAGAAGAAGGACCGTTAGAACCTGAAATGTCAGCTCACTAATGTCAACAGCAGGGAACAGCAAAGGGTATGAAATCAATTGATTTTTCAAAATGGGAGAGAATATGTAGAATAACTAAGAAGGCATTACACAAGCTAACAATTAAACAAATATTGATCATTTCCACTGAACTGTCCCTTTAACTAGTGCCATATCACATCTTATATTCTGTATTGGATTTGGACTCTGACATAGCAGTAGATGTGGTTTACCTGGATTTTGCTAAAACTTTTGATACATCCCAAAAAAATGAATGCAAAGCCCTATAGGCTACTTTGTATAAGTCAAGGTCTGTTGAGTTTGGGGGCACATTTGTTCATAAGCAAATAGGTTGATGGATCAAATGCAGAGAGTTGTTGTTAATTAATATAGTGGGGTGCCACAGGGTTCTGTGTTGGGACCACTTCTATTTAATCAGTTTATTAATGATTTAGAACTAGGTATTGTCGGCAAGGTCTCTTTGCGGACAACACAAAACTTTTAAAGCTACAGAGGATAAGCAGTTGTTGCAGGCAGATCTAACAGGTTGCAGGCTAGAGCAAACATGTTATTGTCTTTTATAAAGAGGGAGAAATATATTATTCTCCCTCTTCACAAAGCACTTGTAAGTCCTCGTATGGAATAGGCAGTGCAGTTTTGGAATCCTGTGTACAAAAGGGACATATTGGAAATGGAAAGGGTTCATTCAGAGAAGGGCAATTAAATTAATAAAGGGACTGGGGGAGCTTTAATATGAAGACAGCATGGATAATTTACAATTATGCACACTAGAGAAAAGGGGCTTGCGTAGGGGATATATCTGTATATAAATACATAAATGGACTATACAATAAATTATCTGGTTCATTGTTCACCAATAGAACATGTTAGAGGACACGCAGACATCTCTGAAGATTGGAAAAAAAGAAGTTTAGTCTTTAAGTAAAGAAGGTGTTTTGCACTATAAGAACAATGCAACTATGGAGCTGTCTTCCATTGGATGTGGTGATGGCAGGTTCATTGAATAATTTTAAAAAAAAAGCTGGATAAGTTTTTAAAAATAAAGAATGTTGTATGTTACTGGTATTGATACATAAAGTTGGAATTGAACCAGAGATATTCCGGATAGTCAGGAAGGATTTTTCCCCTTCATACTGGATATCTTTATTAAACCAAAAAAAATATACTATAAAATTAACATTTGCTTAATATTACCTATAATTCAAAGGAATGTACCTCCTGTTCTTACAAAACATTCTCAAAAACATACACAAGATTCTAGAACAGTGTTTCTCAGTAGTGATGTAATGTTAATACCAAACTAAGGATTAGTCCTTACCTGCATCAGGTCCCATGGCAGACAGATTTCCTCTAAGGGCACGCAGACGGGCATGCATGATGACCTCCAGGTCGTCATGCACGTGCGTCTAATGCACATAGCGTTCTATGTCGGTAAACCTTGAATGTAGCGTTCAATTTTGAAAACCCTCGAATGTATAGTTCGGCAACCATCAAATGTAACATTTGATTTTTGGTAACCCTTGAATGTAGCATTCAATTTTGGTAATACTCGAATATATAGTTCGGTAACCATCAAATGTAACGTTCGATTTCGGTAATCCTCGTATGTAGCCTTCGATTTCAGTAACCCTTGACTGTATCATTCAGTAACCCTCCTAAGTAGCGTTCGGTAACCATCGAATTGGCCATAACCCTTTGAATGTATTTAGGCTTGAGGTGGGGGGGGGTTCAACACCAACTGTCTGCCATGTACAATGCTGTTTTGACACCTTACCCTGGGCGCTCCTATAGCACCTCTTAGCCACTATGCAATCACACCCTTAACACCTGGCTGTGATATGCTAATTGGGATTTTCCAGGGTTCATAATTGCCACAGATTCTTGTACAAGTCATTCTGAATTGAGAAAGCCAGTCGGATGACTAGTGAAATGTCTTCAAGAACTAAACTAGTTAGTTGATCTAATTGAATACAACAGATATACCATGACCTGGATGATGATCTAGAACAAGCACTGTTCTAGATCATGATGTAATGATACAGTATTTAAGAGCCGATGCAATATTGACAATTATTGGCGGAAATTAGTGCAAACTCACGCAACCCGATATAAAATCAAGTGTGGGATTTGCAGTAATTTCTTTCTGGCTGAGCCATTTTAAAATGACATGGTGTAGCCTATTCAATTTAGGCTAAGTTATTCACTACATGGTAGCGCAATACTTAATGCCTATTGAATAGAGGTGTATGGGGCCCACGCAGGGGAAAGAAATTACTTCTTTCCTGACCAGGAGATTAAAGCATCGCAGGATCTCAGTCAGATAAGATGTAACTTTTTTTTTTTTTACTACATAGGCCCCCTTATACAACTCATTCTTACTTTACATTTTCAAGCAAATTCAGAGGCTGACAGCTCTAAATGCAAACACTGCCACCCTCCATACATTCCCTCCTATTTCTACTATATGTCCACATATGGTACAAAAAAGGGGGGCAGATGGGGGACCTGTGGAAGAGCTGTTATGGGCACTTGCTAATGGCTTGAGAAAGGACCCAGTGTGGTCGAAACATGTTGCAATTAATAAAAGAATATTGCAGACAATAGAGCTTTGCTTTGCCTTGTGTTCCCTTCCTACTATATATGTTTGGTGAGTCCTGACTGCTGGGTACGGAGCAGAGGAGGGTAGAACACATACTGACACCATTGGATGGTATACTAAACCCTTATTTACACTTGCTAATAGCCTGTATAGCTGAGCTTAAAATTACAGGAGGTAAGAGTGGAAACCTCCTTGGAAACTATGGAATTCTGAAATGATTAAACATATGCAGGTAGATGCAATATCCCGTGTTATGGGGAAAAACAAGTGCAAAACCCACGTTAACAATGTAATATCAGTTCAGCAAGGGAATTATACTCGTTTTGCTTGCGCCATTTCCAAAGTCTCTCTGAAATAGCACAGTGCAAGCAATGCTATAAATTTAGTGATGATTGCTGCACTAACTTTTTGCAGCAAAATTAATTGTGGCATTTAAGCCATACAAAAGATCACAGCCATGCAAAAGGGGTTACAACATTGTGGGACAAGTGCCTCCCCTGTGTTTTTTTTTTTTAATACGTTTTAATTTGTATAAAGATGAATAATACACTTTACATTGACAAGATTTTTTTTTTAAAGATCATATAATAGTTAACAGAAAATGTGATTGACTATTATCATTGGTAGTATCTTCCATGGTTTTACATGTATAACAATAAAAAACACTAGCAGGGAGATGCAATATCCCATGCTAAACTAAAAAATAAGTGCAAAACCCATGCTAAACTATGTAATATCGGGTTAGAGAGGGTTTTATACTCATTTTGCATTGCCTGCACCATTTTCAAAGACTTGTGGAAATAGCACAGTGTAAGCGATGCAATAAATTTAGCAATGATTATTGCTCTCATTTTTGCACCAAAATGAATGCCTTTTCAATTGTGGCCATGCAAAAGATTGCAGCTTACCGCTGTGCAGGTCAGGTGCAAATGGAAAATTTATTGCATCTCCCCCTTGGTCTGGTAATATTAACTGGGAAAATTCCAGTTGCAGCAGGTTGTGTCTGCCAAGGATCCTGCAGCAGGCACTGCCCCAGTCAGTGGGGTCACATTTGAATATTTATCTTGGATGTTAAGTTGTCATAGTGGTAGATATGTCCCTCCACACCCTCCATATTTTGTTGAATTTGTCAGGGCAGTTACTCTGTCTATATAATAATAAGTAAGGGAAGAACCTCTTTGATTAATTTTATCCATCCCTTAAGGGCAAGGCCACACTGCAACGCAAACGCAATCGCATGCGATTTCATGTGCGATTTTTTTGCGTTTGCGCTTGCAATTTCTTCAATAAGTATAGGAAAACGCATGCGATTGCGATTAAAAATGCAGAACACAAAACGCAATTGCAATCGCAACGCACTGAAAAACGTGTGATTTTTTTGCGTTGTCGATTTTTCAGTGATTTTTAAAAACGCAACTGCAAGCAAAAAAAACGCAGCAGTGTGGCCTAGCCCTAAGTCTTGTTTTTTTCTCTCAGCTGAGAGCTATCTCAACACAATAGTTTTGCATGCATAAAACAAAGCTGCCTGCAGTAAAACTTGCCATGACTGGACCATAAGCGGCGAGTATGGAATTGGATATTATGGAGTTAAGGGGGATAAAAAATGTATGACTTCTAACCAAAACGATTGGACCGATGGACAGTTCCAAATAAGGTGTATAAAGTCTGTATTTAGGTATTTACATTTAGGACAGTATTGATTGCCTGATGATCCCACATGTCTGATTTGTCTAGGTGTGTAGTATGATTGATGTGTGAATTGATTACCTCCTGACATCCTTTGGGAAATGGGGACCATTAAGTTTTTGTATTAGTGGGTATAAGTTGCGACTTGGCATTAAGTAGACAAGTGTTGAGTCTAAAGATGACACCTCTTATGCCTTGAGTACGCACCACAACAATTATTGGATGTTTAGAAATTGACCCAAGGGAATGGGGAAAGCTACCCCTCAATGCATGTACGACTTGAAGGTGGTGGTAATGGAATGTGTATGAATTGTCCATCTTGTATTAAATCTCCTAAGCAGCAGATTCCATAGTCGCTCCATTGCTTGGAGCCTGGTAGAATGTGCAATATTGGGAGCCAGAGAAGTGTGTGGGAGTAGCGTCCATTAAGATTGAGAATTTTGTTTTTGTGAGGTGCCTTATTCTATGTGCTTAAAGGATAAGTACCCTGTAAAAACAAAAAGTGAAATTGAACGGTTCCGTCCACGCGCTGACGTCACGTGTGCACACAGCACACAGACAGTTCTTTTTGAGACTTCAGAAGAAGGAGAACAAGGAACTCACAAAGGGGCACAACTAAGCAGACAAAAACTGCAGATCCAAGATGTCAGCAAGTTTACATCAGAACAGGTAGGCTCAGGAGGGAGCTAGAAAAAAAGTGGGGGGGGATAATTAGTTAAAGCTGCTTTCAATTGCACTTAAAGGGGAACTAAAGTCTCCAGACAACATTGTCCCAATAGACAGAGCACATTCACAAACATACAAAAAGCTGTGTCTCACCTCTCCCTTTGCTGTGGCCATTGGAAGATTTATGAAAATAACCTGTGAGTACTAGGGGTCAGCTCCCACAATCCACCTTAGCTGGGTAAACCCCCAGCTAAGTGTCTGCGTACAGGCACATGCTCCATAAAGCTCAACAGATCAAAACAAGGAAGTTGCAGCCTTGCTTCCTAGAAGCTGACAACCAATCACATTATAGCACAGAGATCCTCCCTCTCCATGACACAGAACAGGGATTTCAGTTTTTTGTTTTCAAACACATTCAAGGCTCCTGTCCTAACAATGATATAATCCTTTGCTTTTCATACAAAAAGAAAATGAATCTTTGCAGTGTATTTCATAGATAGCATGGATGTAAGAAACAGAATACTTACATTTCAGCAAAAATAAAAGTAAGTGTGGGGAATAGAACCTGCAACTTGTACATTTACCCTGTCTTGCTAAAAGCAGAGGTCTTACCGCTAGGCTAAGAGAGACACTATAAAAACCATTGGTACATGTAGAATATTGTAGTAGGAACATAATAGAAACAAAAAATAAAAATACATTGGGGGAATCAAACTCATAACCTTCTGATCTGTATGTGTCTAACCCTGGCATCTTACAAGGTGAGCCACCGCTGAATAAGCTTAAAGCCTAGGAACATTTAGAAGCTTTATCTTTTGCATGGAATATAATAGAAACAAAAAAAGCTACATCTGGGGTATTGAACTTGTGACCTTCTGAACTGCGTATTTTTCTGAACTGGTGCCTTACCTGGTGCGCCAACACTGAATAAGCAGAGAGTCTAGCTACATTTGGTAACTTTATCTTTTGCTAGTAAAAGAATAATTTAAAAAATGGAATATGGAATCCCTGATAACTTAGAAAGCTGCTTGTTACCCTGCAGTTTATTTTCTAGCAACTCACACTGACTGGTAAATAAACTGCAGGGTAACAAGCAGCTTTAAAAGTCTTATCAGGGATTCCATATTGGTGTGTAGACATCTGTATAGAAAACACTTTGTGCATAGAGACAGTGAATACTGGGGTCAGGGGGCGTGGTTCTTTGATGACTTCATGGGCTGTGGGTTGTACTGGCAACAACATGGAAGCCTTCTTATTAACAGAATCTATTTCTCACATATATTAAATGCAATGTACCACAGAAGAATCTTACAATGTATAGGTGTTCTGGGGAGAAAAACTTTCACATTAGGTTTTTGAAAATTTAAGTTTAGTTCTCCTTTAACTTGTTTTTACAGTGTACTTATGCTTTAATTATGTGTGGACATTCCCTTTTAATTTCCCCAATTATATTTGTTTTGGGTTTATCTATATGCGATCTATATGTAGGTATACGATCATCATCAAGTCTGATAGAGTAGGAAGAGAGGAGGGGTTTACCCAGCATTGAAGATGTGCCAGTTGTGATGCCCAGTAATAGAGCTGAAAGTTGGGTAGAGAAAGTCCTCCCACACATTTAGGGGCCCATAGTGTGGTGATTTTATCTCTGGCTTTTTTACAGTTCCATTTGAATGATGAAAGGAGGCTATTTAGTTTAATAAAAATGACTTGGGATATATATGAGGGAATGGTTTTGGTAACAGAAAGATTTTAACAAGGTGTATTCTGCCCCATAGTTTTAGTGCATACAAGTTCAAGCAGTGGGAGGATGTTTAGTAAATAGAATTGCTGTGGGGATTTTGTCATATTGATTCCGAGATATTTAAATTAGGTTTTAATAGGAATTGGGGTGGCATATGGGGGGTGTTTACTGAAAGGTCATCTAGGGGATAGAGTACCGATTTGTCCCAGTTAATTAGTAATGCAGAATATGCTCCAAAGGTGTCAAATCATCTGCATATAGGCCTATTTTGTTAGTGTATTGTCCGAGATTAAGTCCTCGTATGGTAGTGTTTATACATACCAGTATCGCTAATGGTTCGATTGCCAATGGGGATCGGGAACAGCCCTGGTGGGTGCCTCTGCCCAAGGGGAGTGTTGTTAATGTAATACCATTTATCAGTTTGGATCAATTTGGATCAAAGCCAAAACATTAAGAGCTAGGCCACACTAGCGCGTTTTCGTGCGTTTGCGCACGTGTCTTGCGCCTGCAATTTTTGCTAAAATGAAAATCGCGGGAACACGAAAATTCCTGTGATTTTGGATGCGCATGCGATTGCGCATCCGTTTGTGTTTTGGTAACACATGCGTTCACCATTTTTGGTGCGTTAACACATACGTTTCCAAAAAAATGGCAAAACAGCATGCGCAAAAACAAAATGCACAAGAATCGCGCGTGATAATGCTCACGATTATGTGCGCGATTCCTGTGTGTTGCAGTGTGGCCTCAGCCTTAAAGGGTATGTCCACCCAAAAATGCATATGAGATAAGTAGAGATTGAGGTATAATTCGTGGAATGCTGTAAGGATTTGTGGGGTGGAGTGTACCAGTGAGCCTTGTGAGTTCTGAATAGCTATTACTGTGTTGATTGGGAGTGGTCTTTTTCTAAAAATGTTATGGCCCCCGTGCTCAAAATAGTTTTGACAAACAAAATTTTTTTTCCGACTTTTCAAAGCATGTTATTGTACATGCGTTGTGCCTGGAGCCAGGTGAATAGAGTTGTGGGTGGTTGGCGTAAAATATGTTATTTTTCTGCTTGCAGAATTGGTGTTTGTATGAGGAGTTCATTTTGTTGCAATATCTTTTTAATGTAGGATGGTCGTATCTGTTTTGTGATGGTGGTGTTCGAGTATCTGTTTCGCCAGGTGTCTATCCATTCCCACGACCGCATTAGTGAGGACAGAGGAGTGTTTTTTGAGGAAATTGATTGGGTGTTTAGATATTGAAGTCCCCCACACATATAATATGTGCGTCTGAGTATTGAATTAATAGTGGGGCTATGGTTTCCATTACTAAGAGTCCTGTCTCTGGGGGATTGTATATGCAAAGGAGTAGCACCTGAGTGGAATCTTTTGGCCTCCACACATTTATATATATATAACAGCCATGTAAATCAGTTTTAACCTGGAAGATTTCGTATCAAAGAGATTTCCTAATCAGTATGGAGACCCCTCTGGAGTAGGCAGAGCATACACTGTGTGTCGCCCATCCCACCCAAGGTTTCTGCAGTAATCTGTTAGTGGATTTTAATATGTGTGTTTCCTGCAGGCAGACTAAGCCAGGCATGTGTTAGTTGAGAAATGTTAATACCTGTGCATGTTTTGAATTTTTGATTGAGTCCCCTTACATTCCAGGATAGTAATTTGAGAGCTGTGGTTTACTCACCCATATTCAGTGACTTGTGTAGATGTTGCAGGCGGCACCTAACACAAGTCCTGACCAAAGGTCTGCTTGGGGACCAAAGAACAAAGGTGAACAATTACGTACATTATAACATAACAACTTATTGAATTAGTTTTCCCTATAAACATGGTACACCTAGAGATCTAATATCCCCAGGTGATGATAGCGTGGTGGTCCGAGTAGTAAGTTACAAATGTTAGGGGAGAAGCCTCCCAGTAAAAAAGTTACTTAAATGGTCCAGGTTAATATTGAGACAAGATATTAAGGTAGGTATATCATTCAGATGCCTGGTTGTGTACATGGTTGGAGAGATAAGTAGAACCCCCCCCAAACTTGCAGTCCAATGGGGGGCTGGGGAGGGAGAGCCGGCCACACGCCTACTGATTTAAACAAAGGGAGGGGAGGAGTTAATTATCCCATTTAGGTTGCTGAATAGGTTAATTTTATATATATTTCATCCATGGGATCAGGTAGTACTAAACATTTTAATTCATTCCATATTAGGCATGCTCAACGGTATAAATGACATTAAGGGGGTATTCAAGGATCCAGTACATTAATAAAATATAACAGTTATGTCACTTTTATGTTGTTTGTTAAGGCACTTAAACTGCATACATGCATTTTCAATTATGAGTACAAATATATCACGGGTTTGAGTCCCCTCATCTAATTACCAGCATTATTTCATGAAATCACACATGTATATTCTTTTGTCAAGATATCAAACTTCTATACAAACATAGAAAAGATAATCACTGCACATTCCTAGGCCCCATACAATATCATATTATCTGCACACTGGCATACTTTATAAACAAAGGGGTTCTAGTACACATTACTGTGATCACATGAATGAAAAGCCTTCCAACCACGTCAAGGTAACCCCAGTCTGGAAGGTCCTAACTTCTAACCTTTTTTACTTCAATTACCATTAGCAAACTTTTGCATTTCTCATACTTGCATTTCTCATTAAACTTCTATCTGTGAATTTATATAAATTGTCATAACATTTCAGGTACTCTCTCCTCCCAATATTTCAGTATTGCCTGTGGAGCCAAGGGATCACCCAAGGTTTAATACAGCTATAATATGTCTATCTTGTTCTATATATATTTTGTTTAGAAGTTTAACATGTACCCTAGGTTCATGCAGAGCTATAACATTGCGTGTTCGCTTTCTAGGTGACAATCTATGGCGGTGATAAATCTCTGCCACAGAAACACTCATTTCCTGTCACATATGTTTTATTTAGTGGTAGTGTATATATCTTTACAGCAGGCAGAGTACATATGTATCTCTGCTAAACTCTAAACCACATCTATATATCAAACAAATTAATGCAGAACAATTATCTGTTAATTTTCTTGACTTATGATAAACTAGTAACATACATATAATGGAGGTTACAAAAATGGATTCACTGCTTTAGCATATGTCCATCTTGTCTCAGCTACATGCCAGTTCAGTGAATCTTCCATTTTGCTTCTTAAGTGGTATATTACTCCATTTAGAGCGTTAATGACATGGTCTCTGTTCGAAAAGCGGCTCAAAATAGGTTATCAGGTTGAGTAATTTCTGCATCAAAATCGAATAAACTGTTAAGCGGTTTGTATTGCAGTTTGAGTATTTAACAGGAGTTTACTGCAGTCTAGATTTATTTGCTTAATTCATAGTTTTCAGATATTTAATGGTCTCTGAGTGCATACCTCTAGTAGCGTGTTATGGCATATTACCGGTATATCTGTTGCCGAAATTTATAATAGTTGGTTTCTATATATACAAATGCTCAGAAACAGATTTGTGGTAGTTAAATCCTGTCACTAGAATGTCCGAGTCCCATGGATGTGTGCCGTTTTGAGAGGATTATGGCCCTTCTATTTCACATACCCTCAATTGTACATTAGAGTTATTATAGTTCATCTGAGTGGTACCTTATATCCAAGTAAGCTGGGGTAGGGAGTAGAAAGTTGTATTAGTGCCATTGGGGTCAGGTGGGGATTAGTTATTAAATCCAGTCTGATTGAGATTCATCCAGTTTGTGGATAAGTTGGGCAGTTAATATAGTATTAAGGTTTGGCCTATCTACATCCAATTGGACTGGAGATGCTCTTGGTAATATTATAACAATATACAAGAACAAGAGAGAGGAACCAGGCAATCAACCACCATGTAAGACTAGGGAGCATATTTATAAATGGCAGTTAACTTTTCGTGGCCAAGTTTCCCGACGTTTTGGGCAAAATTGATATTAACGCAATTTATTAAAGGGTGAAACACGTCCGCGAAAGGTTAACGAGGCGTTAACATCGCATCAGTTACGGCTCGCTTCTATTTATAAAGCAGCGGTAACTGATGCGCTGCGTTAATCTCAGCTGTTTCAAGCGGCTGATATTGCCGGGAGTCGGGGCGGGGGGTACGTCCAACCCGCGGCGGATGGTCGCATCCCCGGCCCTTGTAAGGGCCCTTGCGGCACTGAGAAGTGCCTTTGTTGGGGGTCCCGCAGCTCGAACCGGGCCCCCTATTGGCTCTTAAAAGAGCCCTTGGGCGGCGTCTTTTTTCTTCCATCTGGCGACACCAGCTCCGCTGAGGCCACCAACTCCGAGAGGTACCTTGGCAGCGTCTGAATATTTCTGAAATGTGATTGGGTATGTGAAAGGACGCGATCCTTTCCCAGCAGCCCCTCCTAGCCCTCTGCTCCTTACATCGGGTTTCAGCTCCCTTCGCATATTGCGGTAAGTACAGTATCACCACGAAGACAAACTACTGCAGCACATCGCCGCGGTAACGCTTTTTGTGACGATGTGCTTCGCCTTTATAAATATGGCAAAAAACTTTATTTTCGCCGTGGCGATGTGCAACGGTAATTTTTGGTTGGTATTAACGGTCCTTTATAAATATGCCCCTGGATATAAAACAATTCCTTTATTGTAAAACACTGGGAAGCATTATGCAATAGTGAACATATTAAAACATTTAAAAACAATACAGCACATGTGTCCTCATAAAGCAGGCACCAATTCAGGAGGCCAAACAATATAGGAGGAAACAGATGGAGGAATTGCGGGTGTTAATGCTGACCCCGCAGTTCCTCCATGTGTTTCCTCTAGATTGTTTGGCCTCCTGAATTGATGCCCTGCTTGATGATTCCCCATGTTGACTGGTGACAGAGACTCTGACTATGTGACAGATGAGTATATGGGACTAAATTGGCTTTATATGGGCTAGGGGTTGGGCCATTCCGGATTTCTGGGTTATACATATTGGTGAGGACACATGTGCTGTATTGTTTTTAAATGTTTTTAATATGTTCCCTATTGCATAATGCTTCCCAGTGTTTCACAATAAAGGGATTGTTTTATACATACAGTAGTCTTACATGGTGGTTGAGTGCCTGGTTCTTCTCTCTCTTTTGTTCTTAATTCCATTTGTTCAGTAGTAAGTGTTTCATGGGCGACGATTACATTTCAAGGTCTTGAGTCCATCTACAGAGAGGCCTCTATAGGAGAATCAAAAAACTTGGTAGTGTTGTTGTGTTGGCTTTGCAGGATATATTATTGCATATGAAAGGTTGAGGCCTCGGAGGCATTGTTCAACACCAAGAAAGGTGTCTCTCTTCTTTTGCAGGTCCATAGAATAATCTGGGAAATTTACTAAGGTGAAATGTTGCAGATTTCCCTCGTGTTTGGCTAATCGCAAGATAGTGTCCCTGTCTTTAGCATTGATGAGTCTGGCCACCATTGGTAGGGGGTAGGGGACTTGTAGGGACTTGATGAGCCCTCTCGAAAGTACTGGTGAAGTTATTAGCCCCAAAGGTCTCCTTGATCCAGGTGTCTCTGGGTCATTACCATCAGCCCGCTCCGGCACCTGGACCAAACGGATGTTTTGCCGGCGTGAGCGGTTTTCAAAGTCATTTGTTCGGGCCTCCTGTTTATTAAAGGGCATGTCCACCCCCAAAACTAAAATTTAACCCCTTACTGGCCACATCAAGTAGTTTAAAACAATCCTTAACTTACATTCCTGCTCAAAATAGTTCCCCTGCTGTGCCCCTCCAAAGTCCAGGAAACTGCTGTGTAGGAGCAGTGTGTGACTCATGCTGTGCCTGAGACTTCCTCAACCTCATCAAGGTTGAGGCATGCTCAGTGCAGCCCTCCCTGCCTCTCAGCCAATCACGGACGCGGCTGCCGGTCCCGCCCCCTGCTTTCAATTCCATGCAAACAGAGGGCCTGAACACTGCAGCGGAGGAGAGAGGGCAGGTAAGTAAGTGAACACTGCAGCAGGGGAGAGAGGGCAGGTAAGTAAGAATCGGGCGACTTTCTAACAATTATATTAATGCGGTTGGGGCTGGGGGAGCATGCCCTACCACAAATCAAAAGTTAAATTTTGGGGTGGACATGCCCTTTAATTTTAGTAACCCTCAAATGTATTGTTCAAATTTTGGTAACCCTCAAATGTAGCGTTCGGTAACCCTCGAATGTAGAGTTTGGTAACCCTTGAATGTAGCCTTCGATTTCAGTAACCCTCATCGAGCCTTCGATTTCACTGATTCTGTATTGTTTTCAGTAATCCCTAATTCTATACCCCCTAACACCACACAGACACAAATATACACACATAAACAACATTATTTACAGCAGCAGTACCCCCATAACTACATACTCCTAACCGCCCCTCCCTATACAGAGGCCCATCAAGACCCCCACTATTATCCCCCAGCAGCAGCCACCCATGACTTCATACCCCTAACCCCCTCCCTATACAGAAGCCCATTTTGACAATTACCATATCCCCCAGCAGCCTCCATGACCACATACTCCTAACCCTTCTTCCCTATACAGAAGCCCTTTAAGACCCACCACCATTATTTATCCCCCCCATACCCCCAACCCTAGAGGCCCAGAGGCAGCAGGCCAGAACAGGCCCCGAGGAGCAGTCATTTAATAAAGTACCTCTGCTCTGAAGGATAAGGCTGGATGCCAGCTCAGATCTCATGGACTCCTTCACACTCATGGACTCCTTCACACGTGGATGGGACACAGATGACTGGGATTCACTGACAGCAGCAGACTGCCTGCTGTTGGTCTCGGCAGTGAGGTAGAAGGCCCCCCAAGGTCCTGGGCCCACCGGGGATTTCCACAGTACCCTAGTATGCCAGTCCAGCCCTGCTGCCGCATCTCCTGATCCTCACATCCAGTCTGATATTTGTAAGAAGAATCCGGCTGCTGCATCTCCCGATCGTCGCATCTATGGACGTCACTACTCGGCGCCGGGAAGAAGACAGGCGCCGAGTAGTGGCGTCAGTGGATGCGACTATCGGGAGATGCGGCAGCCAGATTATTCTTACAAGTTAGTGACTGACCCGAGTATAAGTTGAGGTTCAGTTTTCAGGCTGTTTTTACAGCCTGAAAACCTCGACTTATACTCGAGTATATACGGTACCTTTAAGATCATGCTAACTAAGGTTTTCTTGCTTACAGTTTTTGCTGTTTGATGTTTTCTTGCATTCTAAACCAAGTCCTACAATTAAAACACGGTCACTTCTTCCTTCCTGCCCTTAAATATAAATAGTTTTGGTTTGGAACTGCTGATCTCAAAAAAACATGAAGTTTAAAGAATTTGACAGTTTGAATCATGGTTGAAAACATGTAAATTGCAGTTGAAAACACGGAAATCACAGTCAAAAATATGGAAATTGCAGTCAAATATAAGGCCAAAAAATGTGGTTTAAAGGCAAAAAAAAGACAAAAAGATCGAAATTGCAATAAAAAAATCTAAAAATTCTGAATCTGATTTCTAGATTTATGGAATTTTAAGTTCCGCAGAGAGTTTTACATCTCTACCCTTAAAAGAAACCTTTACAGTATCATAGTATTGGAGATTAAAAAATATGTCCATCTATTCCGAACATTTTAACTCTCCCTGAACCCTCCCTAAAAAAGAGGGGGGGGGGGGAATCTTCAATCAGAAAATATCCCTGTATCAAACTAGAATTATATGTATTAATACCAGTAATGGCAAGTTCAATGGCAAGTTTCAAGAGTGGGCTAAATAAGTTTCTAAAAATGAACATTTTTGAAAGTTACTGGTAATAATACATATAATTCTTGTTCAGAAGCAAAACTACTTACTACTACTACTGTTTAAAAACTTTGTAATGATTGCATTACATTGGTGGGCCTCTTATCCCTCAGCCCCACTTGTGGGGGCTTTAGTTATGCCACTGTTCTTGTTGATCCAGGGATCCTTTTCGATTGCCTTTTGGAAGTAATCTTTTCTGTTTTTTCAGCTGTTTTTTTATTCCCCCTTCCCAGTGATCAACAGTTTAGCAAGGTTCATGAGTAGGCTGAAAAGGTTAGCCTGGATGGAAGTATATCTTTATATCTTTATTTAACTTCCAGTATTATGTAACAACATTACTATTTATAAACAAAGCAGAAAAATGTTTGCAGAGATCTTCAAAGGAGAACTATACTAAGTGTATATAGTAGAGCCTTCTTGAATCCTTCTGCCAGCCAGTATGTCACATGGCCACAACGGTTAATGGCAAATAGTATTATTTGCCATTCTGTAGACTATTGTGGCCAATTAGAATACTCTGGCACATGCCAAATGATGCCTGCACTGGTTGACAGGCTGGCAGGCTTAGTGTGGTCAGGAGATTTGCAGATGGATTTAAAGGGCATGTCCACCCTGAAATGTAATTTTTATATATGGTAGGTAGCAGCTGCCCACCCACAACCGCCATAATATATTTTTTACAATATGCCCAGATGTTTACTTACGGCCCCTTCTCTCCCGTGCCGTCTCCTACCCAGCTCCCTGCTTGCAGAAGTTGCAAGCAGGGGCTGGTCCACCATCCGCGTCTGTGATTGGCTAAAACAGGGCCAAAGACGCCGTGGGAGAGAAGGCTCTGTAAGTAAAGATTGGAGCATTTTTTAAAAAAAATATTATGGCAGTTAGGGTTGGGCAGTTGTTACTTACCTGAAGCGGATTTCACGCTAGGTGCCACGGCCTCAGAGGGTGGATCTGGATGGTGGGGGGGGGGCTTCCCTGCGCATGCCTCAGACCTTGATGAGGTTGAGGCAGAGACAGGCACCGGAGTCACTGACAGCTTCTACACTGCAGTTTCCTGGACTTAGAAAAGGCATAACAGGAGAACCATTTGGAGCAGAAATGTAAGGTAAGGAGTTTTTTAAACTACAGAATGTGGCCAGTTTGGGGTTAAATTTCAGTTTTGGGGATGGACATGCCCTTTAAGATGACAGAAGCAGCAAAAAGAGGCACAAGTCATCAAGAGATAATGGGTCTGAGTACTTTGCTTAGCTTTTTTTTGTATTATTATTATTTTATTATTCTTTACTTCTCTTTTAAATATGACAAGAGAACAATTTAATGGCAGCACTAGTGTGGCATAAATCAAATCACATAACACATAACAAACGCATGTTCTATGTTGGCTGTTGCAGAACAGGCAGTGTTTCTTTAGCCAATTGAGCATGAGACTGTCAATATTTGTGTAGCTTGACTAGAGTTGCACAATAGAAAAGCTTTTATACCTTACTCATGCATTTTTTAAATGCCTTAAGGGGGTATTTAGCAAAAATGCACCTAAAAGCAGCTTTTTTATTTACTGCAATCCAAAACACACTTCACAGACATCGAGACCCTTGAACATTGGCAGTAATAACTAATAACTAATATGGACAGAAATTTCTAGTGGCAATAAAAAAATTGCAATGAGACTACTGAATGTGTTATTTTATTTTCCCTCTTACTATTTCTATTTAATTTATTTTTAATAATGAGATTTCCATGCTTTATGCATTATATCTAGGTTACCCTAACAGTGCTGACAATATCATTGCTAGGAATTTCTCACTATGTTCTGTATTGTGGCATGGACATTGAAGCAATATAAATGAAAATATGTCTTACTCTGTTTACGCAGTAAATGATAATAGTTGAAATCAGGGGGTCTTTTTCTGTAATTTTTTTTTAATATATATATAAGGGATAATGCGCCCCTTTCAGTGTAATATAAGCATATAAAGTCACCAAAAAGTTCCCTGACCACAGGGCCACAGGGCGAGTGCTTTTCTACAGGACAGGGAACTCCGACTGGGTAACTTCAGACCAGGTTCTGACCAGGGTACCCCTGTAAATACCGGACACTGAAAGGTTTGCAATGTTTTTTTCCTTTGTTTCAAATCTTAAGTAATTTGTTTTTATTAGGTTCTGTAGCCAGGCAGGGGTGTTTAAAGTGAATGAGGAGATGCAGTGAGAAAATCTCTTAACTACACAGCTGAGAGGCTTTTATAAGAATATATTCCACTGCACCTCCCCATTCAAAGTCCAGAGCCTTATGTATTATATATGGACATCCCTTTGAGAGCCCACTTTTACTTATGTTCCCGTTCTTACTCTAGCTGTCTCCAGAGCATAACTACCACCCCCGCCACCCCTGTGATGGTGGGGGGGCCAGACAGTAGCAGGGCCTGCCACAAGCTAATAACCTCCGCGATCAGCTGATCACTTGTATGAATGAAATATATGAGCCTTCAGCTGTTTAAAACACCGGACCCGAACTTCCGGAACCAAACCGGAAGTTCTGGTCCGGTCTTTTAAGCAGCTGATCGCACGTATGTTTCATTCATATGTGCGACAAACAGCTGATCATGGAGGTTGGAGGGACCCGGCCTCCAATCTCATGGGAGGGGCGGGCCCCTGCAGTTACACCCCTGCTCCAGAGAATTTGTATGGAAATTTTCACAATTAGATCGCTGAGATCCCAAGAAGGACCCAGACTGTCTCAACACAAAATTACATGTTCCAATGATGTTTGATTGAATCAGTGCAAGAAACAGAATATTTGGGCTTAAAGGAGCAAAGAAATAAGCATAAAATGAAAAAGAGCCTTCTTTAAACAGAATGTTCTTCACAGCCTCATGCAGGAGTGTCCCTAGGGTTTTTGGCACCTGAAAGAAATTTTGAATGTCGCCTTTAGTTGGAGGGCGGCAGGGTGCTGCCGTGGTAAAGTGGGAGTGGTTTTGTTTGTGGACTTTTGTTTGTGGTTTTTTCATAAGAACTTTTATTGAATCTCCCTGATATATATGTGTTATTTCAGCAAATCAATAAGAGTCATTTAGTTAAATATTTGTTCAAAAACTTTTAATACAATAAAACAAAACTAAAGTAGAAACAGATTGATCATACCCGATATGTTAAAAACAATAAACACTAATCTTAATATTTCTTTACTTTTTGAATGCCACTGTTAAGAATAATAAGTTAAATTCATTCTTATCTAGTGCCGTCTTCTCTTCTCTTCAGCAAGGGGGCATCAAGTTGTACTGTGCTTTATGGTACAGTAAATCTGAGCCACTAACATTGCCACAGATTTCATCTTAAACAGACTAGGAAAGGGGATAGTCTCCCTATCAGCAGGATTGACTTCTTAGCTTCCTAAAGTGAAGACACACTGGAAAAGAAACTGCTTTAACAACTATGGAGAAATATAAAAGTTTGGGGGGTTTTGTATTTGTGAATATAGAACTTACCATCATTAGGTATTTGCCATCCATATCCTCAGCTGTGTTGATTGGAGATTGTCTTGTTGATGTGAAGACACGGCAGTGGAAGACTTTGTTCTACTCGTTTTATTGGAAATGTGGACGCCCTGGAAAAGTCATGTAGTGGGTGTGTGTATTTTTTCAGAATGTAGAGCTTTACCATGATTGTGAACAGTGAAGGGGATCTAGTGTTTGCCATCTAAATCAGCTTTTGAGTTTAAGGGTATCTCCACTCATGGAAAAAACATCTTTCCCCATCTTTTAACCCCTACCGTTTTGCCGAAAAATCTCATCTGTTCCTATGCACCATTACTTCCACAAGACTGCACAGAAATGCTTCATTTTGCAGGTACAGGTGTCTCATACTTGCTAAGCTATTTTGTTTTTAATAGTGGAGATACCCTGATCACCTCTTTGAAATATGTATACCCTGGAAAAGAAATGAAGTTCAGTAAAGTAACGGGTAGAAAGTAAACAAAGCTTAGTCAAATAGTGGATGTACAAGTGTGTATGTGTGTGAGAATGCAGAACTTTCTTACCTTGATTGCTTTGGGGATCCAGTATTTATTAGCCGCATTAGCTCCTGGTGGAATTGGAGGGCACAGCTTTTCTTGTGGATGGGAAGACTCAGCAGATGGAGCACACTGGACCATTCAAGCCTTTGAAATTAGGATACCATAGAAAATAGGAGATAAAGCTTAGTCATATAGTGAATGTACAAGTTTCTTTATGTAGAACTTTCTTAACTTGATAAGGGGATCCAGAGTTAACTAGCTTCATCGGCTTCTGGTGTGATTAGAGAGTGCCGCTTTTATTGTGGATGGGAAGACACAGCAGGTGGAGGACTTTGGACCATTCAATGCTTTAAATCCAGATACCCTAGAACAAAGGAGACAAAGCTTAGTCAAATAGTGATTGTATAAGTGAGTGTATGAATGTGAGAATGCAAAATTGTTGAACTTTTAATTCCTGCTGCACATGATAAGCTTGTCGGGCAGCCGGAGTAAAGACATGGAGGAAGTAACAGAGGGAAGAGGGGAGTGCTGCAGAGAGATCTGACACCATGGAAAAACTGAGTGACTGACAGAGGTAGGAGAAAGGCAGCACATGTACATGAATTTGCAATGGGGAAATTTTTATTTTTCACTATAGATGCCCTTTACACAATTCTGTAATTTAATAACTCACACTAACAGTATATCCAAAACATGATGTCCTATCAGTTTTGTAATAAACACAGGCATGCTTGTGTGTTTGTGTGCATTTTTAAGCATCTTGGACATAATAAATGAAAATAATAGTTGTCCTCGGTCCCCAGATTATTAATCTCAGGATCTTCTAAAGGGACAGATGGTCTGTGGAAAAAAGTCAGCTCAGATGGAAGTGGGAGTGGTTAAAAGAGGGAGGGGGATATGGCTCCTGAGCAAAACATGTGCTGGATTGAAGGCAATACTCACACAAATATGTATATATACTTATTATTGTACTTGGGCACCCTCTGTAATGTATGGTACATACATTAAACATGTGGAGTGGAGGAGCACACTACAGATTTGTTTAACCGATTTATTGTGAAAATAACATGATACAACGTTTCGGGAACACTGTTTCCCTTTCTCAGGTATCATACTACTCAATGCAAACTCTGTAAAAATATAAATATTCTTATACAATAGGAGGGATATTTATGTTTGTATTGTTTTGTATATTGACAATTGTTTCTTGAATATATAGTTGGGGAGAACTAGGGAACCCCTTTACTTTTCATGTAATCAAGAATCAGAACAGGTGCTGTTTTTCTTTTGATTGGATAATTAGCCTGTGGAAGTTAATTATACCTATCCACCAATGGAGAGAAACAAACTATAAATAAACTAGTTTAATTTGCATAACTTTTCTATTAAATCGTCTTGGCTCATTAAGTATTCAGCACAACATGATTGGACATTTCAAATACTGTATCTGGCCCAAAATTGTTGTATTTATAAGTCTCAAGTAAACTGTTATTATTATTTATTATCCTTTTTGCTTTCAGATTTATTCAAATAAACTTATAAACCCTATTCTATAATATCAGAACAATTTAGTACTGATTCCATGCAGTTTAAAATCTGAAATAATAAAGTGAACACTTCTACAGAGATCATTCTCATATGTCTCAACATGTTCCTTTACCAGGCCAGGCTATGTAGCATTACCCATCCTCAATGGCACTGCCACAAACATCTGGTTAACTTTAGGGTATTCAAATGTGTTTTTGGCAATGGTATCTACATTAATGCTAATGAACACCAATACATAGGGGCATATTTATAAAAAAGCGAAATTAGCGCCAATAAATTACCACCGCACATCGCGTCCGTGAAAATATTGTTATCGCCATATTTATAACGGCGAGCGCCATTGCCGCGATATGTTGCGGTAATTTTAAGTCCCTTCACGGCGATACTGTACAAATCCCTTCCCGATGCCTCTGCTGAGGGGGCGGGGCATACGCCCATCCCGCCCACAACCCCAGAGACCACCCGCCGCCGATTCCCAGCCGACCACCCGCCGCGGGTTGCCTGCCCATCCCCGCCGCAGGGAGGCTAGTATCGGCTGCCGTAAAGTAAAACAGCCGATACTAGCAGAGCGAAAAACATACCGCCGCTTTATAAATAGAAGCGGCGGTAACAGGTAAGTATCGCCGCGAAGGGTTAACGCTTCATTAACTTTTCAAGGCCGTTTTCGGACCTTAATAAATCGCGTTAAATGCGATTTATGCGTTAATGTCAGGGAAAACGGCCGCAAAAACTTAACGAAGCTTTATAAATATGCCCCATAGTGTATATGTCACCATCAGGGAGATGTTCAGACACAAATAGCCATTAGGATTACTTTGCAATGATATTGTTGAACAACCTGCAGTAGTTTTTAATTATTTAATGTTTTGTTTTCCAGCTTTTCAGTTAAATAAACCTATCAATGCAGTAATAGTTTGAATGAAAGACTGAAGAAAAATATAAGCGCGCCTGAATAAAAAGGTAATTATAACAAAATTATACTTCAAATAATCTAGTCTCACTAATACTATTATAACAGCATTGGTGTTTACGGTGGGAAGAGAACAACTAAATTTCTAAAAATTTACATGAAGAAAATTCTGAAGAAAACCTTTTGGAAGTTGCTCACTATTCCTCATTTTGTATAAAGTTGCAGAATCACAGTCCTCTTCCTAGTACTAGGAATGTACACTATATAATTTGAGACAATGTTGAAGCTCTGAAGTATGGTCAGGTTTGCGCAATATTTTGCATACACGCTCTGTGTAAATGTAAATTTAATTATGTTTATGTTTATATTTAGTTATGGCTCATGAGTAAATCCCAAAAGGCATTTACTTACAGCATGACTTTAATGCCAGTCACTTGCTGCCATTAAGCGCTTGCGGTTCTTTCCTACGCGTCATTCCAGACAGGTTCCTGATGAATTTTGCGGCACTCATGCTTGGAGAACTTAGGTGGCGTTCGAGGTTCTTGTTTGCTTGCGTGTGAAACTCACTCTTATGTTCTCTGCCGCCAGCTGATTCCACTTAGCTGGCACAGAGCCTGTTAGATTCAAATGGACCAGTCAGCCTGTTTTCTCTCAAGGTGCTATTTTCCTATTGGTCTCTTTTCCTCTTTCATACCTTCCAGCCTAGTCCTTCTCTGCCCATTATAGCATTTAGATATTCTATTCTGCTTATCTGTTTATTCTATGATTCCTTTTGTGGTATATTGACCATTCCACCTGGACTGAGCACTGCTACATTTCTGATTACCCTTGCCCGCTGCCTGGACTGATCACTGCTACGTTACTGACTACTCTGCTTATGTTACCGACTACTCTTGCCCGCTACCTGAACTGACCTCTGCTATGTTGACTCTGCTATTGTCTGACCCTTCTGTACCGCAATAGTTTTCTTGACCTTAGGTTTTGACCGATTAATCTGTTTCCACCTAGACTAACCCTGCTATCCTTGGCTGGCCAGATGGATGGTTTTGACTGAGCCTCTACCTCTGCTTATTTAGTTCTGTGTTCTCATTCACTGTCATAGACAAACATTGATTCTAATTAAAGCACTTGTGAAAAAAAGGATTGTGAAATCTCAGCTTTAAAGGAAATGTTCACCCAAATCCTATTGCTAGATCATATAGTGCCAAATTATTTAAAATGAGTCTCACGTTTCTACTAGTTTCTCACCTTTGCGCTAGTTCCTTAGATATTTGCAGAAAAGTGTATACTGTATACAGGGAACTAAATGAGCCCGCTGTTTTTAAATGGGTGGTGGGCATTTGCTAGTAAAGGTACGCACGATCAGCTGTTTTAAGCTGCTTCTGGTCAGAACTTGCATAACATAACATAACTTGCCTACACTAAGAAGAGGTGGTGGTTGAGGGGCCTGCCCCTGCAGTTTCACTAGTGCACACAAGGTTATCTTTCACAGCTCAACTCCAATAATACAGGACAGAACAAGATGTAGAAGTACTGTTTCCTACATCACAGGTAATTATAGATTTAAATTAGAAAAAGTTTGATCAAATAAAAAGAACACATACTGTCCCTTCTGTATTTAAAGTTTAGCAATTTTCTGTGGGCCCACTGGAGAGATTCCCCTGTAACCTGGTAGGCCAGTCCACACTGCATAGAAATGTTGGTTTACATGTAAAGAAAAGCAATATCTGGGATACCAAAATTGGCACAAAATCAAATAGTATAGATATCTAGATATTTAACTTTTGAAATTTTAAAGAAACATTTTAGTATGCCCTGTCAGTGTTTAATTTTGAGGATATTATTATTGATAGTTGCTGATAATGAGACTGCAACAAAATATTTACATTAAGGCTTCATTCACACTATTGAGTGTTTTGTTGTGGTTTCGCACCAGCTCTGCTCATAGTAGTGAACAGCACCGTTCACACTATTGAGCTGCTATACATGTAATTGCGTGCAGCACTGCATGCAGCAGTTTTGCGTGTTAACGCACAGTGGTGCCATTGAAAATGATGGCCGTCAATATACAGAACATAGCACTACATTGCGATATTCTGCTGTGTTAAAATAACGCACAGTGTAAACATAGCCTTAATGTTTATTCCTCTGTTTTTCCTTTCTGTGCTGCTAACATAGTTTTCAAAATTAAATACCGTAAGCAAATTGGTCCTTCTAGTCCAACCCTTTTACCCAACCTACAAAGCCTAGCTATTTTACATCTTCCTTACTTACTTTCTCTCTCGTTTTTTCTATTTTCCTTTCTCTCCCTCCTCTCTCCCCCTCACCCTCCTCCTCCTGTAATATTCAGCATGCTGTTCTTTTGGAAATAATTAGTGCTTTTGCATTTAAGGAGATGCAGATTGGCGTCTGTATACAAATTACTTTTCTGTCATTTACTTAAAGAGAGAGCGCGAATGGGGGGGGGTGAGATTTTTTTTTTTTTTGTAAAACATGGGAGGGGGTGACTATTAAAAGCAGCTAAGTGTACCAGAAGGATTAGTGTTATTAAAGCTACACATCAAGACTATAGAATCTAACATGCTTTGGAATGTTAGTTGCCAGTGAAAACATACAGTTATACCAAAACTACCAAATTAAACAGTACCAAATACAGAATGTCTAAAAAGTGACAATACAAGTCAAATTCAATTAGAGTTCATTAAATACATTGACAATACAGATGGTAATACAGATGACAAGTGAGCCCAAAAATAAACTGCAAATTCATAGATGTGATTAAATTCTTAGAGACAGCTGGGTAAATTTCTGCTAGGCCTATTTCAAAGATTATATCTCAGAGTAAATCAGTTCAATGCAAGATGTATTTAGGCCAATGCAGCAAATGCCAGTTTTGGTAAGATAATTTATTACATGACCAGAACTCATTTAGTTTTCTGCCTTTAGTTATATACAATATTAATTAATGCTGGTTCAATCAATAGAAAAAGAAAACAAAATTAAAGAATATATTAAAGAAATGCTCTACCCTGGACTTGTTTCTTAGTGTGATAAAGTTAAAAAATAAAGCCGTTTGTACATTGAATAAAAGGGTCCACTGATAAAATGTAAGGATATAGTAAAAATATAGATATAAAACCTAAAGAACTACTATTTTTTGGCCATTGTCTTTCAAGTTTCATACAACTGTTTGGGAACAGAATGATATGCCAAATGTAGAAAAAAAAATAAACCAAGACTCTTGGAGACAGAATGAAATGCAAAATATTGTAAGAATATTGTAACACAGAAAAAATGTGTGCCTAATGTTTCTAATGTTTTTTTCTACATGTTTATTTTTCAGCAGAAAGATCACCAATGTTCGAGAAGAATCGTCTTTGCTTTGCTACACTTTCAATAGGATACCACATTTCAACATCCAGCCAAAGAGAATGAAAAGGGGAGATAGGCAGTCAGGCTGAAGTGCAAATAAGAGCTCATGCAATCTTGTTTAAATACTAAGTGTTGGTCTTCACTTCTTTTTAAGTGATTTGGAAGTACTCTACTTTATTGCAGGCAACTTGCACAAGAACAGGAATGTAAAGAAAAATCCCTCTTAAGAACTTCCCCCTTCTGTCCTTCCCTTGCAGCCTTTCCCTCCTTTGCTCCCCTTTCTTTGCATCGTTTTCATCATTTTTTATAAAAAAGAAAAAGTCTTGTTTTTTTGTTTCAGTGTTTACCTTTTCCCATGGATTTTCTTTTTCAGTAACCTATTAACTTATTTTATCCCTATTAGTTTTCCTTCCACCTTTTCCATTTCCCCTTCTCTTAGCCTCCCATGTTGTCCATTCTGTGTCTCTCTTCTCTCCTTTCCCTCCCCCTCTATTCCTTCTCCCTCCAGTTCCAGGGGGCTCCTGGTCAGTGGGTTCGTTACTCCCGGCCACTATCACCCAGTGGCCATGGAGGGTGGGGAGAAGACCTCAGTTTTCGCCTCAGAACAAATGCAAGTCGTGGTCTCCTTCTCTACCAGGATGATGAAGGGGACTGTGATTTCCTTGAGTTAGCATTAGATGGAGGGCGTCCACGCTTGAGGTTTTCTATTTCATGTTCAGAGCCTGCAGTTGTAAGGTTAACTCGAGTAGTATCAGATGGGCTTTGGCATGGAATTGTCATTGGGGGAAGTGGACATAAAGGATGGCTGTCTGTAGATGGAGAGAGGGGAGCTGCTGAGGTTCGGTCCAAGCGCAGAGAAATGCTACTTCGTAGTGACCTTTTTGTTGGAGGCCTTCCAACTGACCTACGCTTGTCAGCCCTGACACTTGGAGGAGCCAAATATGAGCCACCTTTCCTTGGTGAATTGGAAGGGCTACGACTAGGAGGGAGGCCAGGACAGTTGTTAGCTAGTCAAGGGGTGGGAGGAATAGAGGAAGAGGAAGAAAGGGGAGAACATCAGGAGAGACTTCATTCATGTCAAGGAGGAAACCCTTGCCTTAATGGAGGAAAATGTAGAGATGAAGGGGAAGGAGAAATACGATGTGACTGTCGGGACACTGGTTACCATGGAGAAAATTGTTCTGAAGGTGAATATCTGACAAAAAGTTCATGTTTTTTAACATAAAGTCATATGCTTTTGAATTTCTTCCTACAGAGCAAACAAACAAGTGGATATTTATTGTTAGTAGTTCATTTCATTATTTTTTTCCTTCACATTTAGTTTCTCTTATTTATTTCTGTTTTATCATATATAAGAAATCAATGAATACTTTCATCATACCTTCCCTTTTGGTTCTGATCTTGAAGGTTAAGTGCACCCTTTGGGACAAATATTGTGAGCATCTTGTCATATGACCTATTTACCACACAGACACAGACAATAATCAGTGATCATCTCCTGGTGGAGGTAAAGTGAGTCAAAGGTTTCAGTAAACATATCTCCAGGGAAGGGTGCCCCAGTGCCCGTAAGAGGGAAGGTGAAGCTAACCCAAACATTCTAAAGACACAGGGATTCCCAACAATCAATTACACACCCAACCTGAAATGTGTATATAAAACCCAACAGTGTTTGAAAGCATATGTTCTGGACACTGTCACATATTTCTGTCAGCTTTATATAAAACCATATGGCATGAGACCCAGCCACTTAAGACCAAGCTTCTAACTATATGAGAATCTTATTTATTTGGAGAATAGGCATTGTCAAATCCAAATGCTTGTCCAATGTTATTGTGAAAGAAAAATAATTTATTGTATGATTGGTATACCACCCCAGCCTTTTTAAATAGAGTTGATCCCACTTCCCTTCTCTGTTACAGAAAAGCAGCCAGCAGACCGATTACATTAGAGGTGGTCATGCCCGTCTAGTTTGAGATATATTTGAAAACAGCACCTATACTTCATTATGTAGTCTCCCTCCCTCCTGAACCTAAATGTATATATATACTTTGTTGGTGCATATCTATGGGGCAATAAAAGCAACAATTGTTTGAACATGAAAATACAATATTATTACATTGACTGCATTGTCAATAGCTTGATAAAAATTGGCCAGTGGGCATTTAGATACTAAAAATGCCACCTCCATTATTAGGTGTCTCCAGGGTGTACCACAAATTCATATGGTACACGTAGTAATATACTGTAGCTATATATGCTTGCTTGGTCGCTAGCAGAGCTTATCGGTTTACAAAAAAGTAACAAATACAGAAATATTTACAGCTTAATGATTCATTGTACTGTTTATTAGTCTTTTTATAAACTCACAGTATCACAGGTTCATTATGAGCGAATCAGCATTATAAGATGTGGTAATAATATATAATTCGTTTTAAAATATGAATCGTTTGTGGTACTGCGGTTCCAAAGGCCAATACTATGCAATGATTGCTGTGGGTATCCTAAAATAGTTATCTAAGGCCATGTTGCCCATGGTTGTTAAACTGTATGTAATTACAATGTGACATCAGACAAAATTTTTAATTTATTTGTAAGTAAAGGATAAAACTGTAAATAATCTGCATTGGAGAAGACAAGTATTTAGTTATCCTTATATATAAAAGTAAAAGATTGGTCTGTAATAAAAATCTATAGCTGAAACTCTTCATATTTTGAGATGGACCAGAACCTGTTTCCAAAGCAGATTTCACGTATCAGACTTTGCAGATTACTGGCCTTTTTATATTTCTCCAAACCGTAGGGTGTTTTCTAATTTAAAAATCGAGAATTTTCAACATTTCTAGAAATTTAAAGTTTACAATTCTCTAAAAATTCTTGAAAATACTGTGCGGAATGCCAAAACAGGAAGAGTGTGAAGGTTCCAATACTGGGCAGTGATTTTTTTTAAAGATTTAAGACATTGATATATATTCCCCAGACCATTTCCCAGGTCCCCGAGCCATTTACAGTTGCTATTGCTATTTATACCTTAATTTTAGGCGGAACTTTTGGATTTTTTAACTCTCATTGACTTTAATGGATTTTTCCGAAAATCTGTGAATCTGCAAGTGGAACAGATTTCATTGAGTCAGGAAATAACTATTCTATCCTACACTGTTTTTCCTCCTGCTATCATTCACTTTCCCCTCACAGTGTCTCTCCTGTCTATGAATCTCGGTCTCACAGTCTCTTTAATAAAACACACTGGTACCAGTGCACAGTGTTTTTTCTTTCAGTCTGTCTTCACTCTCTCCCCCCCCCCCCCTCATTCCTTTCCCTTTTGGATGTCACCAGCAGTGACACTGGCTCTCTGCCTGAGGTTAGCTGGTCTATTCATATCTATTGAGTGGACCCTACTCTAGGGGCTCAGCTGGCTGGATGAACATTAGCTAAAGGGTGGTGGTAGTCCAGGGGCAAGGAATGGGATGAAGGTCGCAATGAAAGAAAATAAAGAAGGATAAAAAGGAAGGGGAAAAATTTGAGATGCTGAGGGAAAAGTGTGAGTGATATAAGACCGAATATCTAATGTTGTAAAATTTAATGTTGATTTGTCAAACTATCTAATTGATTTTATCTTCTTCATTTATTTATAAAATAAATTATTTGTTTTTATTTCTTTCCATTTGTTTAATCTGTAAATATAATAATTTACACATACAGTAAATATCACCATGATTATTTTATCTGCTCTGACTAACTTGTTTAACTCATTAAATAAAACCTTCCTTTTTTCTCTTTCCTTGTTTATGCAGAGGATCGTGTGATTGAAGGTGAGTAACTCCTCAAATCAATTAAATCATGACAGATTCTGCTGGGATCTTTAAAGAAAAAAAAAGTTTTCCCCCACTTTCAGATTAATTTGCTTAATTTGCCTCTTCTATCTCTTCTTCGCCTTTATTTCCCCATTCCCTGTTTCTTTTGCTTTGCCTGTCACCTGATTCAACTGAACATAATAATGAGCAAGCATTATGCAAATTATGTTAATTAGACTCTAATGGAAGAACTGAAAATCAAGAGAGGCTTAGGAGAGACACAGAGAGGAGATGGGAGTGAAAAAAATATGACCTGTGTGGTTTAAGTTACAAATCCTTGCTTTTGTATATACATCTTGCTATTTAATATATGTAGATACCACTTGAACCAATTCAAAGAAAAAAGCTTAAGATATTAGGACATATATTTGGTAACAAAACTATTTAAAGGGATTGAAAGTAAAAACTAGGC
Organism: Hymenochirus boettgeri; assembly: GCA_019447015.1. Taxonomy (NCBI): domain Eukaryota; kingdom Metazoa; phylum Chordata; class Amphibia; order Anura; family Pipidae; genus Hymenochirus; species Hymenochirus boettgeri. The sequence continues at coordinate 64,912,640 of CM033472.1, forward strand.
ACAAAAAATGCAGTAAAGATGCAGATAGAAAAAGAAGCAAATCTATTAGTTGAAAGGGAGAAAGACAAAGTTAACAGTTACTGTACATACATTTGTTCTTATCACTTTTTCTATTTGCTTGTCCAAGTTTTAGAGAAACAATTTATGTGTTCAGCATTGTGTCTGTATGTTCTTGGGATTAAGAGCTGAATCGTGCAATTAGTATTGTTATTTACAAATGTCGTTGATAATTTACAAAACACTCTCTATATATTTTCCTCCATTAGCTGCAGGGAGAAGGTTACTGCAGGTTACTTTTTTTTGTTAACACGTTATAAGATATTTGGAAAGGCTTTATTTGCAAGGAGTGTCTAAATAAACATATCTTCTGGCATAATGTTTACAAAAGCAATTTTATTTGATGGACTGCAGAGTGTCATGATTTAGTTTGTACTAAACATTTGCAACCACAATTAGTGTGTAGCTTGTTTGTCCCTGCAAACATTTATTACCTTAAATTCACATTCAGTACCTATGGTAGGCGTTCTTCCTAAATGCAGCAGATAAATTGTATTTTACTGCCACCCTTCAAATAGCAGTGCAAATCCAACATATCCATTTATCTTAAAATAAGCCAGTGCAGGAAGGTTAAGTTTCAGTATAGGTTTATATTCCACTGTTTAGCAACCTAGAAGTTGCTAAATAATAAGGAAAGTTACATGTAGAGTAAGGATAAAGTTGACACTGATGAGGAGATGCAAACAGGTACTCTGGGAGCAGTCCACAGGCAACTTTACATATTACTTTACATATCATACAGGCAACAACTTTTGAAAGTTCTGACCAGGGCAAAAGATTGTTACATACATAGAAAAAAAAACCAATCAATGCATATTCCAGGGTCACATTTATAATAATAGATTGCAACAATATCAAAGTAAATACCTGTTAACTAGTTGCACTGGGTAATTTATCTGGGTTATATCCCTCATCTTTGCAATTATTTGCTGTAACAGGCTTCCCCTCCTCACCATATAGGTTAAATATGTAAAATTGTAAGTTTTTGCATTCCCTGTGTTGTTTCCTTTCTTTCCTTTTTGCATTATTTATTCACTTTTTGCTACAGTATCTTTCTTTTCTTCTTTTCCCTCTTCTCTCTTTCTAACACCCCTCCCTTTTTTCCTGCAGTATTTTTTCTGTCTCTCTGCTGTGTCTCACAAATAAGAGCTAGACCTTCTCTGACTTTCACATGCTGTGGACAATACATTCACAAATGATACCTGCGCATGTCATCAGTGTTTAATAGAAACTCGAGTATTACAGTAAACTGTACATTATTTGCAGTAATTTAAAATTTTTCAGTGCTTTGCACACATTTTAAATAAATAGTTATTTTTCCTTATAAATGTTCATTTGAAACTGAACCACATTGAAAAACTGAAACCAATTACTTGCCAATTAAAATGATAACAAAATGAGTTGCCATAAAATTTTATAATACCTTTATTGTTTAAGTTAAGGAATACTATACAATGAATAGACTTTAAATGTCTATACTATGAATGGACTATCAAAGTGAATGCAGAGATTAAATTACAGTTACACTGTGATTTGTTAACTACAACTTGTAGTAGTTGAATTACATGTTGTTTGATTTGGTTGACACAATAAAAGTTTAGTAAATTTGAATTAATATATTATATCTCTGAATTCTGTTTGATACTAAGTGAAATGACAAACATGGCAAGCAATTAGGTCTACTTCAACCAAAAGTTACTTATAGATGCAGTGGATGATCCTGAATACTTATGTTTATATATATAATATATATATTATATATATATAATATATATATATATATATATATATCTATGGTTTCCTGTACAAACTGGCATCTCACAAGGGGGTAACACATGACATCACATCCTCTCCCTAGTAGAAGTTTATGTGGACAGTTTTAATTGATTGCGTTTTTTCTATAAATTAGCTGGTGTGGTATTTTTATGTAGCAAATTACAAATTAAGTGTAAATGGAAGCTGTAGCTTTAACTAACCATCTCCCTTTTTTTTTCTTTTAGGTCCCTTCTGAGCCTACCTGTGCTCCAGTAAAGTTCAGGACATCTTGGGTCATGTTTGCAGTCACCTAAGCTCCACCCCCCGAGACTTCCTGGATCTCCTTCCAGAGTGTGTCAGTTAGCTCCGTGGTCAAGCGCACGCGCAGAGCTAACTGACTGGAGATTTTTGGACACACTCTGGAAGGAGATCCAGGAAGTCTTGGGGGGCGGAGATAGGTGACTGCAAACATAATCCAAGATGTCCTGAATTTACTGGAGCACAGGTAGGCTCAGAAGGGACCTAAAAGAAAAACAAAAAGGGAGATGGTTAAACTAAGCTACAGCTTCCATTTACACTTAATTTGTTTTTTGAGTGTATTTATCCTTTAAGCTTTAGGTATTTTATTTGTTTTTTGTCTAGTTTCCCTCCCTTGCTCACCTTACCATATTTTCCATTCATAATTCATAGAGCACCTATGGCTTTATCCACACAAATAGATTCTCTGAATTTTGGGTTTCTTTCTTTCTTTTTTTTTTAATGGTTTGTATAACTTTAAGAAGAGAATTGCAGAGGCTGCCCAGGGCTTGCATACAGGGATATATACAGTATGCTTACTATATTTGTGGGTCACATCCATTCAGCAAATATTCCAAAGAAAAGAGTGATATAAGAAGATTTGTGAGTAACAAGCATAACAAGCATTGTTTAAATTGCTTACCTGCATATCCCAGTTCATCTCCATTCTAGACGTTTTCTCAGATTTTAGGTAAATTTTCTCCATTGCCAGATCAGGTGCATTTTGATTGGTCTTTCCCAGTCATCCAGGGTGTTGATATAAGTTCCAGTTAACTTGCTCAGAATACAGGATGAGGACTATAGTGGTGTTCCACTACCTTGATCACCTGCTCAGTGGCAATGCTTTATACAGATTGTGTGTGTTTTTCAAGATAATGGCTGATTTTTGAATTGTTCTAATGTCTGCTGCAATACTATTAGTGAGATGGAACATGGTCCCTAATTTCCCTGGTCAAAAACCCTTATCTTCATATGTCTACTGTCACTGTGAAGAGGAACTTCAAGGGGAACCAAAGGGAAATCCTGAACAAGCTGAAGGATCAAAAATGACAAGACTGCAAGAGACATGAAGATTTGGGCTTGGAAGATAAAGATGATTGTTTTCTTGGGCTTAACAGAATATGACAGCAATCTATATTCTAGGCATTAAGAATCAGACAGTTCTGATCAATCCATGGTAAATTGTATTTTAAGAAATATGCCAAGATATGGTTGAAAGGTAGGAAGGCTTAATGGCTCTGAGGTAAACTTGGTGAAGAAGATTAATCCGGAAATAGAAGTGATTGCTCTAATTTCAGAATAGCCAAGAAGACATCGGTTCCCTTTGCTGCTGTTTCTGTCAACAAAGAATTATCAGAATACCTAATTGGTCTACAATACCACTCCCTTCAGCAACAGTCATGGGATTGTCTCTCTTTGAATATAAATTCAATAATTTCTTACGAAGTGACGATTGCCACTTGGAGTCAGGAAGGAATTTTTTCCCCCTTCATAAATTTGGTGGTTTTTTTTTGCCTTCCTCTGGATCAACAGTTAGGCAGGAAATGAGGATATTGCTAGATGGGTTGGACTGGATGGACGTATGTCTTTATTCAACCTCAAATACTATACTGTTATACTTAGGCCTAGAAGGTTTGTCAGCTTCAAGAAGTATTTGGGAAACAACTTGGAAGAATTTTTCATATACTCTTCAAGCATTAGTTCATGTAAAACATCAGCAGAATAGTTGGTTTCTTCTAAAATCACTAACAGAATCTGCTTTCAAAACATTTGAGATGGCAGATTTCCCTGAAAGTAGTTTTCCTCATTACATTACATCTGTTTTGGTCTGTCAGCACAGCATTGAGCTTTAGAAAGCCACCCTTTACCTGGACAAGGCATCCCCCAGAAACACCAGGGCCAGAAACTCTCTGCTGGTGGACAATGTCTGCAGTTTTTCTAATGCTACAAAGTACAAGGTTAGGGGTTCCATCTCTCTGCTTCTGTATGCCAGGAGGCCTTGCGGTTAATCTAACTGACCACAAGTCTGTTCTTACATGGTATGGTCATGGTATGCTCTCTGCTGCAACTCACTTCCTCCTAAATTTGGTTCCCAATAAAGTCTGCACCAGTGACCCTCTCCTGTCGAATTGAACTTTTTCATGCCTTTGGCCTACTCCCTTTCTCTTTATACTTTACTACTTTATCCCATCCACAGCCCCACCACTCCAGTTTCCCTCACAGTTGCAACTGTGATGGCTTTTGTTCCCAGTGGCCACTGAGGGTCTATACAGAATGTATAAATGTTTCAAAATGTATTGCTGAGATTGTGTTTTATTACATAATAAAGATGTTTTAGAAATTGTTTTAATGAACTTTATGAGTTCAGACGAATTTGAACTAGTTCGGATTTCCAAATTTGCGGACTTATTTTCAATAATTATCGAAAATTTGGTAATAATCGTATATGACATTCAAATTCCGTAACCCGTAAATGGTATATTCAATTTTCCCTAACATTTGAATGTAGCCTTGAAATTCGGTAACCATTGAATGTATCGTTCGGTAAACTTCAAATGTAGCAGTCGATTTTGGTAACCCTTGAATGTAGCTTTTGAATTCAGTAACCCTCGAATGTATTGTTCGGTAAACCTCAAATGTAATGTTCAATTTTTCCAAAACCCTCGAACGTAGCCGCCGAATATAATTTTCAATAACCCTAGAATGTTCCCTTCAAATTCGATTTTCGATATCCCTTGAATGTTACCTTTTAGATAAAATTTTTGATAACCCTCGAATGTAGCCTCCAAATTTGATTTTCAATAACTCTTGAATGTTGCCTTTGAATTAAATTTTCGATAACCCTCTAATAACATCAAATGGTTATAAATCACATACAGTATATAATGTACATATTTTAATTTAAGTAAGAAAAAGCACAATGTGCAGTAAGTGATTCTATCCTAATATAATAATAACTTAAAGGAGAACTACAGTAGAAAAATAACCTTTAGGGCTAGGCCACACTTGCATGAGTTTTGTGCGTTTGCATGCAATTTTTTTCTAACATAGGAATTGCGGCAATGCACCGAAAGTGCTTGTTTTCAGGTGCAATGCAATCGCACATCTGTTTGCAATACGCAATCACGTGTGATTACCATTTTTATGCGGAATCGCATGCGATGCTGTGTGCAGCGCAGTGTGGCTGTGCCCTCAGACTTGAAGGCTAGGAATGCTGCACAGAATTTACTGACCTATAGATGCATCTGTAGTTTCATAGTGACAATATATCCATCGGAAGCTACTGGGTAGCTCTGAATTTCCCATGGTGCTTTGTTCCTTAGGGACCGTGAAACATTTTCAATCCTTTACCCACATTTGAAACTTTTCTAATGCATGTTGCAGACTGCAGTGGTTTCAATGCAAGTGTTTATTAAAGGTGTTTTAATTGATTAATTAAATACACCTGAAAGGGAGCTGCATAGACTGCAGGTTCTAAAGGGGAATCTATGTATCTGTAAAGGTTCGTACACACATGCGATCTCGGGTCCCGACCCGCGACCACACGATGTGTACAAACGAACATTTCGGGCAATAATCGGGCCGTGTATGGGCGCTTTATTGGCCGAAATGATCGTTTGTACGGCGTTCGTTGCCTGATCCGTCCTGGTGGATCGCCCGATAAAGTGCCCATACTCGTGCCGATTATCGGCCGTACATATTGTGCGTCGCGGGTCGGTACAACCTTTTAGAATATTTATTTCCACAAATTACTGGTGTTTGTTCAGATTTGAATGTACAAGCTGTCTAGATTTGAATGTACAATCTCTCAATTTAATGTTAACTAAAATAACCTTAAATACAGTACATACCCTCCAACACTCCCATTTAATAGTTACACTTACAGAAATAATATGGTGCAGAGCTGGAAAGGGAGGATAATGAAGTGAAGCTGATCTTACCTATATAAAGGGGAATGTTGGAGGGTATGCATAACAAAATTAATTATTATTCCTTTAATAAGGTGGTAAAGGATGGTGGGATCTGTAGTTCAGCATTTTGGCTACAAATAAGAGCTTTTCATTACTGAAAAATATTTTTTTTTACATCTTAAATAACTTTTTCTTGTAAAGGATGCTGGAATTAGTAGTTCAATATCTACTAAGATCATTTTATTATACGCTGTTAAATAATCATTGCTGCCCTAAGATATGCCGTTTTCAGATCACTTAGGGCTAGGCCACGCTAACACGTTTTCACGTGTTTGCTCCTGCTATTTTTTGGTTAGAATGGAAATAGCGGGAGCACAAAAAACGTTGTGATTTCCAATGCACTGCGATTTGCGCATCTGTTTCCATTTTTGTAATGCTTGTGAGCGCCTTTTTTTGCGCAACCATCAGCATTACCGTAACAGAAATTGGGTAAATCGCACGCGCAAAAGCGCAACAACGTTCAAAATCACACAGGAATAGCACGCGCTGTGCGTTGTAGTGTGGCCTTGCCCTTAAGTAACTTTTTTAAAATTGTCCTGGTGATTGAACTACACTTCCCATCATCCATTATCAAACAAAGTGATATATCAAATGCATCATTGAGGGCTAGGCCACACTAGCGCTTTTTTCGCGCGTTTGCGCCCGCGATTTTCGCTAAAATGGAAATCACGGGGAAGGTGAAAATTCCCGTGATTTCCGATGCGCATGCGATTGCGTTGCATCCATTCGCGTTTTGGTAACACACACGTTCACCATTTTTGGTGCATTAACGCAAAAACGCGAACGCAAAACGCACAAGAATCGCGCACACAATTGCGTTATTACCCTAGTTAACAGTTAAACTACACTTTTCGGCATTTCTTACCAGATATATACAGGGTTATTCAATAAAAGTTCTTATTATTACAATGATGCTAATTTGGACCCAACCAATTTAACAATGTTAAATAAGATTTGGACCCAACCTGATTGGTTGGGGCAAAATTAGCACCATTTTAAATAAGAACTTTTATTGAATCTCCCTGATAGTGTTCTCATAATTGCTATCCTGAAAGATGTGATTTTGGTAACATTTAAGTAACTACCCAGTAAGGGATGCTGAGAGGTGTAGTTTAACCATCAACCCGGACAATGAAAAAAAGTGTTGTAGGGGCATATTAATTCCTGCCCTTAATGTTCATTAAAAAAGTAATTAAATGGGTTGCCTGACCAAATGACAATACAAAACATTACTTTTAGAAGTTTGAGACAAATAGTAAACTGGTTACAAATATCAGTCACACAAAGATGCAGATTTCTGAATACCCTCCAACATTCCCTTTAATAAGGTATGAAATGCATTACACAGAGCTGTGCTAAGATCAGGTTCACTTCATTACCCTCCCCCTAAAGCTCTGCACCATGTTGTTTCTATAATGTACCTTTTGAAAGAGGAATGTTGTAGAGTATGTTTCTGCAGAATATTGAATATGTTGCAGCATAAGTGACATAATTAATACTTTAACAATACTCCCCATAAAACTAAAAAAAGGGCTGTGCAGGGTTTGCATAAAATCATAATTACCCTAATATACCGTTTAAAGAGAAGAAATAAACTACAGGGCTACAGACATTTTAAAGGTAATTGTTGGAGGATATGTTTTATCCTGCGACATCAGGATAACAAGTGCCTAAGACCTAATTGTTTCCCAGAAAAGGGTTGTTTTGTTCAGTCCACATAGTAGAAAAAACAATCAAACATAAATATATTTTATAAATATCCATAATTTAGCACTAGAGATGTAATGTGGGTTCGAATAGAACCCAGTTATGAATTGAATCTGAGGGTTACGAAGTCCCGACGAAACTTTCGGAACTCCCGGATTTCACGGAACCTGGATTTTTTGAATTTTCGATTTTTATCGAAAATCAAAAGTAGATGATTATCAAAAATCGAAAGTAGAGGATTAACTGAAAATCGAAAGTAGAGGATTATCAAAAATCGAAAGTAGAGGATTATCAAAAATCGAAAATCGAAAGTAGATGATTATTGGAAATCGAAAGTAGAGGATTATCGAAAATCAAAAATCGAAAGTAGACGATTAGTGAAAGCCGAATCCTCGAAAGTAATGATCGATTTTGGTAACTCTCGGAAATAGAATACGGAAGCTTGAAAACAGCCGATCATGCAGAAAGATAGTTTTAAAATAAGTTTTGGTTATATTTATGGGTTCCCCAGACCATTCCTCATGTCTCTGTGTCATTTACAATAACCTACTATTACTATTTGTCCCTCAAAATGGACAGAAAGTTTTAATTTTTTTTCTCCCTAGACTTCCATGGGTCCGTTTTCGAATCTTCGTATTTTCCGGAAAATTCGAAAATGGAACGAAACTCAACAGTTTCGAACATCTCTATTTAGCACCTAAAAAGTGCATAACTATTTCTAATCCAATGTAGGTGCAGTATTAATTAGTTCTGACAAGTAAGTATACCTTATATATACAAAATAGAGATGAGTTTGCTATTTATCCTCAGTCCCTAAGGCATGGCTATTGGGCATGTGTGATACCCAGTGGGTACAGATGAAAGAGCCAAGATTGCAACCCCAATGTGACACCTTTTAAACCCCATATCTTTACTGCCATTGGGCTGTTGTCACTCAAGCGTATGTGCATTATAAACAATGCATTGTGTACTTTGTTTCTAGCCAAAGTTGTTTTTTACTGTAGTTGTCCTTTAAGACAACTTTATATTAGGGAAAATCTGTGTTCCTTCTTATCGACTCTTTTCCAAGTGAATGTTTACTGTATTTGATGGTGAAACTATATCTTTATAGATGAAATATAACATACTTCAGTTATTTAATGATGCTGCAAGCATGAATCCCTACCCTCTTCCTGCAACTACTGATACCAGTCATTGCCTAAGGCACCTTTGGAACCACAGATACAGTGTCATTTATTCTAAATATATATGCACTGTGAAATATGTCATGTGCATGTTATGTGGATCCAGGCCATATCTGAGCTAATTGAAAATGAAGGGTCAAGAACTGTAAAAATATAGGACAAATATCGTAACCCAGAAAAATTAAGAATAATACAGTAATTCATCTGTATAACCCAACTAATGCAGCTAGAGTACATTTGGTGCTGCAGTAGCTGCTTGCTATCAAATAACTAATGGTTCTGTATGCACCAGTATAGCAACGCACTGTAGTGCGGTGCTGTCAGGGAACAATATAATAGTCTAATAATAAATAGTCTAAGAGCATGAACACTCTTAGTAAAAAGCTTTCCTCAATGACAGCACAAAGCTTTGCAAAGTTGCAGGGAGATTCAATAAAAGTTCTTAGGGCACGGCCATACTGCAAAGCAAACGCAATCGCACACGGAATTGCGTGCGTTTTCATGTGCGATTTTGTTGCGTTTGCGCATGTGGTTTTTTAATTAATTGGAAAACGTATGCGATTGCGATTCAAAATGCGGAACGCAAATCGCAATTGCAAGCACAATCGCATCACACTCAAAAATGCGCGTTTTTTTCGGTGCATTGGCACAATTACAATGATTTGAAAAAAACGCAAGCGCAAACGCAGAAAAATCGCATCAGTGGGGCCTAGCCCTTATTGTTTAAAATTGTGCTAATTTTGCCCCAACCAATCAGATATTATTTAACATTTGAAATCTAACATCTGATTGGTTGGGGCAAAATTAGCACCATTTTTAACAATAAGAACTTTTATTGAATAACCCAGCTAGTTATCTAAATTACACAACCTTTATTAATCCAATAATACATACATATACACATGTATAAACTGTGACAAAGCCATAAAAACATTAAAATAGTAACCAATCAAACTGCTGAGATGGCCGAAACTGCTAAAATACGTTCCGCCTGTGGATTCGTGGATATTCGAAAAATTTTGAAAATTCGAAAATCCGTGTAAATACCCATTAAAGTCAATAGGAGAAATAAATCTGCACAGATCTGCCTAAATATAAGGTAAAACAGCAATGGTAACTTACTGTGTATGGCTGTGGGACCTGGGAAATGGTCTGGGGAACACGTACATACCTAGAACTAAAAAAAACTTTCCTCACGATTGCACCTTTTTTCGAGCTTCCGCATTCTATTTTCGAGCCACGTTTGATATTTTTCGAAAATTCGAGAATTTTCAAATTTCTTGGAATTTGCGAGTTTTCAAGGAATTTTCGAGTTTTCAAGGAATTTCCGAGTTTCCAAGGAATTTTCGAAAATTTTGCAAAAAATTATGATGTAAATGGCTCTGGGACCTCAGAAATGGTCTGGGGAACAGACCAATCTGATTGTAACCAATTCTGATTAAAAAAGAATCTTATTGGTTAGTATACCATTCAGATTCTTTTTAAAATAATTTTAATGTATCCAATCAGAATTGCTTACAAATAAAGCCTGTTATTTGCAGTGTATATGTTTTCAAGGACATGCTGAAAGGCCGCCTACGTGGAGCTCCGCTAACGGAGGGGGTAGATGACCGCTCCTCTATTTTCTGTATAGGAGCGCTAAAGTCTGGGAACATGAATTTGAACGTTCGATAATTATTGAACGTTCAAATTTGGGTGTTCAAGTTTGGGTCTAGTCCATCTCTAGTCATGAACTTCCTACTGTGCTTCTTCAGAAATCCCCACCCTTAACAATCCTGCGCTTGCCCCTGGATTTAGAGTATTCCAATGGGCAAAAGGCACGTACAGCGCTAGAAGTGCACTATAATGGAGGGGCTACATAGCACTGGCTGGTGCATCATTTTGACATCCATATCACTGTCTTGGTCCCCCAGAATTGGTTTGTTAATGAACGTTCAGCGTTAATTTACTGCCGCGGTTGTACATTATCGATAATGCACTGTATCGCTAAACTGCAATACTGTGTGTTTTGAAATAGGGCCAGTAGACCTCTAAAAGGCCTAACACTAAATTTGTCCAAAAAACTTATAGGGGGGTAGTCCTCAAAACGACTTTTGGGTCTCAAATTGTGTGAATACAGGAGTGGTTAACAAGTGCTAAACCACCACACTAAAATTCACACACAGAAAGCTTCAAAAGCATGGAAAAAACTCTATAACTCCTACACTGTCAGGTCTCCACTAAACTCACTTTAACACACTGACAAAGTGGCACCTGTCTAGCTGCCTTTTATACCCAGGGGGTTGGCACGGGTAAAAGCAGCTGCCATTGGTGAATTTGAAACTCTTCGAAAATGTTCAAAGGTGGGTTCGGAAAATCCGCGGATTGGCAGATCTCGGAGATCTGCCATGGAACCTGGTTTAGTTCCACAATCCGGTCCATCTCTAGTTAGTATGCCAATCAGAATTGCTTACAATAAGATTAGAATCTAATTGTAACCAATTCTGATGGGAAAAGAATGTGATTGGTTGGTATACCAATCAGATTCTTTCTGAAAATTCTGATTGTAACTTAGCAAAATAGGATTCTTTTAGAAAGTTTCCCAGACCATTTCCCAGGGCCCTTTACAGCAAGTTACTGTATCATTTCTGCCAAATTTTCGAAAATTCTTTAAAAATTCTAAATTTCTTGAATTTTCGAAATTTCCAGATTTTTCGAAAATTTTCGAACGCAGTTCTGAAAAAATTTGGAAAGCAGAATTCCGGAAAATCCGCGAGATACGCAATTCGTGGATCTCGGAAATCCGCCGCGGATCCGGTTTCGGATCCGCGAACTGGCCATCTCTAGTCCACACAAGGTGCGGTATATTATTGAGTCAATCCAATATATATCTGTGAGGAGGCAAGTGGCCTCTACAAACACCCGGTCACAGGAAATCCCAAATTAGTGCATCTCCCCGGGCAACTGAGGCGATAGTTTTCACTTAGCGACTCTTCACCTGTTTACTCTGTTAGCACTTCGACTCCCAATCCCCAGACCACCAGTAGCTCACTCACAGGCATCACCAGCAAGGTTGTGTAATTTAGATAACTGTTTTTGTTTACAAAGCTTTGTGCTGTCGTAGTTTATTATTAAACTGCTTGCTATCATTACAAATTGTATTTACTAAACACATCATACAGTTAGAATACAATAGGAATAGGAGTAATGCAAAAATTATAGGTGGGCTGGACTAGATGGATGCCAAAACTATATACTGTATGTTCTAATCTAAAGAAGTTGGCTACCTACATTAGGTTGCCAAGTCAGGTCAAAGTTCCTATTAAAAAAGGGTATAAAATGGGCCTGCATAATGCCATATAATGCTTTCATAATTTAGTTTAGCAATCTCTTCCATTATCCAAGGCGTGCTTGGATAATGGCATGCATAAACTAGTAACATTATTACTATATTACTAGTTTATGCAAGCTATTATTTTTTTTACTTTTAGAAAATTATCCAGGCCATTTGTAAAGCTAATTAATGAACTTGCCATTACCACATCTACTTGAAGACAGTTCCACTGTTACTTCTAATCTAAAATAATAATATCTTGCTAGCTCTATCCGTTGCTGCCTGGAATTGCTTGCTACAACTGTAGTCTGTTATTTACTAGACCCCCCAAATCTTTTTCCAACAGAGATTCACTTAGCAAAGAGTCATTCATGGTGACACAAGGATTGTTAAACCCAAAATGAATCACCATACACTTATAACATAAGTTATCAAGGTCTGCTTGCAGCAGTTGGAAATCATTTGAACGTTCCAAAGCTCTGCATTGTTTAATGTCATCAGCAAACACAGAGACCCTGCTCTCCCCACTTCCTAAGTCATTCATAAACAGTACAAAACCATAAGGCACTCCACTAAGAACTTAACACCACAGAGATGTAGCTCCATTGACCACTAATCTCGGTACACAATCCAACAACCAATTCTCTATCCATGTACAAATAAGTTTTTTTCTAGACCCACAGACCTCAGTGTATACATTAGTCACCCATGTGGCACAGTATCCAAAACTTTAGCAAAATTCAAGTAAAATACATCCAGTGCTATGTCAGAATTTAAAATCTTACTTAATCTTGATTTCAGAGCTATGCATGCGATTAGAAAGAGTCCGTCGGGACCGGTCATACTACGTGCCGGGGGAGCGAGCAATCTTAAAAAAAAAACACCTTAAAAAGGCAAAATCCCAGATTGTATTTCTGTAAATAGTGGAAAATAGTCTAACACCCCCCGTGGTACTTATTAGTATTGAGAAACACTCCACCATGTACCTTTCATGGACCCATTGGCAGGCTAAATATATGGCCACATGTGCGTTTTCACCACCTCAGACTTGGTGAAATTGAATGGCTGAACTGAATGCAATAAAACACTTTTTGCCATTTTAGAAATATATTGAAAGGGTTTCTGACTCTCCCTTGTCCTCCGGGAAGGTACTCAGGCATGCACCCTCCCCCCCCCCCTTCCTCTCTCCATACATCCGGATCCATCTTTGCTGCTAGGTGCCCTACCTATAAAACAAAATTCTGTAGTGTAGGGCACCTTAGCCCACCCCCAACAACCATGTTTTGTTAAAAAAGCAGGAGAAACATACTTACATTGCTTAGTTCCTCCGGGGCTCTGCATTGTCGGCAGCTTTGTCTGTGATTGGCAGACTCTTTGCTAATCACAGAAGCAGCTGCCAGTCCGGCCCCTGCTCGCAAATTCTGGCAAGCAGAGGGCCGAGACCAGAGCACCAGGGGAATAAAGCAATGTAAGCATATTTATGCTGCTTTTTCAACAAAATGAATGTGGTGGTTGGGGGTGGGCTACACTACAGAAAAACTTTTTACAGAGTTTTTTTTTTTACTGGTCCCACATTTTCAGTCTTTTTACTAGTGATATACTTAATAAACATTTTGGGGTTGGACTTGCTTTGTTTAAGTATCTGTATTTTCTTTACTATTTTAGCTAGTTTAATTGGTTTTCACTCTTTATTACAGCTTTTATATTTCCTGCAAGCATGTTGTGCTTCATCTGATTTCAGATTCCCTTCTGATTTCATTTCCCTTTTTGCCTGAGCATTAAAGGGCAACTCCAGCCTAAAAAAACCTAAAAGTTTTTACAAGCATTACCCCCAAACACCCCACTTTCAATCCTACCTTTCTCCTTCATTGCAATGTTGAGTTATAGGTGCTTACAAACAGACGATACCTCACCGGAAGTCCTGCCTCATCCTTAAGTGTTGGGAGCTGGTTACGAGCACTCTCAGGAGCGGTCCGAACTTGCAACAGCTTGTTCGCTAATGGCTGTCAGTCATTGACTGTGACGTCACCATTGCAGCCATGACAGACAAGAAAAGACAAGGAGGTCATGACGAGGGATCAGCTTTTCATAAGTTCTTATGACTCAGCTTAAGAGAAAGATTAAAATACAAAACGCCAGTGGAGTTTTGTGGGGTAATGCTTCTAAAAATGTTAATGTTTTTGGGCTGGAGTTACCCTTTAAGCCAAGCTGGAGTGGACCTCATTTTTTTACACTTCTTCTTAAAAGGTATTAAAAGTCATTAGCTAGCCTTTAATGTACTTTATAAACAATGTTAAAATACTGGTATTGCTGAAACAACTAATTCTACAATAAGTTTGTATATGCAGATCAGGTATTCAATCAGTAAGCAAAGGTACCTGAGATCAGTATGTATTTGAAGATAATTGTGCGCTAATAGCCAGAAGTTATTATTTTTAAAAAAGTGGAGAAATAAAGAAGAATATCGTATGTGTTGCTATAAGTAGTTTCTTTTCATGTTGAGCAGATGGGTTTTTATTTTGGATATGGAGGTACATTTAGTAAGGTAAACTTTAAGCCTAGAAATGTAGAGGAAGGTAGTGTGTAAGCATGCAGGAAACATAAAGACAGGGTTGATTGTTCTGAGATGCACATAACAGAGAATGATAGCTTGAATTTGCTGTAATCATGGTCAATAAGAAGAAATGAGGGATAGTGTAATTTGGCTGCAAGAAATGAGTGGACATTGAATATAGCAGGATATTCGTCTGGTAGGGTAGGAAAAACTGAAAGGGATGATGTACGGTATTTGTCATAAACATTTAAAAAGCTAACCACTGTATAAAGAATGAAGTATATGTGCAAATGAGAAATATAGAAAATACCTTATAATATAAGTAGAAGTTTTAATGAAACCACAGTTTTTATTGTATGGTTAAAAGTCCAGTTTTCAGTATTACATTTTTTTTTACTAACACTTTCAATTTAATCTAGCTTTATTATGATAATTTGTATAGTATTGGGGCAACCATAACCAGAGAAGGGTCCAATTCATATCAGTCTGTTTGCTGTATTGTATTTTTTATTGTCAAAAAGCATCATCTGTGCAAGTAGTAGGGAGGGGCAGAAAATTATCTGCCAACATGGAGACTCATACAGAGACAGCATTTTTGCTTTAAAGGGCTTTTCTACTGATGAACCTCTATAAGAAAAGGCATGTGGCTGCAAAATGATTCCCTGAAGGTTAGTGCTGGATCATGAACAAAGATGAAATAAAATAAAAAAATATATCATAATGCCAAAGGAGTAATTGTTATTATGGGGGTATGCCTTAGTGAAGGCCAGAAATATTATGTCTCCATCTGTTGGTAGCAATGGATGAAGAATATACCTTATAGCTATTTTTGAACATTGTTGAGTAGTATAATAGCAAACAATAATCACATATTTATTTGCTTTGTGTACTTGAAAGGTATATTAACTAACAAGGGCCTAATACACAAATAATTCTTTATTTTTATAATATATTCTTTTACTGTAAATGCTATACTGTTTTACTTGAAATTTAGTAATAGTTTCACCAATGCAAATTTAACTCTAGCAATCACTTTATTTCATACTATGTATACTATTTTATCATGGCTAGCATGCTAAAAGGTTTGTACATCTTATGGATATTAATTATCCTTAGGTTTTATAGCCTCTGACTTATTCATGGTGCATAATGTCAAAGCTTATAAATTCAGTTTCTTTAAAGGACAGCTTCACCCCTTAAATTAAACCTTAAATAAAAAATTTAATATAGGTAAATCACCCTCAAACCCCAAAACTCTAATGGTTAGAAAGCTGAGAGATGTAAGTCTATCTTAAAGGCCATCTGATGTTTTGTAACCTCTCTTTTTCGTCCCTGGTCCTTCCAGTTAGCAGTTGTCAGTCATGGATGTAACAGATGATCTCACAGCCAATAACTGAATGATGCTCCTCTAGCTGCGTTTTTGAAACTTTTAAGAGGCATAATTTTTCTGCATAACAAATTTTTCTGTGAATACATGATATAGACACCCTTCATTGTAACTGAATTCTCCATGTTATAGTTAATTGTATATACTGTATATCTTTTATCCATTAAAAGATGTTTTCCTGGGTGAAGACTCTAACACAGCTTTGATTTACAAATTTATTTTTCTGACTACATGAAAAAAAAAAGCGAAAATATAAATTTTGTAAATAAATGAATTTAGTAAAACCTGTGTCACCGCACAAAAATAGATATACATTTCCAACACCAGTAAATAATGATGCCCTTGAATCAATTAGTATATAACGTGATTTTTTTTTACAATAGTTCTATTGTTAAAATACATTACACAGATAAGAGTTCTTGGTCTAAAGCTGGGTACACACACTACAGATTTTTGAAAAATGACAGACAAGAACTGCGAGATCCTGTCTGTCATCTTTCAAAGATCTGCATACACACAGTCACGAGTGTTCTCCCTATGCACATCATAGGGACTGTGTGTTTCCCTCCGCCGCGGCAGACTCCTCTATAGGGAGTCTACCCCGGCCAAGGGACATTTTTATTTTTTCCCAAACGATTGCTGGGCTGATAGAAATGTTAGGTGGCTGTGCGCTCGTTCAGGAAAACCGCTACACACACCAGCGATAAAGCCTTTATCTCTAGTATATCTGTTGTATTCAAGAACTACATTTCAAGTCCAGTTGATCTAATTGAATACAACAGATATACCATGACCTGGATGAATGAGAACCTTCACAAACTTTATCTCTAGTGTGTGTACCTAGCTTAACACTGTCAGGGTGAGTATGGATTGCAATCAATGTGATACACATTGAATGGTGTAAGGGCTTAATAAAATATTGGTGGTGGGTTTCTAACAATGCTTTAGTTTGAGTGACAATACCTGTTTAAGGTGTTCCACAAAAATGGAATGAATGACACAAGTTACTGCTTTATTATTAATTTGTTTTTTCTTTATAAAAAAAACTATTTTTGGAGTGGTACTACTGGCTCATCTATGGAATGTGTTAAAAAGTTTCTCTATCATATCTTACAGTAATTGTGGGTTTGGTAAATATACACAAGACATGTTTAACTCATACAGTATCTCTCCAGAATTATGGTAAATGTAGTATTCCCTTGCAATTTATTTCTATAAACACCGGTTTTCTATTTAAAGGATGTATGTGCTCAATTTTTGTTGTTGTTTTTTTATTTATTTAAGGCCAATGCAATATTATATCATGTTAAAGTTAGCCCTCTGCACCTGCTCGTGTAGTAGAGCCCTTTATATTATCAACACTGCTGTCGTTATCAATGCACTGTGAGAAGACAGTTTAGGGCATTTATATAATTCTTTCCTGACACTAATAAAGGCAAGTGTGTTTGTGCAGTCCCTGGATTCTGTTGGGGAAGAGACATAAGTCCAGCTATATCAACTGCAGCAAGCAGTGATAATATAAAGGGATTTTACACATTTGAATTTGAACAAATATGTACTGGGAGATGGGACAGTAAGCAGGGGGCATAACTTTGTATTATGTTATGCTGCTTAAAAAAGGCTAAGAAGTTTTATAAATTTGCCTTATCGTTTGCCAGATCATTGACTGGTCCTGTAAAAACACTTGGGATGTTCCTTTAAACCGTAGCTGTTACACCTTCTCATACAACACTCGGCTTTCTTTGCCTTACGTTGTATAGTTTCTATGTGTCTTTCCATCCTATATATATTAATATATATAAAGAAAAAGCATTTGGCTCTTTTCATCTATTCTATCCTGACATTTTATTTTGACTTTCCTTTTGAATTTTTCTGCTTTCTCTTTTTTTTATGTTTTCTATCTCTATTCTCTTTTGTTATAATCTTTACCAAATGCTTTTTCTTTTTTTCAATGAAACCAAAATTAAATTAAAAACCATAACTCTCTCTTTTGTTTCTGTTTTTTTGGCATCTCTCCCTCCTCTCTTTCCCAATACCTTACCAGTTTTTCCTGTCCTTTCCATTAAAGGGGAGAGATGCCTGTCACAAATTAAAAAATCCTCTTATCCTTCAACCCTAACTTTTAAATTGTGGCATTAAAAAATCCTCAGAAAACGTCTTTTTTATCTTTTTTATTTGCTTTTTTGTGACGTTTCTCTAAACTTGTCGTTTATTCGTTTTTTTTTCTTTCTTTCTTCCTTTACTCCCCATCCCCACTTTGTTCTGATTTTTATCCCTTCCCATATCCGAAGTTCCAGCACATCTGACGTTAAACAACCAAGGTATGGATTTAATCCACTTTTTTTCTTTAATTCTCTCCCTATCCCTTCTTTTCTGTTTTTTTTTTCAAGCCCTCCAAACTTTCTTCTTTTTCAGCTAGTCACTGCTTCATTTCATTTTTCAGCACTTTCTCTTTCCGCCATGTGTGTCTCATGCATCACTGGTTTCAGTCATTTCCTAAATTCATGTTTGTTCATTGGTGGAAAGAGACAGGTTGTGATTGTATTGTTGGAAATATTTCTTGTCTTTCTTTTTCTCTTTCAATACTTTTTTCTTCTATCTTCAGTTCCTCTTTGCTTTGCATTACAGATATTGTAAATCTGTACTTGTCATAAATGACTATCTACACTGTCCTCTAAACATTCTGAGAATCTTCTTGCCACTTTTTATATCTCTCTGCCATTCTGTTATTTCTTAACTGTTCATTCATGAAATCATATTTCATATATTAAGTCCTTCTTCCAGCACAAATGGGTCAATCTGTCATTTATCCATTTAGTTTCTGATCCACCTATGTTGGGATAAGGGTATTTGAAAAGCATGCACTGTTCAAGGGTAGGGAAAAAAGAAAGTTCTATGAAATTTAGACATCTAGAACATGTACTTTTGTAATCTCTAGAATATGTTATTTTTTATTATATGCTAAGAACCCATAACCCTAATAAATTCAAGCAATTTACCAAAGCAAAATTTTTTTTGCATTATTTATCTGTACTATGCTTTTTATTATTTTGCTCTCTGTCTCTCTGTTTTACTATATTCTTCCTGACACTTAATAAAACAAACTTATAAAACTTAAATCATGTTAATAGTACCTTATTTTTTATTTCACTTTTTGTACTCAAAACATAACAAAATAAATAAACCATTAATTATTTAGTATTCTCTTTCTTTTAAGACAACTATTTTAAAATAATTAGGGTTACCAGGAAAAATAACCTCATAAAAACGGGGAAAAAATTAAATTCAAACTAAAATAAACTCTAAAAATAATATTTTTTTTAAACTTAAAGAACTGATAAATGTGCAGAAAGGTCCTGAGGACCTTTGCAGAGCTTTTGTGGTCTGCCACAAGGATGTTATCAGGTCTGTGTTTGGGGATAAGAAAAAAGAGTTCCCATTTGGGCTATGGCCTACTTAACTCTTATTATATCTAATGTTGGGTAGTGTCTGGACTGCTTTGAACAATAATCTAAATATCTGAAAATATAGTCCAAAAAAACACTTATGAATAAAGGTCACTTTATTTTTGCTGCTATATTTCTTTGACATGAGTTGAGAATTGGCCTCTATATAGCAAAATAGAGCAAAATAGTCTATTAAGATATCTAATTCTTAAAAGCATGAATACTATTAGCAAACGAATGATTATATTATCCTGTATATATGAACTAATAATAATCATCAATTAATGTTACCAAAATAAACACCTGAATCTGAACCAATGTGTTTTTTTTTTAACTTAAAGATACTAATAGCTAATTATAAATTGATGATAATAAAATTGCTGCTCTTCTAGTTTTCCCCAAGCATCCTTGCATCTGAAACTAAAGTAAATACTGTAAATAGAAACTGGGGTGAATGACTGAGCTGGATCTCCAGGAAAACTTTTTTTTCAACCTCCCCAACTATCTTCATTGTATTTCAGATTCAGTGAATGACTAGACTGTATCTTCAGAAGATTTTCAAACTCAACCACATTCTTTGGTGTTAGTAAGAATTAAAGGGCATGTCCACCCTCACCCCCCAACTAAAATTTGCCCCACTGTGAAAAGATTCTTAACTTTCTCTTCAGGCCCTCTTCAGCCCTCTCTTTATAGTCCTTAAGGGCCTGAAGAAAGTCCAAAAAAGTGAAGAGTAGGAGCCTCTTTGTGTGTAATCTGTGCCTGCCACTTCCCGCTCCTCTAAGAGGACCCTGGCATGTGCAGTGGAGCTCTCCCTCCCCCCCCTCCAGATCTCTCTATGGTTGCAAATATCTTTAGAAAAAACTTTTATACAAGGTAAGGCAAACCCCCCACCCTAAAGGCTAGGTTTAAATTTTCTAAAACCACCCAGAAATGTCCTTATATAACCTCATTCCTTCGGCTCCCCCTGCAGACCGGCAGCCGCACCAGTGATTGGCTGAATCTCAAACCAAGTTTTTGGGGAGGGAGAGGGTTGCCTTACATTATATGGAAGTTTTTTTCTGAAAGTATTTTTTGGGGGAGGGAGAGGGGTTTGGAGAAACCCTTTAAGTGCCAGAATAATTCACAAGAATAGAAAAGGCTAAGGTAAATAATGAAACAAATTCTTTAGTTATGTTGATAATAGACAAAACAAACCTGGAAAAACTCAAATCTCAAAACTCAAAAGGGACTCATTAAATTAAAAAAACTTGCAATGTTTAAAGAGATACGAAAATACACCTCAACTAGAAAAATAGTTAAACATCCAAATGCAGACACAAAAGCTCTGTAGCTTTTTCATTCTTCCAAGCTTCCAACAAAGTACCAACAAAAAGACTATGTGGAAAATAGCACAAGTGTTTACAATCATGCAGCTGATCATAGACATACAAAGAAGTAAGCACATGCAACAGGGGTGTGGGTGTCAGCATTGATTGCCCAAGGCCCATTTTACATTCCGGTGTGATTGGGTACTCACTAATATGTAGCTATGCCCCTGCATTGCTATTTAGCTTTTTGTACTACTGTGTTTGATCACCATCATTACGTTTTTATCAGTTACAATGAGTAACATTTTTGATTTTGTATTTAATATGATAATTAATATTATTTATTAATTGAAAAATTAACAAACGCTAAAACACCTTGTCTATTTTGCCTTACCCTCCTTCTTCAAATCCTAAAAAGTCATTTATCAATTCAGCCTCAAAGTTTCAAAAAATTATTTTTATCTTGACCCTAATGACATTTACGCTTCCATGAATAAATCAATAAGAATAAATCACTCTTCTTAATTAGACATCAGAGACTCAGCTTCAAAAAAATAAGCAAATCAGCCAAAAATATTCTTACAAATGACAACTCCATAGCCTAAACACCTTCATAATAATAATCATAATAACAAACCTTTCTTGTGAATTTTTATTAAAGGGTAACTGTGGAGAAACGGGGCGGGACAGAGTTCAGGTGATGTCACTTAACCTACTGGAAGCAGTCTCACAGGCACCAGCCAGAGATGAGATTGTCGGCTCATTTTAAAAGAAACAATGCAGGTTTTCATTTAACCCTAACTTGTTTTAAGACCACAGTTGCCCTTTAAGTCAAAATTACTCTTTCTAACAAGCAGTTGGCACAATATTAATAATAGCATAGTATCTTGCTTAACAAACTGTACTTTGGCCAGATGAAAGACTTCCTGCTATTTTATATCCATAATCATACTAGATGATTGTCTAATTCTTTCATAAATAAAATACTTGCTTAACTGTAATCCACAGTGATGTATAAATAAATAAATCCATCTATCACAAACATTAATAAAATTAAAATCATATGATTAAAATTTTGTTTAATATGCCAAATCAATTATAAAACATCCAAACAGCTCCAACATATGAAAAGAATGTGAGAGGAATTCCTCTATGATTGCCACAAATTTTTTATTAAACTTTATTAAGATGTCAGGTAGCAATCTTTTTTCTTTTCTTGTGATTCTGTTTTGCATCTCTAGGGCTTTACATGTTTCCTCTATTCATCTATTTTCTTCTGTTCTTCTGGAACTGTTTTTCAAAGAGTGCATGAAATTTGTTGAGTAAAGTGCTATGACATTTCCATAAATTCATTTTCACTGGTATGTGCCATTACATACAAAATCATCCAAATCTGCATTTAAAGGGCAATAATTTATACATCCAAATATGACGTAAACACTAAATACTCTAAGTACACAGATGCACAAAACATCTTCACTATTCTGTCACAATAACAAAGTGTAAATGTTTGCCTATGTATATTATTATTTATGATAAGAGCATGATTGATAAGTGATGTGTCCGTTTGTGTTTTATTATTTTTACTTTTAGCAGACTGTGTGAAAACTTTTTTCCATTAGTGTCTCTCTTGTTTGCTTGCTTATATACCCTCTATGATGTATTATGTATAACTTAACATATGGCATATGTGAATAATCTTTTATGGTAGGGAATATTATGACATATACACTATATGTGTAGTCCAGATAGATCTTAATCTGAATCTTATTGTCGTTTTTAGTATAACTTTAATCAGGTGTTTAGTCTTATGCACAATATTTCTGTTTGTTCAGTTAGTTTTTTCTGTTATACCCGAATGTGTGTTTTTAAATATGGGATATCTTTGCGCAACTGTACTTTACAAGAGACTTTCATCACTTATGTTTCAGGCTTTGATTTCTTTCTTGTTATGGTAAATTGCACAGTAATCATTTAGCGATTAGCTGGTATTATAAATTTATGATTATGTCAGGAATGGGTCTGTTTGTTAGGCTAATCTGAAAATAAAAGGGAAGTTCTTTCTTGGTTATTTGGTTATACATGTGGTTGCCCAAATTGGAACTACCTTTTTATAATGTTGTTATATTGGAAACTTTAAGCCTCTCACTGGCAAATTAAAGTTTTACCACATTTTGTTTTCTTTTTATTGATCATTTTAGCATCATGGGCAAATGTATTTCTAAAAGTCATACAATATTCCAGATCATTGTTTTAATACCAATATATATTCAATCTGTGCTTTTATAGTAAATTAAAACAATCTATTAGAAATTCATTTTCATTGATCTAGTGCAGTTATAATAATGTAAACAAATATTTGATTGTTTTTAATTAGCTGTAGCATGTGTGCTGGTGTCCATAAGGAAATGAAGTTAAATGTGTATATCAAACACAGACACTAGCTGTATATTGTATTTTGTTAGCTATGTTTATTTGCCATCATTGTCAGTCATTGTGTAATGGGTTTACTAAGCATGTGCATTGATTTGGTTAGTACATTGATGTTTTCTTGGTCATTAAATTTGTAAAATTTGCACCATTAAAAGACAAATACATGGTGACAAATTATAAAGTTATAACAGCTGATATTTTTCTGGATTGTTTTAATGTGCAATGCTGTTTAATTGTGTTCAATAAGCATTGATAAATTAATGAACAAATAAAAAGAACAGACACCCTATACAGCATTTTAAAGACTATTTCTCTGATATCACCTGGCTTTTCCTGCATCTGATATCTGGAAAAGTCAAGCTAGGACTTAGGGATGTCTAGTTTTAGCCCTCCAGCTATTGTTGAGTCTAAAATGTGGGGATTTTTAGTTCAACAATATGCATTATTTACCTGCCTAGATCCCGCAATATCTTTGTGTGATTCAGGGCCAGATCTATAAAGGCTCATAAATTTACAATCATAAGTGGTTGCAAATCTACGATTTTGGACGTAAATGAATGAATGCAGTTGTAGATTTACAACTGGGATCATTAGGTGGCCGCCTTTACAATGGTATTTTGGTTTTGCATGGTATTGCACATAAATATACGTTTTAGGCTGTATATTTACGGCTGTGATCATACTTTAACGATAACACGCGGTAACGCAAATTTGCAGGATGCAGAGCCGGCATGTGATGGGTAAACATCCTGAACAATTACAAGTTTAGTAAGCAAAACACTTAACTAAAAGTGTGTACTGAATTTGGACTTCACACAGCCCCCCTCCCCCCTCTGGTAGCATGGGTTTCACACTCACTTTTACAATAATGATTTTTATTGCATCTCCCTCTAAGATTGCTAGATATGTTTCAGAGAATGCATTATGATGATTTACACAACTAAAATATAAATAATAATGAGTATCAAGGATTCAAAGAAAGGTACATTGCTCTTAAAATATGTCATTAAATTAATCAAATACCATTATATTTTACAATGAATAATGTATATTGATGGAATATTAAAGGGCATGTCCACCCCTCCAACAAAAATTTGTCTACTAGCAGACCACCCCCCAAAATCTAGACCTCACTAGGTTTATACTTTTGAAATCGGCCCCTGGACATACTAGCCCTCTTTTTTTTTTTTAAAGCAGTCCCGGTAGAGTGCACTGAAGCAAGCAGAAGGGACTCAACTGGTAGCCACAACAGTGATTGGCTGAGACACTGTATTTTAGCCAATCAATTTCAGAAAAAATTCCAGCACTCTGGGCTCATTTAGTTTAGAAAGTTAAGAAAATCTCCAGAAAATGTATATTTGTTTCTGTCAAAAGAAAAGTAATATTTAGGCACAAAGACTTTACATTACATCAAATATATTAGCACATTATTTAATTAATATAGCAACATGTCGGTCTTTTTAGATATCGGATATATTTAACAATCAATTATTAAATCTGTCTAATATGTAATTAATGTATGGCCAGCATAACAGATAACAAATAAAACTAAATAATACAGCAAAAAATAAACTGGGGAGATACAATAAAATTGGTATTGGCCAAATAAATGTAAAACGCACAATACTCAATGTAATAGGTTAGTTTGGGCTTTACATTTAGTAAGCAGGGCCAACGCTGTTTTCATTAACAGCACCTAATGCTATAATGAAAATGTTTTTCACTACTACTATGAAGCGAGAAACTTAATCCCATGATGCAGTAAATCTTGCTACTGTAATTGATTACTGCATTGCTATTCTTCTCGATATTGCATTTCCTCCTGTTCCTATCTCCTTGTGTGCCACAAACAAGCTCCTCTACCTCCCTGTAAATTCTTGATACACCTGGCCTCTACTGCAGAAAACTGCAATAAAACACTGGAAATCCATGCAAATTTAAAGAAAAATTAATTGTTCCCAAACAAAATAATACCCTGCATGCATATGTGTACATTTTGAATTCACAAAGATGTGAACACAAAAAGCCTTATATGGGCTATGCATAAGGAAGATTACAGGGGGGAAAATTAAACTCTTCGGTTTTTCAGCTTAAACACCTAAATACCTTAAGATGCCCATAACAAAGTAATTTAGGGGCACCATCCTTGAATTATTACATGCAAAATTACAGATGAAGTTCTTTTATGTATGTATGTATATGTTTATTTATATCGTGATGCAGCGTTGTACAATATTAGAATACAAAAAGACATACAATGGGGACAATAAATAAATACATACATATATAAATAAGTATGTGCCTCATGAAATATACAAGTACTTGAAAAATGGAACATGAGGGAGATTTGTCCCTGTCCTGTAGAGCTTACAATCTAATTAGGTGGGTAACATACAGATACATAGGAAAGGGTAGGAGTGCCATAGTAAGAACTGGTGCAGTGTCAACAATCCTATGCGTGCTGGGCTCAGAGAGATAGGATGAGGGAACTAAGTTTAAACTATTTTAAAGAACGTTTACCATATTTCCTTAAAAAAATAAGAAAAACTGTAATTTAAATTCACACTTTTGTACCAGTCCCCATATCAAGTATGATGCTACTAAATATCTATCGTCCACATCTTGAATAAAATGGTGGCCTACATGAATGGGTGCTAAATTAAATGCTGCCAGCACATAGCCCAGTAACTACTGAGCTATGTGCTCTAAATGTACTCATGTACTAAATCTACACACCTTTTTTTTCTTTTTGGGATGCCACCAATACATTCAAATATGGAATATTTTGAATGCAGCTTTCTGACAAAAATTCCTTTAGAATGTAACAATGAACTTCTAAACTTCAATTAACCTAATTAAAAATTCTTGATCACAGGCAAGTCTCATATACAGCACTGTATCTCCAACTTGTTATTTGAAACAAAAACAAGAGCCTGTAAATGTCAAAATAAACCAATAAACTGGCTTCCAGGGACCCCGAAATACTAACTATACATTAGAATTTTTACTTTTGCCAAAAAAAAAATATGCTCAGTTTTCCTTGCCAGTGTCCCCATCTTAGACTATGGGGCATATTTATAAAGGTTCGTTAACTTTTCGCGGCCGTTTTCGCGGACATTAACGCATAAATCGCATTTAACGCGATTATAAAAGTCCGAAAACGGCCGCGAAAAGTTAACGAAGCGTTAACCCTTCGCGGTGATACTTACTGTTACCGCCGCTTCTATTTATAAAGCGGCGGTACTGGTTTCGCTCGGCTAGTATCGGCTGTTTTACTTCGCCACCTTGAAGGTGGCGAAGTCAGCCGATACTAGCCTCCGCGGCGGGGATGGGCAGGCAACCCGCGGCGGGTGGTCGCACCCGCCCGGGAGACACGCCCACCCCACCCACACCCCCCGCGGCGGTGGCGACCACCCGCCGCCGCTTCCCAGCAGCCCCTCCCAACCCGTTCCCCGCTCGTGGCAATCTCGGAACGGGAGGCTACGAGGGCTGCCGGGAAGGGGCCGCAGCAGGTGGTCGCGACCACCGCCGCGCACCCCCTCCCGGCAACCCCTCCAAGCCCCCCGCCCCGGCCGCTCCCGGGGAGGGGAGGGAGCCGCTGGGAGGGGTGGGGGCCCTGAGAAGGGCCTTTTGGGGCTTAGGGGGTCCCGCAGCTCGAACCGGGACCCCCCCTCCCAGGCCCTTGTAAGGGCCTTTGCGGCACTTACAAGTGCCCTTGCGGCTCTAACAAGAGCCCTTTGGGGCTTAGGGGTCCCGCAGCTCGAAACAGGGCCCCCTCCCCGGCCCTTATAAGGGCCCTTGCGGCACTGACAAGTGCCTTTGGGGCTTAGGGGTCCCGCAGCTCGAACCGGGACCCCCTCCCGGCCCTTGTAAGGGCCCGTCGGCACTACAAGTGCCCTTGGGCACTGACAAGTGCCTTTGGCGGGGGTCCCGCAGCTCGAACCGGGACCCCCAGTGCGGCTCTTAAAAGAGCCCTTGGGCGGTCTTCGGGCTGGCAACACCAACCCCACTCAGGTCGCCGATGCCAGGCAGACTCACTGCGGCCGCCAGTGAGCCCGCTGGCACCGCCGGCCTCAGCGGAGCCGATGTTGCCAGCCGCTTCTTTTTCAGCCATCTACTGCGATGGCATCTGAATTTCGCGGCGGAAAGCTCTCTTTATATAGGTTTGCAGAAACCATTCCGTTTCTGATGGTCAATTTTTTAATACTTGCTTTACATTAACCAATCAGATTTGGAAAGTTCTGAAATCTGATTGGTTAATGTAAAGCAAGTATTAAAAAATTGACCAATCAGAAACGGATTATGGATTTCTGCAAACCTATATAAAGAGGAGCTTTCCGCCGCGGAACTCAGATGCCATCGCCTAGATGGCTGAAGAAAGAAGCGGCTGGCAACATCGGCTCCGCTGGGCCGGCGGTGCCAGCGGGTCATGGCGGCCGCAGTGAGCCTGCCTGGCATCGGCGACTGAGTGGGGTTGGTGTCGCCAGCCCGAAGACGTCGCGTCGGATCAAGACGCTGGCAAAATCGGCCCGTTGAGGTCGCCGGCGCCCGCCGGGGGTACCTCTGGGGGTCGGCGGCCTCAGCGGAGCTGGTGTCGCCGGGACTGGAAGAAAGAAGACGCCGCCCAAGGGCTCTTTTAAGAGCCGCACTGGGGGTCCCGGTTCGAGCTGCGGGACCCCTTAAGCCCCAAAGGGCTCTTTTCAGAGCCGCAAGGGCACTTGTAAGTGCCGCAAAGGCCCTTACAAGGGCGGGGAGGGGGGTCCCGGTTAGAGCTGCGGGACCCCCTAAGCCCCAAAAGGCCCTTCTCAGGGTCCCGCTGGAGGGAGCCTCCACCCCTCCCAGCGGCTCCCTCCCTCCCCGGGAGCGGCCGGGGCGGGGGGCTTGGAGGGGTTGCGGGGAGGGGGTGCGCGGCGGGTGGTCGCGACCACCTGCTGCGGCCCCTTCCCAGAAGCTCCTCCTAGCCTCCCATTCCGAGATTGCCGCGAGCGGGGAACGGGTTGGGAGGGGCTGCTGGGAAGCGGCGGCGGGTGGTCGCTGCCGCGGGGTGTGTGGGCGGGGTTGGCGTATGCCCCGCCCCCTTAGGAGAGGCGTCGGGAAGGGATCTTAAGTCCGCCGCGAAGGGGCTTAAAATTACCGCAGCACATCGCGGCCGCGATACATATCGCGGGAATGGCGCTCGCCGTTATAAATACGGCGATAGCGCTATTTTCGCGGCCGTGATGTGCGGCGGTAATTTTTGCCGCTATTTCGGTGCTTATCATATGCCCCTATGACAATTTTTTTTGTTGGCTTAAAAAAATATCCTTATAACTTTAAAATGTATTAAGATTGCATTATATACTAAATCATTAACCCATTATCCTAACTTAGTATATAAAAAATATATAAAAATGTATTCAAATCTGTCGGATTACAATGTCTTTACCTAAAAAAGTCTTAATAATAATGACAAACCATAATAAAAATCATAAAAATGCTTGCCACATATCTTATCTTCTACCTAGTTTGATACAAACTATGTCCATTATAGTTTTGAAAAAAGGCTTCAATGGATCAAAAAAAACAAGAAAATATATTAGACTTCAGCAAAAACCAAAAGAGTCTTAATGGGCATGTCCACTCATAAGATAACTAAGTTTATTTAGCCCCCTTTCCCCCAAAAAACCTAAGATCTGTTTTAATCTTACCTTAATCCAATACACCACTCTGAGATAAATTCACTTTTACCTCAGATGAGCCCTTCCAAAAAGTTCTGCCTCCTTCCTTCTTCCAGGTATGTTCTGAGATGTCACGGCCAATGCCTGACAGGCCATACACGGAGTCAACAGTTACAAGTGCGTTCTGCAACAGAAAGATGGATGCGGAACCTCCAGCGAGGGATCTGCTGAGGTAAAAGTGAGCATATCTCAGCATGGGAGTGTCGGATTAGGGTAAGAATAAAATGGATCTTAGGTTTTGGGGGTAAGGAGGCTAAAACAGCATAGTTATTTTTTGGCTGGACATGCCCTTTAAATGATTTTTAAAATTAAAGGACATTTATACTCACCTTTTCCATGTTCCATAGCTACATAGGTCCCAGGATGAGGACCTAAATTGTTAAGTCCTCACCCCTGGATACTTAACCTAACAGATGTTATTCTAACTTAAAGTTACTTTTGGTGCTCCAGTCCATCCCACCCCTCTGCCACTGTCAGTGACAGTCAGTGGTGTAGCCAATGGGAAGACATGCTTCTTTGCAGAGCCTTTCTTTCGATTGGCTACATCGCAAATTGTGGAAGAGAACTGGAACCCAGAGGGAAACTTACTGAAAGTATGTACAGCTGCTAAGTAAAGTTCCCAGAGTGGAGGTCTTAGCAGTTTAGGTCCTCACCCTGGATACTATACAGGTGTGGAAGAAGAGGAACGAGGAGGAGTAGAGTATAATTGTCCTTTAATGGCAAATGAAATTTTCAAAGCTATTGCTTCTTACCTGACCACACTTTGAGGCAGTTACTGCATAACAGGAGGGTGGTCAGGTAAGGCTCATCACCTTGGAAAGGCTTTTACAAGGTGATTCAATGCCCATTAAGTTTGTACAATATGATGTTCTGCAAAACGTACCTAAAATTACATTATATTGGGTGTGCTGCACTATAAAATAAGTGAAAACCCATACTAATATTGCATCTCTACCTAAACATCCTAAGATATTCAAAATGGTTTATTAAACATCTTTCTGAGCATAGGCCTTTCCAAAACATTAGTGGTTATGAAATGAAAAAGAAACTGATCTGAAATTGTCAGACAAAGAGCTTTTCTTTTAAATAATATATTTATTGAGTTTAACAAGGTGGACAATAAGATTGTATATGTTATTCAATATAAAAGAACTCTCAAGAATTGTAATGACAGATAGTAGACAATAAATAAGGTCAAACCATTAAAAAAGAGTTGTATGCTCCACATAATCCTGACAAAAAAGCCCACTAAAAATGTTTGCCCCGTATTATAAATAATAATACCTATAGCCATACCAAAATATGTGGTTTAAAGGGCCTTTAATACAGTAGTGTACAAAAGAATAATACCATTTGCCAAAATACTCCACTTTTTGTTTTCCAATAATCCATAATGCAAATGTCTAAATTATGTGTTTTGTTAAAGGCCCTACCTGAAAGGTCATACCAGATAATCATAAACATTTTTAAAAGTCTCAGGTATTAAAAATTGAGTAGAAAAGTATTATTTCCTTTAACCCACACTGCTTTACTAATATAGTATTGTATAGTATAGTATCTGAGGTTAAATAAGGACATACGTCCATTAAATATATTAATACTGTAATGAAATTCCACAGTCACAAAAGTGCAAAAAGCATTTGCATTAGGAAGTGAGGGTTCCCCTCAAAACGGCATTGACTTTTTATGGATTTTCCAGGGGCATACATGCTTTTTGGAGAATGGCATTTATGTTACTGTTCATTATCTATTACTAATGTAAAAAAGTGCAACAAGCTTTGAGGGTTATAAGTAACTTTTAAAATGAGCAGACATTACATTTTTGCATTTTAAAAATTACATCTACAAACCAGGAACAAATTCTCTACCTCTTGGCACAGATCAGTATTTAGGTGATTATTAATCATCTATTAGCAATGCTACCTAATGCTATCTATTAGCATACTACCTTACATAGTTGCATTCCAAAACTAAACAAAATGACTAGGAAATTTCACCATAAAAACTACTGAAGAAATTTCATTAACATGGTCAAACCATGATTTTAGGCTTAGAGGGCTTCAGGAGAGTCTATCCCATTCAAAGACTAGGGGGCATAGTCATAACATCAGGAATTCATGCCATCAGAAAAGTGTTTCCCTTTTTCTCTTTAATGTTATTTATTAAGAGGTGAAAATTCTTGGAAAATGTTTTTTTCTGTAGCTGAACTTGATTATGAAAAAAACATGGCAAAAAGTCAATAAGGATTTAGCAGTGAAGGGATTTTCCCAACAACTTTCAGGGGGGACTATCTGATATGGTAATAGGTTCTTTTTGTGTATGGAAGGATTTATAAACACAACTATAACTAAAAATGGGTTTGCTGCCCTATTTGTATTACTAGGCTGACAATTATCAATTCTGAAAATGATCTATAATAAAAAAAATCCACACTGAATAATGGACATGGTGAAAATTATTTTTTTTATAAATGTTGAAAATAAGAAATCCTGAAAATTAGCCATGATGTGTTAAATAAAAAATAAACTTTTCATAGAAATGTTCACCACCCCCCCAAACCAAGGTTTCGCATTATCCATACATTTCAAAAATGCCCTTGAAGCTCTACTTCCTGATCATGGCTGTCAGTTAAGGCAGTATGTGACGTTACGCCCAATTACCTGACAGCCGCGACCAGGAAGTAGCTGCACTGCTTTTGCTTGAAACAGGAGCAGTGGGCGACGCCCCCTCAGCAGAGGACCGGGTTAGGTAAGTCACATTTTGGAATGTATGGATAATGCAAAACCTGGGTTTGGGTGGAGGGGGTAAACATTTCTGTGAAATAATTTTTTTAGGTTGGACATGCCTTTTAACAAAACAGAAAATTCACCAGAGTTTTAGAATATGTAAGTCTGAAATTTGGGGACCCTTTCATTTTGGTTCTGCATTCATTTTATACAAAAAAAATTTTTTTAGCCTTTTTCATGCTACATAGAGCTAGGGGTAGTTTCCTCTAATGTGGCTATAGGAGCCACTAAACCTGTCAGGGACGCTGGCCACATTTCCCCATTTTGCCCCATTTTTTATGCACTGATAAAGCAGATCCACGTTTAGCACAGTGATCGAAGAGTCGTCCAATTTTATTTTGAAGTGTTTTCTTTCCCAGTGCCCCCGGGACTGGATTCTCTTGTGTGTGTGTTCCATTTTTTGGCAGTGCAGGAGGTATGGTACACACACTGTCTTTTCTTATTACATAGAAAAGTCAACAGGTTGGGTTACCTATTAACAATCAGTGTGCTCTGATCTGGTAATAGGAAATGTTCTGGTTTCTAGTTGCCTAATTCACTGCATTACCCTGACTTTTTGACATATTTTTAGTGTTATAAATAATATTTTTCTTTGCATTTTTTTTTAAATGTACCTCTTTATAAATATGGTAAAAACAAAAATAAAATGTTGTGGGAATTGTGGAGAAGTCTGGCAGGAAAAAAAACTGAGGCCCCTATATTACTTAAATCATTATAGTTTTAATGTAAATTGTGTTCTGTGCAGTTAGTAGCACTGAAAAGTTAAAATGCCTTAGTTATCTTAACTGTAGGAAAGACACATATTTTGAAATGTATGATGCTCAGATTTTAAATATTCCAATACCAAGTTACAATTTCATAATAAATGGCATGTGTATAAAATTTCTAAATTAGTATATGTTATGAAATTTTGATGTATGAAAGACAAAAACTAAAGAAGCATCATTTCAACATGAAATAGCACTAAGATTGACCTTCTCATACCTGGTAAAGATAGTCTACATCCCATCTTTACAGTAGTGTTATTGTTTGAATTTGGCCAAACTCACCTTTGACCTGATGGAATTTGGTTTGTTTCAACAAGCCACTTTTTTTTTTGCTCAAAATCTGAAATCTATGTAACTGCATTGTTAAATATCTCTGGACCACTGGGCTATTGTAGTATTTACAGTTGAGGACTATAAATATTAACAGCACTATCAAATTGCATCTGCATCATTATTATTTTGGTGCAAACAGTATTTAGAAACTGCTGCTATGGCTATTAAAAGATGCATGAATAAAGGCTCCTAATGGCCCTTACATGAACCATTGTGTCCCTTAAAAGGGCTTTTGTGGCCTTTACAAGGGTTGTTGTAGCTCTTTATTAAGCATCTTCAGATCCTTTGCTCTTGTTTTTTCTTGTCTTTTTTCTCCTACTTAACAGCCACTCCACAACTAATCCAATCATATTTTGTGTTGGTGCTTACAAAAGCTTGTAAAAACCAGCAGTTTCAGCAGAAGAAATCCAGAAGAAGAAAGGAAGAACAGAGGAATATCCATATTTAAAAGCCACAAGTGTCCCTGTAAGGGCGTAACATTTCTTGTAAGGGCCTTACAGAGCTGAAACTCTTTAAAATTGCCACAGTGCCAGTTGGTAAAAACTACTGGTGCAGGGTATGTGTTATTTATCAGCTGTGTTGCAAAATATTGAGGCAGATTAATGGTCCTGGGCCCTGCTTGCACACCCCAATGCTTAAGCAGCCATAAGCAAGCACTACTAGGTTTAGGTGCTCTCATTTCTATGCTGTGCTGCGGGACTTTGCTGCTTGTCTGAGATGCTGTCATTAACTCCAGTACTATTTTTCCTTTCTTATGTAATTCTCTTCACTGCCAAAGCATTTCCATTTTAATACAGATCTGTTCATTTTGATGTAATTTTGATGTAAAAGTGCAGTAAATGGGATTTATATCAGTATCCATTCATTATATTGTTACACCTCAATGTAAATGAATGGATTTGTATTACAGCGGAAAAAGTCCCAGATACGCAATAGTTCTTTTGCACAGTATTGTAATTAGAGCAATAAAATGACAGCTCTCCAAAAGGCCCCTAGAACTTTGGTTTCCTGGGTAAGAGACAAGGTTACCTTGCTTTAAACCCATTTCTGGCTAAAAACCACTCATTCTGTATCCATCACCTGAAGAATATGCTGGTTGCATTGGTAAATTCTATTCACTAACAGTATTTAGCAGTGCAATTGGTAAATACTACATGGCAGTGGTCTTCAGCAACACAGTTGGTAAATAAGTGGCATGTAAAATTACTTGTAAATTGAGCAATACTACTTAAAAACAAAGTAAAATAAGCTTTTACTTTACTATAAAACACAGGGATTGACTTTTTTTACATTCTTTGTTTTGTGTATATAGTGTTGCTGCCTCTGGCTTTTCTGACTTTTATTTTGCATTTTACTCTTTTTGAAGTATTTTTTCTCTTCTTTCATTGGTATGTCTCTTTATGTATCTTTCATTACATAGCTATGTAATGTTCACTTTCAAAACATCTATCATGTAGTTTTCTTTTTGTTAGTATACTTCACACTTCCTGGGTTTTGTGTTATTGATTATATTCTCTTTTACACTTTTTTCTCTATTTAATCTTTCCACATCATCTAAAACCTTAACCAGGCAAAGAAGAATATGCAGCCACCTTCAGAGGGAATGAGTTTTTCTGCTATGACCTGTCCCACAGCCCCATCCAAAGCAGTGCAGATGAAATCACACTCTCCTTCCGGACCCTCCAACGTAATGGGCTTATGCTCCATACAGGAAAGTCAGCAGATTACGTCAATCTATCGCTAAAAAGTGGTGCAGTGTGGCTTGTGATCAACCTGGGATCTGGAGCTTTCGAGGCTCTAGTAGAACCTGTCAATGGCAAATTTAATGACAACAGTTGGCATGATGTCAGAGTGACCCGGAACCTACGACAGGTAGGTTTTTATAATCGATTTTTAAGGTGTTAAAAAGGCCAAGATGTTAAAATCTGCCAGGGCTCATTACAATGGCATTTCCACCGAATGGACCAAATTTTTTATGCAGAATTCTGTTTTAGCACTGTCACCAGTAACATAGGCACATGTACCTGGTAAGAAGCGGAGAAGCAGCAACAACCATAACATCAATTTTAAGATACATATTAGCATTTTTATTTCAGAGAATTACTCAGCGATGAAGGACATCTCCACAAAAAAGCAAAAATCTGGACACTCACTTGTCAGTTACCTGTCCCCAACCCCAACAGCACTTTCAGCACTTTATATATATGTACTGCTAACTAGATATTTAGGGATTATTATTGTTGCTATTCTGGCAAAATAATCTGGCTCCTCCCTACATGCAGTAAAACAAGGATGTGACTGCTAATATCACAGCCAATAATTGACTGCGGATTCCCTTGCTCCCTCTTCTGCATATGCCCAAGCTTATAAAAAGCTCATTAAAAAAAGGGAGGGGGTGGAGAACTTTTCCAGAACTAAAGAGACCTTATCATTAAATATCTGGTTACAAATGCATGTAATAAACTGGGGGAAAATAGCAGTTGTGGTTGCAGGCAGAAAACTGACAAGTCACCATTTTTTTTAAGGGTGAGCCTTTGTTTTTTTATACTTACCAGTATATAAGATTTCCTCTACAGATTTGAACAGAAAAAGCAATCTATGAAAGCTATTTTTATTTTGTCATGGAAAAGAACAATGTAGGCAACTATGGCATCATGGCAAACATGTTTTTATAATATTTTTATCCATAAAAGAGCAAAATGTTCTTTATCTTACTTTTAGTAGTAATTTTTTTTGTTGCACTGCAAATTATATAGTCTGTTTTTTTTTCAGTTTCACAGAGTTGACAAGATGGCAGAACCTGCACCTATAGATATAAAAGCTGTCATATTCAAAACATTCACACTATGTAATACTACTACATATCCAATCATTTTCCTAAAATTATACTAAATTATATTTTGTAAAAAAATCAGTTGGTCTTTATATTTTTATATTTCACAATATTGTTTATTCTTCACTCTTTTATTTTGCAGCAAACCTCTGGGTTTGTAGTATTTACCTCAATCAAAGCTGTTAAAGTTCCCCTGGTACTGCTGGTCTCATCCCCACTCCCTCCCTGTCCTTCTTGCAGAACTGAAATTATAACAATAATATAATTTATTGGGTTATTTAAAGCAATTCCTGAACAACAATTCTTCAACATTTCAATAATCATACAATATGAGGAATTGGATATGAAGCAATATCTCAGTATGAAAACATAAACTAGGGAAACCTGGTACAGTAAATACTGAGTACAAACCAAACTGGGCCTCCAGAGTAGTGATGGCCCAGTTCGCGGATCCGAACCCGAATCTGCGGCGGATTTACCTCGTTCGCGAATGACGGATATCGCGATTTTCCGGTTTTCCGCCTTCTGAACTTTTCCGAACCGCGTTTTCGAAAATTTTCGAAATTACGAGGATTTCTTGTATTTTCGAAAATGCATGAAAAAATGTATTTTCGAAAATTTTCGAAATTACGAGGATTTTACATATTTTCGAAAAATTTCGAAATTACGAGGATTTTACGTATTTTCGAAAATGCATGAAAATACGTATTTTTGAAAATTTTCGAAATTACGAGGATTTTACGTATTTTCGAAAATGCGGGAAAATCCATATTTTCGAAGATTTTCGAAATTACGAGGATTTTTCGAGAATTTTTTCATTTTAATGGGTTTTAATTGGTCCGCTCACGGATTTTCGAATTTTCAAATTTTTTCAAAAATTCGCGGATCCTCGAGCGGACCGGATTTTGCGAAATTTGGACATCTCTACTCCAGAGTCCTACAAAAACATCTGTACACAGATGAGGTTCCACAGCCCTAAAATTGTGTTAGGTTATTTTAGCCCTCCAGGTTAAATATTCCCCCTCCTTTCAACGACAAATTGCTTGTCCAGCAGATATTTGAGATATTACCTCTGTACCGGCCAGACTCAGAGATCCACTCTCAAACACAGCAGACCATTCCCACACAAAGATGGCAAACAAACCATATAAAGAAGGTACACAAAGACTTAAACAAAACATTAATGATTCACCTTAGAATAAGCTAAACCTATTAAAATAAGTTTTATATATATATGTACAAGATTCAGCACAAATTAGCTTATGTTATAAAGTATCCTATGAACCATAGAGTCAACAATTACATTAACTATTCACCCACCAGATGCATCATATTTTTATCACACCTCACTCCGCAACTGTTCCTGGACTATCCAGTGGGAAGACACGTTACTTGTGGGACACTAGAAACACAGGCATAAGGACCTAGTGCATTATGTCCTCTTTTGTTTTACCATTAATAAGGTGATTTGTGGAGGTAGAGGGACAAAATACTTCATATTTTTATTATATTACGTATGCTACATTTTCGGAGCCTCAAATTAATCTTACTGTCTGTTACTGCTCTTGTTGACCCTAGCATCAAATTGCGGTAAAATACAATACATAAAACTTTTAGAGAAAAATCAAACAAATGAAAAATGAAGACCAAATTATCACCATACTGTAGCTTGCCAAACACTATCACAATATTGCATTACCGTTTGAACCAACATGAACATTGAAATGATCATAACATGGAGCAGCAGTTTTACCTGCCGACATTCCTGTTTTCCAGACAGATCATTTATTATGTTTATATCTATCACAAAATGATCGGGCCAGGAGATTGTTGGAATGTCACAGGAATGTCGGGAGGTAAGTTTGTACAGCACTGACAGCTTTAGTATCATACAAACCCTACCTTTCATGTAAAAATTCCCTGTTTAGTATAGTTTTCTATTTGATTTGTTATTGCATATTTGTTATTTAGTTTGAGGACTTTTTGTATCTTTTATAGCAATATAATTGCCAGTTTGCTGCTAATATACCTCAGTGGAGTATTACATATAAGTAAAGCTATCTTAAACAGATCTATAATATATTTTGCCATATTATCAAACAGAATGATATTTTGTAAGAATATTTTAACAAGAATTTGTCCATTAAACATACCATCCATGTGTTAAAATCCCATCTATCTATCCATCTATCTATCTATATTTATTTACATGTCACTGTATAGCATTTATTTCATTTAGATGCGGAAACACTTTTGCTAGAGAAAAATCACCGTTTATCTCACT
This sequence comes from Hymenochirus boettgeri, assembly GCA_019447015.1. Taxonomy (NCBI): domain Eukaryota; kingdom Metazoa; phylum Chordata; class Amphibia; order Anura; family Pipidae; genus Hymenochirus; species Hymenochirus boettgeri. The sequence continues at coordinate 64,950,771 of CM033472.1, forward strand.
GTCTGTTTACTTTCGAATGAAAAGGAAGCATTTTTATGGGAAAGGTTTTTACCTCAACCTTTTCGAGTATAAGTGACACAGCCCTTATGTACTTAAAATGATTGCATCAAATAATATCAGGCAATCAAGATTAAAAGGGTTAATTTGAGATAAGAAATGTTAAGCCCAACATGTCAGAACACCTCTAGTGTGCTCCATATTATGAAAAATATAGTGGGGTAAGGGTAATTTTAATGATACTTCTGTTTACTCCGTATTTTTGGATAGTGAGTAATATTAAACATTTCCAGGGGTCCCTGCATGTTGTGCAGAGTTGGAGAAATTAAACAATTGCTTACAATTCTCTGCTTATTGTGTGGATATAATAAAATTTGATACCTATTCCTTAGCATAGGTCATATTTAAGATGATTTATTTTAAGGGAAACTAGCTCTTAAAGGGCAAGTCCACCCAAAAAAAACCTTTGCTGGAAACTGTAAATGACCCCCCCAAACCCCACTTTCGCCATATATATAGATTCCAAAGACGCTCCTGAACTTGGGGGGTCTTCTACAGTGTTTTTTTGAGTGGACATGCCCTTTAAAACTGTGGTTTACCACAGTTTTTCTTATTACATTCCTGTGACAAGGTTTGCAATGTTGAAAGGTGGTCAGTGCATGAACTGATATTTAAGGATTTAAATGATTGTCTCAAGGGCATGTTTATCCCCCCTTAAAACTTGTAACCACACAGTTTGCACCCCCAAATCCCATTTTCATAATACTTACCTTTATTTCCAATGCACCTGAAAGAAGATAGTGCACCAGTCCCTCAGTACACTATGTCACCCACACAGCCATTATCACCATGACGGCCTTGACTGAGAGCTACCACTCAGAAGAGTGGTGAGGGATCAGCAGGGCTTTTAGGTAAAATATTGGGGAGTACATGAGAGAATTGTAAGTAATGTGAAAATACGGTTTTGGGAGGACAGGTTGTGTGGTGAAAAGTTAGCTGGGGGTGAACATGTCCTTTTAATATTTATTACAGAACATACATAGTGTATGTCCTTTTTCATTACATATTCTTACTTTCCATCTGTAGTTTCACTGTAAGTTCCTTTAACACTATTCTTCTAGTCTCTGAATGTTTCTCTGTAAGGTTCTCAAACTACTAACTTTTTATCCCCACCAGCTGGAATATTTCTTTGCATTTCCAATCTTCTGGGTTATTTACTGAGAAAAATGAAAGGGTGAATGGAAGGGGTTGTCTGCAATGAGGATGAAGGGGCGTGGATCTCTCTATTTTAAGGCCACTTGTGTTAAATCTCCTGTTTTTTGTTTTTTTTTAATTCTCTTTCCACTCGTGTGATAAAGCATGCAGGCATCGGACATGCTCTGGTAAACAAACTCCATTACCTGGTAGATATCACTCCAATTGTACCCCTGGGGTTTATTCCAGCTCCTGTCTTCTGTTCCGTTCACAGCTCAAAAATCAAAAGTCCTACAACCACTTCCCCTTCACACTTTTCTCCCTCAATATGTTGCCTTTTTTACATATATATCCTGTTTAAAATATACATTCCTCGTCTCTTATTTCTGTTACCTTTTTAAAATACCTATTTTATTTTCATTTTTATTATTGTTTCATTTTAGTGGCATTTTTATTTGATTTCTGTACATGCCTTTTGTTGTTATTTCTGGTTGATACAGTACCACAGTTTAGACTGATTATTTGGATTACTGTTTTCATCAAGTTGCCATACTGGTGTTTTGTGCCTTAACAACACATTTTGAGTTGTTATTTTTATCTTATAGCATGCAGCGTGTAAATAGTTTGGAACTAACATAAACTACATTGCTTACAGGCTGCTTATTGATTATACCCTGCTGATTGAAATAATAGTTTTTGAAGTATTATAATGTTAAAAGTTTTAACCAGGTGAACTTTATGGTAAAATGTAATTTTTTATGAACTGTATATAAATATATGAAGGTCATAGACCTACTGTTGATTTTTCGCATTTATTTTTGCAAGTTTATTGACAAATGGTGAAAGCCATTTTGTGTGTTGTGGTGTACCTTGGGTTAATAAGCCACTATTGGTTATAAAGTACTGTGTTGTAATTCTAACATTTGGTATTGATAATATGATGAGACATGATGTGACACCATGTGGTCTTTGATGGAACTTATGCATATAGCTTTATCTTTTTAATATTATATTTGTAGATGGAAATTTCACTTAGATAAAAATAGAAATTTAATGTATAAATCTAGGGATATACGACTATTGCTATACAATAGAATTAGTTATCATTGGATTTTAATAAGCAGGAGAAATAAAAATTAAATGCATGACTTTTTAGAGCTTATCTAATGGATGCGAGATTTGTCATGTTTTGTCAATGTCAGAATGTCCCTTTTACTTAATTAGTACTAATTTTATCCTAAGGGGAAAAAGACATGCATGGTCTTTCTGTTGTTTTTGATAATTTTATAAGGCTATCAATAGTAAACCCTGTGAACTAGGGTATTGGATAATGGTTTTTGCATATTTGACTATTATATACCGCTACAATAGTGACATCTTGTGGCTGGCATGGACACTGTTTTTCTTTATATTTCAAAATATCAAAGTTGCTTTTTATTTTATTCATTTTGTTTAATTTTTTAATTTATTTTATGAGCTATCCCCCACTTAATGAGCCTTTAAACTTGTTCCCTTTCTCTCTGTAAACCTCTCTCTCAATAACCTCACTGACTCATGAACACATTTTCCCAACATAAAACACTGCTTCAGAATCACTTTATGGACTGAGACTGACGGGTGGGGATCCTTCATGGCAGCCTTTTGAATAATTACTTGAGTCAAATTTACCAGACAAAAATTTATACTGTATAATAATGGAGCCCTTACATGCAACAATCCCGATCATACAATGTTGGTGTATACATTCCAATATCATGCGGTGGTTGGAATTTGGTAAATGGTATGATGACTGGACTTCCACCCACCCCCAACAGCCCAGTTAAAATTTTTATTGGACCATTACTGATTTTACGAAAAATCATCCAAAATTGGATGATCAGTGTTGTTGCATGCATCCGCCCCTTACATGGCATTTTGCTATTCATGGTTTATATAATATAAACACTTATGACATTTACAGTCCATCCTATTTTTGCTCAACTTTTAAATGACTACATATAAGAAATGGTTACGTGGCTGCCATTATTGATCACATCCCTTTCTCAGACTATGCATGCTTTAGTGGGAGGGGGCATATAAGGCATGTTCTCAGAACAAACCATTCCTTTCACTTGTGTTCAGTCCTTCCCTCACTAAAAGAACCTTTTTCCTTCTTCTTCTATTTTAAGTCAATATAATTATTGAGAGAGCCATAATGAAATATGAATGTAGACTAAAGCTATCTTTGTGCTTTTGCAAATGCACCCCTTTAAAATAACTTTACTGTAATTAGGTGGAATGATGTAGTTGTCATTAGTACAACTACTGTAAGAAGCACACTGAAAGCTACAGAAAGCACATTTTATGGGAGGTGGTGTTTGTAAAGGTGAAAACCCTGAAGTATGTTTATACTAGCAAAAAACATTTTATTTCTGTGTTTCTCTCTGTCTTTAACACATCTTTACACATTCCCTCTTAATTCTATTATCTTTCTCTCCAACTTTTACCATTATTATTTACTGTAATACTGTTTCTTTTCCTCTTTCTGTTAGGCTGATGGTGCACTTGGCTCTTGAAAAAAAAGATCCATGACAATCTGAGAGTGGGAAACAGTGATTTCCACTGACAGAGACTAAGTATACATTTGTATGGATCATGTGAGCCACTTATATAATGTAATCTTAATGTAGTGGCTTATTTACGTGGTATATAAAGAAAGTCTCATTGTTGGCACTGGGGAGCTATCTGTGGTTCTCACTCTGTTAGATTGCCAGGTTTTCTCTCTTGGAGAATATAACCATAATTTAGCCTTATGTGCCATTAACCTTACAAACTGTCCAATAATAGTACTTTTCCACCTCCTACCTGGCTGACTTATCACAACTAGCATGGGGCATTAGCATGCAATGAATGGGTTTCCCCTTTATCCATTAATTTCATTAACTGCATGCCCAACAAATTGATTCCTCTTTGGTTCAAGGACTATTTTACATCTTTGCCCATGGAGGTATTAACTGCATGATAATCCTCCCCCTCCTGCATGCCCCCTCTCTTGTGATCTGTGACATGTTTAACTTAAGGTTTGATTACTAATAAACTGAATTCTAATTAATGACTCGTTTACTAATCAACATTTTTGTGTCTGGTCTGTTCCTCTGAGGGGGTCCACTAACGTCTCACTAATACTATACATCCCTGCCTTTACCTCTCCTAACTATCACCGACCTGCCCCTTTACCCCAAAGCATCTCCCCTTCTGTTATCTAACCTTTAACCTTGCTCTTTCCTGACTCTGGGGAGACTTTGGAAGGACACTGTGCTGGCGTACATATACATTTAATTGATGATATAGATAGTTTAAAAATAAACTAAACTGTAAGAATCCTACAAAGAACATCTGGCAAAAGGTACATTTTAAAAATAAGAGTGGGTAAGTTTATCCTTAATGTAATTTTTAATCTATGCCATTATTTGGTTCTGTTACCCGACACGTATAAACCTATAGGGCCATGTTAATAGCAGTAATTAATACACACTCTTTACTAGTTTCTGCTAAAAGCTTCTACTCTACTATGAAGCTTGTGGCCTGTTCATGATATCTAGTTATTTTTTAATAAAAATATTTGAATATTTAAATGAATTTAACTTTATATTAATATAATGTAAAATGTATACGAGTGTGATTGTTGATCTAACAGTGCTTTTTATGTAGGTGTGTGTGGAGGGTGTGTGAGTTTGAGTATGTCTGCATGCATTGGGAAGTGTTGCAATAAAAACATAACACACTACATTGTCAATTAATTTTGTAATAAGAAATCAATATACTTTATCCTTTTGTTTATATCCACCTGCTAAAAGAATTGAAATTACCTGCCAATTGGATGCAGACATGAGGGCCCATTTTAATCAATATTTTTATCATAAATAAGTATTGGTGTTGCACAGACAAAACAGTTTTAATTAAAGGATAACTGTGGTCTCCAATTATTCCAAACTAGTAAGGACTATATAAAAAGCCTTCCATTGTACCATCAAAATAAACCTTAAACCACATCTCTAGATAACATTTATGAGTTATTGCTAGAAAGGTTTAGCAATATGACTTCCTGTTTTCAGCCATGTGACCAGCTTGTCTGCATTAATAGGCTCCCCTTCTCAACCATTAATTTTCCCCCCAGAAACTTCCTGTTTTCCACAGCATTAAAGTGTATGTATACTAAAGAAATTACTATGCGTCATCTTAATCTATAAATAAATACATGCAAGTAGCACTTACTCTGAGGTGTGTGTGTTGCTGGGCAGAGGTCTGGTAGTCACTCAACTAACTGAAGGAAGGAAATTTCACCCAAATATAATTTCTCCCAGGTTCAGGGTGGCCAGATCTTGTCCACCCCGAGCATCACAGTGGGCAGTCCGGGGCTAGGGGCGGAACCACTGTTAGAGGCATAAATGGGTGGGAAGTGGGCGTAACTGGACAGGGCTGCCAGGGCCATTCTTTGGACAGGATTTCACCCCTGACTGCGGGCCTCGGGATTTTGTCCCAGCAGTTGGGGCAATCCCGTCCAAATAGGGATGCCTGGCAACCCTGCTCAGGCTCCAGCCAGAAATGTGATTGTCGGCTTTTTTTTTAGAAAATACTGCAGGCTTTCAATTAACCCTAACTTGTTTTGAGACCACAGTTGCCCTTTAAAGCAAAAAAAAAACAAACAAAAAAAACATGCTACTCTAATCTGCTTATCTAGGGTTACCACCTATCTGGTATTTTGCTGGTCTCGTGAGAACAAAAAAAACCCCTAACAATAAAACCTATTACAGACCATTTTTCTGTTGTTTCACATGTATTTGAAAACTAAATTCAAATAGCAACTTAGTTGATTCCCCATGTACAAGAACCTGACCTGTTATAGTGTATAAAAACATGTTAGTTTGTGTTAGAGTGTGTAAGAGTTTCTCTCTTTTCCAAGCTACTTGCTACTTTGCTGATAGTTACAGAGAACCAGGACAAAAATAAGTAGATGCACAATAACAATTGGGATTTTTTAATGGTTAATTTTAATTACATTAAAATATACTAGTGTCCTTTGCATGGGGAATTGCCTAAACTTAAAGGGTAACTGTGGTCTTGAATTCTTACAAACTAGTAAGAATGATATAAAAAGCCTTCCATTACACCTTCAAAATAAAACCTAAATCACATCTCTAGATAAAATTTGTGAGAAGTTATTGCTGGAAAGGTTCAGCAATATTACTTCCTTCTTGAACACTTCCCATTTTCTGCCACATAACCAGCTTGTAGTCATGTGACCAGCCTCAGCCTGCATTAATAGGCTCCCCTTCTCAACTGTCAATTTTGCCCCCCAGGTACTTCCTGATTTCCCCAGCATTAAGTCTTAACTGTGCATGCTTCACCCCCCTGGGGCGGACGGGCAGGGCAGAGGTCAGGTGATGTCACTCAACCTACTGGAAGCAGGAAGTTTGAACATTCACTCCAATGTTATGTCTCACAGGCTCCAACCAGAGATGTGATTGTCGGTTAATTTTAAAGGAAATACTGCACTTTCATTTAACTCTAACTTGTTTTGAGACCACAGTTTCCCTTTAAGGAACAATGTGTTTTTTCCTCATATGAAAGTAAAGAGAGAACGGCTAAAATACACATGATTTCTACATCTCTACAATAGTATGTGGTCAAATAGTTAAATCATTTGAAAATATTAAACATTAATATAGGGCCTTTCAAACAAAAAGTGGAAGTACATTTAAAAAAAAAAAAACATTATTTTTCTGTGTCATGTTCTTCGTTATGCAGGCTTATAGCCTGAAGTACCCTAGTTCTGAAATTTGTGGTGTGCAAGTGCTAAAATATTAAAACCTCCTGATAACAGGGTAGTCTACTCAGTACTGGTGTTTTATTTACTGGTGTTTACGTTTTATTAAAAGGTTAAAATCCCCAATTTAATTATGAAAGAGTATCCCAAAGTAAAAGAATGGGCAGTCATTTATAACACTGGCCATTAGAAGATTGCACAGTTTTATCTCTACTGATCTGGTTCTTGAGTTTCATGGGCACAATGGGCAGAAAGGTAATTTTAAAGAGGACAAAAGCTAAAATGAATTCCCTACCACTCTAAGCTGTTCCCAGAGTAAACACCTAAAGAGTTAGATCCTCGTCCCTAGGAATACAGCTAGTATTTCCCCTACTTGCCTGCTAGCTGCCCTCAATGCTCCTCTCCAGACCTGACCCCTCCTATGGTCAAAATATTAAATTAATATGGCACCTATTGAAAAGGAGTTGTGAGGGCTGCTAGAAGGAATCTATCCAAACTTCTAGCTGTACAGACAGGAGTAAGGACCTAGCATGTATGTCCTAACTCTAGGTAAAGCTAAAGGGGGGGGGGGGTTGTTTTGACTTTCATTCTCCTTTAACAATTGCACTACACATATCATTTCATAGTGTCTATATTTCATATGGAGATAAATAATTTTATGTTATATTAAACAAATCAAATTTCTATTTAGATGGCCTAAATTAATTTAAAGAACAATTATACTCATCTCAGCCCTGTTCCTCTTCAATTGTATCTAAAAAGCTTGCCCCTGTTTTAGCCTGTATAAGCAAAAGGAATCTTTTGATTATACAGGCTAACCACAAAAAAAGGTTAAAAAACAAAAAAAAAAAAGAATACACTCTTTAGGTCATGCATTTGACTGCTATACACTAACAATACTAATTTAGGGGGCCTATACATTCAAAGTTCATATACATTGATAATTTTCATAATATAAAAACAAACATCCTGAACTGGACAGATTACTTTTACAAATAAATATTAATTTTTATTTGTTAAGTTGCATAATTTTTGCATTAAATGTTGGCACAGTTAAGAATTTTCCTTCTAATTTATATCTAATATCTTCCTCGTATGAACGTAAGCAATTTACTAGTAAGCCAAATCTGTTATATGTCTATATTCTTTCTCTTCTTTTCTATTCATTCATTGACCTGTATACTCCCTTCTGTAAGTTGAATAAGCATTAGTTCTAGAGAGTTTGGTGAGCCATCTAAAACTACCAATGAAACATCTGCTGGTTTAACTCCCCATTAATCATGCTACAATGAACTGTGGCAGGACTACAATAAGTCACTGTAATAGTTATTGGTCCTGCACATGGGAAGGGTTATAATTATTATTATTATTATTATTATTATTATTATTAAGGATTTATATAGCGCCAACATCTTCCGTGGCGCCTTACAATAACAAAATTATAATTACATACAAGGGTAATACATATTAAATAAAGTCATACATTTTACATGCAAAGATAAAGCATACATTATAAGTACACAGAGTGATGAGTTATTTACAGCAATACTTGCCTGATGAGGTGGGTTTCGAGGTTACGTTTGACGGTATTATGGGATGGTGAATGATGGACAAAGGGAGGAAGGGAGTTCCAGAGCAGAGGGGCAGTACGAGCAAAGGCCTGAATGTGGCAGTACGAGCAAAGTACTGAATGCGGGCGTGGGAGGAGGTGACAAGGGTGGATGAGAGGATATTGTTTGCAGAGCGGAGATTGCGTTTGGTTCAGTATCTGTGGATCAGCTCTGAGATGTATGGAGGGGCTGTATTGGTGCTTTATATGATAGGGTAAGCTGCTTGAGCTGCGTTATAAATGAATTGGAAATTGCACAGAAAAAAACAACCAAGCAGGTAAGAGGAATGGAGATATTACATTACAAAGATGCACAAATAAAGCTGGGTTTGATTTTTTTTCTACAAAAGAGGAGCTCCAAAAGAGGAGCATTAGAAATATGTTATAGAGCAATGACAATTATTAGCAGTTAATTACTTTTTCACATAGGGTAAACAAAAAGAATGTTTCATCCCTTTAGACAAGAGATAAATGAAACTAGCAACTTTCAAAAATCTGATGCAAACTTAATTGAAGCTGAATTCTTTGACCACAATTTTTGAATTTTCAGCCTTATTTTCTACATTTTGACAAAAATAAAAAACAAATAAATAAAAACCTTTAGCAATGTAGATGCACACTAGATTGTTGCCTTATAATTTTTAAGGTTTTGTAGTTGAATAGGACTGCAGCATCATATCCTAACATGCCACCACTATAAGAGGTAAGAAGGAGTACGAAAAAAGAATTGGAAAAGAAGATGTCTGCTCTAGTAAAAGATTTTAACTTTTTAAGCAGGTGATAGATTATTATCTAGCAAAAATATGTACTATATGTGGGTGTGTATAAGGTGAACACATGACTTTATTGATGATAAAATGAGAGTGTGGATAAAAACAATGGAAGAGCTTACTATGTGTAATGTGCTTTTGGTTTGTGAATGGATTTACTGTGTGGGAAAACTGCCTTTGCCGGTATAAGTGATGCAAATGCGTGGTTTTAAGCTAAAAGCTTGGTAGGGAGAACATTTGTACACTGCGTGAATAAACCACTACTATAATAAAAGCAGTGCAGCTGGCATCTATCAAATAGTCCAATCAGAATATAAACCCTATGTAAATATAGTCCAAAAGCAAGGAAAAGTAGGCTATCTGATAATAAAATATCCTTTATTAGCAAGGGATGATACACACTAATAAATATATAAAAACCCACCAAAACCCCACCACGTCCAGATCCAGTCTAAACTATTAGCAACCAGATGTAAAACCATAATCACATATAGTATTAATTATACATATCAGTCATAAAGTCAATCACTAGGTAGTCCGTGCTTGGAGCACTGAGGGTCACTGAGACTCACAAATGGGATAGCATTATAGCCGCTGGTGAGAGGGTGCGCTCCGTATGCGTTTCACATATGCCAGGGAGCTTGCTAATAAGTATATATAATAGTATATGTGATTACAGTTTTTTATCTGGTTCCTGATAGTTTAGACTGGTTTTTAGGTCTAGAGGGGTGGTAGGCTTTTTTATATTTATAACACGTTAGTGTGTAATCCCTTGCTATTAAAGGATATTCTATAATCAGATACTACTTTTCTTTGCTTTTATGACAATAAACCACTACTAAACAAATGAAATAGTTAAGGATCTGTTTTCTCTCTTTTTGTAAAATGGCTGTCTGTCACCAGAGTAGCTGGATGCAATAAACTGGTGAACTGTTTGTGCATTTCTTGCATTTTAGTTTGCCATTTTGTATTCAGAGAGGCTGTGTGCTTTGTGTTTTCTTCATTCAGTTGTGCTGGAAAATGTGCTGTGTGCCTGTTGTAAGTCAGTGTTACTTTTGCATATATGTTCAACAACATATTTGTTTCTTGCATAAGAGAATAGTTATTTCACAATAAGAAATTGATTTTAGAGGAACACAAACGTTTCTCTTCTTAATTTAAAAAGTGATGTTTTGGGTTTAAACTAACTCCGTTACATAATATGGGGTAAAAATGTAGCCCTCCATAAACAAAAAGGTGGACTGCACTGAATGAATGTGTCATGCAGATTTTCCTATCTGAGTCGGTACATTCCTATAAGAAGCTATACAACTCTTCCTTGAAAACAATTAAACACCAGCACAGTGTCACTTCGTAAGCTAATTGCATGTTCATATTTTACTAACAGCAGCTGTAAAGCAAAACAGAAACAAGCTGTGAAATGGCCCCGTTTCAAAATAAATCAAGGTGTCCTTCTAAATTAAAAAATAATTGCATATGTTTACAGCTAAAAAATAATAGTTTCATATATCATACAGTTAAAAGAAAAATATATTTTTAGTATATTTGGTAATAAATACCAACATGTTTGTCATTGTAATCTCTGTTACACAGCAAAAAAGGGAAGAAAGTAAACATTCATTAAAAAAAAAAAAAGAAAAAACATTCTAGCTATAAAAAAAGAATGATGGGGAAAGATTGGGGAAACATATATCTGCGTGCAAATGGAAGCATGTTTCATATACATTATAAGGGTTGCTCAAATCCTATTTGACATTATTACCAGTCAAAAATATCAAGGAGCCAATTTACCCTTTTTAAGAAGCCAATTCTATAGACATCAATAGAAAAACTTTTAAAAGTTAATTATCAGGAATAAATGCACTTTTGCTACCAGACTTCTGGGATTTGCCCCTGACTGTATACATACACATTTGGCCTACTTATGTCTTGTTAAGGTCGTCCCAGAAGTTTTTTTGTTTTTTTTTAAAAAGCAGATAGTAACTAGAAATGTAGGATTGAAAATAATTTTTAAAAATTTAAATCATACTGAATATGCTTATGTTCAGCGATAAACAGAATGATTTATATGAGAAAAGGGGGAACAGGAGAGAGCAGCAAGTAGAACAAGAAGATTTGACAGCAAACAAGGACTGAGGAATGTTCAAACATGGGAAAGAAAACAATGGTTAGGACATGATGTGTAAAAATGCATTGTAGGGTATAAGCGAACCTGGGATACAACCTGGGGACATTTTCTAATTGAACTAATAGGGAAATGAAATAAAAGTTCCTATCGTTAAAAATGGTGCTAATTTTGCCCTAACCAATCAGATGTTAGCTTTCAAATGGTAGATAACATCTGATTGGTTGGGGCAAAATTAGCACCATTTTTAACGATAAGAACTTTTATTACATCTCCCTGTAAATGTTTTTAAGATCTGATTCAAATGCATTTAAAAATGAAACAATGATGTGTTGTATGTGTTCAGCAAACAAAGGAACAACATCCAATAAAACATATACAAAATAAATTGTAGCATTATTGAGAAAATAAAAAAGTGGGGCAATTGTATTTAACCACACCTTTGTTTAAAGGTTTACACTGAAAAACAAACAAACAAAAAACACAGTATATCTCACAGCTGTACCTAAATCTTGCAGTAAATTTATTGTTGTACTTAATCATTGGAATTCAACAGGTTTTTAAAGGTATGATGATTAGAAAAAAACTCTACAGTCCACTGGCCTCCCACAAATCACACAACTTTTTACTTCTCTACATATCACTTTTCCCTTCAATCCTTGTTGATCTTCAAAATTATATTAGGCTTTTGCTGACATTGTTTACCTGGCCAGCTGCTTTTCTATTTCTACCCCAACTGTATTTTTGCCCCCCTCTTTCTTTTCATTTTTGGTAAAGAGCTTGTCCTGCCTCAGAGACAGAACAGACATAAAAATGTTTAAACACAAATGGCTGAGCTCTTACCTGACTAACATTTTTGTTTTTATCCTTTTCTTTCTTCCCTACCATTTCTTTGGATCACCTTCTTTTTCTACCCTTTCCTTTTCTTGTGTACCTCCTTGCACTGCCTCTTTCTCCTTGTCCCATGTCAAATGTATAGGTTACAATCTCAGTTGATGGCATTCTTACCTCAACTGGCTACACTCAAGAGGATTACACCATGCTGGGTAGTGATGACTTCTTTTACATAGGGGGCAGTCCAAACACAGCTGACCTTCCAGGATCTCCTGTCAGTAACAACTTTATGGGATGCCTCAAGGATGTAAGTATACTTTCAAAGGATTTTCAAAAGCAATTTGCTGTTTATGGCTGTTTACCATTTTTAAAGTATTGTATAATATTTATTTTACAATAAAAAATTAATGATCTTGCATAGCAAGTATACAAGAGATGTGTTATTGAACTGTAACCTTTAAACTATGAATAATAACATATTAGGTAATTTTGTGGACTATAAATGTAAAAATAAGATATCAGCCAACAATTTGTTTCTATTTTTTTCTTCTTTTTGTATTAGGTTATCTACAAAAACAATGATTTTAAACTTGAACTTTCCCGTCTTGCTTCAGAGGGTGATCCAAAAATGAGACTAAGTGGTGACCTTGTTTTTCGCTGTGAAAATGTTCCATCTTTAGATCCTGTCACATTTCAGATTTCTGAATCTTTCTTGCGTCTGCCACGTTGGGAGGCAAAGAAAGCTGGATCCATATCCTTTGACTTTAGGACGACAGAGCCCAGTGGTCTACTGCTGTTTAGTCAGGGTAGGCCACGTGCAGGTGGAGGTGCAGTAGGGACAGTTCCAGGAGCAGTGGCCACAGGAAGACAAGAAAGGCAACCAAAAGCAGATTATTTTGCAGTGGAGTTGCTGGAAGGAACATTGTATCTTCTTCTTGATCTTGGATCTGGTGGTATCAAAGTTAAAGCCAGCCATAAGAAGATTAATGATGGAGAATGGTGCCATGTTGACATCCAGAGAGATGGCAGAAAAGGTTAGGTTGTATTATTTATGTAGAGATAGATTTTTAGGTAGAGAACAGAACTGAACCAGATCAATATATACATATACATTAGTTAAAGGTAACAGCTATGAGAGATAAATTCTTACTTTTGTAGATAAATAAATAAATTAGTTTATTTAATGAATAAATGAGAGAAAACTGCAGATTAAAATAATATATCAAAAAATATACAATTTGTGTTGTTGTTTTTAGTTAGATCAACTGGACTTAAAGTTTAGTTCTTAAAGGCGTTTTGCTAGTCATCCGACTGGCTTTCTCAACTCAGAATGACTTGTACAAGAATCTGTTGGCAATTAAGTACCCTGGAAAGTCCCAGTTAGCATATGACAGCCAGGTGTTAGGGACCATCTGAATGCTAGGTGAGAGGTGTTATCGAAACTGCCCAAGGTAAAGTTTCAAAACAGCATTGTACATGGCCGACTGTTGGTGTCGAACCACCCCCACCCCACACACACACACCTCTATTCAGGCTTGGTTTCATTATTTTCACATAAATGGCCTCCTTGACACCTCTGTTCTGAACGAGTTCTGTTCCTTTGCCAAGATGTTGACATTACAATCTTCAAAGGTATGTACTTTTTCCTTTAGAATGCAGGTACCCAAGAAATTGGCTCTTCTGTGGTGCATACGTTGCTGCAGCACACCCCTACATACAAATCAGAGCACTCTTCACTGCACTGCACAGTGTATGTGATGTTGTTTTTCTTATGTTTCGGTATTGGGTCTTTCAGATATACTAATTGCTGTTGGTTTATAGCAGACTTCTTAATTTCTCAGAGACCCCTGCTACTTATGGAATGGCCATGTTCTTTCTTCTGTCTTGCATTCCCACTTCACTTTGGTATTCGTGTTCTTTTCTTTCCTTCTACCCCTTTTAGCAAAGGCCCAGTCCAGAAGTATTAAGGGCTCCTTTGAGATTTTTAATTTCATTAGCCTTCACCTCTGTGCTAGTGGGGTTGTTCTCTGCTCTGTGTTACAGGGTTCTGGTGACACCCAGCTTGTGATCTAAAGGGTGGTGGGAGTCTGTGTGGGTAGGTTTTCTGTAAACCTCTACTTCCAGTTTACCATTCTTCCTGACTTCTAAGCAGTCCAAGAAAGTCAGTGTGTTATTTTGTACCTCTCCCCTTATAAATTTGATGTTTTTGTCTACGGCATTGATGTGTTCTGTGAGCATGATTACAGGTGGTGGGGTTCAACATCAACTGTCTGCCATGTACAATGCTGTTTTGACACCCTAGCCTGAGCAGTTTCGCTAACACCTCTCAGCCTTAATGCAAGCAACATCTTGCATTCAGAAGGTCCCTAACACCTGGCTGTCATAATCTTTGGTATAATGTGTCCCACTCCCATGGTATCTCTTTATGGGTATCTACTCCCCTCTGCCCCGGTCCCTGCAGCAATTACAGCAATCAAACAATGTTGGAAGGAGACTCCATGCAGTATTCCACTACAAACAAACTTTATTTCAGTGCTCATCTGTTTCTGGCTGTCATATGCTAATTGGGACTTTCCAGTGTACTTAATTGTACAAGTCATTCTTAATTGAGAAAGCCAGTCAGATGACTAGCAAAATGTCTTCAAGAACTAAACTTTAAGTCCAGTTATCTAGCTGAATACAGCAGATATACCATGAACCGGATGAATGAGAACATTCACAAGCAATATACAACTTGCCTTTGTAAGTAATTCCTAACTAAAGATACACTAAAGCCAATAAAATCTTTTTTTGTAATTAATGACAGGGCTCTTGCAATGAAAGATTGTACTGACATTACACAGGTACTGTATATCATTTAGTTAGGAATCATTTATTAAGGCAAGTAATACATTGTTTTAAAAAGCGGGACATCTGGTTATTAACCAGAATAAAATGTGATTTTTAACAAATTTCTTCTCTAAAAGGCCTTTGAACTTTCAGAAATAGCATAGTAACAAAATTGTTACAAACAAAAGGACCATATTTATAAAGGAGCTATATTCTTGCCATTTCTTTAATAACACCGTACTTTTAGTAGTATAAACACTCGTGTACAAGTGGAAATAATCGACTTAATTGTAAAATACTAAAAAGCGGAAACTCTTTCATAATTGGACATATTAAAAAAATCCAAATTTGAAAATTGCAGTTTGTATTTCAGAAACTGTTAAAAAATAGTCTAACACCCCCAGGAAACTTATTTGTATTGGGAAACACAGCATGGGCAATAGTAATGTGCTAACACCTTCTAGTAAGTTATAGATAGAACCTATTTCCAGGCTATAAATGAGCCACTAATGCATTTTCGCCATCTCAGAGTTGGCTATTTTTATTGGCTTAACATAACTCCAAAAGCACTTTAACCTGCTTTATAAATATAATTGAGTGGTTTTAACTATAATGTATGCAATATGTAAAATGGTGATGTGTGAGTTTTTACCATCGCTTGGAAAATTTTGACAAATTGCCAACGTTAACAGCAGAAAAAATGTAACAAACTTTTATAAAATATGCCACATGGTTACAAATTGTATACAGACAAAATACTCTTTATATGGTTAATTAACGTATAGTATTTATTTATATATATATATATATTAGTATAGTATAGTATTTGAGGTTGAATAAAGACATACGTCCATCCAGTCCAACCCATCTAGCAATATCCTCATTTCCTGCCTAACTGTTGATCCAGAGGAAGGCAAAAAAAACCCACCAAATTTATGAAGGGGTAAAAATTCCTTCCTGACTCCAAGTGGCAATCGGAAATTTCCCTGGATCAACTCTACTTTATGTATCAATACCAGTAACTTGTAACATGTTGTATGTTCAAAGGGCCTTTTGTTTCCTTTAAATTATGTTAAAGTTTGTAACTGCTGCATATTAAATTTGCATGCTTTTACTAAGATTGTTATCTACAAATAGTTTTCATTCTAGTGCTTGTGAAGGTTTTCATTTATCCAAGTCATGGTATATTTGTTGTATTCAGTTAGATTAACTGGTCTTGAAGTTTAGTTCTTGAAGACGTTTCGCTTGTCATCCGAGTGGCTTTCTCAATTCAGAATGACTTGTACAAGAATCTGTTGGCAATAAAAAAAAGTCCAGCTGACCTAACTGAATACAACAGATATTTTCATTCTAGTGTGTGTAAATAGTTTGTGTATTATAAAAGTTTAGATGATGCACCTTTTACTGCTAATTTCTTTATTGATCCTAGTCTATTTTTATTCTTTAAAGGACAGCAATATCAAAAATAATAACATTACCCCTATTACATGTCCACACTTCCAGCAGCTGAAATCACTTACTCACATTTACAACCTCTCTTAGATATCACACAGCAAAGAGGAGTGCTTAAAGCCCGCCTCCTAGACGGCCCAGGGCCATGATTAACATAACACTTGACATTGGCTGGTGGGAATGTCTGTTACAACCTCTCTCCTTCTCCTCTGCCAGTTAAACAAACTTAAAATGCCCTGTTGCAAGGATACAGCCTACATAAATAAGCTGATCAAGGGTGGGTGGAGGAGTGTTTTCTCGCATGCCAGATTTGAATGACAGAGGCAGACAAAATTGTTACGCCCCCTTCCCAGCATGGCTAATTAAAGGCAGAGAGAGGCTCGAAATCAGGAAAAAAAATGTATGGGGAGGGCTGCATGCCTTTATTCTTTCTAAAGCAATTATTTAAGAAAAATGCATTGAGGCAATACAGTTATCCTTTCAGTTTCACACTTAAAAGTTTTGGAAATGGTGCTGCGATCGCAAAATTATTTAAAAGCTTTGCTACCCCGATAAAAACATGAAATCACTCAGAGCTTAAAGGAATGACATCCTTAAAGGGGAAGTTCAGCCAAAAAAAGAAATCCTTAAAAGATAGAACAAAATAGAATATGGTACCTGATATCCAGCAGCAATGTCCATGAACCCAGTAAAATCCAAATAAACTACAGGACTTCCTTGTTGTGGACTAGGGATGGCCAGTTCGTGGATCCGAACCCGGATCCGCTGCGGATTTATCCCGTTCGCGAACGGCGGATTTTTCCGGATTTTCCACCTTCCGAACTTCCAAACCGCGGATTTCTCGTATTTTTGAAAATTTCCGAAATTACGAGGATTTCTTGTATTTTCGAAAATTTTCTAAATTATGAGGATTACTCATATTTTCGAAAATTTTCTAAAAATTTTCGAAAATACGAGAAAAAGGATATTTTTCATTTTAATGGGTCTGCTCGCGGATCCTCGAGCGGACCGGATTTTGTGAAGTTCGGACATCTCTATTGTGGACCCCTAAAGAACATTCGTTTGGAGCAGTTGGTGAAGGAGAGCCTGGGTCAACTCTATGCCCAGTAGCAATCTGCACATGGGTCAATCTCCCGGCAGTCATTGTAATAGGATATTCAGTTGCGCGCACAAGGAGAAGCAGGAGGAGAAGACTGTGTGCAAGGGACACGTGCAAGAGCTTTATGAAAGCTTCCTGCGTAGGAGAGGTTGCGCTGACAACAAAGCGTAAGAAGAAAGAAGTTGCAGGAAGCTGCGTATGATTTCCTGATGTCAGACAGGTTTGTGTAATCAGCTGTTTCTAGAGGAAAGTATCAACGCAACATTGCTGCTGAATATAAGAGAGGTCAGGAAGCATAGTATTCTATTTTGTTCTATATTTTAAGGATTTTTTTCGGCTGAACTTCCCTTTTAAAGGGGAATTGTGGTCCAAAAATGACGTTAGGTAAATTGATAGGAATTGCTCTCCTGCAAATTTTTGCAATGAATTTACATTGTTTATTTTGCATAGTTTTTAAGATATTTACATTTTTGTGTGGAGTAGGAGAAGCATCACCAGTCCCGGCACTTCTGCTCTGAAACCATGTCAGCCATTCCCTGTGTCTCCTCCTTCCCTTGCAGCCACCTCCTCTTGCAAGCCCCCCCGGTCCCTCCCACTCATGGACCCCTGATCAGTAACTTCTTTATATCTTGGGCTGTGAAGAACATAGACAACTGGCCTTTCATGTAAACTTGAATGGAGACCACAGTTCCCCTTTAAAACAAAAAATTGTCAATTGTCAGTTATCTGCCCCAAACTCCCACTCAGTATACAGCAAAAAGAAAGAGAAAGAAGGGTATAGTATACTATCCAAAACATATTTATTAACAAAAGAAGCCCAACCCCAACTGATATATTTTGCACTTTATTACCTGCATTAATAACCAGATATTTAAGGATTATTATTGTCCCCAGTCTGGCAAAGTAAGCTGTCCCCTCCATTCATGCAGTCAGTCAAGACTGGGACTGCTGACATCACACTCAATGATTGACTGCTGTTTCACCTGCTGCCTCCTCTCCACATGTTCATCCAATGAAGTTGTGGGCAGATAACTGACAAGTCAGCAGTTTTTTGTTTAAAGGGTGGACATGCCCTTTAAAACAAAAAGCTAGTTATAACTATGAAACTTTAATAATATGTGTGTATTTTGAAGACAATCATATCAACATTATGCACATCTAATAATTAGCATACTGATAAAAAAAAGTCTCATTATTCCAAACGAGTACACAATAAAGCAAAGTAGGGAAAATAAAGAATTTTCATTTAAATTACAAATCATACAAATGTATTGTTTTGCAAAGGCTAAATCAGTCTCCACCTCCACATATTGTTTGCTGCAGCCAGTCATTAATTGTATT
Source organism: Hymenochirus boettgeri (assembly GCA_019447015.1). Taxonomy (NCBI): domain Eukaryota; kingdom Metazoa; phylum Chordata; class Amphibia; order Anura; family Pipidae; genus Hymenochirus; species Hymenochirus boettgeri. The sequence continues at coordinate 64,969,827 of CM033472.1, forward strand.
TGTATTATCACCCTGTGTGTGTTTTTGCATATGCTCTTCCTCTTAAAATGATATGAGGTGTGTGTTTGAGTAACATAGTAATTGAGGTGGAATATAGATAAACGTCCATCTAGTCCAACCTTTATACTCTTCTCTTTAACCCTACCAACAGTTGATCATTAGGAAGTCTTTTTTTACCTTATATCTTACCTTTTTTTTTTTTACCTTTTTTTATATCTTACATAATAATATGTTTTGTGTTGTCATTGTTGACAATGTGTTGACCATTGTTGTGTTTGGAGCCTGTTCTGATAGTTACAATGATAGTATTTAAAAGAAATACTTCACCCAGAAAGTAAACTATTCCTTTACTGCATTAATTGAAGAACAGAGGGTAAAGGAGCCATGCCTAACCTCCCACTCTTCAATTCATTTAGAAGGAGCTGGGAATAAAGAGAGGGAAATTTACCTTGTGCACCATCCACTGCCAGCTCTAATGACAGGTCCCGAACACTTCCGTTTTCAGATTAACTATAGTGCGCATTATCATGCATGCACGCTTTAGCAATTCTGAAGGAGGAAATGGATGAGACCTATCAGTGGAGCCGGCAGTGGATTGCACGCAAGGTAGATTTCATTCTTTTCATTCCTGGTTCCTTCTACTGTAAATTAAATGAAAAACAAGAAGTAAGGCGTAGCTCACTCTCTTTATTCCCGGCTTCTTCTAAAATAATTGAGGAACGTGAGGTTAGGCATTAGCTCCTTTACCTGTGTATGTATGTTTGCAAATGCGAGAAGCCTGGCTGACAAAATGGGTGAATTGGAAATGATGGCATTAAATGAAAAGTATGATGTAATAGGTATAGCAGAAACGTGGTTGAACAGTTCTCACGACTGGGCTGTAAATATAGAAGGATATGCCTTGTTTAGGCAGGACAGAAAAAAAAGGAAAGGGGGAGGAGTATGTGTATATGTTAAAAAAGAATTGAAGCCAAATTTAAAAGAAGAGATAGCTGGTGATATGGATGATAAAGTGGAGGCAATATGGGTGGAATTAGGCAACAGGAAAGGGGGTAATGTCATTGTTGGTGTCTGCTATAAGCCGCCAAATGCTAGCAGAGAGGAGGTGAGTCAACTTTATGCAGTTGGCAAGGGCTGCAAGTTTGGGGAGTGTGCTCATTATGGGGGACTTCAATTACCCTGACATTGATTGGTGTGGTGGAACTGCCATCACAGAAAAAGGCGATGAGTTCCTGAATTTGCTGCAGGATAATTTTCTCTCACAGGTGGTTGAGGTTCCTACTAGAAAAGGAGCTCTGTTGGATCTGGTAATATCTAACATTGTGGAGCGCATTATAGATATAAAGGTAACTGGAGGCTTAGGGAATAGTGACCATGAAATAGTGGCATTTGGACTTTGTTATCGAAAGGAAAAGTGCGCTGGGTTACAAAGACATTAATTTCAGGAAAGCAAATTTTCCCAGGTTAAAGCAGCTCTTCAGAATGTCAACTGGAATAATGTATTATCAGGTAAAGGTACTGAACAGAAGTGGACTGTGTTCAAGGGGATTTTAAGCCAGTTCACATCTAAATTTATACCTTGGAAATAAATGTAAAAAAAATAAATCCGCGCCCATGTGGCTGAATTCTGATGTAAAGAGGCAAATGGTAAGGAGAAAAAGCGCATTTAAAACCTTTAAGGCCGAGGGAACGGAAAGGGCCTTAGGGAGTATAAAACTGTAACAAGGAGTGTAGAAGCAATCAAACTAGCTAAAATTAATAATGAAGTTAGGATAGCTGAAGAAAGCATCACTAAGGGGCATATTTATAAAGGTTCGTTAACTTTTCGCGGCCGTTTTCGCGGACATTAACGCATAACGCGTTTACCGCGATTTATAAAAGTCCGAAAACGGCCGCGAAAAGTTAACGAAGCGTTAACCTTTCGCGCCGATACTTACCTGTTAACGCCGCTTCTATTTATAAAGCGCGGTACTGGTTTCGCTCGGGTAGTATCGGCTGTTTTACTTCGCCACTTGAAGGTGGCGAAGTCAGCCGAATAACTCCCGCGCGCGATACTAACCTCACTCCCGCGGCGGGGATGGGCAGGCAACCCGCGGCGGGTGGTCGCAACCCGCGCGGTGGGTCGCCCCCGCCCCGGGAGACACGCCCACCCCGCCCACACCCCCCGCGGTGGCAGCGGCGACCACCCGCCGCGCGCCGCTTCCCAGCAGCCCCTCCCAACCCGTTCCCCGTTCGCGGAATCTCGGAACGGGAGATTAGGAGGGGCTGCCGAAGGGGCCGCAGCAGTGGTCGCGACCACCCGCCGCGCACCCCCTCCCGCCCGCAACCCCCCCAAACACCCCGCCCTGGCCCTCCCCGGGAGGGGAAGGGAGGGAGCCGCTGGGAGGGGTGAGGCTCCTTCCGGTGGGGCCCTGAGAAGGGCCTTTTGGGGCTTAGGGGGTCCCACAGCTCGAACCGGGACCCCCCCTCCCCGCCCTTATAAGGGCCTTTGCGGCACTTACAAGTGCCCTTGCGGCTCTGACAAGAGCCTTTTGGGCTTAAGGGGTCCCGCAGCTCGAACCGGGACCCCCCTCCTCGGCCCTATCAGGCCTTTGCGCGGCACTTACAAGTGCCCTGCGGCTCTAACAAGAGCCCTTTGGGGCTATGGGTCCCGCAGCTCGAAACAGGACCCCCTCCCCGGCCCTTGTAGGGCCCTTGCGGCACTGACAAGTGCCCTTGCGCACTGATAAGTGCCTTTGGCGGGGGTCCCGCAGCTCGAACCGGGACCCCCAGTGCAGCTCTTAAAAGAGCCCTTGGGCGACTCTTCGGGCTGGCGACACCAACCCCACTCAGTTCGCCGATGCAGCAGGACTCACTGCGGCGGACAGTGACCCCGCTGGCACCGCCGGCCTCACGGACCGATGTTGCCAGCCGCTTCTTTCTTCTTTCTTCAGCCATCTACTGCGATGGCATCTGAGTTCCGCGGCGGAAAGCTCCCTTTTATATAGGTTTGCAGAAATCCATAATCCGTTTCTGATTGGTCAATTTTTAATACTTGCTTTACATTAACCAATCAGATTTCAGAACTTTCCAGAATTTTGCAAAGGCTTTTGATACAGTCCCCCATGGGCGACTAATGAATAAGATAAGGTCTGTTGGTCTGGGGAGTCACATTTGTACATGGATAGAAAATTGGTTAAGATAGGATGCAGAGAGTAGTTGTTAATGGGGCTTCATCATTATGGACTAAAGTGCTAAGTGGGGTGCCACAGGGTTCTGTGTTGGGGCCGCTTCTATTTAATCTATTTTTAATGATTTGGAAGTGGGTATTGTCAGCAAGGTTTCTGTGTTTGCTGACGACACAAAACTTTGTCGCCCATTAAAAACTTCAGAGATGTGCAATCGTTGCAAGGGGATCTAGATAGATTATCACATTGGGCTGCTAATGGGCAGATGAAATTCAATGTTGATAAATGTAAGGTGACATTTTGGACTTAAAAATACTTGTGCTACTTATACATAATGGCTCTGTGTTAAGTGAATCCCTGTTGGAAAGGGATCTTGGAGTTTTGGTGGATAACAAACTTAAAGGTAGCAAGCAGTGCCAGGCGGCAACAGCCAGAGCCAGCATGGTATTGTCTTGTATAAAGCGAGGTATGGATTCAAGGGAGGAAAATGTAATTCTCCCTCTTACAAAGCATTGGTAAGGCCTCATTTGGAATATGCAGTGCAATTTGGAATCCTGTGTACAAAAAGGACATCTTTGAAATGGAAAGGGTTCAGAGAAGGGCAACTAAATTAAAAGGGGATTGGGGGAGCTTGAATTGAGAAAGACTGGAAAAGTTACATTATGTACGCTGGAGAAAAGGCGCTTCGTGGGGATATGATTACTGGTATAATACATTAACGGGCCATACAATAACTATCTGGGGCATTGTTTCACCATAAACATGTCAAAGGACACGAGGACATCCCTTAAGACTTGAAGAAAAAAGGTTTAGGCTTCAGTTCGGAAAGGGGTTTTCACTGTGAGAACGGTAAAGCTTGGAACTGTCTTCCAGTGGACGTTGTATGGCAGGTTCATTGGTCAGTTTCAAAAAAAAGCTGGATGAGTTTCTGCAAACAAGAATGTTACAAGTTATTATATGATACATAAGTAGAGTTGATCCAGGGAAATTTCGGATTGCCACTTTTTTCCCCCTTCATAAATTTGGTGGGGTTTTTTGCCTTCCTCTGGATCAACAGTTAGGCAGGAAATGAGGATTTGCTAGATGGGTTGGACTGGATGGACGTATGTCTTTATTCAACCTCAAATACTATACTATACTATACCTTCCGTTCTTCAATTAATGAAGTAAAGGAATAGTTTCACTTTCTGAGTGAAGTATCATTTAAGTGTTTAATTCTGTGTTATCTCTTCTGTCTTTATTGACAAAACTCATACACATTACATATTCATTGAGGTCTATTTGTTAAGGTATCTCACTCACTGATAAAAGTCACCCGGGTTGTAAGGATATATATGTGTAAGGTGGACTTAAGCTACTGAGTTCACACAGATTAAAAAGGAATAATCACAGTACCATCACAGCAGCTTGCTGGAGGAGTAATCAGGTACTACCTTTTTCCTCTCCCACCCCCTCCCATACCAGATTGCCTCATATTCCCCAGCATCCCCTATGAAATCAATCTTAGATCACTTTTTCAACCACCCCTCTCAGAGTTAGACACAAAAAATCTTTATTAAAACAACACAAGTTCCCCCTGCCTTTGTTACAGTAGTGTGGGAAGAGGGTATTAACTTTTCCTCCCCTCTCTCTCTCTGCATGATCAGCTGTAAAAATGAACTTAGAGAGTCGGGATTTCTTACTGCAGCCAAGTGGGTGTGTCTTCTACCATGATAATGCACAATGAGTGACAGCACTCCAGCACAGGGGAAGACACACCCCCAGGAACCTGCACAACTTTCCCATGCTGCTGCAATCAAACTAAGGGGAATTCTGAGGGGAAAAGGGTAGGGAGGGTTGGGGATGGTGTGCTTCAAAATAAAAAAAAATGCTTTTTCCTCAGTGGAGATACCCTTTAATGTTTTAAAGATAAACATAGACTCGTAATTAGGCCCACATATTGTATACCCACATATTATTTTTATTTGTTATATTGTTATTTGAGTTTATTAATTTTTAATTTTTTTAATTTTTTTTAAAGTATTTTATATAGTTTTTTTTTTTCTTTTCCAGACTAAAAATGTAATTATTAATTCCATATTATTGCAGTTTCTATCTCAGTTACAGTCGAACACCCCATTTCAAGTCGGAGGTGAAAGTGAAATTCTTGACCTGGAGGGGATATGTATTTAGGTGGTTTGCCTGAGCCTAGAGAGGATTTACAGCTCCCTCCTGGGTCTGGACAGCATCCCTTGGTCAGGATTTGTTGGTTGCATCCGGGACCTCTTTGTAGATGGCAGAGCAGAGATATTCGAAGACTGACTGAGTTATATGGTGCTCGAGGCCTTGCTCCTTTCTGTACTCGAGAACACACAAGGCAGTGTATTTCATCACCGTGTAAAATAGTGGTCAGTGCAGAGAAGGCTGGACCGCTTCATCTGTGACTGTGTGGGGACTGGGTACCTTGGAGACACATGTGAAGAGAGGTGAGCCATTTTAAGTAAATATAGAAGTGGTAGAATTCCTAAATAAAACACCAAAACAGGAAAAAAACATAATGCATTTTTTTCAATCAGTATGCCAACTGCACTAGTTTAAAGTTTAAAGCATTTTAGAACTGGAAATTTCTGTCATTTTGGTCATGCAAACTGCATATTGCAGTTTAAAGGGCCATTATACTCACCTTCCCTCCGCTCTCTCTTCTTAGTTCATTAGCTTTTACCCAGGCTAGGACCTGAACCGCTAGGTCCTCACCCTGGGTTCGCTTAACTTACTGCAGAGTCTTACAGCAACCGCTGCTCTGGTAGGCTCCGCCCCCTCCTCTCCATCGGCGACGAGGCCAATAGGAAGGCATGCTTGTTACAGAGCGTGCCTTCCTATTGACCTCGTCGCTGGCGGGGAGAGGGGGCGGAGCCTACCAGAGCAGCGTTGCTCTAAGACTCTGCTGTAGGTTAAGCGAACCCAGGGTGAGGACTTAGCGGTTCAGGTCCCTCACCGGGTAAAAGCTAATGAACTAAGAAGAGGAGCGGAGGAAGGTGAGTATAATTGTCCTTTAAGGAGAATTAAGGTCTACTGCTCCCATGTCCATCCCCCCTTAAAAGTACCCAGGGTTATTCTTTACTTAAATACTCTACGCAAATCATCGCAGATCATGTGGTCCATAGGAGACATTTGACATGGCCCACCACTCGATAGTGCAGAATGGTCAGGATGAAAAATTTGTCTGTGTGTACCCAGCGTAATGATCTTTTTTATGTGTCTTTCAAAGTCAGAGCTGTGACACTGACAGCAGATCTAACAGACTTAATGTAATGTCAGTATCAGGACCTATCAGGCAGACGGAAAATTTCAATTACTTCTTTACTGCAGTAGGGGAGGCGATAACATCGAACCATGTACAGCACTTTGAACAATCATTCTGTATAAAGAATAAATTATTCCTGTTTATATATGATATAATACAATGTTGACAATCAGCTATCACACCTCTAGAATTTCTTAATGACCCCTATTCCTGCTCACTAAGCTCCATCACAGTGAAAGGATAGGGAGGATTCCAGGCACCATAATCTCCCCCTAACCACGCCCATTTTAGTGTTGGTTTTGGCCCTGCACCTTTCTTAGCTGAACTGCTTCAATGGAAAAACACACTCTGCAAAAGCGTGTCTAACCTTTGGCCCTTGAAGTGGGGCTAAGACTGGCATTATGATACCAACTTTGCAGCCTTCATTTGAGATAAATACAGCAAACCCAGGGCTGAGGACCTAGCAGTTCAATCGTCCCCTGGGTGCTTTCATATGACAGGTGGTCTTTTTGTCAGGTTTCATTGCCCTTTAGCATTTTATTAGATGTATTATAAACCAGATATTTGGATAATTGTTGCATCAGTTTTGAGTAAGCCTACACCTCAAGCAGTCAAGCGGTCAATTAAGGCTGGGGCAGCTGATTTGATTAACTGCCATTTCCCCTGCTTTCTCCTCTGCACTTGCTCAAGCTTATAAAAAGCTTGCTAAGCAGAGGGAAAGATGTATACCCTTCAAGGAATGAAAGAGAAGTTATCATTAAATATCTGTTTACAAATGCATGTAACAAACTGGTAAAAATAGCAGATGGTTGTGTGCAGATAACTAAAAAGTCCCCAGTTTTTTGTTTAAAGGATGGAGGTGCCCTTTTAGGGATGAATCCCCAAACCGTATTCATTTATAACAAAATAATGCATGTGTGCTAAATACAACAACAAATAACACATCAAATGAAAGACCTTACATCTCAAATAATTCCAGGGCACACTGTTGTTAATTATTTCAAATTTTTTTGTGACATCTCTCATGACTCCTTTATTAGGCCAAATATTAAGTGCACAAAAGTGCAAACCTCTTATACCATCATCATACAAATAAAACAAGCCCTCATTTCCCCCTTTAAATATACAAGTTGAAACTTTAGTGATTCTTAAAATTTTTATATTTCATTCATCAGTTATACGTTAGTAACTAAAAAGGTATCTACTTTGTGCCTTATTTCATCTTAATACATCTACATAAAATCCCCCTAAAAAATAAATCCCTTAATACATGATTAAACAACTTTAAAAATGCCTACTTATACATAAAAGTAAAAGCAGGGTACACCCATTACTGATAAACTCCAATACCATTGGTTCTGACAGGATTTGTCCTTTATCAGTAATCTGTGTACCGCAGTTCAGGCATTACCAAGACCAACCAACTTTGGGGTTTCTTGAAACTGCATCTTCCTCTACTAAAGTATAGGGAGTCGGCCACAGCTGAAGGTAAGTGTCAGTCCTAATGTCTCCCTATGCTTTACATAGGTAGAATGCTCACAATCTTTAAGATTCTTTCTGTCATTGTTTAAAGATCTGTTCTTTGTTTACCTGCCTTGGTGGTTTTTATCTTTTTTTGCTAAAACTGCTAATCCAAAAATTAAAAGAGTATTTAGACCTTTTGGAGCTATTGCCTTATATTTATAAATTTATATATCCATTCAGCCTCCTTACATGACAGCCCTAAGAAGCCCTATCACCTCTACACTTTGATTATCCTCCTTTTTTACCCCACCTAACAGTTGATCCATAGTAAGGAAAAAAAAAACACAGCTGAAAGGGGGGAACAATTCTTTCCTGACTCCAACGGATTTGTCTGTGGAAAATCTTTTTTTTTTTTAGTTATTGTCTTGTCTACATAAAAAGTGAGCATAGGCATTTGACAATACAGATGAAAAATCTGTATTGCAACATTATCCTCTTCATTTTTTCATGTGTTGCATAAAACTATTTCCCTTAGGGCTAGGCACACTGTGGTGTTTTGTATCGCTTGCGATTGAAACGCAATGAAATTGCATGCGATTCCGTGTGCGATTGTTTTTGCGGCACAATGTGTGGAGCCCATGCGATTCACTTAAAAATGTTGATTGCATACGTTTCAAAAATAGAACAAGGGCAAGGCCACACTGCACCGCAAACTCAATCGCACAGCGAATCGCATGCGATTTCATTACTTTGCGCGCATGCGTTTGCAGTATAATGGAAATGTGGGAATGCAAAAAGTTCATGCTTTTTCAATGTTCTGCATTTGGGATTCTGATTCCATTTTGGAACAGCAATTTTCATTAAAAGGAAAAATGCATGCACAATCACATAACAGCACATCAATCAAACACTTCAGGTGCATTGCAGTGTGGCTCAGCCTAAAGTAAGACCTAAAAAGGTCAACAAACATATCAACCAACTTTTCATGAAATAAGGTATTTGTGAAAATTATCCTCAAACATTGACAAATGTGCAATAATTTACCTTCATAAATGTCTTTTAAAAAAAAAAGGATAAAATATAGTCAATGTGCTTTTTATGCATTGATTGAAAGTTATTTGTGCAGTAAAATTAATGAAAGAATCAACGTACAAATGCACATTGTAAAAAGAGGACTTTTCGCCATCTTCAAGTTCGCGATAAGAATAGGCTCCATTTAACGCGCTAAAACAATTTTCGCTTTATTATAAATCGCGATATGCCTTTTCACTCGCTTTTCGCACAAATTGTATATTTGTATGTATCAAATTGCGATGTATAGGAAAGGCGGTTTGGCGATATAGCGCGAAACTGTTTCGCGAACCATTAACGCCACCTTTATAATTGAGTAAACGTTTTTTTTTCGCAAAAATATTCGGTAAGCGTAAGCGAAAAGTTAACGCGGCTTTTCACTCTTTTATAATTATGCCCCTAGTAACCTTGAATTTGCTTAATTGGAAAAAAACTATCTGCTCTGAAATTGTTGTCTGTGGGTTTTCTCTCTTAATTCTCCTTATTATAATGCTTTTACATTGTAACATAGTAAAATAGTAATTGAGTGTTGAATAATACATACCTCCATCTAGTCCAACTTGTATAGCCTACTCATTAAAGGGTTCGTACACATGTGCAATTGCGGATCCCGACCCGCACGCACAATGTGTATGAATGAACGTAGGCTATACAATTTGGACTAGATGGAGGTATGTTTATTCAACCTCAATTGCTATTCTACTATGTTACATGCACGTGTTTATGAACCTTAACACTACCTAACAGTTGATCGGGAGGAAGGCACAAAAAAGGGGTGGGGGGGATTTTTTTTGAGTAGTTTGTGGGGAATCACTGGATCAACCAAGACTATATGAATGAATACCAGTGCTTTTAACATCTGCTTTAAAATGTTTCACAGTTTCACAGTTCTCACTGTAATAAACCTTTCCATAAACTGATATGAAACTTCTCTTCTTCTAATCTTAAAGGATTCCCACAAGTCCTCTGAAATGGCCTATTGGTGAACATTGTATCAGAGAGTTTATTATATGGTGCATTAATATGTTTGTGTGAAGGTATCCTATCCCTGGGCAATTGCAATGTAACTTGTCTAATCTGCCTGCATAGTCAAGCACCTCCATTCCCATTTTAATTGCCCTTTTCTGAACTCCTACCATTTCCAGATGTCCTTTTTGAATATGGGATTCCAAAACTGCACTAAAATTAATCATTCGTAACTGACTTCAGGGTTAAATTTAATCCTGGGACTCCATTGAGAACTGGAATTCATTCCATGTCATAAGAAATACTTTGGGGCCGTTTACAGAGGCGCTAGTAAATTTATGGAGTTTGCTACTGGTTAGCGTGACTTTAAGTCCATATTAGCGGTGAATGCGCGGGTTACGCGAAAGACACCCGCACTCCAATGCTTGCGATTCAATGTGGCATTTGCGTTAGTTTTAGCGCTGGATTTTAATGCCATATATACATAAGTCACAGTTACCAAAAAAATGCTGGAATCTAGACTTTTTCTGAATCAGTTGGTACAAAATCTTCCAGCATATATAATGAAGTTAGGAAGTTCATTTTATTTAAGTTTTTGTGATTTGTACTTGTTACCCAGACCATTTTCCATTTTACAGTAAATAACCATTATTTTCTTACCTTTAAACTGAAAACGTAACGAAACTTGCCAGTTTCAAACAACTCTAGTTGATGTAGGCAGCATGTGCAATTTCATGATTGAGTCTAGATACTTTTGTCATCAACATGATGGTTGCAAATTTTCATTAAGGGGGGAATATAGTTGCAATATGGATTTTTCATTCTATTATCAAATGCCCATGCTCACTGTTTTATGCACTGTAGGCAAGACCCTTCAAAAAAAGATTTTCCACACACTAGGTGAGAAAATCCGATTGCAACCACATTATGAAAAATTAAGGGCTCTGCGATCACTCCTGGAAGGTGAATAACAATCATGTTAAACAACCTAGAGGGGAGGAATAGGGCGAATCAAGAATGGTATATACATTTACCACAATAACTCCAATAGATCTAACACTCACATTTTAACACTCCATAATCTGAACCTATCCCCTCTAAAAACACCAATAAACTATAAAATAGCTATACAGTAAATAGCATTAAAATAATGTTACCACCTGAAGAACTGGATGAAATAATGGGTGTATGTACAGTGACTGGCCACACCCCTGATCTCAGTCACATTGCTAGAGGCTACTAGTGGGAGTGACCAACTGTTCCTGTACAAGTTCCTGTAGTTCTTAGGACTGAGCATGTGTAAAGAACATAATGGTCAGTGACCACGCTGTGCAATACTGAATGCTGGAAATAAACACGGCCGTTTGGGTGCTGTTATGGGAGAACCGGGCAAGGATCCTCAACCGAACTGGCATTTTGGTGATAAAGTGCCAGTACACGCACGATTATCAGCCAAAACGGCCATTCGTACACTGTGAGTTGTGATTTGGCACCCGCGACGCACATGTGTAACAACCTTTACTGTCCTCAATCACAGGGGCGGATTCCGGTCGAGCCTCTTCTGCTTGACCTGCACGGGAGTTAAGCAGAAGGCAGCTGGATCCTAACCTTTAATCTCAGTAATTTTACCTTCGTAAGAGAGTAATTCTCAAACTTTATCTTAGTAACAGTACCTGCCTTTAATGAGATGAAAATCCTTGTCGCTCTTCGCTTACTGTCTAGGGACTGACTCTCCAGCTTTAAGTACTTTAAGCACACATTCCCAGAGGCTTGGTCAAACCTTCAATGCAACAAGCAAAATACATCAAAGATGGGATAGTATACATCCCACAGAGTGCAACTAGAGACTAGGGATGGCCGGTTCGCGGATCCGAACCCGGATCTGCCGCGGATTTATCCCGTTCGCAAACGGCGGATTTTTCCGGATTTTCCGCCTTCCGACTTCCGATTCGCGGATTTTTCAAATTTTCGAAATACGAGAAAACATGTAATTTCGAAAATTTTCGAAAATACAAGGATTTCTCTTATTTTCATTAATACAAATTTTCGAAATTACGGATTACTACTGTATTACTTTTTGAAAATACATAATTTTCGAAAATACTAGTTTTCCTCGTATTTTCGAAAATTTCGAAAATACGTGAAAACTCGTAATTTCGAAAATTTCCGAATACGAAAATCTCGTAATTTTGAGGGTATTTTCCATTTTAGTGGGTCCGCTCGCGGATTTTCGAATTTTTTCGAAAATTCGCGGATCCTTGAGCGGACCGGATTTTGCGAAGTTCGGACATCTCTACTAGAGACCAATCAATTTAATATATACAACAATAGATGCCTAGTGCACATCCATATTTATGGATTCCTTAATTTGGTCTTTTTTACAAAAGATTGGTAAAATAGCATTGCACATCTAATCCAAGAAAGATTTCCCACTCCCAGTGGAGACATGCAAAGTTTCTCCTTTATCCCCTGTAGCTCTTGCATGTGTCTAGAACCCCTGTCATTATAACATTCAATAGTATTTGTCTTTTTCAACCTAAATTTACTGTGTAACTGTATCTAAATAATTTTGTCAAACTTATTTACATCCATGGGTGAGAAGAGTGTGTGGTTTGGATTTAGATTTCATTAAAATGTTAAGTTATCCCTACTTAATCCCTAGTAAATCAAGTCCATATGACTAATAATGAACTCCTCATTTTACTAATTCCTCTAGGTTCTGAAAATTCTATATTGTTCTATAGCTTTATGGGCAGTATTCCCAGCTCCGCACTTCTTGTCACAAGGAAGGTAGCTCACAAAATATCACAAATGGTAATTCTAACTCTTCCAATTATCAATTGTGACACAATTGTGTTTGCATATTGCTTTGTTCTGGATCCTGAAAACAGTATGGGAAAAGATGATCTCCAGCCATTTGTTTTTTGTTTTTTTACTTCTATTGCCTCCCAGTGGTTTGTTTCATATAGGCACACTAAAATATCTGGTTTCTGTTTTTCAAGGTTATAAGAGTGCGCTTGTGAAGGTTCTCATTCATCCAGGTCATGGTATATCTGTTGTATTCAATTAGATCAACTGGACTTGAAATGTAGTTCTTGAAGACGTTTCGCTAGTCATCCGACTGGCTTTCTCAATTCAGAATGACTTGTACAAGAATCTGTGGCAATTATGATTTTCCAGGGTACTAATTGCCACAGATTCTTGTACAAGTCATTCTGATTGAGAAGCCAGTCGGATGACTAGCGAAACGTCTTCAAAACTACATTTCAAGTCCAGTTTGACTAATTGATACAACAGATATGTTATAAGAGGTGCAAACTAGTGAAAAAATGGGTTGAATCTTGAGTTTAATAATAGTTTTAATAAAACTGCCAAACAAACCAGTGCTTGCAGGAACACTAATTGTATGGCCAGCTTAAGGTGTGTTCAATTCCTTTGTCCTATTCTCTCATTTTTTCCAAGAAAATATGCATAAAAATATTTACCTTTTCCTTGAGCCAATACATTTTAACCATTTTACCTTTGGTAAAACACACTGATACTATAAAATGGGAAATATTTCGTTTGTACAGTTTATATTCAGTTTATTTTTATTTTACTTGTGCCGTCTTTTCTTGTAGTTTGACCATCAAATAAATACTTCTCTATTTTATTATGATGTATTTTCCCTATTTCTTTATTTTCTTTGTTTTTATCTTATTTTCAATTTTTTTTTTATATTTCTATATTAATGTGTCATGTACATATTCTACAGGGCAGCTTGCTCAGCTATGATGGAAGCATGTACCTTAAGGTCCTGTTACCAGGAGTTGCCCACACGGAAGCAGAGGATGTCTCACTGCGGTTTATGTCCCAGCGAGCATATGGCCTTCTTCTGGCCACAACATCAAAGGAATCTGCAGACACACTACGATTAGAGCTTGATGGAGGGAAAGTGAAGCTCACTGTAAACCTAGGTATAAACTTAAAAACATATATGCAGTTAGGAAAATGGTCACAGAGACAAATTGATAAGATTTTTAGATTCACTAATTAAAATCACATAACATTACCCTAACGGTAATAGTTTAAAATCTGAAATATATAGTCCTAACCCCGAAATCCGGCACAATGTCCTGTTGCCCCTGTTTCTGCTTCCTGATTCTTCCAGTTAGTAACTGTCAGTTATGGATTTGAACTGTTGACATCACCCAATGACTGAAGGTTAATCCCCTGTCTCTGCCTCTTCTGAGCATGCTCAGGCTCAGTACAGGCTCAGTACAGGTTTCTAAATTGCTCAGGTTCCATGAGGCCTTCAGAAGCATAGCAGGCATACAGTAATGATTAAAAAAAGCTTGAATATTGTCTTGAGAATGTGTTTTTTTTCTGCTGTATTCTGCTTTCCCTCAATCACCCAGATGGCTGATTTTCAGGCTTTGAAGTGAGCCTAATATATGAAGAATATAAAGAGATGTTCCTGGTGGAATATGTGCATATAGTTCACACAACCCTAACTACTGTTTTTTTCCTTCTTTAAAATTGCAGTGTGTTGTTGTGTAGCAGTGCACAATGCGGGCAAATGTGCACTTTGTACATTTCACTGTTGTACTTATACATAGTGATGGTAAAAACATGACAAGCGCCATGTGCCATTATTTTGTTTGTATGCTTTTTCCAGATTGTCTTAATGTTTTCAGAAATGAATAAGGGCTGTTTTTTAAAATTATGCTCTATTTATTCCTTTTGTTCCTTGGGGGAAACAAGGTTGAATAAACCCTAACGGGTTATTCAATAAAAGTTTTTATCGTTTAAAATGGTGCTAATTTTGCCCCAACCAATCAGATGTTAGCTTTCAATTGTTAAATAAGATCTGATTGGTTGGGGCAAATTAGCACCATTTTAAACGATAAGAACTTTTATTGAATAACCCTGAAAGTATTTTATAAAATGGACTCAAAATAAAGTTACAGGGAATTGCATAAAACCTTCACTGGATTCTGTCCTGGATAAGCCTGACATATATGAAAACACATAGTATCTTTCAGGAAATTTACATAATTTCAATTTAAGCTGGATTTAGGATTTTATTATCTATAGGTTCCTCAAGAAAACTATGACAAACAAAATACACATGTGAAAGATCTTTAAAAGTTTTTTTATTGTATACACTACATGTAGATTGTTTTGAAGATAAAGATATTTTTCTGAATCTGGTTTTATTTTCCTAACAATATTTGTCTCTGTGATGAACATTGGTTTCTTATTTATGTTTTGTCCAGAAAATGATACATTAGTGAATATTCCAGTCTACTTTAAAAACCTTCAGACTTCTGGTCTGTCAGGCATGTAGTGGAAATCACTGAAAGGCAATCCTAGCCACACCCTCACTCTTTGCATGATAAATACTCCTAGTTAAAAACATACACCATTTCAGAAGTATTTTTTCTGTTATTTTGGGGGTGCAAACAGAAACCTAGAGTTCCAAAGTGGGTCAGGGTTGTGATTCATGAACCAGCCTTTGTTAGCAAGAAGTAAAATTGTATTTTTGTGATTATTCATTTTTATCTCTTCACAAATACAAAGTTTAAGCTACAAGAGGAATTTAATAAACCTCTGAAATATAGATCATCTATCTAGTCTTATTAATGTCCATTCTTTTAAGGTAGGGTTGTCAATATAGTAATTACGTAAAAATAAACTGGACACCAGATCATTTACATAGTAACTGTAATTGTAATTGAAGTTGAATAAAGATATATGTCCATCAAGTCCAAAATTTTCACCCTCCTTTTTAACCCTACCTAACAGTTGATTCTGAGGTAGGCAAAAAAGGTTAAAAAATGGAGGGGGGCAGGAAAACTTCCTGACTCCAAACGGCAATTGCAAAGCATCAACCAAACTACAGTATATAAATACCAGTAATTCTCATTTTTTATTTGTTTTAGAAATTTATCTAGGCCACTATTAAAGCTATTCGATGAACTTGCCATAACCACATTCTGCTGGAGGGCAGTTTCCACAGTTTCACCATTCTCACGGTAAAAAAAATCTTTCCTAACCTAAAGATGAAACTTCTAGTCTAAAGGATGTCCATAAGTCTTCTGATTGACCTATTAGGAACAATGCACCAGAGAGTTATCATATCCCCCGCAAACATTGCTTTTCCAATTAAACAGCCCTACACTTGTCTAATCTGCCTGCATAGTTAAGCCCTGTCAATCCCTTTCTTATTTTAGTTGCCCTTCTCTGAACTGCTTCCATTCCAGATGTCCCTTTGTATATGGGATTCCAAACCATTATTTAGCCAAATGGTTGACAATTGGCCTTAGATTGTTTTTCTGTGTCTTAGATAGTCTATTGTATTGCTACATTAGCCGTGATGGGTCATAAGAGGTATGAATATTTTTTTATATTTAAATTGTTATATTGATTCCATTATAACAGTTACTTTTAGATCATAGTAAGGTGGGGCTAAAATGGGTCATGCTTTAGGGCAGGCTGTGCAGATATAAAAAATAAACCCGGATTTAAGCATTAGGAACATTGGGGTTCAAAAACCTAATAATCTGTAATACTACTATTTTTTTAGATTAAATACTTGTTACTGACACTTTTAAATTACCTTCAACTTTATACCAGGACATACTCAATTTACATTAGATAGCAAAATATAACCTCAGCATGTTGTGTTCTTATTTAATTCCCTAAATTATGTCATACTATAGCTTAAATACCAATAGAAAAGTAATGTAGTAGTATTATTGTTAAATTACAATATGCAAATATTTTGGTACTTTAAAATGTTATTTTGTTTATTAAATCTAACACACAGATAGATAAATAGAGAGAGAGAGAGAGAGAGAGAGGAGAGAGAGAGAGAGAGAGAGAGGAGAGGAGAGGGAGAGAGAGAGATCCCTGTTAGTTCGGGGTAGACATAAAAGGTTAAACTAGGTGGACATATGTCTTTATTCAACTCCAATAATATGTAACTGTGTGAAAGGACACATTTATTAAAACCATTGCAGGTATTTGTTGCAGTAACCCAACAGTGCTTGCACATTTTGCCAGCTTTCATTGAAATAATCTCTGAATTGATTTGTATGCAGTTTGTCATCGACATAATGACCAGAATAGCAGACATTATCTTGACCTTCAATCTAATGTATTTGAAAAGTGAAGGACTAAGATTCCCAAGTCTCAGTATTTATTTTTTCACTCTAGCTTTTCTCTGTCAAGAGTGCGTGAAGTATGGATTTGGCACTGTGCTTTCCACATCCCCTTTTCCGTTGTGGTTGACGACATGTGGTGACAAGCTATCGCCCTACACCTAATACTTTTGCTTCTACTGATGAAGAAAGGGTGTATCTGAAGGCAGCTTGGGGAAAGTAGTCCCTCCTTCTAAGCTCTCTGGCAAAATGGTGCAGAGATGATCTTTGACTTACTTTTAGCCCTTATATATGAGCTTAGTGGGAACCAGGGCCTGGGATCAACCCATTACTGCCCGGCTGTATGGCTGTAGTTTGCAAGGTGGCCATTTCATGTGCAAAACTTAAACACAGTTAAAGTGTCAAATCCTGAAGCATTAGGGAACAACTTTACCTTTTTTAGCCAATAAAATGTGCAGTTTTATTTGCATATGTGATATAATATGGCACAAGAGTAAAGTGTAATATTTATTATTTAGTTCTTTGGTAAAGTTATTGATGCAGAATGAAAAATAGAAACTATCAGGGAGATGTAATAAAGTTCTTATTGTTAAAATGGTGCTAATTTGCTCAGCCCATCAGATGTTATTTACCATTTGAAAGCTAAAATCTGATTAGCTGGGGCAAAACTAGCACCAATTTTAACAATAAGAACTTTCATTACATCTCGCTGTATCTGTCTTGTGACACAGTTAGAAATATGTGCGAACATAGAAATAAGTATATACTAACAGACATTTCAATCAAATGCTGTACTTTTTATAGTCAAGTTTTGTTTTTTATTTCCAAATAACTATGCAATAAATAAGGTATGAATGGCCCCTGAGACACATGTACGTCCCCGGAATATGTGGGTGCTGATTGTTCTGTCTACAGAAAGATCTGAAGGATAACCCAGGTTGTCTCTTTCTCTCCCCTTCAGACTGTATACGGATAGTATGCGGGCCCATAAGTCTACAACTGTAATATCTGCTCTCACTGAACTTTCTTTAATGTTTTTCTTCTTTGTTAACCTCTCTGTCAACCTTTGTTTCACCTTCATCCTATTTGTTATTTTTGCATCTTTTGACTTTCTTTTTTTTCCGTAAAACTCTTTTCTTGAAACATTATCGCTAAACTTTCTTTTCATTCTTTGCATATATCAAAAGGAGGCCATACACGCACCAGTCCCAGCGGTATGATATTGGGATATTTCAGTTTAGCACGATCAAGGGTTTGTGTGTATGGCCGATAATTTTTTTTTTCAATGGAATTGTTTTAAAGGATAGTATGCTGTAAAACAATGTTAAAGGGACACTATACTGAAAAAATGACTTTGCCTCATCTTATCTTAATATATTGAATACATGTAAGTGGCACTTACTCTGATTGTGTGTGTTTGCTGCATGCCTTCAATCCAGCACACATTTTGTTTAGGAGCAGTATCCCCCTCCCCTCTTTAAACCACTCCCACTTCCAGCCGACCTGACTTTTTTTTTCCAACAAACCAACTGTTTAAGCCTGCACACAACATTCCAACAGTCACCATTCCAGCTACATAAACTACTCACAGAAGAATTGGTTTTTTAGAGCAAGGAACTTGATTGACGGCTGAAATGAAGTTTTAAATTGGATTTCAAAGAACTAGGGGCAGTATACCCAAGCCACAGAAGACCAACGGGGGGCGGACGGGTGAGAAGTGTCGTTTACAATGGAAACAATTTTTTCGATCAGAGATGGGGGCCCTAGTTATGAGTAACACAGGAGGAGATTGGGTGGGTAGTTGACAACATGGCAGACGGGTATACACAAGAGCCGGTTACGCTCTGAGGGGTCGGCGGGTTTGTGGCGTAGGAGCGCTGAGGGGGTCGCGGGTGCGCGGGGTGGGTCGCTGAGCTGCCTTTGCTTGTTTAAAATGTGGCTGAGCGGTGTGTCCGGGTGCAGGGAGGGGTGGGGTGTGTGGTGTGACAGTAAGCTCGCCCACCACGCCTAGGATGGTGTGGTGGAGGTGGTGCAAGGCGGAAGAGTCTCGAGATGAGCATGAAGGCTATGTGGGCGGGGACGAACAAGCCTTTCACTAGGAAATGGAACCAACTCAACAGACTAACATCAACTAACAATTCCAATGCGCACTTAGCAGAAAGCACTTAGAGGGCATAGAAAAACAATCATTTTTTTTAAAGCTGCAGCTTCCACTAACATTTAACCTAACAAGTTACAATTGGTTGTCAACAGCATACTCCCTTAACAGCACCAGTACCCATTTGTTTGATCGGATTGGTCGTATGTCCTAGTTAACAGTTGCCATTTCAATTAATTATTTTGCTAATTTCTATCTCATACAATTTAATTTCCTTTGTTAGTTTAATCTTCATTATTTCTGCTTCTTCCTCTAATTGGTAATGGAGGATTAGCTGCAAAATCCCAGACATCAAGATATATTTTTTTCAACACAACATTCTGCTCATCTATCTATCTCTGCTATCTATCATTTATCTATTATGTATCTAACTCATCTATCTCTGCTATATCTACTCTGATCTCTATCTCTGCTAGCTATCTATCTATCTCTGTCTGTCCATCTATCTATCTATCACTCCATCTTTCTAACTACTACTATCTAATCTATCTATCTATCATCTTTCTATCTACCTACCTACCTCTCTATCTCTGCTATCTATCTATCTATCTATCTATCTATCTATCTCTGCTATCTATCTATCTCTGCTATCTATCTAATCTATCTATCTCTGCTATCTATCTATCTCTGCTATTTATTTATCTATCTATCGATCTATCTATCTTTCTATCTATCTATCTCTTCTATCTGTCTATCTATCTATCTCTGATATTTATCTATCTATATTATCTATCTATCTATCTATCTATCTATCTATCTATCTCTTCTATCTGTCTATCTATCTAGCTATCTATCTATCTATCTATCTCTGCTATCTATCTATCTATCGCTATTATCTATCTATCTCTGATATTTATCTATCTCTGCTATCTATCTATCTCTGTTATCTATCTATCTATCTATCTATCTATCTATCTATCTATCTATCTATCGCTATTATCTATCTAGCTCTATTATCTATTTCTGCTATCTATCTCTGATATTTATCTATCTCTGCTATCTATCTATCTCTGTTATCTATCTATTGCTATTATCTATCTCTGCTATCTATCTATCTATCTCTGAATTATCTATCTCGCAATCTATCTAATTACTTTGATATTTATCTATCTCTGCTATCTATCTATCTTGCTATCTACTCTTTCTATCTATCTATCTATCATCTTCTGCTATCTATCGCTATTATCTATCTCTATTATTATCTATATTATATTTATCTATCTCTGCTATCTATCTATCTCTGCAATCGTATCATACGATCTCGTATCTATCTTCGATATTATCTATATCTCTGCTATCTGTTTTACTCTGCATCTATCTATCTAATCTATCTATCTTGCTATCTATTCTATTATTATCTATCTATTTATTATCTATCTATCTCTGCTATCTATCTATATCTGATATTATCTATCTATCTCTGCTATTACATCTATATTATCTATACACTATTATCTATCTATCTATCTCTTCTATCTGTCTATCTATCTATCTATCTATCTATCTATCATCTATCTATCTCTGCTATCTATCTATCTATCTATCTATCTATCTATCTATCTATCTCTGCTATCTATCTATCGCTATTATCTATCTATCTCTATTATCTATCTATCTCTTTTATCTGTCTATCTATCTATCTATCTATCTTCTATCTATCATCTATCTATCTATCTATTTCTGCTATCTGTCTCTATCTATCATCTATTTATCTATCTATCTATCATCTATCTATCTCTGCTATCTATCTATCTCTGCTAGAGTGACTAGAGGGAGTAGTATGGTCTGGTGAAACATGAAGAGTGAGGACTGCGAATGAAAGACAAGAGACTGCGGGAACACAGGAGGATGAGAGGAGGGTAGGTAGGGAGAGAGATAGAGAGAGAGAGAGAGAAAAAAAAGAGGAGAGAGAGAGAAGAGAGGGGATCGGTCGGTACGAGCTATCTAGCGATCTATCGAGCCGTATCTGCAGCGAGCGAGCGAAAGATAGCGATCTATAGAGCTATCTAAACGTCTAGCGATCTCTGATGGTGAAGGGTGTCTCAGTCATTCATGTCCGGTGCAGGTATAATCTGTTGTATTCAATTAGATCAACTGAGACTTGAAATGTAGTTCTTGAAGACGTTTCGCTAGTCACCGACTGGCTTTCTCAATTCAAATGACTTGTTACAGAATCTGTGGCAATATTGTACCCTGGAAAATCCCAATTAGCATATCACACCCAGGTGTTAAGGGTGTGATTATATAGTGGTTAAAGTGTTTTATAGGAACGCCCAGAGTAAGGTGTTTAAAACAGCATTGTACATGGAGACAGTTGGTGTCGAACCCCCCCACCTCTATTTAGGCTTGGTTTCTTTATTTCACATAAATGGCCTCCTTAACACCTCTCTTGACCTCACGTTGTTCCTTCGCCAGTATGTTAACATTACAATCTCAAAGGTATGTCCTTTATCCTTAAGATGCAGATACACGGCTGAGTCGGACCCGAGGGAATTGGCTCTTCTGTGGCTGGGCCATACGTTGATGCAGTTGCTGTTTGGTCTCCCCACATACAAATCAGAGCATTCTTCACTGCACTGCACCGCATATATGATGTCGCTTTTCTTGTGTTTTGGTATTGGGTCTTTTGGATGTACCAATTGCTGCCTCAGTGTGTTGTTTGGTTTAAAAAGCGACATAGGGATACGATGCTTTTGACAAATTCTTCTTAATTTCTCGGAGACCCCTGCTACATTGGGATGACCATGTTCTTCCTTCCTCCTGGATCTGCTTTTTCCCCTTCACTGTTGGTTTTTGTGTTCCTTTTTTTCCTTCTACTTCTTTTGACAAAGGCCCAGTCTGGATATCCACAAGTTTTAAGGCTCCTCTAGATGTTTCATTTCTTTAGCCTTCGCCTCTGTGCTAGTGGGATGTTCTCGGCTCTGGTTGCAGGGTTCTGAATGACCCCCCCAGCTTGTGATCTAAGGGTGGTGGGAGTCAAACATAAATACTGATGCTGTGTGTTTGGTTTCTGTAAACCTCTACTTTCCATTTCCCCATTTTCCTTAACTATCTACCAAGCATCCCAAGAAAGCCAGTGTGTTGTTTGTACACTTTCTCTTGGCCTGCTTGGTAGAAGTTAGGAAATGGTAAACTGGAAGTATGGTTTACAGAAAACCAACACACACGATAGTATTTGATGTTTGACTCCCACCACCCTTTAGATCACAAGCTGGGGGTATCATCAACCCTGCAACACAGAGCCGAGAACATCCCCACTAGCACAGAGCGAAGGCTAAAGAAATGAACACTCTCAGAGGACCCTTAAAACTTGTGGATATCCAGACTGGGCCTTGTGTCAAAAGAGTAGAAGGAAGAGAAAAGAACACAATACCAACAGTGAATGGGAAAAGCAAACAGGAGGAAGAACATGGTCATCCCATATGTAGCGGGGTCTCCGAGAAATTAAGAAGAAATTTTCAAAAACTCGTATCCCTGTCTGCTTTAAACCGAACAACACACTGAGGCAGCAATTGGTACATCCAAAGACCCAATACCAAAACACAAGAAACAGCGACATCATATATGCGGTGCAGTGCAGTGGAAGATGCTCTGAGTTTATGTGGGGAGGAGACCAACAGCAACTGCATCAACGTATGGCCCAGCACAGAAAGAGCCAATTCCTCGGGTCAGCGACTCAGCCGTGTATCTGCATCTAAGGATAAAGGCATACCTTTGAAGATTGTAATGTTAACATACTGGCGAAGGAACGTGACTGTTTCAAGAGAGGTGTTAAGGAGGCCATTTATGTGAAAATAAAAACCCAGCCTAAATAGAGGGTGGGGGGTTCGACACCAACTGTCTGCCATTACAATGCTGTTTTAAAAAAACACCTTACTTGGGCGTTCCTATCAACACCTCTTAACCACTATCTAATCACACCCTTAACACCTGGTGTGATATGCTAATTGGGATTTTCCAGGTAACATAATTGCCACAGATTCTTGTACAAGTCATTCTGAATTGAGAAGCCAGTCGGATGACTACGAAACGTCTTCAAGACTACATTCAATTCCAGTTGATCTAATTGAATACAACAGATATCTATCTCTGATATTTATCTATCTCTGCTATCTGTCTATCTATATTATCTATCTATCTCTGCTATCTAACTCTGATATTTATCTATCTATCGCTATTATCTATCTATCTCTATTATCTATCTATCTCTGCTATCTATCTATCTATCTCTGCTAACCATCTCTATCTCTGATATCTATCTCTTCTCTATCTCTATCCTCTGCTATGCTATCTATCAATCTCTTGCTCATCTATCTATCTATCGACTCCATCTTTCTAACTACTACACTATGACTAATCTATCTATCATTCTTTCTATCTACCTACCTACCTCTCATCTCTGCTAATCTATCTATCTATCATCAATCTATCTATCCTATCTCTGGCTATCTATCTATCTCTGCTATCTATCTAAATCTATCTACTCTGCTATCTACTATCTCTGCTATTTAATTTAATCTATCCCCAAAAACCCTTATTATCGATCTATCTATCTTTCTATATCTATCTATCTCTTCTATCCTTCTATCTATCTATCTCTGATATTTATCGATCTATATATCTATCTATCTTCTATCTATCCTATCTATCTCTATCCTTCTTCTAATCTGTCTATCTATCTACATCTATCTATCTACTCTCTCTCTTCTATCTATCTATCGCTATTATCTCTATCTATTGATATTCTATCTATCTCATGCTATCTATCTCTCTTTTATCTATCTATTCTGATCTATCTATCTATCGCATCTATCTATCTATCTATCCTATTATCTATCTAGCTCGTATTATCCCCTATTTCTGCTATCTATCTCTATCATTTATCTATCTCTGCACTATCTATCGCGTTATCTATCTATTGCGAATATCTATCTCTGCTATCTATCTATCTATCCCTTTCTGATATTTACTATCTCTGCAATCATCTCTAATTATCCTTTGATATTAACTATCTCTGCATCTATCTATCTCTGCTTCTACTCTGTCTATCTATCTATCTATCTATTCCTGCTATCTTCGCATTATCTATCTCTATTATCTATCTATCTTATATTTATCTATCTCTGCTAATCTATCTATCTCTGCAATCTATCTACCATCTCTGCTATCTATCTCCTCGATATATCTACTATCCTCTGCTATCTGTTTATTCTCTCATCTATCTACTATCTATCTATCTCTGCTATCTATCTAGCTATTATCTAGCTATCTATATTATCTATCTTCTATCTCTATCCTATCTATCCTGATATTATCTATCTACTCTCTTGCTTACTATCTATCACTATATCTTCTATCTATCCCCACTATCTATCTATCTATCTATCCCTCTTCTATCTTCTATCTATCTTCATCGGCACAGGGATTATTAAATCCCAAATGCATCACCTTACATTTACCAACATTGAATCTCATCTGCCATTCTGCTGCCCATTTTGATAATCTATCTAGGGGGCATATTTATAAAGGTTCGTTAACTTTTCGCGGCCGTTTTCGCGGACATTAACGCATAAATCGCGTTTACCGCGATTTATAAAGGTCCGAAAACGGCCGCGAAAAGTTAACGAAGCGTTAACCTTTCGCGCCGATACTTACCTGTTAACGCCGCTTCTATTTATAAAGCGGCGGTACTGGTTTTGCTCGGCTAGTATCGGCTGTTTTACTTCGCCACCTTGAAGGTGGCGAAGTCAGCCACGGCGGGGATGGGCAGGCAACCCGCGGCGGGTGGTCGCACCCGCCCCGGGAGACACGCCCACCCCGCCCACACACCCCGCGGCGGCAGCGGCGACCACCCGCCGCCGCTTCCCAGCAGCCCCTCCCAACCCGTTCCCCGTTCGCGGCAATCTCGGAACGGGAGGCTAGTAGGGGCTGCCGGGAAGGGGCCGCAGCAGGTGGTCGCGACCACCCGCCGCGCACCCCCTCCCCGGCAAGAATAGGATGCAGAGAGTAGTTGTTAATGGGGCTTCATCATTATGGACTAAAGTGCTAAGTGGGGTGCCACAGGGTTCTGTGTTGGGGCCGCTTCTATTTAATCTATTTATTAATGATTTGGAAGTGGGTATTGTCAGCAAGGTTTCTGTGTTTGCTGACGACACAAAACTTTGTCGACCATTAAAAACTTCAGAGGATGTGCAATCGTTGCAAGGGGATCTAGATAGATTATCACATTGGGCTGCTAAGTGGCAGATGAAATTCAATGTTGATAAATGTAAGGTGATGCATTTTGGACTTAAAAATACTTGTGCTACTTATACTATAAATGGCTCTGTGTTAAGTGAATCCCTGTTGGAAAGGGATCTTGGAGTTTTGGTGGATAACAAACTTAAAGGTAGCAAGCAGTGCCAGGCGGCAACAGCCAGAGCCAGCATGGTATTGTCTTGTATAAAGCGAGGTATGGATTCAAGGGAGGAAAATGTAATTCTCCCTCTTTACAAAGCATTGGTAAGGCCTCATTTGGAATATGCAGTGCAATTTTGGAATCCTGTGTACAAAAAGGACATCTTTGAAATGGAAAGGGTTCAGAGAAGGGCAACTAAATTAATAAGGGGATTGGGGGAGCTTGAATATGAAGAGAGACTGGAAAAGTTACAATTATGTACGCTGGAGAAAAGGCGCTTGCGTGGGGATATGATTACTGTGTATAAATACATTAACGGGCCATACAATAAACTATCTGGGGCATTGTTCACCAATAGAACATGTCAAAGGACACGAGGACATCCCTTAAGACTTGAAGAAAAAAGGTTGTAGGCTTCAAGTTCGGAAAGGGGTTTTCACTGTGAGAACGGTAAAGCTATGGAACTGTTCCAGTGGACGTTGTAATGGCAGGTTCATTGGTCAGTTTCAAAAAAAAAGTGGATGAGTTTCTGCAAACAAGGAATGTTACAAGTTATGGTATTGAACATAAAGTAGAGTTGACCAGGGAAATTTCGGATTGCCACTTTTGCCCCTTCATAAATTTGGTGGGGTTTTTTTGCCTTCCTCTGGATCAACAGTTAGGCAGGAAATGAGGATATTGCTAGATGGGTTGGACTGGATGGACGTATGTCTTTATTCAACCTCAAATACTATACTATACTATACCTTCCGTTCTTCAATTAATGAAGTAAAGGAATAGTTCACTTTCTGAGTGAAGTATTCATTTAAGTGTTTAATTCTGTGTTATCTCTTCTGTCTTTATTGACAAAACTCATACACATTACATAATTCAATTGAGGTCTATTTGTTAAAGGGTATCTCCACTGATAAAAGTCACCCGGGTTGTAAGGATATATATGTGTAAGGTGGACTTTAAGCTACTGAGTTCACAGATTAAAAAGGAATAATCACATGACCATCACAGCAGCTTGCTGGAGGAGTAATCAGGTACTACCTTTTTCTCTCTCCCACCCCCTCCCATACCAGATTGCCTCATATTCCCAGCATCCCCTATGAAATCAATCTTAGATCACTTTTTCAACCACCCCTCTCAGAGTTAGACACAAAAAAATCTTTATTAAAAACAACACAAGTTCCCCCTGCCTTTGTTACAGTAGTGTGGGAAGAGGGTATTAACTTTTCCTCCCCTCTCTCTCTCTGCATGATCAGCTGTAAAAATGAACTTAGAGAGTCAGGGATTTCTTACTGCAGCCAAGTGGGTGTGTCTGCTACCATGATAATGCACAATGAGTGACAGCACTCCCAGCACAGGGGAAGACACACCCCCAGGAACCTGCACAACTTTCCCATGCTGCTGCAATCAAACTAAGGGGAATTCTGAGGGGAAAAGGGTAGGGGGAGGGTTGGGGGATGGTGTGCTTCAAAATAAAACAAAAAAATGCTTTTTCCTCAGTGGAGATACCCTTTAAATGTTTTAAAAGATAAAACATAGACTCTGTAATTAGGCCCACATATTGTAATACCCACATATTATTTTTATTTGTTATATTGTTATTTGAGTTTAGATTTAATTTTTAATTTTTTTAATTTTTTTTAAAAGTATTTTATATAGTATTTTTTTTTATTACTTTTCCAGACTAAAAATGTAATTATTAATTCCATATTATTGCAGGTTCTATCTCAGTTAACAGTCGGAACACCCCATTTCAAGTCGGAGGTGAAAGTGAAATTCTTGACCTGGAGGGGGATATGTATTTAGGTGGTTTGCCTGAGCCTAGAGAGGATTTACAGCTCCCTCCTGAGGTCTGGACAGCATCCCTTGGTCTAGGATTTGTTGGTTGCATCCGGGACCTCTTTGTAGATGGCAAGAGCAGAGATATTCGAAGACTGACTGAGTTATATGGTGCTCGAGGCCTTGCTCCTTTCTGTACTCGAGAAACACAAAGGCAGTGTATTTCATCACCGTGTAAAAATAGTGGTCAGTGCAGAGAAGGCTGGAACCGCTTCATCTGTGACTGTGTGGGGACTGGGTACCTTGGAGACACATGTGAAAGAGGTGAGCCATTTTAAGTAAAATAATAGAAGTGGTAGAATTCCTAGAAATAAAAACACCAAAAACAGGAAAAAAACATAAATGCATTTTTTTCAATCAGTATGCCAACTGCACTAGTTTAAAGTTTAAAGCATTTTAGAACTGGAAATTTCTGTCATTTTGGTCATGCAAACTGCAATATTGAGCAAGTTTAAAGGGCCATTATACTCACCTTCCCTCCGCTCCTCTTCTTAGTTCATTAGCTTTTACCCAGGGCTAGGACCTGAACCGCTAGGTCCTCACCCTGGGTTCGCGTAACTTACTGCAGAGTCTTACAGCAACGCTGCTCTGGTAGGCTCCGCCCCCTCCTCTCCATCGGCGACGAGCCCATAGGAAGGCATGCGTTGTTACAGAGCGTGCCTTCCTATTGACCTCGTCGCTGGCGGGGAGGAGGGGCGGAGCCTACCAGAGCAGCGTTGCTCTAAGACTCTGCTGTAGGTTAAGCGAACCCAGGGGTGAGGACTTAGCGGTTCAGGTCCTCACCTGGGTAAAAGCTATGAACTAGAAGAGGAGCGGAGGGAGTGAGTATAATTGTCCTTTAAAGAGAATTAAGTGTCTACTGCTAACCATGTCCATCCCCCCTTAAAAGTACCCAGGGTTATTCTTTACTTAAATACTCTACGGCAAATCATCGCAGATCATGTGGTCCATAGGAGACATTTGACATGGCCCACCACTCGATAGTGCAGAATGGTCAGGATGAAAAATTTGTCTGTGTGTACCCAGCGTAATGATCTGTTTTATTGTGTCTTTCAAAGTCAGAGCTGTGACACTGACAGCAGATCTAACAGAACTTAATGTAATGTCAGTATCAGGACCTATCAGGCAAGACGGAAAATTTCAATTACTTCTTTACTGCAGTAGAGGGAGGCGATAACATCGAACCATGTACAGGCACTTTGAACAATCATTCTGTATAAAGAATAAATAGATCATTCCTGTTTATATATGATATAATACAATGTTGACAATCAGCTATACAACCACCTCTAGAATTTCTTAATGACCCCTATTCCTGCTCACTAAGCTCCATCACAGTGAAGTAGATAGGGAGGATTCCAGGCACCAGTAATCTCCCCCTAAACACGCCCATTTTAGTGTTGGTTTTGGCCCTGCACCTTTCTTAGTCTGAACTGCTTCAATGGAAAAACACACTCTGCAAGAAGCGTGTCTAACCTTTGGCCCATTGAAGTGGGGCTAAGACTGGCATTATGATACCAACTTTGCAGCCTTCATTTGAGATAAATACAGCAAACCCAGGGCTGAGGACCTAGCAGTTCAGATCGTCCCCCTGGGTGCTTTCATATGACAGGTGGTCTTTTTGTCAGGTTTCATTGCCCTTTAGCATTTTATTAGATGTATTATAAACCAGATATTTAAGGATAATTGTTGCATCAGTTTTGAGTAAGCCTACACCTCAAGCAGTCAAGCAGTCAATTAAGGCTGGGGCAGCTGACTTTGATTAACTGCCATTTCCCCTGCTTTCTCCTCTGCACTTGCTCAAGCTTATAAAAAGCTTGCTAAGCAGAGGGAGAAGATGTATACCCTTCAAGGAATGAAAGAGAAGTTATCATTAAATATCTGTTTACAAATGCATGTAACAAACTGGTAAAAATAGCAGATGGTTGTGTGCAGATAACTAAAAAGTCCCCAGTTTTTTGTTTAAAGGATGGAGGTGCCCTTTTAGGGATGAATCCCCAAACCGTATTCATTTATAACAAAATAATGCATGTTGCTAAATACAACAACAAATAAAACAATCAAATGAAAGACACTTACATCTCAAATAATTCCAGGGCACACTGTTGTTAATTATTTCAAATTTTTTTGTGACATCTCTCATGACTACTTTATTAGGCCAAATATTAAAGTGACAAAAAGTGCAAACCTCTTATACCATCATCATACAAATAAAACAAGCCCTCATTTCCCCCTTTAAAATATACAAGTTGAAACTTTAGTGATTCTTAAAATTTTTATATTTCATTCATCAGTTATACGTTAGTAACTAAAAAGGTATCTACTTTGTGCCTTATTTCATCTTAATACATCTACATAAAATCCCCCTAAAAAATAAAAGTCCCTTAATACATGATTAAACAAACTTTAAAAAATAGCCTTACTTATACATAAAAGTAAAAGCAGGGTACACCCATTACTGATAAACGTCCAATACCATTGGTTCTGACAGGATTTGTCCTTTATCAGTAATCTGTGTACCGCAGTTCAGAGCATTACCAAGACCAACCAACTTTGGGGTTTCTTGAAACTGCATCTTCCTCTACTAAAGTATAGGGAGTCGGCCACAGCTGAAGGTAAGTGTGCAGTCCTAAATGTTCTCCCTATGCTTTACATAGGTAGAATGCTCACAAATCTTTAAGATTCTTTCTGTCATTGTTTAAAGATCTGTTCTTTGTTTACCTGCCTTTGGTGTTTTATCTTTTTTTGCTAAAACTGCTAATCCAAATAATTAAAAGAGTATTTAGACCTTTTGGAGCTATTGCCTTATATTTATAAATTTATATATCCATTCAGCCTCCTTACATGACAGCCCTAAGAAGCCCTATCACCTCTACACTTTGATTATCCTCCTTTTTTACCCCACCTAACAGTTGATCCATAGTAAGGGAAAAAAAAAAAACAGCTGAAAAGGGGGGAACAATTCTTTCCTGACTCCAAACGGATTTGTCTGTGGAAAATCTTTTTTTTTTTTAGTTATTGTCTTGTCTACATAAAAAGTGAGCATAGGCATTTGACAATACAGATGAAAAATCTGTATTGCAACTATATGTCCTCTTCATGTTTTTCATGTGTTGCATAAAACTATTTCCCTTAGGGCTAGGCCACACTGTGGTGTTTTGTATGCGCTTGCGATTGAAACGCAATGAAATTGCATGCGATTCCGTGTGCGATTGTTTTTGCGGCACAATGTGGTGGAAGCCCATGCGATTCAGCTTAAAAATGTTGATTGCATACGTTTCAAAAATAGAACAAGGGCAAGGCCACACTGCACCGCAAACTCAATCGCACACGGAATCGCATGCGATTTCATTACGTTTGCGCATGCGATTTGCAGTATAATGGAAATTGTGGGAATGCAAAAAGTTCATGCATTTTTCAATGTTCTGCATTTGGGATTCTGATTCCATTTTGGAACAGCAATTTTCATTTAAAGGAAAAATGCATGCACAATCACATAACAGCACATCAATCAACACACTTCAGGTGCATTGCAGTGTGGCTCAGCCTAAAGTAAGACCTAAAAAGGTCAACAAACATATCAAACCAACTTTTCATGAAATAAGGTATTTGTGAAAATTATCCTCAAACATTGACAAATGTGCAATAATTTACCTTCATAAATGTCTTTTAAAAAAAAAAGGATAAAATAGTAGTCAATGTGCTTTTTATGCATTGATTGAAAGTTATTTGTGCAGTAAAATTAATGAAAGAATACAACGTACAAATGCACATTGTAAAAAGAGGACTTTTCGCCATCTTCAAGTTCGCGATAAGAATAGGCTCCATTTAACGCGCTAAAACAATTTTCGCTTTATTATAAATCGCGATATGCCTTTTCACTCGCTTTTCGCACAAATTGTATATGTGTATGTATACAAATTGCGATGTATAGTGAAAGGCGGTTTGGCGATATAGCGCGAAAACTGTTTCGCGAACCATTAACGCCACCTTTATAAATTGAGTAAACTGTTTTTTTCGCAAAAAATATTGCGGTAAGCGTAAGCGAAAAGTTAACGCGGCTTTTCACTCTTTTATAAATATGCCCCTAAGTAACCCTTGAATTTGCTTAATTGGAAAAAAACTATCTGCTCTGAGAATTGTATGTCTGTGGGGTTTTCTCCTTAATTCTCCTTAATTATAATGCCATTTAACATTGTAACATAGTAAAATAGTAATTGAGGTTGAATAAATACATACCTCCATCTAGTCCAACTTGTATAGCCTACTCATTAAAGGTTCGTACACATGTGCAATTGCGGATCCCGACCCGCGACGCACAATGTGTATGAATGAACGTAGGCTATACAATTTGGACTAGATGGAGGTATGTATTTATTCAACCTCAATTGCTATTCTACTATGTTACATGCACGTGTTTATGAACCTTAACACTACCTAACAGTTGATCTGGAGGAAGGCACAAAAAAAGGGGTGGGGGGGATTTTTTTTTGAGTAGTTTGTGGGGAATCACTGGATCAACCAAGACTATATGAATGAATACCAGTGCTTTTAACATCTGCTTTAAAAATGTTTCACAGTTTCACCGTTCTCACTGTAAATAAACCTTTCCTAAACTGATGATGAAACTTCTCTTCTTCTAATCTTAAAGGATTCCCACAAGTCCTCTGAAATGGCCTATTGGTGAACATTGTATCAGAGAGTTTATTATATGGTGCATTAATATGTTTGTGTGAAGGTATCCTATCCCTGGGCAATTGCAATGTAACTTGTCTAATCTGCCTGCATAGTCAAGCACCTCCATTCCCATTTTAATTGCCCTTTTCTGAACTCCTACCATTTCCAGATGTCCTTTTTGAATATGGGATTCCAAAACTGCACTAAGAAATTAATCATTGCGTAACTGACTTCAGGGTTAAATTTAATCCTGGGACTCCATTGAGAACTGGAATTCATTCCATGTCATAAGAAAAATACTTTGGGGCCGATTTACACAGAGGCGCTAGGTAAATTTATGGAGTTTGCTACTGGTTAGCGTGACTTTAAGTCCATATTAGCGGTGAATGCGCGGGTTACGCGAAAGACACCCGCACATCCAATGCTTGCGATTCAATGTTGCATTTGCGTTAGTTTTAGCGCTGGATTTTAATGCCATATATACATAAATGTCACAGTTACCAAAAAAATGCTGGAATCTAGACTTTTTCTGAATCAGTTGGTACAAAATCTTCCAGCATATATAATGAAGTTAGGAAGTTCATTTTTATTTAAGTTTTTGTGATTTGTACTTGTTACCCAGACCATTTTCCATTTTATACAGTAAATAACCATTATTTTCTTACCTTTAAATCTGAAAACGTAACGAAACTTGCCAGTTTCAAACAACTCTAGTTGATGTAGGCAGCATGTGCAATTTCATGATTGAGTCTAGATACTTTTGTCATCAACATGATGGTTGCAAATTTTCATTAAGGGGGGATATAGTTGCAATATGGATTTTTCATCTATATTATCAAATGCCCATGCTCACTGTTTTATGCACTGTAGGCAAGACCCTTCAAAAAAGATTTTCCACACACTAAAGGTGAAGAAAATCCGATTGCACCACATTATGAAAAATTAAGGGCATGCGATCAGCTCCTTGAAGGTGAAGATAAGCAATCATGTTAAACAACCTAAGAGGGGAGGAAATAGGGCGAATCAAGAATGGATATATACATTTTACACAATAACTCCAATAGATCTAAACACTCACATTTTTACACTCCATAATCTGAACCTATCCCCTCTAAAAACACCAATAAACTATAAAATAGCTATACAGTAAATAGCATTAAAATAAATGTTACCACCTGAAGAACTGGATGAAATAACTGTGTGTATGTACAGTGACTGGCCACACCCCTGATCTCAGTCACATTGGCTAGAGGCTACTAGTGGGAGTGACCAACTGTTCCTGTACAAGTTCCTGTAGTTCTTAGGACTGAGCATGTGTAAAGAACATAATGGTCAGTGACCACGCTGTGCAATACTGGAATGCTGGGAAATAAGACACGGCCGTTTTGGGTGCTGTGTATGGGAGAAACGGGCAAGGATCCTCAACCGAACTGGCATTTTGGTGATAAAGTGCCAGTACACGGCACGATTATCAGCCAAAACGGCCATTCGTACACATTGTGAGTTGTGATTTGGCACCCGCGATCGCACATGTGTACAAACCTTTACTGTACTCAATCACAGGGGCGGATTCCGGTCGAGCCTCTTCTGCTTGACCTGCACGGGAGTTAAGCAGAAGGCAGCTGGATCCTAACCTTTAATCTCAGTAAATTTTACCTTCGTAAGAGATGTAATTCTCAAACTTTATCTTAGTAACAGTACCTGCCTTTAATGAGATGAAAATCCTTGTCGCTCATTCGCTTACTGTCTAGGGACTGACTCTCCAGCTTTAAGTACTTTAAGCACACATTTCCCAGAGGCTTGGTCAAACCTTCAATGCAACAAGCAAAATACATACAAAAGATGGGATAGTATACATCCACACAGAGTGCAACTAGAGACTAGGGATGGCCGGTTCGCGGATCCGAACCCGGATCTGCCGCGGATTTATCCCGTTCGCAAACGGCGGATTTTTCCGGATTTTCCGCCTTCCGAACTTCCGATTCGCGGATTTTTCAAATTTTCGAAAATACGAGAAAACATGTAATTTCGAAAATTTTCGAAAATACAAGGATTTCTCTTATTTTCATTAATACAAATTTTCGAAATTACGAGGATTACTACTGTATTACTTTTTGAAAATACATAATTTTCGAAAATACTAGTTTTTCTCGTATTTTCGAAAATTTTCGAAAATACGTGAAAACTCGTAATTTCGAAAATTTCCGAAAATACGAAAAATCTCGTAATTTTGAGGGTATTTTCCATTTTAGTGGGTCCGCTCGCGGATTTTCGAATTTTTTCGAAAATTCGCGGATCCTTGAGCGGACCGGATTTTGCGAAGTTCGGACATCTCTACTAGAGACCAATCAATTTAATATATACAAACAATAGATGCCTAGTGCACATCCAATATTTATGGATTCCTTAATATTTGGTCTTTTTTACAAAAGATTGGTGTAAAATAGCATTGCACATCTAATCCAAGAAAGATTTCCCACTCCCAGTGGAGACATGCAAAGTTTCTCCTTTATCCCCTGTAGCTCGTGCATGTGTCTAGAACCCCTGTCATTATAACATTCAATAGTATTTGTCTTTTTCAACCTAAAATTTACTGTGTAACTGTATCTAAATAATTTTGTCAAACTTATTTACATCCATGGGTGAGAAGAGTGTGTGGTTTGGATTTAAGATTTCATTAAAATGTTAAGTTATCCCTACTTAATCCCTAGTAAATCAAAGTCCATATGACTAATAATGAACTCCTCATTTTACTAATTCCTCTAAGGTTCTGAAAATTCTATATTGTTCTATAGCTTTATGGCAGTATTCCCAGTCCGCACTTCTTGTCACAAAGGAAAGGTAGCTCACAAAATATCACAAATGGTAATTCTAACTCTTCCAATTATCAATTGTGACACCAATTGTGTTTGCATATTAGCTTTGTTCTGGATCCTGAAAACAGTATGGGAAAAGATGATCTTCCAGCCATTTGTTTGTTTTTTTACTTCTATTGCCTCCCAGTGGTTGTTTCATATAGGCACACTAAAATATCTGGTTTCTGTTTTTCAAGGTTATAAGAGTGCGCTTGTGAAGGTTCTCATTCATCCAGGTCATGGTATATCTGTTGTATTCAATTAGATCAACTGGACTTGAAATGTAGTTCTTGAAGACGTTTCGCTAGTCATCCGACTGGCTTTCTCAATTCATAAGACTTGTACAAGAATCTGTGGCAATTATGATTTTCCAGGGTACATAATTGCCACAGATTCTTGTACAAGTCATTCTGAATTGAGAAAGCCAGTCGGATGACTAGCGAAACGTCTTCAAGAACTACATTTCAAGTCCAGTTGATCTAATTGAATACAACAGATATGTTATAAGAGTGCAAACTAGTGAAAAATGGGTTGAATCTTGAGTTATAATAATAGTTTTAATAAAACTGCCAAACAAACCAGTGCTTGCAGGAACAACTAATTGTATGGCCAGCTTAAGGTGGTGTTCAATTCCTTTGTCCTATTCTCTCATTTTTTCCAAGAAAATATGCATAAAAAATATTTACCTTTTCCTTGAGCCAATACATTTTAACCATTTTACCTTTGGTAAAACACACTGATACTATAAAAATGGGAGAATATTTCTGTTTGTACAGTTTATATCAGTTTATTTTTTATTTTACTTGTGCCGTCTTTTCTTGTAGTTTGACCATCAAATAAATACTTCTCTAATTTTATTATGATGTATTTTCCCTATTTCTTTATTTTCTTGTTTTTATCTTATTTTCAATTTTTTTTTATATATTCTATATTAATGTGTCATGTAATCATATTCTACAGAGGCAGCAGTGCTCAGCTATGATGGAAGCATGTACCTTAAGGTCCTGTTACCAGGAGTTGCCCACACGGAAGCAGAGGATGTCTCACTGCGGTTTATGTCCCAGCGAGCATATGGCCTTCTTCTGGCCACAACATCAAAGGAATCTGCAGACACACTACGATTAGAGCTTGATGGAGGGAAAGTGAAGCTCACTGTAAACCTAGGTATAAACTTAAAAACATATATGCAGTTAGGAAAATGGTCACAGAGACAAATTGATAAGATTTTAGATTCACTAATTAAAATCACATAACATTACCCTAAACGGTAATAGTTTAAAATCTGAAATATATAAGTCTAACCCCGAAATCCTGCACAATGTCCTGTTGCCCCTGTTTCTGCTTCCTGATTCTTCCAGTTAGTAACTGTCAGTTATGGATTTGACTGTTGACATCACAGCCAATGACTGAAGGTTAATCCCCTGTCTGCCTCTTCTGAGCATGCTCAGGCTCAGTACAGGCTCAGTACAGGTTTCTAAATTGCTCAGGTTCCATGAGGCCTTCAGAAGCATAGCAGGCATACAGTAATGAATTAAAAAAAGCTTGAATATTGTCTTGAGAATGTGTTTTTTTCTGCTGTATTCTGCTTTCCCAAATCACCCAGATGGCTGATTTTCAGGCTTTGAAGTGGAGCCTATATATGAAGAATATAAAGAGATGTTCCTGGTGGAATATGTGCATATAGTTCACACAACCCTAACTGTTTTTTTCCTTCTTTAAAATTGCAGTGTGTGTTGTGTAGCATGTGCACAATGCGAGGCAAATGTGCACTTTGTACATTTCACTGTTGTACTTATACATAGTGATGGTAAAAACATGACAAGCGCCATGTGCCATTATTTTGTTTGTATGCTTGTTTCCCAGATGTCTTAATGTTTTCAGAAATGAATAAGGGCTGTTTTTAAAATTATGCTCTATTTATTCCCTTTTGTTCCTTGGGGGAAAACAAGGTTGAATAAACCCTAACAGGGTTATTCAATAAAAGTTTTTATCGTTTAAAATGGTGCTAATTTTGCCCCAACCAATCAGATGTTAGCTTTCAATTGTTAAATAAGATCTGATTGGTTGGGGCAAAATTAGCACCATTTTAAACGATAAGAACTTTTATTGAATAACCCTGAAAGTATTGTATAAAATGGACTCAAAATAAAGTTACAGGGAATTGCATGAAAACCTTCACTGGATTCTGTCCTGGATAAGCCTGACATATATGAAAACACATAGTATCTTTCAGGAAATTTACATTAATTTCAAATTTAAGCTGGATTTAGGATTTTATTATCTATAGGTTCCTCAAGAGAAACTATGACAAACAAAATACAACATGTGAAAGAGTCTTTAAAAAGTTTTTTTATTGTATACACTACATGTAATGATTGTTTTGAAGATAAAGATAATTTCTGAATCTGGTTTATTTTCCTAACAATATTTGTCTCTGTGATGAACATTGGTTTCTTATTTATGTTTTGTCCAGAAAATGATACATTAGTGAATATTCCAGTCTACTTTAGAAAAACCTTCAGACTATCTGGTCTGTCAGGCATGTAGTGGAAATCACTGAAAGGCAAATCCTAGCCACACCTCACTCTTTGCATGATAAATACTCCTAGTTAAAAACATACACATTTCAGAAGTATTTTTTCTGTTATTTTGGGGGTGCAAACAGAAACCTAGAGTTCCAAAGTGGGTCAGGGTTGTGATTCATGAACCAGCCTTTGTTAAGCAAGAAGTAAAAATTGTATTTTTGTGATTATTCATTTTTATCTCTTCACAAATACAAAGTTTAAGCTACAAGAGGAATTTAATAAACCTCTGAAATATAGATCATCTATCTAGTCTTATTAATGTCCATTCTTTAAGGTAGGGTTGTCAATAATAGTAATTACAGTAAAATAAACTGGACACCAGATCATTTACATAGTAACTGTAATTGTAATTGAAGTTGAATAAAGATATATGTCCATCAAGTCCAAAATTTTCACCCTCCTTTTTAACCCTACCTAACAGTTGATTCTGAGGTAGGCAAAAAAAGGTTAAAAAAATGGGAGGGGGGCAGGAAAACTTCCTGACTCCAAACGGCAATTGCAAAGCATCAACCAGAACTACAGTATATAAATACCAGTAATTCTCATTTTTTATTTAGTTTTAGAAATTTATCTAGGCCACTATTAAAGCTATTCGATGAACTTGCCATTACCACATTCTGCTGGAGGGCAGTTCCACAGTTTCACCATTCTCACGGTAAAAAAATCTTTCCTAACCTAAAGATGAAACTTCTAGTCTTAAAGGATGTCCATAAGTCTTCTGATATGACCTATTAGTGAACAATGCACCAGAGAGTTATCATATCCCCACGCAAACATTGCTTTTCCAATTAAACAGCCCTAACTTGTCTAATCTGCCTGCATAGTTAAGCCCTGTCAATCCCTTTCTTATTTTAGTTGCCCTTCTCTGAACTGCTTCCATTTCCAAGATGTCCCTTTTGTATATGGGATTCCAAAACCATTATTTAGCCAAATGGTTGACAATTGGCCTTAGATTGTTTTTCTGTGTCTTAGATAGTCTATTGTATTGCTACATTAGGCCTGAGATGGTCATAAGAGGTATGAATATTTTTTTATATTTAAATTGTTATATTGATTCCATTATAACAGTTACATTTTAGATCATAGTAAGGTGGGGCTAAAATGGGTCATGCTTTAGGGCAGGCTG
Organism: Hymenochirus boettgeri; assembly: GCA_019447015.1. Classification (NCBI taxonomy): domain Eukaryota; kingdom Metazoa; phylum Chordata; class Amphibia; order Anura; family Pipidae; genus Hymenochirus; species Hymenochirus boettgeri. Next base: position 65,008,554 of record CM033472.1, read on the forward strand.
TGCAGATATAAAAAATAAACCCGGATTTAAGCATTAGGAACATTGGGGTTCAAAAAACTAATAATCTGTAATACTACTATTTTTTTTAGATTAAATACTTGTTACTGACACTTTTAAATTACCTTCAACTTTATACCAGGACATACTCAATTTACATTAGATAGCAAAATATAACCTCAGCATGTTGTGTTCTTATTTAATTCCCTAAATTATGTCATACTATAGCTTAAATACAAATAGAAAAGTAATGTAGTAGTAATTATTGTTAAATTACAATATGCAAATATTTGGTACTTTAAAATGTTATTTATGTTATTAAAATCTAACACACAGATAGATAAATAGAGAGAGAGAGAGAGAGAGAGAGAGAGAGAGAGAGAGAGAGAGAGAGAGGGAGAGAGAGAGATCCCTGTTAGTTCAGGGGTAGACATAAAAGGTTAAACTAGGTGGACATATGTCTTTATTCAAACTCCAATAATATGTAACTGTGTGAAAGGACACATTTATTAAAATCCATTGCAGGTATTTGTTGCAGTAACCCAACAGTGCTTGCACATTTTGCCAGCTTTTCATTGAAAATAATCTCTGAAATTGAATTTGTATGCAGTTTGTCATCTGACATAATGACAGAATAGCAGACATTATCTTGACCTTCAATCTAATGTATTTGAAAGAGTGAAGGACTAAAGATTCCCAAGTCTCAGTATTTATTTTTTCACTCTAGCTTTTCTCTGTCAAAGAGTGCGTGAAGTATGGATTTGGCACTGTGCTTTCCACATCCCCTTTTCCGTTGTGGTTGACGACATGTGGTGACAACAGCTATCAGCCCTACACCTAATACTTTTGCTTCTACTGATTAGAAGAAAGGGTGTATCTGAAGGCAGCTTGGGGAAAGTAGTCCCTCCTTCTAAGCTCTCTGGCAAAATGGTGCAGAGATGATCTTTGACTTACCTTTTAGCCCTTATATATGAGCTTAGTGGGAACCAGGGCCTGGGATCAACCCATTACTGCCCGGCTGTATGGCTGTAGTTTGCAAGGTGGCCATTTCATGTGCAAAACTTAAACACAGTTAAAGTGTCAAAATCCTGAAGCATTAGGGAACAACTTTACCTTTTTTAGCCAATAAAATGTGCAGTTTTATTTGCATATGTGATATAATATGGCACAAGAGTAAAGTGTAATATTTATTATTTAGTTCTTTGGTAAAGTTATTGATGCAGAATGAAAAATAGAAACTATCAGGGAGATGTAATAAAAGTTCTTATTGTTAAAAATGGTGCTAATTTTGCTCAGCCAATCAGATGTTATTTACCATTTGAAAGCTAAAATCTGATTAGCTGGGGCAAAACTAGCACCAATTTTAACAATAAGAACTTTCATTACATCTCGCTGTATCTGTCTTGTGACACAGTTAAGAAATATGTGCGAACATAGAAATAAGTATATACTAACAGACATTTACATCAAATGCTGTACTTTTTATAGTCAAGTTTTGTTTTTTATTTCCAAATAACTATGCAATAAAGTAAGGTATGAAATGGCCCCTGAGACACATGTACGTCCCCGGAATATGTGGGTGCTGATTTGTTCTGTCTACAGAAAGATCTGAAGGATAACCCAGGTTGTCTCTTTCTCTCCCCTTCAGACTGTATACGGATAGTATGCGGGCCCAGTAAGTCTACAACTGTATATCTGCTCTCACTGAACTTTCTTTAATGTTTTTCTTCTGTTAACTCTCTCTGTCAACCTTTGTTTCACCTTCATTTTGTTATTTTTGCATCTTTTTGACTTTCTTTTTTTTCCGTAAAACTTCTTTTCTTTGAAACATTATCGCTAAACTTTCTTTTCATTCTTTGCATATATCAAAAGGAGGCCATACACGCACCAGTCCCAGCGGTATGATATTGGGATATTTCAGTTTAGCACGATCAAGGGTTTGTGTATGGCCGATAATTTTTTTTTTCAAATGGAATTGTTTTTAAAGGATAAGTATGCTGTAAAACAATGTTAAAGGGACACTATACTGAAAAAATGACTTTGCCTCATCTTAATCTATAATTGAATACATGTAAGTGGCACTTACTCTGATTGTGTGTGTTGCTGCATGCCTTCAATCCAGCACACATTTTGTTTAGGAGCAGTATCCCCCTCCCTCTTTAAACCACTCCCACTTCCAGCCGACCTGACTTTTTTTTCCAACAAACCAACTGTTAAGCCTGCACACAACATTCCAACAGTCACCATTCCAGCTACAGTAAAACTACTCACAGAAGAATTGTTTTTTAGAGCAAGGAACTTGATTGACGGCTGAAATATAAGAAGTTTTAAATTGGATTTCTAAAGAAATAGGGGGCAGATATACAAAACCATGATACAGTGGTGGTCAGTTTAAAATAAACAATTTTTTAGTATAGATGCCCTTTAAGTTTAGTTGGAAGCTGCAGCTTTAAAAAAAATACTGGCATTTTTTTTCTATGCCCCTCCAGAGCCTACCTTTTCTGGTTTAAAGTTGCTGACAACATGAATCTGTTTAGTTGACTGATTAGCTCCACCCCTCCAAGATTCTCTGGTTCCAACATCTTCAGTAGTCGCAGCATAACGTGCGCGCTTGGAAGCAGGAGATTACCTTTTGCGACTATTGAAGATGTTGGAACCAGGGAATCTCAGAGGGGCAGAGCTAAACAGTCAACTAAACAGATTCAAGATGTCAGCAACTTTAAAGCAGAAAAGGCAGGCTTAGGAGGGGCATAGAAATAAAAAGCCAATCATTTTTTTTAAAGCTGCAGCTTCCAACTAACATTGTTAACACTAACTAAGTTAACATTGTTTTACAGCATACTTACCCTTTAACAGACCAGTACCATTTGTATGATCGGATTGGTGCGTGTATGGCCTAGTTAACAGTATGCCAGTTCAATGAATTATTTTCTAATTTTTCTAAATCTCCATACAAATTTATTTCCTTCTGTTAGTTATAGGATATTGCTGCTTCTTCCTCTAATGGTAATAGGAGGATTAGCTGCAAAAATCCCAGACATCAGATATATTTTTTTCAAACACACACTCACACAAATACATTGGCAACAAATTACCAACCCCTTGTGCTTTTTGTTGAAAATGTTTTAAACACAATGCACAAAACCAATTCTAATGTCACTTTTACACAATCATGCATATTTTTGACAGTACTGTTGTCCTAAAGGTTCTTATTTACTGGTAATAGTTACTAAAAAATATAAAAGTTGATTTACTCAACTTTGCAATAAAACACTACTTCTAAGCTCTTTCTCTCTCTGTTCTGTCAAACTTTTGTCACTTTTTACTGTTAAACATGGACTTTTTGTTATTTTGCCACAGTTGGCAGTGTGTATGCACAATGCTCATACTGGTAGTTTTCAGTATGTGCTGTGGGAAAAATTTAGTGCAACTTGTATTACAATTTTTAAAGAGAACATTTTTGCTTTATAGTTATAAATAAATTAAAAATACTTATTTATTACTAAAAGATAATCAGAGAGATTCAATAAAAGTTCTTATGTATTAAAAATGGTGCTAATTTTGCCCCAACCAATCAGATCTTATTTAACATTTGAAAGCTACCTTCTGATTGGTTGGGACAAAATTAGAACCTTTTTTTAATGATAAAAACTTTTATTGAATTTCCCTGAATGTTTTTAAATGCGATAACCACTGCCACCTGTTGGTAGATTTAAGTCCTTTCAAAAAAGTATAACAATTCACTGTTGCAACCTGCTCTTTACAGGTAAAGGCCCTGAAACCCTGTATGCAGGTCAAAAACTCAATGATAACGAATGGCACACAGTACGAGTACTACGCAGAGGAAAATACCTACAACTCAGCGTGGACAATGTCACCGTGGAGGGTAGATTTTTTTATATTAAAAATATTTACATATAACATGTGCATACATTAATTTTTAGTACTTTGGTTTGTTTATTTAAATCAGTTTATCTAGCCTTTGGTTCAAAAACCACTAGAAGTCCTATGAATAGTCAGTACACTGCGAAGAATGATGACATAGAAAAATGCTTGTAATATATATCAAAAATATATCAGAAAATATTAGGAGCTTTCCAGACAACTAAGTGACAAGCAAATGTCTACAGAGAACACAACAACATTTAACATTTAACAACATTTAAGAGAACGTTTTATTTTTTAAAAAAACTTCAAGCTTCCATACAGATGTCCACCAATATCTTTTAGCAATCTGCCTTTACTAAACAATACAAGGACAGTTGTACTCACCTTTTCCCTGATCCATTCCTGTACCCTGGATTAGGACATAAAACCCTAAGTCCTCACCTCTGGATACTTTACAGAAGTCCTGCACTACTTGCTTGAAGATTCCTTCGGGAGTCTGATCCTCCCCACTGGCACTGTTAGTGACAGTCAGCAAGGCAGCCAATGGGAAGACACGCCTACTTGCAGAGTGTGTCTTCCCATTGGCTGCCACACAAACTGTCAATCACTGTGTCAGTGGGGAGGGTCGGACCGCAGCGCCAAAGGAATCTTCAAGAAAGTAGTGCAGGACATCTGTAAAGTATCCAGAGGTAAGGGCTTAGCATTTTAGGTCCTTCCTCTGGGTACTTTACAGGAATGGAGGAAGAGGAACGAGGAGGAGGTAAGTATAATTATCCTTTCAATTTGATCTTCTGCATTTTAGTGTCATTACCCTCTCCTCTCACTATATGCTACCACACAAAACTTTAAAGAGGCAATACCAAAATACTGCTGAAAGGTACTGCTGATAAAAATCTAAAAAACTAAAAAAAAAAAAAAAAAAAAACAGTTAGGAAGGACATAATTAACTCCAACAGGATTCTTTTTGTTAACTATAATCATTTAGCTATATCCCAGAACACTGCTTCAGTTCTCCTAGTTTAGAAAAACAACATCAAAGCACATACTACTTAAAGTACAGAATAAATTACATAGGAGGACTGGCAACGCCCACTAAAATAAAAGAAACTAATTTAAAAGCAGAGCAGAATCAAGGCAATACAACAAAGTAAAATAAAAATAATCATCAAGTTAAAGGGCATGTCCACCCCCAAAACTATAATCCCCCCAACTACTGGCCCCACCATGTAGTGTAGTTTAATCCTTACCTCACATTCCAGCTCCATAGGGTTCTCCTGTAGTCCCCCCCCCAAAGTCCAAAAACTGCCCACCAGGAGGCTAGCAGAGTCCATATAGGACACTGCCTGCTAGCTGGCCTCAGGAGATTTTTGCCATGCGTACTGCAGCCCTTCTCCCCCCTCCCTCCCCCTCCCTCTCCCTCCCTCTCCCTCCCGTTCTACTATCCCTCCCCCTAGCATAAAACCCCTTCAGTACTGATTTCCCCCATGTCTCCCAGCCCCAACCACATATTTTTTATTTTAAGAAAGCCCCCCAAACTCTTACTTCCCTCTCCTCTTTCCTCCGGCGAAGTGAGCTGCCGGCAGCCGCGTCTGTGATTGGCTGCCGCTCAGCCAATCACAGACGCGGCTGCCGGTCCCGCCCCTCTGCTTGCATTTCCTTGCAAGCAGAGGGCCGGGAGCGCGGCGGAGGAAAGAGGGGAGGTAAGTAGAGTTTGGGGGGCTTTCTAAAAAAAAAAATATAGCGGTTGGGGCTGGGAGCCCAGGGGGGATCTTATGTTAAAAATTTCATTTTAGGGTGGACATAACCTTTACTTTTTATCATCAACCCCTACTGTCATGGCACCCCAATCACTGACCAGATTTTTCAAATCACTCTGTATACTGTAAATATACCCACATGCTATAACATTGCATTACTTAAGCTACATGTAGATGTTAGTACAGTATGCCCCTTCCTTCTGAATACTTCATGTAAAAAAGTAAAATGGCAATGAAAAGTTGAAGAGGTATTCCAACACTACCGAGTACTACACACTCAGAGTAATATAAATATGCATCCTCTTTCTTCCTTGGGGGACTTTTAAAGCTTGTCAGTGACATTCCCTTGTTGATCCTCTGCCAGGCAAATTTCAAGGTAAGTATATGATACACAGTGAATAACTTGCAAGCTTTATCTAAGGCTAGGTAAATATATGTCAAATATTTTGGTTGGTTGGGCAAAAATATTGATTTTTATATAGATTTTTTTTGCCTGCCTATGATGATGTTAATAATTGCTTATAATGATTAATGAAATGAGTCTTACAGTCTCCTGTCTTTGAAGATGTCCTTTATTATTGGAAAGATAATGTAAATTTGACAGTTGGTTACTTAACATGCGTTTGGAACAGTTCTTTATACAAAATTTAACACCTTTATTTGGTGCTCTACTTTTTAAAGCAATTTGAACCCTGCCTATTCAGAAATAACATAGTGCTAATATATTAATATATTAACTAGATTGTAAGCTCTACGGGGCAGGGACCTCCTTTCCTCTTGTGGCAAAGCTCTAGGACTTCTATTTATATAATTTATATATTTATGTACTGAACTATCTATGTATTTATCCCCCTTGTATGACTTTATTGTATTTTATTACTGTACAGCGATGCGTCCCCAAGTGGAGCTTTATAAATAAACTACACATACATACGAATATAATCATGTTTAGGAATATAATATTTGCCCAATGTTATGCCAGTAAATAGCCAGTATGGGAACACCAATAAAATAAATGTTTTTCTTATTTCTAGATTGGAAAGCTTAAACTTAAAATGGCCAAAGGTATGACTTTTGGTCATTGGAAATCTCTCTCTGAATCCCTGATCTAGCGGCAAAATGAGTTGGACTAGTGCCCTAAAATAATTTTTTGTGTATGTACATTTTAACCCATCAATTTTTTTCCACTTTATATTCCTGTTCTTTGTTCCACAGGACACATGGCTGGTGATCATACACGATTAGAGCTGCACCATCTGGAAACCGGTATAATGACAGAGCGACGCTTTGTCTCAGCCCTACCTTCCAACTTCTTGGGCCACCTGACAGCACTACGCTATAATGGAGCTCCATACCTAGACATGTGCCAAGATGGTGAACTGGGTAGAAGATGTGAGTTAAATGCACGTGCTGGTGGTCTTCGTCCACTCCTTGCGGACCCAGTAGTCTTTCGTTCAGGGCTAGCCCACCTAGCTCTTCCCCAGCTTCAAGCTTATGCCTCTATGCATTTACTCTTCATGTTCCGTGGACGACATCCAGATGGTCTTCTGCTTTACAATGGGGGGCAGGGTCCTGATTTCATTGCTGTGGAACTTGTGAAAGGGTGAGTAATTGTTTTAGTCTTGCTATGTTGTCAACAGCACAGAATTATACCTATTCAGCAAAATGAAAGTTAACAGAAAAAATATTTACAAAAAGCAAGTGTGTACTTGTCACAACCTATTATAATATTTACTTATTAAATGTGCATCTATATATGGCTTGTCTGGAATTCTTCTGTACTTGACTTTTAGTATCTGGTTTGAAAATTGATTTAGATACTGCATTATTCATTGCTAGATAAAAAAAACATTACAATGAAAATTACAAGAAGAAAAGGTTTAAAGTGAGAGGAAGCAGTGAGGGTATGAGGTTTGTACACAAAGTGGTATAGGGAGCAGACAGAAGATATTTAGGGAGGTGCATTGTACGCAATGTTATTTAATGGGGAGCTCTGCAACTGTATTTGCAAGTTCTGTCTTAGGAAAAAGCAAAACAATATAAGTAGCTGAATTGAATATAAACAGTTTTTTTAAGTGTTTGCTTTTTTGTGTATTTACACATACATTTGGGATTACCCCCATTAGCACCTGAATTTGGATTTGGATTTATGAAAGGATTAGAGGTGGCCTACAGTAGGTAAGAACGAAACTTAATCTAGGAGCCCCAATCCTTTTCCCTGATAGGGAACTATAGGGCCTTTTAGTATAAGGTTGCAGTAGTCTAGACATGACAAAATAAGAGCAGCCACAAGAATCATGGTTGTCATTTGTGAGTGGATGTTATGGGTTTTAGCAATATTAGGGGAAAAAAAGGACAGGTCTTAGCCAGTGGCGCTTCAAATGGGGAACACCACTAGGAGCAAAATGTTCCCAGAACTACCCTATTCTTATCCCTCTAGGTTTATTTTATTCTAGGTTAATCAAAATTATGACTATTGTTTTAAGAACATATTTTAATTAAATGTATTCGGGGTAATGGTGGCATTTGATGGAGGTAGCTAGGGAGCCATACTGCCATTTACCATCATCACTGATCATAAATCTGGAGTATACCAACAAATCTAGTCCCAGACAAGTGCCATGGGCACCTGTCTTCTCCTTATTAACTTTGGTATCTGCTGCAAGCAGACCTAGGGGCATATTTATGAACAATCACTATTTTTGCCATTTCGCTATCGCAGGACATCTCAATGACAAAGAACACTATTTTCGTCTTATTCTGCTTTCACGGAAAAGTAACGCTGCGGCGATGTGTGATGTTAATTTCGCCTTATTTATTGCGTTGCCTTGTTTCACAGCTCAAAGAGAAATTGCTCTCTAGTGTCACCCATTACCAGACCAGAGCTATTTTTTTTCATTTCAAGCTATTTATAAGTAGAGATGTCCAAACTTCGAAAAATCCGGTCCGCGCGAGGATCCGCGGATTTTCGAAAACATCCGTAAATTCGAAAATCTGTGAGCGGACCCGTTAAAACGTATTAAAATTAAAGTTCGGCAAAATCCGCATATTTGACCTTAAGAACACGTATCAATGCCTACAATACCTAAAATTTACAGTCCGCTAGCGTGAATTTTAAAAAACGAGGAATTTTCGAAAATACGAGGATTTCCGTAAAAACGAGGATTTCTGTAAAAACGAGGATTTTCGGAAAACCGAGGATTTTCGGAAAAAGGAGGAACCGGAACCTTCTGCCTGCACAGTACCTCCTGGCCAGGGTGTACGATGGTTTCCCCCCTGGCACCTATCATGTGCGGCGCCGAAAGCGCAGGATTATGGAGGGGCTCCAGCGCCGGCTCCTGCGCCGCTTCGGCTACCAGACCACTGTCTCTACCCTCCAGAGAAGGCGATGGGGGTACTGGGTTACATAATGTCCACTGCGGTTTGCCACCATTGTTGTGGGGCCAGGCAGGCTTGGCCCCACTGGACATACCCCTCACCCCATTGGCTTCTCTCCCTCAGAGTATGCTTCGTGCAAGGGAAAGCGCGTGAACGGGTAAGGCTTTGTAGGAACCGCACTATTGAGTTACAGCAGGCCCACACTTTGTAATATGGAGTACTGCTCTAGTGCCAGGCAGGATTGACCCAGAGCTGAAAACATCAGCCACAGAGTAGCTGTTGCGGCTGTATGAGATGGTCAGAGTAGGTGACACCACAAAGGTGCCTCGTGGAGAGAGAAGGAAGAACAAAGTACTGCTCTCAGGCCAAGTAGGATTGACCCAATCTTAGAAAAATTAGCCACAAAGTAGCTGTTGTTGCAGAGCATTTAGTATAATATAGTATTTGAGGTTGAATAAAGACATACATCCATCCAGTTCAACCCATCTAGCAATATCCTCATTTCCTGTCTAACTGTTGATCCAGAGGAAGGCAAAAAAAACCCCCCAAATTTATGAAGGGGGAAAAAATTCCTTCCTGACTCCAAGTGGCAATCGGAAATTTCCCTGGATCAACTCTACTTTATGTATCAATACCAGTAACTTGCAACATTCCTTGTTTGCAGAAACTCATCCAGCTTTTTTTTTAAACTGACCAATGAACCTTCCATTACAACGTCCACTGGAAGACAGTTCCATAGCTTTACCGTTCTCACAGTGAAAAGGCCCCCAGCTTGGGCCAGGTTGTGACACTAGTGTGGACCCCAGCTTGAGCCAGGTTGTGACACTAGTGCGGCCCCCTGCTTGGGCCAGGTTGGGCATCCCTACTCTATAGTCACAATGATTTTTTTTGTATTATTAATTTGCATGCCACTATCAATATCAATGTTCCTGCTTTAGCTGTTTCAGTGGCTGAAATTATTGCGATCCCTATAAACATTTAAAGGGCATGTCCATCCCATTTAATAATTTTTGTTATATAGTAGGGCTCCTCCCCCAGCCCCAACCGCTATAATAGATTTTTCAGAAACTGCAAGCAGGGAGCCGGACCGGCAGCCACGTCCCTGATTGGCTGAGATGCAGCCAATCATGGACACGGCTGCTGGCTGTACAGAACACCGGGGGAGAGAAGTAAGGTAAGTAGAGTTCGGGGGAGTCTCTGGAAAATCTATTATAGCGGTTGGGGAGGAAGCCCTACTATATAAGGTAATTTACACTAGGGGGAGGGAGAGCAAAACGGGAGAGAGAGGGGGGGAGGCCTGCAGTGAGCATGGCAAAATTCTCGAGGAGGAGAGACAGGAGGCATAGTCCTATATGGACTCTGTCAGGCTCCTGGTGGCCAGTTTTTGGGACTTTGGAGGGACATAGCAGGGCAGCCATTTGGAGCAGGGACGTAAGTTGCCCATTCATTTTAACAGTAGGTTGTGAACATAATTAAGAGGTTTCTTGCTTACTGTAATAGTTGGAAGCTTACTTCTCAAACTATACGTTATTTTTGATTTTACACAAATAAAGAATACTTTCTTAGCATTTGTAAAATCTCACATTTATGGATTTTAGTGGGAATCTCTGGTTTACTCTAGTTAAAATATAGTTCTATCAAAAATGTAAAAAATGACAACAGCAACATTACTGCTGATATAAGGACAACAGGTGCAGCTATACAATCATTTACTTAATCAGTTGGACGCCCCTTACTAAAGAGAGAGAATAATCGAAGTAGACAGTCTGCCTAGAAAAGTACAAATGTCAGCTAAGTTTTTAAGGGATTTCTAATGGTGGCTGTGGACCTGAAAACCCCCAAAAAGTCTGGTTCCTAATCTTAAAAGGAATATACCCAGTCTTGCCATTTGGACTATATTAAAGGAGAACTATAGTGCATACTGCATAAAGCTTTAAAAAAACACATTGAAATGAAAAGTGCAGGGAAGTAGGATTAGTAATTCCTACATCCCAATATAATTTCTGTGAGGAGCACCAGCATGCAGAAAACTGCTTCTGTCTGGCTTATCAGTGCTTTAATGCTATTTTTAATACAGGAAGGCCCAGGACACTAACCTGTCAGTTGAAAACTGTACATGCTGGTGTTCACTACAAATTGATATTGGGAGGTAGGGCTAATCAACCCAACCTCCCTGTACCATTTACTATTTCCCTATATAGGAACATAGGGCATGAAATTCTCACTGACCCAAATATATGACAATAAAATAAATCATTGTAATATTGTTCAATTTGTAATAAATAAAATACATTTCAGAGAAGAGAGAAGACCACGGAACTGTACTGGTATTGATACATATAGATACAAGTAGAGGAATATTTCCGATTGCCACTTTTTATTATTTTTTCCCCTTCATAAATTTAGTGGGGTTTTTTTTCCCTTCCTCTGGATTAAATGTGGGTATTGCTGAGTAGGTTGGGATGGATGGATGTATGTCTTTATTCAACCTCAAATACTATACAATACTATACTATACTATATACTCTATAGCCACAGAAATATTTTTGTTATTAATTAACTAACTTTTTTAGGAAACAATTGTTGATGTTACCAATACACCTGTTGCGGTTTTCGAGGAATCTGCGGAGATAGAAGTAACTGAGGAAATTCGAGGCACAGTAAAGGGGGTGTGGGTTATCTCTGTTCTATGTATGTCACTAATACTGTACATCATTCAAGTGGTACTATAGTATAATATATATATTTAATGTCTGTTAGGTCTCAGTATATCACAAAATTATGTGTTGTTTGTAAAACATGTGACGGTCTTATCAAAAAAAGTACTGTATGCCAGAGAAATAATGCCTGTGTGTGCAAACAGCCTGTGCAGCCGGCCCCAATAAAATATGCCATACAAGCACTAACCCTGGGCGTATGATATTGATAATAAAAATGTAAAAAATAATCGAATGTGCTCCAAACACTGATTGCATTGCATACAATGGGGCCACCCACATTCAAATGCACTGGTCTGTGATTCTCCTGCACAGATTGCAAGTGTCTGAGAAGAAGGCCCTAGCCCTTGGTGGATTATAATGTTCCATATATGACAGAGGGTGCCCAAGTAAAAAAATAATGTTTGGTGTTGTGCGACTATAACACTGTCCACATATTTGGGCTTTCTTCATATAGAGGAGCTGATGCAATAAGAAGTGCAACAGTTGGCCAGTGAAAATAATTTGCAGCAAGCAATCAGATGTTACCTCTTTTTACTGGGTTACTGCAGTTAGATATCTGATTGGTTGCTGCAGTTTTTTAGGACAGGCAAACTTTTTTTTAACTTTTATTGCATCAGCCTAGAGTGTCAATAGAATTTTCACTTCCACGACTACTCAAAAAGTCCGATTAGAGTCTAGAAAATTTCTGTCCAGCAAATTAGGTGGTTTTAGCCAAAGCTTGGTGAGGAAGGTATGGCAATTGTTAAGTAGAAGTACTCACCCTTGTTTATTAGTGGAGGAGGAATACCTGTTTGAAGTATGAGTCCCAAGCCAGTAAACCAGGGCCGCCACCCTAATGAGGCAGGCTGAAGCACATTACAGAGTGACACCCTGTTGGGAGGGGGCCGTTTTGATGGCAGGGGAAAAAAATTGCATTTCATTTTGTGGCATATGCCTGGGGCCAGGGCCAGATTTCCAACTAGGCACATGAGACCCATGCCTATAGGCTGGGGACAAAGAGAGGTGCTGTCATTTTTAATCCACGTACCTTCTCTTTACTTTTCATAGGCCTATGACTAAGGACAAGCACCTGTCTGAAACACGTAAGGCGATTGTTAGCCATTATTTTAAATGTTAGAGATGTAAGCAGAATAAAAGAGATATCTTCCAAGTTTCCTGTGCAAGCTACCTTTTATCGGAGTGTGCGCCGAGCTTCTAGACCACCCTTTTTCAAGTCATAAAAAAAATGGCAGATTCCAGACAAAGCATCTGTCATTGCACAGTTGACCATCTGATAAGGCCCATGACCATAAACCTTTTAATCCTTACCCCATTACCATCTGCCGGTACCTGGACTCAAAACTGTTGAGCCCTGGACCTTAATCTGCTGGGCCCTGGAGCCCAAACTGACAGACTCTGGACCTTTAACTCTGTCCTGGTTTAGCAGCTTCCCAGCTGTTCACCACCAGCTGTGAGGCCATGTACTAACGTATTCCATACAATCAACTATTAACTGCTAGCCCCTGCCCTGCTAGCTGGTGCAAAATGGACCACCAACTTCAGTGCCCTTGGACACCCACTGGCCCACAAACTGCTACGGCCAGTTTAAACAACCATCTGCCACACCTGCTGGTCCCTACACCCCCAACTGCCAGACCCTGGAACTCCAGTGAGGAGTTAAGATTTTTGGATAATGGTCTTGTGTCAAGAATTGCAGCAAATAATCTACATTGTTTGCAAGCAAAACATTAAAGGGTATGTCCACCCTTAAATCAAACTTTTAATATAGGCTTCCCCCTGGTCCCCCAGCCCCAACCGCATAGTTTTTATTTTAAGAAAGCCCCCCAAACTCTTACTTACCTCCCCTCTTTCCTCCGCCGCGCTCCGCCGGGAGGGGGAGAAGGGCTGCAGTACGCATGGCAAAAATCTACCTGAGGCCAGGTAGGAGGCAGAGTCCTATATGGACTCTGCTAGCCTCCTGGTGGGCAGTTTTTGGGACTTTGGGGGGGGACTACAGGAGAACCCTATGGAGCTGGGATGTTAGGTAAGGATTAAACTACACTACATTGTGGGGCCAGTAGTTGGGGGGATTATAGTTTTGGGGGTGGACATGCCCTTTAAGGACAAACTAAAATTCTGGAGGAAGTACAAGGATTGGAAAGTTATTTTCCATGACAAATCCTCCTTCCAACTAGGGGGGACATCTGGAAAAGCAATCATCTGGAGAATAAAATGTGAATGCTCCAAAGGGTCTTGTGTCACACTAACAGTGAAACATCTTTTGACAATCCATGTCTAGGCTTGCTTCTCATCCTAGAAACTATCTCACTCACAAATCTGCCCAAGAATACTGCTACAAGTAATTAAAGGTATTCAAATTCAACTTCTCCCAACAACCAGGGTGCAATGTGGTGATGATCTGTGTATTTTCCAGTGTGATGCAGCACCATTACACAAGTAAGGGAAATATTGACTCAGAGATCATACCATTAAAACTTTAGACCCATGGCTTATTCCCCAGATGCTAATCCTATTGAGAACCTATGGTCCATTCTCAAAAAGCAGGTGTACAAGCAGAAGCAAACCAATTGTGTTCAAGCACCCCAAGTATGGATCATCAAGATCTTGCCCAGAAACTGCAAGAGCAATTTGCAGACGTTCTAAGGGTCAACGCTATAAATATTGACTCTACATAAATGTGACGTGTTTGCACATAAAATCCTTTGAAATGCATGAAATGTTTTCATTTTTTCTTCATATAACATAGAAACTTTTGTGAAACACGGCAGTTGTGTCACTGCCAAGATTTGGTTCAGACAGTCAAAATGTTGCTAGTTCCACATCGAAATTTGTTGCTAATAATGGTACATTAGTGTAAATAAAATAACAATCATAACAAGGGTTTAAATGACTGCAGTTGTTCTAACTAGTTCTGTGTACCTAGAAGAACTATAGTGCGTATAAACTCAAAAAAACCAATATTCCCTTTATTGTTTCTCTGGAAAGAACAGGACTGGTGCAAAGTTATTTTCTCCATCTTACAATGTGGGGACATCTGGAAAATCAGTTGTCGGAGAAGAAAAGCTGAATGTTCCATGGTTACTTCATTCCAATAAAGTGGCGCTCATGTTTCTGTCCAAGAACATTGTAAATTGCAGAAGTTATGAAAAATGATCAACTGAAAATATTCAGGGTTTTCCAATAAAAGTTCTTATTGTTTAAAATGGTGCTAATTTTGCCCCAACCAATCAGATGTTAGCTTACAAATGTTAAATAAGATCTGATTGGTTGGGGCAAAATTAGCACCATTTTAAACGATAAGAACTTTTATTGAATCTCCCTGATTGTCTATTTGCATAAATGTGATATATTTGCCATTAAAATCCATTACTTATTAGAGGGGTTATGATAGAAGTACTCTGCCAAGGGCCCTGAATGACCAAATAGAATAGATCTGGCAGTAATAATAAATGTATCTTTGTGACCAAATAAATTATATTGTCCAGCCAAATACAACCACTTTTGAATGATAATTGGAACATATTCATAAACCTTTCTAGCACAGTTTATATCTTTATAGTAAAGCTTATTGATTTATAGTAGTGATTCTTCCAACCATACTTGGACTTTACAAGAACCTTTGCTTACCTTTCTTATGAGATCAGAACAGCCATTTGGTATTTTAAAGGGCATGTCCACCCCACCCCCCTCTTCTGCTCCTTATAGTTGTCCTGCAGGGCCTGGATAGGACTCTGAGGAAAAAGAAACATTCTTATAAGATAAGGCAACTACCAACCCTAAACACTTTCTTTAAAACATCCAAATGAGCTGGTGACCAGCAGTGATTGCTTGAATCTTAGCCAATCACAGACATGGCTGCCGGTCCAGCCCTTTTTGCTGTTCCTCACAGAAGAGGCCATGACCAAGGAAACCTGGTCGGGTAAGTACATTTAGAGGGGGGGTGACTTACCTTATAAGAAATTGGTGTTTTGGGGGTGGAGATTCCTTTTAAGTAAAATGTAATTTATTTCCCTGTAGTTACCTTGCTAGATTATTAGCCTTTGTAAATGGATGCTGTTTTATTCTGTCCTCATCAAATATATTTTCTTGTAGTTGTCCTTTAACACCTGAAAAGAAAACTGGCACCCCTAAGGCTCATATACACACATGCGATTGCAGATGCCGACCCATGCCACACAATGTGTACGCGGCAATTTAGGTAATTTGGCTGCTGCAACCAGATGCATAGGGGTGATAATATTGCTGAAGTTTCCTTTATAAGGAAAGTCACAGTATATTTTAACACAATCATATAAAGGAATTGTAAGCATTTTCTGGAAAGATATATCATGATGTCATACAGATGTTTCGGATCTAATGTTCCTTGTCTTTTTAAACAGCTGCCTTAAATTATCCACTTTCAGCTTTCCACAAAATGGATTGCTCTACGCAGTTTAAAGATATTTCTGCACTATACACAATCTTACATATAATGTAACGTTATATATACTGTCTATATCATTTACTAGGAAAAATACGATTCATATGGGTTAATCTAAACAGGGAGCTTGGTTTATCTACACTTTATATTGATTTCTATGAACAAGAGAATTTAATCTTGAACAAATCAAGGTTAAAAAAAAAGTAGCCTTACATAAACATATAATGGTGCCAGATAGAAAGCTTTACGTTATGCACTATAACTATAATGATGACCTAATCTACACATTTTCCATTTTTTCCAATCAACAGTGATTTTCTGGCCCATAGCTCTGCTTTTTTTTTTTTTTTACTAAAAATTTAAGTTTCCCCAAAACAATAAATTATTCATTAAAGGGCATGTCCACCGCCAAAACTATAATCCCCCCACTACTGGCCCCAATTTGTAGTGCATAAAAATCCTTACCTTACATCCCAGATCCAAATGGTTGCCCTGTAATCCCTCCCCAAAGTCCCAAACACTGGCCACCAGGAGGACTGCAGAGTCCATATTTTGCCATGCGCAGAAGAGCCCTCCCCCCCCTCCCTCTACCTCCTGATTTGGTCTCCCTCCCCATAGCGCCCCAACTGCATTACTATTAGCAAGAAAGTCCCCCGATCTTTACTTACCTTCCCTCTCTCCTTCGCCATTGTACACTACCGGCAGTCGTGACAGTGATTGGCTGAGATGGCAGCCATGACAGTGATTGGCTGAGATGGCAGCCATGACAGCGACTGGCTGAGATGGCAGCCGTGACATTGATTGGCTGAGATGGCAGACGTGACAGCGACTGGCTGAGATGGCAGCCGTGACATTGATTGGCTGAGATGGCAGCAGTGACAGTGACATAGACCAATTTTAACACTATAAAACCTAGTTGCTAACAAGGATTTTTTTGCTGGCAGGGTGGACATGCCTTATAATGTGCTCTCTTATACTGGACCTGAGTTCAAATGATCTTTCCTTCCTTTTTGTCTTTCATTCGTTTCCCCTTCTTTACTTTCAGCTACCTTTTATTGTTTTATTTCTATCCCTTCTTTCCAGAAGGGCTCTATATATGTAACGATCATTAGTGGTTTATTGCCATCTATATAGCCCAATAACCGTGATGGAAAACATTTGCTAAATTGACCTACTGATATTTAAATCACTCCCCAAAATATCAGGTGCTGGTTAAGATTTTATACTTTAGCCATTCCCAGAATCAAACTGAAAACCTGCGGAATGAGAGCCTTCTGCTATGAAGCCCACCCAATGGAAATCAGAAAGGAGTGCCCCAGGCTGGACTTCATCTGTTGAATCTGACATTGCTCTGCAACACATTATTGAATTGACACATACCATGCCCTCTGAGTCTTCTAGAAAAATAAGCACTTAAATGTTGATGTCCTCATCCAGAGATTTTATATTCTTTAAACTATTTGGCCACAAGATGGCTCTGCACATCACAAAATGTCCCCGAGAGTTCATGCAGCAAGGAAAACTTTCTTTAACTTAGATTTCAGCCATTCCTCTGTGGTTAACGCATGATCTGCATGCCATAAGATGCTAGCTATTTATTAGGATGCTGCAGTTCTATAACATCTGATTGGTTGCTGTAGATTTATAGCGCTGGAAAACTTTTGCACCGCTTATTGCATTAGCTGCCCATATGTTTCATCATTCGAAGTAAAAGAGGCCCATGCTTGCAATTGTTTGTTTAAAAGCAAATCAGGGATAAACCTCTGTTGCCTCTTCACTAAATGGTTTGCACGATTCTATAAATAAATCATTTATGAAGATCCAGGAGTGCTCCATATTTTATATATAAGAATTGTATAAAGAGTTTTTTGGACCGCACCTGGGCAGAGTACTAGCTTACTAGCTTGTTGCAGGTGCCTGTATCAAACAGTGTCTGTCTGTCTATCATAGGACATGGAGCACTCCTCTGGACTTTAATACGCTCATTTAATACACTTAATTTTATTAGAAGAAAATCAATGCGTTTCAGCCGCAAGGCTGGCTGTCATCAGTATGATGGCCAGAGTTGTGGCTGAAATGCGTTGATTTTCTTCTAATAAAATTAAGTGTATTAAATTCCAGAGGAGTGCTCCGTCCTATTACATATCTATAAGTGGAAAGCACATAGGCATATATGTTCTTGGAGACGACTGGGAGTGCAGACATCCATGTCCGCTATCTATATATACCAACTGTCCCAGGATCTTATTTGCTGCTCGATTCTGATACCCCTCTGTCCCTAGCAATGTCCATTATCTATAGCAAGGATGTCCAACCTGCAGCCCTCCAGATGTTTAGTATCCACAACTCCCTGCATGACTTGGTTGTAGAATGCATGCTCGGAATTAGTGGCATAACAATCAGACCCAAAGGGCCTGTGACTGGCGAGAAGGGGCCAAAGACGAAGAAGGCCCGTGATTGGCTCTCTTATTAAAAGCACATATCTTTGATCGTGGTGCGTTGGGGAGATGGGTGTATCAGGGGGCTGGCCACCAATATTGGGGGGGGGGGGGGGCTGCAGTTTTGCAGGTGCCTCGGAATTATAGATTCTAAAACGTCTGGAGGGTAGTAGGTTGGACTTCCCTGGTTTAGAGTGTGCAATAAAACTACCAGACAAGTGTGTAAGGTGCAGAATGTCAGCAATTTAGACAATAAATGCACAGTATATAACAAAACAAAAAATTCTGGTAAGTAATGTTAGCAGCATCTGATAACATTAAAAAAACTCTCGCAAGGTCGAGGTTTGGGGGAGTTCTTAACACAACGGGGTGTGGACATACCCTTTGCCTTTCACTTGGCCGCTCTCGGAAGTAACAAATATATATTTATTTTTAAACCTTTCTGTAACTACTTTAATGGAAATTTCTATAATCTACTGTGTTGTTTCGGAGAAAATTTAGAAAATGGATATTTGAATGAGACTTGTGTGTGTTTTGAATTGCAGTAAAATTAACATTCTCTCCCAGCTTTTCAATGTTCTTTATTTCTCAAAAAGTAATAACTACCAAGCTCCCAAGTAGATAATTAGATCAGTGCAGCATATTGGGAAAGAAAGCGAGCACAAAAACAGAAGCTTGTAAATATTCTCATAGAATCCCTTTGATACAGTATGTTTAAGTAGAGTCCTTTTCAGATCCATAAATACCTGATCCATAAAGGACCTGAATATCACTGTTTGTATAAGCAATTTATCTGTAGTGCACTAGAACTAAAATCTAAGTGAATATTTAGATCTCCTTTAATAAATTGCTATTGGAATTCAGGGATTTGGTAGGATTCTTGTTGTTCCGCATTTTGGGACTTTGTGTTCTCTGACAGACTGACACAATGATCCAATGATTCATTTAACTTGTTTTCTTTCTTTCTTCTAAAGAAGGAAGATAAAATACATAACTTGGCATAATTTAATACCAGTTCCTTGCCTGGTTGATTCACACAGTTTCCTTGTAATGTAAGGCATCTTGTGTTATTGAAGACAGATTTTGTCCTTATTAAAGGACACATCCACCCTTCCTCCCTCTCCCCAGCAGGATAACTTTGGAACCAATGCAAACCCTAGAAGTTCAGGTCCTCACTCTGATTACTTAGGTTGGAGAGGAAGGGAGGGCTAGAGTTGTCCTTTTTTAAAAAAAAAACTGTTTATTGAAATCAATATGAATTAACGACATCTGCATATCAGTGGTAAATTAATACTGTTTAATTCTTATACCACTACAGAGTAATTATACAGATGGTATAACAGAGGATAACTTGGGAAATAATGTTATACTGGTTGAAATAAAGAGATGAAATTAGAAGGATATGTATTTTCGTTACTGTTGGGTATAGATGTGAGTAAATCGTGTAGGAGGTTGGTGGTACTAGTTAGGGGGGGGGGTCTCCTGGTGCGCTTGACATTGCATTGAACTTTATTGTTTGGCCATTTCATCTCCTGTTCAGATTCTCATTAATCATTCCATATAGACCAGATGGATTCGAACTTGTTCACAGTGCCTCTTTTGACGTAAATTAATCTGAGCATGGGCAGTATTTTGTCTATCATTGTTTTCCATATATTAAGTCCTTGGGGGGTTACATCCATGTAAGTATAATGGTTCGTCTGGCATAGAAAAGAGTTCCTCTGAGGAGGGGGAGTTGGTGTCTATTACAGAAGCCAACGTCTGGGATTCCCAGTAAACATAGCTTGGGATCAGTTGGGACTGTAGTTCCAAGTATTTGGCATAGGTGTGCAGTTACTTTATTCCAGAATCTGTGTACCTTGTTGCACAATGCTAGAAGTCTGCATTGGCATTGTGGCATTTGGGGCAGTCTGAGCTGAGAGAGGGGGACATGCATGATTTCCATAGGGGGGTGATGTATACTTGGTGTATTATATAAAATTGCATTAATTTATTAGGGGCCGATAGTTTATTGTATGGCCCGTTAATGTATTTATACACAGTATTCATATCCCCACGATAGCGCTTTTTCTCCAGCTTACATAATTGTAACTTTTCCAGTCTCTCTTCATATTCAAGCTCCCCCAATCCCCTTGTTAATTTAGTTGCCTTTCTCTGGACCCTTTTCATTTCAAAGATGTCCTTTTTGTACACAGGATTCCAAAATTGCACTGCATATTCCAAATGAGGCCTTACCAATGCTTTGTAAAGAGGCAGAATTACATTTTCCTCCCTTGAATCCATACCTCTCTTTATACAAGACAATACCATGCTGGCTCTAGCTGTTGCCACCTGGCACTGCTTGCTACCTTTAAGTTTGTTATCCACCAAAACTCCAAGATCCCTTTCCAACAGGGATTCACTTACCACAGAGCGATTTATAGTATAAGTAGCACAAGGATTTTTAAGTCCAAAATGCATAACCTTACATTTATCAACATAAACAATCTATCTAGATCCCCCTGCAATGATTGCAAATCCTCTGAAGTTTTTAATGGTCGACAAAGTTTTGTGTCGTCAGCAAACACAGAAACCTTGCTGACAATACCCACTTCCAAATCATTAATAAATAGATTAAATAGAAGCGGCCCCAACACAGAACCCTGTGGCACCCCACTTAGCACTTTAGTCCATAATGATGAAGCCCCATTTAAGACTGGTTTATTTACTAATAATGATTTTTGTGCCTTCTGTGAGTTGGAGTTGTCCTTTAAAATATTTTTTGACTATGCTAGGAAGCCCTAAAACTGGTTCCGGCATATTTAAAAAGAGGTGCAAAAAGTGCCTGTGTGTTAAATGAATTTGCAGCAACCAAGCAGATGTTACCTTTTTACTGTTAACTGCAGTTAGAAAACATTGTTAATATCTGAATGGTGGCTGCAGTTTAACAGCACAGGCAGAATTCTGCACATCTTAATTAATATGCCCCATGAGGTCAAAATTTACTTCCAACACAAAAATAGGGGTTCTAGACAGGCAAGTTCTGTTCCAAAATGGATTTTAAAATTTTCAGAAAATTCAAAAATTTTAAATCGGACCAGTGGAAGACAATGGAAGTTAAACAATCCGAAAGGTCTGATTAAATTATAGGTTTATTTTATTTAAATGTAAATTACCAATAATAAATTTGTGTAAATGGCTCAGGGACCTGGGAAATGGTCAGGGGAACACGTAAAAATAACCCCAAAAAACCCTTAATGTATTGAAATTTGAAAATCCAATTCTAACCCAAGATCTCTTAGCAAAGTGCACGTTCACACCACACACTCCAATGTATACTTACCTTCTGGTAAACCATCATGTCCACTATACTTACATGCTAATCTGATGGCAGTAATACTTGCAGCCAATCCTGTCAACTCCAGCATGGTCTGCCTTTTATCTTAACTGTGTGTACTCAGCATTAAGCTAGAAAAGCTTGCTTTTGGACTGGTAACCTTAAAGGACAACAATACGCAAAAAAACAACACCTCCCCCATTACATGTCCACACTTCCAGCAGCTGAAATTGCTTACTCTCATTTACAACCGTGCTGCCTTCCCTTAGATATCACACAGCAAAGATGAGTGCTAAAAGCCCGCCTTCTAGATGGCCCAGGGCCATGATTAACATATCACTTGTCATTGGCTGGTGGGAATGTCTGTTACAACCTCTCTCCTCCTCCTCTGCCAGTCAAATAAACTTGAACTGTTCTGTTGCTAGGATACAGCCTACATAATCAAGCTGATCAAGGATGGGTGGAGGAGTGTTTTCTCACTGCTAGTTTTAAGTGACAGTTACAGGCTGACAGAATTGTTACACCTCCTTCACAGTGTGAGAGAAACTCAAAATCATGAAAAAAACATATTGGGTGGGCTGCATAACTTTACTCTTTTGAAAGCAGTTTTTTAAAAAAATGCATTGAGGCAATACAGTTATCCTTTAAGGTTCGTACACACGTGCGATTGCGGATCCCGACGCACGATGTGTATGAACATTTGTTTCGGCCGATAATCGGCCCGTGTATGGGCAATTTATCAGCCGGTAAAGTACCTACACACAGGCTGATTATCAGCCGAAACGAATGTTCGTACACATCATGCGTTCAGTGTCTACCTTTAGGGTAGACACTGAAGACATAGATCTTGTGGCATACCATGGCTTTATTCACATTGGTCTTTATCTTATTTAATATTGAAGTTAAAGGTCAACTGTACTCACCCCCCTCCTATCCCCACACACATTGTACCCAGGAGGGGGACCTAAATTGCTCCAGCTTTAATTAACTATATTTGCCTTCTCTGCTCCTGTCCTGTCTGCCTCCCATGGTCTGTTGTTAATGAGGCCAATGAGACGATGAGCTTTGCCAGGAGTTCTACTTCCTATTGGCCCCATTGCTAACGCAGAAAAGCGACTGAGCAGCGAAGGAAAGTTTAGGTAAGTAAAGCTGCTTTAAATAAGAGCAACCCAGGGTTGACAACCTGTTGCTTTAAATCCTCACCCTGGGCACAATCGATGGAGAAAAGGGAGGCAAGTATAATTGTCCTATAAACCTTCTTTAGCTGTGTAAAAGTGAAACATTCTAACTCCAGAATTTATTTTAGAAATAACATTGTAATCTCTCTTTTTCTTGGTACCTATTTCATACACTGTACATCCCAGGAGCTTTGTTGTGTCATTAGTATAATCTAAGAGAGCAGGAAATTCATTAACAACTACAGAAAATGATATATAGTATTGTACAAAGGCAAAATCTTTTCTACAATGTGTTTATGTATTTGGACATTTCTCTCCAGACTGCAGGCTCTTGAGAAAGCTTGGTATAGGAAAAAATGCATCCATCAGTGTCTGGCTGCAACCAGCAATATGGTCTTATATCTCTGAACCCCACTACAAGCCTTATATGGATCCTCCGACTACAGACGTGACTGTAACCACGGCCGGTATAGTTGACCTGTTCTTTCAGCTTGTTTGATATTTATACCTACACTCTGCATTACTTTTGACTGTGGGCTGTGTTTTTAATTGTTTTTAACATATTGTTGTATGGCTGCACTGATTAGCACATGTT
The DNA here is from genome assembly GCA_019447015.1 of Hymenochirus boettgeri. Taxonomy (NCBI): domain Eukaryota; kingdom Metazoa; phylum Chordata; class Amphibia; order Anura; family Pipidae; genus Hymenochirus; species Hymenochirus boettgeri. The sequence goes on from CM033472.1 coordinate 65,032,241, forward strand.
GATCCTTTTATAAAGGGATTTTTAGTAAAGAGTTTTTTGTGTGTATTATTAACCTTTAAACCATGTGGGTCTGGGTCTCTATTATTTTACTATAAACTTTCATTTCAGTGTATTTGAACACAAAAAATAACAGGTTTATTGGTCAAAAATCAAACCAATGAATTACTGTACAGTTCTGCCTTTCCCCTACAGCTTGTAGACATGAGAACATTGTTAACCATCTGACTAATAATTCCACTTTCAATGTAAGGAACTCAAATGACCTTTGGGGAAAACTTGCTATGGTTTTGTTCCACGTTGCGGAAATATTCCACATAAACATCAGTTCAATAGCTGGAAAATATATGTTAGCAATGTTTAACTGAATATGAATTGTCCCATTCAATGTTCCATCAAAGTGGGAAAATATGATGGTAGCCATGTGACCCATGCAGACGGCCCTTTTTCCCTCTTGAAGAAATAATTCCAGTTTGATCTTTAGCCTGGTTTATATACTCCTTAATATATATCTTTCCCACGTAGTTATGAATTCCCCTAATTTATTAGACTGCGGTTTGTTTGTGATGAAGGGGATTTATGAATCACTTATAAGTCTACGTCAGTTTCCTCTGTGAAGTAAGACTATACGGCTGTAGGGTATGCGAATGAGAATATGTGTTACTTTCAAATAACTTCTTGTTCACAGAAAAAGAAATGTTAAGAGTATAGAAGAAGGAAACACGAGTTTCATTCCGCCAGCAGTTCTGTGATTTTTCAGCTGTGACTTTTGATCTTCCCCCACCGCCCAATTTTTAGTCCATGATTTTTAAATTTCAAACACAATTTCACAAATTTGGGCCGTGATTTCCAAATGTTCTATTAAATTCCAATCGATCTGTGGATTTTCAAAACCAGAGGTTCCATTCCAAAACCAGGTCCATGATCAAGTGATTTGTCATTAGCTGCCATATTTGCACAGAGATCTAACTGTAAGGACTAGGCATAAAAAAGCAGGACCACTCTGTCCTCTGTTTCAAAGTGCTTTAAAGGACATGTCCACAGCCAGAACACAAATCTATGCTTACTCATACTCCTAAACTTCAGCAGTGTACCTGCAGGGGCCCAGCCCCCCCGCGATAACACAAGCAAAAAAGGGTTGATGGAAGCGCACACCGTTTGTCAGAAAAATTCTGTTTTATTGCATCACACAAACACAAACATAAGGAGGCCTGGCACCTGACCCCCTCCTCCCTCCAAGATGCCTTCCACGATCAGCTGTTATAAACCGCCGAGCTGTTTAAAAGACCGGACCGAACCTCTGATACACGCGATCAGCTGTTTAAAAAAGGGTGATCGCAGAAGGGTTCTTGAGCTTGTGGCGGGCCCTACTACCGTCTAATCTTGATTGAAACAGTGATTACAGCTCCCAGTGCTGCTTACCTTCCCATAGCAAAGCAATTTTACTTTCACTATAACACAAAATCACTGGGTGAATGCTATTGGCTGTAGTGGGGCACAGATCACATTCAATGTACATGCTCCACACTCTAGCTGCGCCTCAGTTTAGGAAGGGGATGGATACATAGAGAGGAGACTCACTAACTAGGAGTGAGCTGAACAGGACATGAGGAAATCTAATGACAGGGAGCACTGAGAATATAGAAAAGGATAAATGCAAGTCTTTTTTTTTCAGTTTAGTGTCCCTTTAAACTTGACACATTTTAAAATTTCAAAGGGCAGGGGCACAAATGTAGGTTTACTTTAAAGGACATGTCCACCCCTTTTTATAACTTTTTGTGTACTGTAGGGCTCCCTCCCCCAGCGCCAACTGCTATATTAGTGTTTACAGAAACTCCCCCGATCAGGCGTACTGTCCGGCCCTCTGCTTGCATGAAACTGCAAGCAGGGAGCCGGAACGGCATCCGCGTCCGTGATTGTCTGAGAAGCAGCCAATCACGGATGTGGCTTTCGGCTATTCAGAATGCTGGGGGAGAGAGGTAAAAGGTAAGTAACGATCAGGGGAGTTTCTGTAAAAACTAATATAGCGGTTGGGGTTGGGGGAGGGAGCCCTACAGTACACCAAAGGGGTTTTATGCTAGGGGGAGGAAGAGCAAAACGGGAGGGAGAGGGAGGGGGGGCTGCAGTGCGCATGGCAAAATTCTCTCCCGGAGGGAAGACAGTAGGCAGAGTGCTATATGGACTCTGCTAGACTCCTTATAGCCAGTTTTTGGGACTTTGTGGGGACATTACAGGAGAACCATTTGGAGCAGGGATGTAAGGTAAGGATTTTATTACACTACACAGTGGGGCCAGTAGTGGGTTAAATTATAGTTTTGGGGGTGGACATGCCCTTTAATTTTAATGAAGTATTGTAATTTCTGTGTAAATTATAGTTGGCTCTTTTTTTTTTAATCATTCAATTTTTATTGGGCGGTTTTTATAGTACAATTCAAAAATCAAATCATATCAAATAAAATATCACATTGTAACATAACATCATATAATAAACTGTAGGGAGTGGGTAGCAGTAGATAAAGTAACCAAAAGTAAAAGTGAATTTCAGCTTGTGTGTCTCCCCAGCCGCCATTTTGAGTATTTCGTTTCTGCTTGGTTATCAGATTTTAGCATATTTGAGCCAAGGCGCCTTAATCTTTATTGATATAGAGATCTATTATCGGTGTACCAGTATTCCCACTTCTTGTAGAATTTGTGAAAATTAAGTTGGGTTATGGCATATTGTTTCTCATACTGCATATTGGTATTGAGGTTTTTCAGTATGAGTGTGATATTAGGGATTTTATTGGATAACCAGTTTCTGGCAATAAATTGAGTAATAATTATAGTAGTATGGAAGATAATGGTTTGTTGATTGCTGGGAAACTGCTGTAGGTCTATCAGTAAGAGGGCCAGTTCGGGAGTGAGGGTGATTTGTTTTTGTAATATTGATGATAATACTAGTTGAGTTTTATTCCATATTTTCCTGATTTTCCTGCAGGTCCAGAATATGTGAAGAAGAGTTCCTCTGGCCTGTCCACACCTCCAACACATTGGTGAGTATTTGGGGTTCCATTTTGCTAGAATTGTTGGGGTTCTATAATATCTCAACAGTATCTTTCTTGTTATTTCCCAATGTTGAGAGCATCTTGAGAGTTTGAAGGGGATGTTGGCTGCATCCGACCACTGTTTGTCGTTGAAGGTTTTCCCCAGTTCTTCCTCCCATTTTATATGTGGTCTGAGTTTGGTAAATATATTTTTGTTGTTGATCAGGTTGTAAAAGGTTGTTATTCCTTTGGGGGGGGGTAATGGGGGCTGTAAATTGAAGTTCAGTTGAGTCTGTTGAGGTTTTCCATTTCTTTTTAGAGGTTGTAAGCAGGGATATGATTTGGATATGTTTGAAGAAGTCGCTCTGGTTAAGTTGGTATTTGCTTTGTAGTGTAGGGAATGGGGTCGGTTTACCTTGTTGGTATAGTTGATTGATTGTTTTTAGTTGGTGTTGATCCCATTGGATATGTAAATCCGGGATAAGTATTTCAAGGCTGTTTATGGGTATGAAGTCGTATAATGGTGCTAGAAAGTTTTGGTTTTTGTGTATATTTTTCCAGATTTTAATGGATGCGTGGGGGAGGATGTAGGGAATGGTTATTTGCTTGTCTTCTAGAAGTGTTGCTCCCAAAATTTGTTTCAAGATCATGGGTTGGCACATTTTTTCCTCTATTTCGCACCATAGGTTTGTGTTTGTCTTGTTTTTCCACCAGTATCTTATTTGGTCTAGAGTTGTTGCTTGGTAGTAGTCCTTTAATATTGGAATTGCTAGACCTCCTGTTTTGCGGTTTTTGGCCATGGTTGGGTTGTTTATTCTTGCTTTATTTTTATTCCATATGAATTGTGTTATATTTTTTTGTGCTCTTAAGAGGAAGGATTCTGGGATGTTTATTGGAATTGATCTAAAAACGTAGAGATATCGGGGGAGGATTAGCATTTTGGATGCCATTATTCTATCCATTAATGATAGTGTCATTATCTTCCATTTTCTTGTCTGACTTTCTAGTTTTTCTACTAGTGGTATAAAGTTAGATTGGAATAGGTTTCCCAGGTTGGTTGAAATTTTAATTCCCAGGTAGGTTATTTCGTTGGTGTCCCATCTGAATTGATATTTGCTTGCCAGGAACATTTTCAGGGCTCCTGAGAGATTGGTTTCCATAACTTGTGATTTTTTCTCGTTGATTTTGTAGTATGATAATCGTCCGAACTGATGTAGATGTTTGTATATATGTATTAGTGAGATGATTGGTTTTGTGACAATTAGAATAACGTCGTCTGCGAATAGTGCTATTTTGTGGGATGTTGAGTTGATTTTAATGCCTGTAATATTTGGGTCTTCTCTTCTTTTTGTGCCAGAGGTTCCATAGCTAGGGCAAAGATTAGTGGGGAGAGGGGACATCCTTGTCTTGTTCCATTTGAGATGTTAAATGGGTTGGACATCATACTGGAAATGTAGACGTTTGCAGATGGGTTGGTGTAGAGCGCCATGATTGCCTTTTTAAAGGAGTTCTGTATTCCAAATTTTTCCAGTACCAGGTTTAGGTATTGCCAATTGAGGCGGTCAAAGGCCTTTTCTGCATCCAATGATATAAATAGCGATGAGATCTTGTTGTGGTTGGCCCAGTCTATAAGGTCGATAATTCTTCTTGTGTTGTCTGTGGATTGTCTGTTTTTAATAAATCCTACTTGGTCTAGGTGGATGAGATGTGGAAGTATGTTTTTGAGTCTCTCGGCCAATATTTTGGAGTATAGTTTGAGGTCATTATTTAATAGGGAGATGGGTCTGTAGTTTCCTAATAGTGTCGGGTCTTTCCCTTGTTTTGGGATTGGTATGATTAAGGCTTTAAGCATCTCTTTAGGGAATGTTTGGTTTTCTGTTGCTTTATTAAACATGTTTTGCAGGTGTGGAGTAAGGGTAGTAAAGTAGGTTTTGTAATATTCATTGGTAAACCCATCTTCTAAGTATTCTTTTTGTTCTGCTGTCGTTGAGGGTAGGTTTATTGAGTTAAAGAATGCTTCTAGGATTTCTTTGTTGGGTTTTTTAGTTTCTCCGTTTTCTGCAAGATTGTATAATTTGGAGTAGTAGATGCTAAATTGGTTGGATATTTCTTGGGGGTTGAGTATCTTGTTGTTTTTTTCCATAATGTATGAGATTTTGGTATTGGCTAATTTGTTTTTGATTCTATTTGCTAGGTTTCTATTTGCTTTACCTCCTTGATTGTAAGATGAGGCTTTCAATCTTCTGAGCATTTTTTCATAGTCATATAGATTTAGCGAGTGAAGTTTATCTTTTGTTTCTTTCAATTGTTTTTTTAGGTGTTGTGATGGTTTTTGTTTATTCTCCTTCTCTAGTGCGGCTATTTTTTGTAGTAGTTCCAGTTTATTTTGTTTTCTGATTTTATTTAGTTGGGATGCTTGTTGGATGCAGATGCCTCTGATTACAGCTTTATGTGCGTTCCATAGTGTGAACGGGTCTATTTCTGGAGATTCATTTATTTCGAAGTATTCTGATATAGCTTTTTGTATTGTGTTTCTGGATTTTTCATATGATAATATGGTTGGGTTGAGTCTCCATGGTCTTGTTTGGTTGACATTGAATCTTTCCTTTAGGAGGATTGTTATTGGTGCATGGTCTGACCATGTAATCGGGGAGATTTTGGTGTAGGGGAGTTTTTGGAGAGTCCATTTGTCTACTAGGATGTAATCCAGTCTAGAGTACATATTGTAGGATTGGGAGAAGAAGGTATAGTCCCTTTCTGTTGGGTGGGTTGTTCTCCATGCATCAAATAGATCTTCGGATTTCAGGAGATTGTAAAATTGGTGGTTTTTCTTTGTGTTGGGATTAGTGGAGTCTATTTCTGGGTCTAGTAGTTGATTGAAGTCTCCGCATATTATAATATTTTTTTGGTGGTATTCTTTAACTTTGCTTATGATTTTCTTTATAAACTTAATTTGTCTTTGGTTGGGTGCGTATAGGTTGGCTATAACTAAGTTTTGGTTATTTATGGAACAGTGTAGGATTATATATCTGCCCTGTGGGTCTATCTTTGCTTCATATAGTTTGAAAGCTAGTGCGTTGTTTATTGCGATGGTGACTCCTCTTTTTTTCTTTTCTGATGAGGAGTGGAAAATATTGTTGTAAGCTTTATGCTTGAGGAGATGGGTTGATTTTTTGTTCAGGTGCGTTTCTTGTATACATGCTATGTCTATCTTGTTGCTTATAAGCTCTTTCCATAACAGGAATCTTTTCTGAGGGGAGTTTAGACCTCTGACATTGTAGGATTGTAGTTTAATTCCCATGTGATTTGGTGGTTTTCTTGCTGGTTAGTTGTTTTGGGTCCTTAATTACAGACGTGTATGAATGTAGTTTTTTTATATAGATCTTTGTTTTGGGGAGTGCTTTTGGCATCATATGGGTGTTTGTATTGTATTTGTGGATGTTGTGGGGGTAAGGCAACTGGGGTACGGCACACATAGCTGAGGCAAAAAATATACAACATATATAACATAAAAAACATGAGAAACATCTAGAACTTGAGTTAAGTGGCAGATATTTCAATAGGGGGGTCAAAGGGAGACCACAATGGGTCAATAACACATTCCTAGTTATCATAGATATCTAGACTTTTTTGGAGGGCTGTTTGCCACCTGGAAATGCTGTTGTTTTATTTAAAACAGTTCCTTGTTTCTTAATTGACTGGTCTAGATTATTTTGTTTTTAGCTTATTGTAGGTTTATTTTCCCAAGTTAGGTCGGGTATAGCTTCTTTGATTTTGGGAGACAGATTATTTTGTATTCTTGCTAAATTAAACTAGTCTCTGGGGTCTACGGAGATTATTTAGTGTGTCCAGAGCTTCCCGGGGTAGGGGCCCAGTCCAGTGATTTGTGACTGGACTGATCATTCTGTTTTGGTTGTATTGGGCTGTTTAAAGGTTAACCCCGTGAGGTTGTATTCTATATTTGTGTTTATGGCTACTATCCCCTCCTGGAGGCCCCGATATGATCAGGGATGTTTTCTGTGGGTGTTATTATAGGGATAAAGTGGGTATCTCTTATCCCCGAACTTTTTAAAGCTTATAAAACATTTATGGCATATAAAACATTCATAACATATAAAACATTTAACATATTTAACACATTTAAGACATAGCCCTTTTCAGAAGTATTCAAACCGTTTTCTTGCGGAGGCTCCGGTCCAGGATTTCCTGCAGCCGGTAGGAGTTTTTAGAGTAGTCAGTCTGGGGTGTAAACGAAATGCTCTCGTCTCTACTTTAGAGTTTCAAAGTTATTAGTCCTTGGCTAATATGTGTGTTTTGATTTGTTCGGGTGTTGGTTCAAATAGTTCTCAGTTGTAGTTCCACTCTTTTTGGATTCCTTCTTTTTTGTGTGGCTCTTTCAGTTGGTTTTTGATAGTTTGAGGGATGTTTAGCTTCCATTCCTGGGCTTTGAGGATAGCTTCTTTGGGTGTATTGAAGACAAATGTTTTTTCCTCTTTGATTACGATCAGGCGGACTGGGAAGCCCCATTTGTATTTTATAGCGTTATATCTGAGTATCTCTGTAGCTTCTTGAAAGGTTTTCCTTAATTGCATGGTTTGGGGTGATAGGTCTGCGAAAAATTGTAAATGGGTATATTTGCTTGGCAGGTTGTTTTTGTTTCTTGAAAGTGACATCACTTGTTCTTTAGTTTGAAAGAATAAGAATCTTATTATTACATCTCTGGGTGCTGTTTGAGGGGCACTTTTTGGTTTATATAGTCTATGAGCTCTGTCGATTGTTCTCTCTGTTTTTGTTGAGTTTGGCAGGATTGTTTCTAGTAATTTTTCTAGATAATGATCAAGTTCGGGGTTTAAGACAGTCTCAGGTATTCCTCTGATTTTGATGTTATTTCTCCTTGATCTGTCTTCTAGGTCGGTGATTTTGTTTTGGAGGGTGGTTACTTTATCATCAAGGTTGTTATGGGCGTCTGCTAATTCGTTAAATGAGGTTGTAAATTCTGCCATTTTGTGTTCTATATGGTTGGTTCTTTCTGCAATGTCTATTATATCTTTTTTGATAGTTTGGACCATTTCTGTAACGTCCATTTTAAAGGCTTTATGTTGAGATATTAGCATTTCCTTTAATACTTTTTCTGACACTGGGGTGTCTTTGGTTGGGAAGTTATGCAAGGGGTTTTGGCCTTGTGTGATTTCTAGCGTATTGTTTTCTTCCTCCCCTTTCAAATCCCCTTTTCTGTGTCTTTTCATAGGTTCCCCGCTTGGTTGGGTCCCCAGGGGCCCTTGTGAGCTGGAGCCCTGGCTGGATGTGAGATCGGCGTCTCCTAGGTCCCCGCCTGGGTCTGTATTAGGTGTTTGTAAGTCTGTTTTTTGTTCTGTGTCAGAGTCTATGTCTGTATTATTGATATATATTGTTTGTTTCTGTTTCCTTACTTTTTCTTCCTTTCTTTCTCCCTGTAGGTTGCGGCTCTCGCGGTTTCCATGGGCGCCGCCATCTTGGATTTCGGCCCGCGAATCTGAGCTGCCTGGGAAGAACAAGGTGAGTTTTTTCTCTGTTTGTTTATGAGCTGCGGTTTTGTTTTTGCCCATTTTAGACCAAGTCTGCTGCTTCTTTTGAGTTGTTTGGGTCCTGTTTATGTTGCAGTAAGTAGCTGTATTCCTGGTAGCAGAGAGGGAGCTCTTACTCCATGCGACCTCTCTCCAGGATAGCTGGCCACGCCCCCAATTATAGTTGGCTCTTTATTTTTTTTTGCAGATATAATAAATTTAGTGTCTATCCTAGTTCAATTGATTAACTTAATTGAGATAAACTTGCAGGAACAAGGAGGATAAGAGGTGTACTCAACTATTTATACTAAAGCGTTTATTATTAAGGATTTTTGTAAGAATATTTAGAGATGAATGTTGATGGAAGATAAACCATTTCCCAAAACATTACATACTGTAGGGACAGGGGCATAACAAGAAATCAGAGGGCCCCCCAGCAAAATTTTGGATGGGCCCCCCACGCCACCCAAACACAACTCCCTCCTCCCCCTAACACGACTACCTTGGCTATAATTCCTGTCTGTCTATCTATCATATATATCTATCTAATTTATCTATCAAAGGGTTTTTCATTTAGGGCCCTTTTCTGGATCATCTAGAAGATAAAAATTTCTGGTTCTAAAAATATATTTATTTGTACATAGAATTGGATTTTGAGTCTTTTATGAATTACGCCATGTCTTTTTCAATGAAACCACAATATCCCATGGAACATTATTTATAAACACAAAGAAATTTACCCTACTGTTTTGTATAAGCTGTTTTAAGCAGCTACAGCACAGCAGGTGCCAGGGGCAGTCAGAGAGTAAGTACAGTCTGTCTTAGCCAGGATGATTGAGGACACCGCGGACGGAGCCAGCAGGCAGCGGCAGTACACAACAACTCTTCTACTTTCACTTTCGACCACATGAGTCCTCCCACCCTCCCAGAGAACAGGTCACGAAAGAAGCCATAGCCAATCAGTGAGTTGGACCGGTAACAGGAAATATAGATGGTGAGGTGATCACAGAGAGCCCCCCAGTGGCGCAAGTTAAAAAAAATGGAATATTAAGCAAAAAAGAAATAAACGCCTGATTAATGCGACCTCGTCCCGGGCACCCTTATCCCCCCCCCCCCGGCGGAGTGGCAGGGGTAGTAGTTACGCCACTGTGTAGGAATCTTAAATCTTATCCTCCCCCCCTCCTCTTACACCATTAAACTATTATGAATAATCTTATTAAAATATATAGGGCTATTTACAAATGTCCTCAATGTAAATTTACCATCTTTAAACTAAATGTTATATGGCTGTGCCAATTTAAAGGGGTAATTATCAACTCTCTAACACCCCCTCAATGTTACTTGTCATTAAATGTACCTAGTGTACTTACAGTAGTTAAATGTGTGTTCACTGCTCTGGTCCAGCCTTGTACCTTCCTTCACACTGAGAAGTAGCCAATGGGAAGACACACTTTACAAAAGAAAGTCTTCCTATTGGCCACGTCCTGTACTGAATGAAATAAATGTTGTCTATTAGAGCACAGTCCCATTAAGTCAGATTATGTGGATCACTGAAACTACAGTGGTGTCAACAAGGGAAAACATGCATAAAATAGCTAGGAAGGGGCCATATGGGTGGGCCCGACCTGTTAGGGAGTTTAGCAGGCAGGGAATGCCTTATATTTATTACATTTATCAAATATATTTTTAATTATCTGCACTGCACTTTACAAGATACTGGGGTATCTTGTATGGTGCTAGTGACAGTATGTGTATACAGATCTATTGTTGCACTGCACTTTATGGGGTATCTTGTATGGTGCTAATGGAACTGTCTTCCAGTGGACGTTGTTATGGCAGGTTCATTGGTCAGTTTAAAAAAAAAGCTGGATGAGTTTCTGCAAACAAGGAATGTTGCAAGTTACTGGTATTGATACATAAAGTAGAGTTGATCCAGGGAAATTTCCGATTGCCACTTGGAGTCAGGAAGGAATTTTTTCCCCCTTCATAAATTTGGTGGTGTTTTTTTGCCTTCCTCTGGATCAACAGCTAGGCAGGAAATGAGGATATTGCTAGATGGGTTGTTAGCTAGTTTGATTGCTTTCTTACACTCCTTGTTACAGTTTTTATAATCCCTAAAGGCCCTTTCCGTTCCCTCGGCCTTAAAGGTTTTAAATGCCTTTTTCTTCCTTACCATTTGCCTCTTTACATCAGAATTCAGCCACATGGGCGCGGATTTATTTTTTTTACATTTATTTCCCAAGGGTATAAATTTAGATGTGAACTGGCTTAAAATCCCCTTGAACACAGTCCACTTCTGTTCAGTACCTTTACCTGATAATACATTATCCCAGTTGACATTCTGAAGAGCTGCTTTTAACCTGGGAAAATTTGCTTTCCTGAAATTAAATGTCTTTGTTAACCCAGCGCACTTTTCCTTTCGATAACAAAGTCCAAATGCCACTATTTCATGGTCACTATTCCCTAAGCCTCCAGTTACCTTTATATCTATAATGCGCTCCACAATGTTAGATATTACCAGATCCAACAGAGCTCCTTTTCTAGTAGGAACCTCAACCACCTGTGAGAGAAAATTATCCTGCAGCAAATTCAGGAACTCATCGCCTTTTTCTGTGATGGCAGTTCCACCACACCAATCAATGTCAGGGTAATTGAAGTCCCCCATAATGAGCACACTCCCCAAACTTGCAGCCCTTTGTTTGTTGTTTGTTGCCAATAAGAAAAATTTGCCATTTGCCAGCTAAGCTGGCATCAGCTAAGCCTCTAGGCGGAAAATGAGGCGGAAGGAGCAGTACGGGTGGCCAGGGACAGGGGGCCTTCAGTCACGGGCATCAGCATCAGCAATAGGGATGCTGTACTGAGATGTGATCCACGCCTCATTCTGGGGCTTTATAAATAGAAGCGAGCAGTAACTGATGCAATGTTAACGATTCGTTAACTTTTCGCAGCTGGGTTTAATAAATCACGTTAATTGCGATTATGGTGAAAAAATATGCCCCCAAAGGGGCATATTTATAAACGGTTATTATTTTAGCCATTTCGCTTTTGCAGGACATCGCAATGGCAAAAAGCGATGTTTTTGCCGTATTTATAATTGTTTTCACCTTGAAAGATATCACTGCGGTGATGTGTGGCAGTAGCACTAACAACTTCGCCTTATTCATTGTGTTAAGCCTAGTATTGCAGCAAAAAGAGAAATTGCTCTCTATCGTTGGCCATTAACAGACCAGGGCTGCAAGCAAATATTTGCCAACATTAAAGGGGTGTCTTTAGCAAAACAAAACACTAATGTATATGTTGAATTTAGAGGCATATTTATAAAGCAGAAAAGAAAAGAAGGTGAAATTTCAGAGCTATTTACCGTATGACATTTTTTAACACCTTTTTGCCACCTTTTCTGCCTTTTTTGCAGTTTTAACAGAATTTTGGCCAAACATTGTTAAGGCATTTTTCATAGCATTAAACGAATATCAAAGCATTATTTATAAAGTGGCAACATGTGGACAAAATCATCATCAAGGCACAGCAGTGGATTTTGTGAAAGCTTTAATAATGTGCCACATAGGCAACTAATGTATGAACTGAGGACTGTTGGCCTAGAAGAAAATATCTGTTCATGGATAGAGAATTAGTTATTGGATTGCAAACAGAGAGTGTTGGTTAATGAAGCTACATCTATGTGGGCTAACGTTCTAAGTGGAGTGCCTCAGGGTTCTATACTGGGGCCGCTTCTGTTTAATCTGTTTATAAATTACTTAGAAGGGGGCATTGAGAGCAAGGTCTCTGTGTTTGCTGATGACACTAACCTATGCAGAGCTTTGGAAACTTCAAATGATTTGCAAGTGCTGCAAGCAGACCTAGATAGATTAGCAAAATGGGCAGCAGAATGGCAAATGAGATTTAATGTTGATAAATGTAAGGTAATGCTTTTGGGATTTTATCCCTGTGCCACCTACACCATAAATAACTCTGTGTTAAGTAAATCTGTAATGGAAAAAGATTTGGGGGTTCTGGTAGATAACAGACTTAGCTATAGCAAACAATGCAAGACAGCCACGGCTAAAGCTAGCAAGATATTGTCTTGTATAAAGAGAATAAATTCAAGAGAGAAAAATATTCTCCCTCTTTACAAGGCACTGGTAAGGCCTCAATTGGAATATGTGGTGCAGTTTTGGAATCCCATATACAAAAGGGTCATCTTGGAAATGGAAGCAGTTCAGAGAAGGGCAACTAAATTAATAAGGGGAATGAAGGGGCTTAAATATGCAGGCAGATTAGACAAGTTAGGGCTGTTTACATTGGAGAAGCGATGTTTGCGTGGGGATATGATAACCTTATACAAATATATTAATGGTCTATACAATAAACTCTCTGGTGCATTGTTCACGAATAGGTCTTATCAGAGGACTCGTGCACATCCTTTAAGGTTGGAAGAAAATAAGTTTCATTTTCAGGTTAGGAAAGGTTTCTTTACAGTGAGAACGGTGAAACCGTGGAACTGTCTTCCAGCAGATGTGGTAATGGCAAGTTCATTGAATAGCTTTAAAAATGGCCTGGATAAAACTAAAAAATATTGAGAATTACTGGTATTAATACATATACTGTAGATCTGGTTGATCCAGGGAAACTTTCCGATTGCAGTTTGGAGTCAGGAAGGAATTTGTTCCCCCCTTTTTAGCTGGTTTTTTTGCCTTCCTCTGGATTAACTGTTAGGAAGGGTTTTAAAAAAAAGTGAATAGGTTGGACTTGATGGACATATGTCTTTATTCAACCTCAATTACTATGTTACTATGTTCATATCTATGGGAAGGCCAAGAAATGATTTTACTAGAATATTCCATTTTTAAATAACAAAGATAGGTGTTCAGTGTGTATTAACCAATTTTACACTACTTTGAAAAGCCACCAGGGAGTATTACCTATTTACCATAATATGCACTGAACTTTTCACCACATTTTCAGCATTATCAGTGCTACTTTTTGCCACGTAATTTTCACCTTTGATTAAATTAGCCTTTTTAATAGCTATGACGAAAAGAAAAGTTGAAAGTTTAAAAAATTGTGGTGAAGTCTAGAGGAAAAAAATAGCAAACATAATGCCCCTTTATAAATATGTCCCTTAGACCCCCATTTGACTTTATTGGTAAATACAGAAAATTAGAAATTTAAAATAGCGATCTTAGGAAAAACAGAAATCACAGATTGTATTACAGTAAATGCTAAAAAATTGTCTAACAACCCCCTGGGTACATATTAGTATTGAGAAACACTCCACAATGTACTGACATCTTCCATGGACCCAATGGCAGGCTACATAAATGGCCACCTATGCATTTTCGGCACCTCAGACTTGGCGATTTTGAATGGATGAACTTAACAAAATAAAACACTTTTCGACATTTTATAAATATGATTGAGCAGTTACCTCAGCGATGTATGGCGAAAAGGCTGCGGTAATACTTTATAAATTGAGGTAAGTCCAAATTTGTTGAAAAGGCGGTGATAAACAAACCTTTATAAATATTCCCCTAAGTCACTTAATTGAAATGTACCTTTTATACTTGAGTATAAGCTGAGGTTTTTATTTTTTAAAATGAACCAGAAAAGCTAACTTCGGCTTATACCCGAGTCACAGTACTTCTGCTGCATGCTGCCTCTTTAAGGCAGCTATGGTCAATCAGGGGGCAGCATTCAAGTGATTGATCCCTTTATCCCCCATCTGTTGGGTCCAAATCCTATTTGGGGTTGGGGGGCTAGCAGCCTTAGAAGCCGTGACCGCATAATGGAAGCCGGTCCCACAAAGAGGAGAACCATGATAAGGGAGACCCCGGTGACGTCCTTCACGAGGGTCCTTAGGCTTCCCCTGTTCCTGGTCTAGTAGAGGTACTGCACTGCGATATCCTTTCAGATCGCAGTGCAGTACAAGCTATAGTAAGCTATAAGTAAATGACAGCTTACTATAGTATTTGTGAATGGAGCTCAGGAGTTCCATTCACAAATAGTATTTTTTCTGTCTTTGCTACTTAGCAAAGACTTATAAAAAAAACCTTGAGGGCAGAGATCAATATTAGGTGATCAGTTCTAATCACCTAAATTATTGATATTTGCCACTTGTTTTGCCCACCTCAGACTTGCCGATTTTGAAAGACTAAAACTAACGCAATTAAACACTTATCTTAAGTTTAAGGCCCCTTATAAGGGCCAGGGAGGGGGGTCCCGGTTTGAGCTGCGGAACCCTTTAAGCCCCAAAAGGCCCTTCCAAGGGCCGTAAGAGCACTTGTCAGTTCCGCAAGGGATCCCAGTTCGAGCTGCGGGACCCCTTAAGCACCAAAGGCCCTTATCAGGGCGGGGTGGACATGCACACGCCCTCGCCACAGGGGGCAAGGGCGCATACACCCAGCCGCGCTCCTCTGGTGAGTGCGACCACCCGCAGCGTGGTGGGCGTGACGCACACGGCGGGTGCGACCACCCGTGGCACAATCCTTTCCCAGCAGCCCCTCCTAGCCCCCTGCACCGTACTTCAGGATTTGAGCCCTTCGCCCCAATAATATACTTACAGGGTTATTCAATAACAGTTCTTATCGTTTAAAATGGTGCTAATTTTGCCCCAACCAATCAGACGTAAGCTTTCAAATGTTAAAGATCTGATTGGTTGGGGCAAAATTAGCACTATTTTAAACAATAAGAACTTTTATTGAATAACCCTGTTATTGCATTGCGCTAAGTACATTATCGTGCAAAGAGAGCTCAAATTACCATCACACATCGTAGCGGTATTGATTTTCGCCACAATATTGATCGCCTTTATAACAATAATAACAATTTTTGCTGAAATTTTTGCTGAAAATAACGCCCTTTAGTGAATTGTAATAAAAAGAAATGTATCCTCTATTTTATGGATAATCATGTTTTTCTTATTTGTTATTTAAAAACATATTTTGTGTATTTTATCCCGCATTTACACATTTTATTATTGTAAAATTCTTTCATAAATTCTGTCATATTTAATGTATTGACAGTAAGACAACTCCTGATTCTTAGCTCTAAAGGACTTTATATTCTAAGAAAAAATATTTTTTTTCTTTCTTCTTAAACCTTCCAGATATATACATTATGTCTTTGACTTGGGAAATGGACCCTCCCTAATGAAGGGCAATTCAGAACGTCCATTAAATGATAACCAGTGGCACAGTGTAGCAATCTCCAGAGATCCCGGAAATGCCCATACCTTAAGAATTGATGGAAGGACAGTCACGCAACATTCCACCGGAGCCAGTAACCTAGATTTAAAAGGTAAGAAAAATAAAAGCAGGTGAAATCTACCACTGGAAACATGCTAGAGGTCTCTGTTTACAAAAGAAATTCAGTTTTGGGATTAATAATAATTTGTTATTAATTCTTAGTAATCCACAGTTAGGTGGGTGGTTATATATTTAAATTGAATAAAAAAACAGGGCTACTTTTGGGGCAGGGCAAACTGGGCAATTGAACCCCCAGCTGGATTCTAGCAAAAGAAAAATTGTGGCCAACATAATTGATTTTTTACCTTGAGCTGCCAAAATATAAGTGGATGTTCCCACATACAGCAGATATCCAGGTGTTGGAAGGAAAGGTTGATGTGGCGGTGGTGCTGGTGGTTATCCCCTGGAGGTAGTTATAATGGTGGCTGCATTAGTTATGTAGTTATGCGCAGCACTCCCACAAGAACCGTGAGCCTTCAGTCTGCATTTTGCACACACAGCTCGAAGAGGAGGAAAGGGGCACCAGAACAGATGTCATAGTAAAATTGTAATAAATTTTTGGGACCAAAGCAAGAGCTATCAATCCCAAGCAGCATATACTGCTTGATACTGCCGGTGAAGTTTGCGATTTAGTAAAATATCGATTGTTATTTTACAAAAATTATTGCTAACCTGCAGAACTCAGTGGTTGAAACCAGCCATGGTTCTGGTTCCCACGATAACCAGCCACAATCAGGTAGTTATCATGGGAACCAGAATCATGGCTGGTTTCAACCACTGAGTAGTACAGTTAAACAGATGTTTTCATATAATAACTATCAATATTGATCATTATTTTGCGATAATGTTGCATAATACATTTCGCCCATTGATTTAAGACACGACAGGTGGGTGAGAATAAATGGAAATTAACTTGAATTATCATAGGACCATTAGTCAAAATTTAAAACTACTACTGCTTGTGAAGGTTCTCATTCATCCAGGTCATGGTATATCTGTTGTATTCAATTAGATCAACTGGACTTGAAGTTTAGTTCTCAAGAACTAAACTTCAAGTCCAGTTGATCTAATTGAATACATCAGATAAAACTACTACTGTAATCATGGTTTACAGTGATAAGCAGTCTTAATCTTTCACCTTACTAAACATTGCAAACTATGTTTATAAAAAGGTAAAACAATTTTAAAGTTTGTTTCCCTATGAATGTGAATAAAGGCTCAAATTCCAAATTTTACCTTATGATGGTGGTGAATCTGGGCTCCCTTGTGTTTTTCATGGAAATGTCCACAAGTTGCCTACTTTCTAAATATTGAGGTTAGTGGTAGCCTAGTGTTAATACTGGTGGTCACAGCATAGTGCCATTCCTTTGCCAGTTCCTGCACAGTGTCCATTTGCCTGTTAATGTACCAATGTCATGATTTTACTATGATGTCTATCTATCTATTTGTCTGTCTCTCTATTTGTCTCTCTCTGTTTGTATATCTCTCTGCCTATTAATCTGTCTGTCGCTATGGCCTTCTCTCTTTATCTATCTAGCTGTAAACCTATCAACCAATATGTCCATCTATCTATCTATCTATCTATCTATCTATCCATCTATCTATATATCGTTAATACCATTGTCTGGAAAAGCTGTAAAACAGGTGGATGCCTTTAGGCTATGGCCCAACTGTACCATATAAGAACCACATTTTTCAGAATGCCTTTCAAGCACATGGATGGGGATTTTCTTTTTAGTTGTGTTCTATTTTCCACCCCATACCTTAATATTGGTTATCCATGTGATCTAGACAAAATTAGACCAAAATAGTGATCACATGCCTTTCAGTAAAGGATTGGACAAATTGATGCAATTTATTTGGGACTGCACTAGGGGGGCTAATTAAAAAAAAGGTGCAAATGTTTGCTAGTGCTATTGCTATTGATCAGCAAGTAATCAATTGAGATCTAACTAAAGTAAGGCTTAGGGCCACAGTGTAAATTCCTTATATCTATTTGGTTAGTGCAGATTATGAGCAAACTTTTGTACATTTTATTGCTCCAGCCCCTAGGTAAATATTTATATATCTATCTGTCTCAATGTATCCATCTTAAAAACACATAGACTAGTAAACTGAATATCAAACCCACAAGTACTTTATAAAGGGGCTATCTGGTATATAAAAAGACTTTGAATTCAGGGGAGTTCCTAATTGAAAATATTTTAAAATGTTAAAGAATATTTAAAGTGGTTGTAAAGCAAATGTAACAAAATAATGGTGGTTCATCAAATATCACTCTCTTTCCTAATTGATCATGAGATGTCTCAATTTTGAATTATATATTAACCCCTTTGCTTCAGTTAATGCATCATGGGAGTGAGGAAGGTAATGTTTGCTCCATTGCAGGGCTTTTACGCCTAAATTGAAAAGAGGTTAATTTTTTCTCTAAAAATTAACTTTTATTGCACTTGGTGTGCTGCAATATTTAAAAAATGTTCTGGCTCCAGAAAAGAACATTAACATTAACCCAATAAGATATCGGTGACAGCAAATTTGATGTAAAAAATAAGAATACTGTGATACTTTTTCTATGGACTAACAATTTATTTAGTTGACAAGCTTTCGAGGGCTAAACCCTCTTCATCAGGTCAGAGCAGTGCTGATTTTAACAAAGGTTTAACAAAGTAAAAAGCCAGTTCCAAAAGATAATAAGATAAGCAAAACAACAAGGGGGAGACAAAAAAAAATGAGAGGAGAGATAACAGAATAGTGAGATGGTCAAGAAATGCAAGGGGGGAGAGAAGGCAGGGAAAAAACCAGTAAGAAGCAAAATGAGACAAGGAAAATGTAGAGGTAATAAAATAGGAGAGATAACAGAATAGTGAAGTGATAATGAGAATAGGATGGGGGAGGAATATCTGTTGTATTCAATTAGATAAACTGGACTTGAAGTTTAGTTCTTGAAAACGTTTCGCTAGTCATCCGACTGGCTTTCTCAATTCAGAATGACTTGTACAAGAATCTGTGGCAATTATGTACCCTGGAAAATCCCAATTAGCATATCACAGCCAGGTGTTAAGGGCGTGATTGGATAGTGGCTAAGAGGTGTTATAGGAACGCCCAGAGTAAGGTGTCAAAACAGCATTGTACATGGCAGACAGTTGGTGTCGAAACCCCCCCCCCCCTCTATTTAGGCTTGGTTTCTTTATTTTCCCATAAATGGCCTCCTTGACACCTCTCTTGAACCAGTCATGTTCCATTGCCAATATGTTAACATTACAATCTTCAAAGGTATGTCCTTTATCCTTAAGATGCAGGTACATGGCTGAGTCCTGATCTGAGGAATTGGCTCTTCTGTGCTGGGCCATACGTTGATGCAGTTGCTGTTTGGTCTTCTCCACATACAAATCAGAGCATTCTTCACTGCACTGCACTGCTTATATGATGAGGGGTACCTGGGTGTTTCTTTTTCTCTCTTTGTACTGTAGGAGGTTTTCACGGGGAATCCTCAAAGCTTTGTTCGTGTTCGCAGTAATGGTTCTAGCTGGATATCCCTTTTGTTGAAATGATCTCCTAAGCGCATATATATGTTTTTCTCTCTCATCTGGCTCTGAACATATCCGGTGGTATCTTGTTGCTTGGCTATATATACCTTTCTTGGTGTGGCGTGGATCATAGTGGAGATATTTGTACCTGTTGGTGGGTTTTCTGTAAAGGGATGTATGTAGTGGGCCATCTATCAGTTTTATAGTGGTGTCTAAAAAATTTATTGAGTCTCCAGAGAATTCCATTTTAAATGTTATTGTTGGATGAAATCAATTGTAGTCATCAAAAAACTGTTGTAGGTGTTCTTCCCCATGTGTCCATATGATAAATACATTGTCTATATATCGATAGTACCTATGGGGTTTATAGTGTTGGGTTTTTAGAAAGCGATCTTCCAGGTCGGCCATGAATAGATTGGCATACTGAGGTGACATTTTACTACCCATGGCAACCCCCTTGCGTTACCTCTAATTACCTCTGATTACAGCTTTATGTGCTGCAAATATGGTTGAAAAATCTGTGTCATCTGTATCATTTTCTTGGAAGAAATGTGAAATTTCTTTAGTTATCTGGGTGTTAGTTTGAGGATCTAGTAGGAGTGATTCGTTTAGCAGCCAGGTATACACTGGAGAGTGTGTTAAAGTGTTTTTTAAGGTTAGAATTATTGGAGCGTGGTCTGACCAGGTCATTGGTAGGATTTCTGCTTCCTGGATGTGGGGGATTAATTCTGCCGAGGTGAAGAAATAGTCTATTCTAGAATAGACATCATGGGGGTTGAAGTAAAATGTATACTGTCTACTTTTAGTATGTGTGATTCTCCATGTGTCCCATAAATTGTAGTCTTGTGTGAACATGTTTAGTGGTTTGGAGGAGGATGTTGGTGACTTAGATGTGAGGGGGTGGGATCTGTCCATCTTTGGGTCCATACATGCATTAAAATCACTTCCCAATATTAATTTCCCTGCTGAGTAATTAAGAAACTTTATATCTAGTTCTTGAAGTGGGCGTATACAATGTTTACCAATGTAAGCTTAGTTTTCCCTATCACACCCACTAGAATTATATATCTCCCTTTACTATCTCTAAAACAGCTATCTAATTGAAAGTTTAACCTTTTGTGGATTAATATGGCTACTCCCTTCTTCCTGATTTCGGCTGATGAGAAATATGAAGTAGTGAATTTATTGTTTAAGGTTTTGGGCTCTTTGTTTTTAATAAAGTGAGTCTCTTTTCCGTAGTACTTGAGCGCCAACCTTCGCTTTGTTGGGCTATTCAATCCTTTCGTATTATGTGAAAGGAGCCTTAATGATAAATTTGGTTGGGTTGTAGTCATAGTGTGTGAGGCAATAGTAACCATGAAGAGGTTTGGACGGGGTGATTAAGAGGGCTCTCGCCCCAGCCAGGGGAGAGTCTGTATCATATTTGGATTTAACTTTTGATCCAGAAGCATGAAAACCTTGGAGGACCTCAAAATTGGATTTTGCAGGGGGGAAGGTGGAAGACCACGATTTAGGTAGACTTTGTTGTTTTTGTGTGGGCTGGGGGGGGGGTTCGGATTCTTGGATTATCCATGTTGAATTATTTGAAGAAAGTCATTTTCCTTGTTCTAATATAAGGGTAATCATCCAGTCTTGCTCACATCAGTCTGTTAGTCCAGTATACTGTTTTCCATTCCATTTTTTTTATATCCACAAAAGACCTTGAGAATGTTTGGAGTTCCATCCGTACAGTCCTTAGTGAAAATGGAGTCTTGGACCTTGTACCGGGTTCAAAGTTAGAATGTTGTTCCTCAAATGTATTAGGGAATGAGGCCCTGGAGGGGCCAACGACCCACTTTGGTTTAATAGAGTGTTTTGGGGTGAGGAGTTTGTACTCTTTTTGCTAAAATGGGTCTGCACAGATTGGTGTGATGATGAATGGGGTTCCTAGATGTCGAAGTATCAGCCCGCAGTTCCCCTGCCTCATAGAGAGTCCAAGGCAGTATGTTATTGCTTGATAGATTTGCTGTTTACATATAGTCCTGGTTCTCCTGTTCAGTCTCTAGTGCCGATCGGCTTCTCTGTTGTTAACACTTTTCCTCTGTCATGTGTCCGATTGTAAGGATCCGACAAGGTTCCACAGAGCTTTGGGTGGAGTAATTCTTGGCAAGTCTGCGCGTTGTGGTAGGGGGGCCTCCGCCATTATCCCCGTTTTACCTTTATGTGTAGCTATAAGGCGAAAAGGGAAGGCCCATCTATATTTAATTTTGTGCAAGGTAAGAACTTCCAGTATTGGTTTCATGGCTCTCCTTCTTTGGAGGGTTCTAGGAGCCAGGTCTTGGTACAGGTGTATGATAACGTCCTCCATTTCTGGGAGGCCTTGGGTTCTGGCTTCCTTTAAAATTCTTTCCTTAGTTTGAAAGTAGTGTAATCTAGTGATTACATCTCTCGGGGTTCCGTCCATGTTCAAAGCTCTGTGGGCCCTGTCAATAGTTAGGTACTCATCTTTAATATCAGGGGCCATCTTGTGGAACAGGTTCTTTAAATATAGCGGGAGATCCGTGACCCTTTCAGGAACGCCGCGGATCCGTAAGTTATTGCGTCTCAATCTGTTATCTGCTTCTTCTTGCATGTCTGTCAGTTGGTGTACTTGGGCACGTAGCTCGACGATGTCCCGTTCCACCTGTTGGCAGTAATTTGCAGTAGCGTTATGGTGAGTCTCTAGATCGACCACGCGGTTGCCCAAAGATGCAGCTTCTGTTTTTACCTCAGTAAGTGTCTTATGGTGTGCTGTATTTATAACCTGCTCCAGGCTGTGGAATAGGTCTTCTAGGTCCTTTCTCGTTACCAGGGCTTTGGACGAGTCTACTGGTTTTCAGTTTATGGGCGCCGCCATTTTGGTTTGTCTGGGCCTGAACCCCCGCGGATCACATAATTACCTTAGTCACTCTGTTGGTCGCTTTTGCCAAGGAAACTTGGCATTTATAAAGTCTTAATCCCCTGGCTATGTCGGAGCTCCTCTACCATACGTCCATCCTGTTTCACAGTCAGGCTCCGCCCCCCCCCCATTGTTTTGCTTATCATATTAACTTTTGGAACTGACTTTTTACTTTGTTAAACCTTTGTTAAAATCAGTACTGTTCTGACCTGATGAAGAGGGTTTAGCTTGTCAACTAAATAAATTGTTAGTCCATAGAAAAAGTACCACAGTATTCTTATTTTTTACATCTATATATTGGACTTATACGGCACTACAATATTTTTCTATAACAAAATTGATTGCATCGCAAAAATGTATTCTGTGGTTTAATTACAGTTTCCCTCTATGCATATTTTTCTTGTGCCCTTAATATTAAACTTATTGTAATTACCCATATTTTATTCACTTTACAGTGTATATTGTTGATAATGGATGTTGTGTAAAGTTACATGACTTTGATACAACATACCAAAAAATGTAAGTTTTACTTACATATTTTTTTTATATTTTTTTATATATATTCCTACTAGTGAAATTCTGAGGCACACCTCTAGCTTTCTGAAGGCATACCAGTATGCTCTGGCACATCCCTTTAGAAACCTTCACTTTACCAATGCAAGAAGCTAAAAAAGAAACATATCCATGTTTGACCACTTGTGAAAAGCAATTTCCTCCTATGGATCCTAAGGTTTAAAAAACCTTTTCTTATTATAAATGTTCCACTCCAATAGATAGCTAATCATAAGCCTTTCTTCCACAAATATCAGATCATCTTTTATAAAGGATTGTTGGATCCGTTGAGATGGGCCTCTAACTACTTTGTTAAAGAGAAATGCAAGGCCTAAATATTTTTCAAAGGTTTATTAAATAATAAAACAAAATAAAGATAAAGGTATCAAAGGAATGGTAACACTCCAAGATGTTATAGTGTCTAGCTAATAGGAAGTTACAAATAGTAAAAAGAACTCCCTCCTGAGGCCTTTTGGGGGCTCTCTTATATACCAAATGGGACACAATCACTCTCATTCATAACCCAAACTCCACCTCTACCTAAGGATAGTCACACCCTGAAGAAAGTCCCAGCCAATCAAGTCGATGTTATATTAGACTCCTCCTAGTACCATACTTTATACCATCCTGTAGAGGTCAGTATACGTCCAAGGATTGGATAGTTAATATCACCTGAGGGTGGCAGTATTATATTTCCAATAAATGTTGGACCACACTTGTTTGACTGCTTCCAGAGCGGAGAAAACCATTCATGGTATTTTCATTCATATGGATAATCACTATTGTAAAGTCCATTTGTCGCCCCACAGGTGTGGTTCTCTATTGTTGTAGCTGCTTTGAACATGTATGGTGGATCCTGTTTATACTCTGGACCTGTTGTTGCAGCTCCTTTGAAGATTGCATGTTGATTACTTGGGGTATTTAACAATCACTGTTGTAAAGTCCAGTTGTCCCCCACAGGTGTGATTCTCTATTGTTGTAGCTGCTTTGAACATGTATGGTGGATCCTGTTTATACTCTGGTCATGTTGTTGCAGCTCCTTTTAACGATTGCATGTTGATTAACTCTTTATCTATCACAGGACAGAGTGTGTAGTGATGTTTAGAAATATAATATTACAAGAATTATAGATGATGTTTAACTTTGGATATAAACTCAAAAAAGTAAAATCATCTTAAAAGGATGAAATACAGTTGACATATAAGCACTTAACAAACTGTATAATAGGATAAATGCTGTATAAATGATATGAGATGGGAGATTTCATCATGCTTATAAATAAATACTTTTTTACATCTATAACTTGTGAAATATAGAGGGGGATGTAATACTTACCTCAGCGCTCCTCTTACCTTCTGGGTTTCTGCAATGCTGTTATCACTTTACGAGATTTACTGCATTGCAGAAACCCGGAAAGGAAAGTGCCAGTCTAATGTCTCTATTTAAAAGTTGTTCACTTTTGTGCTACAGTGTAGCGCAAAACCTGATGGTTTTCTTTTTGCATGGGGTGCCTTCTGACGTTATATTTTATTGGGTATGCTTGTGAAGGTTCTCATTCATCCAGGTCATGGTATATCTGTTGTATTCAATTAGATCAACTGGACTTGAAATGTAGTTCTTGAAGACGTTTCGCTAGTCATCCGACTGGCTTTCTCAATTCAGAATGACTTGTACCAGAATCTGTGGCAATTATGTACCCTGGAAATCCCAATTAGCATATCACAGCCAGGTGTTAAGGGTGTGATTGGATAGTGGCTAAGAGTGTTTAGAACGCCCAGAGTAAGTGTTAAAACAGGATTGTACATGGCAGACAGTTGGTGTCGAACCCCCCCCACCTCTATTTAGGCTTGGTTTCTTCATTTTCACATAAATGGCCTCCTTAACACCTCTCTTGAACCAGTCACGTTCCTTCGCCAATATGTTAACATTACAATCTTCAAAGGTATGTCCTTTATCCTTAAGATTTTGAAAATTCTTCTTAATTTCTCGGAGACCCCTGCTTCAAAAAACATTGTATCCCTTTCTGCTTTAAACCGAACAACACACTGAGGCAGCAATTGGTACATCCGAAAGACCCAATACCAAAACACAAGAAAAGCGACATCAATATCAGTGCAGTGCAGTGAAGAATGCTCTGATTTGTATGTGGGGGAGACCAAACAGCAACTGCATCAACGTATGGCCCAGCACAGAAGAGTCATTCCTCAGGTCAGGACTCAGCCGTGTACCTGTATCTTAAGGATAAAGGCATACCTTTGAAGATTGTAATGTTAACTATTGGCAAAGGAACATGACTGGTTCAAGAGAGGTGTTAAGGAGGCCATTTATGTGAAAATAAGAAACCAAGCCTAAAGAGGTGGGGGGTTTCGACACCAACTGTCTGCCATGTACAATGCTGTTTTAACACCTTACTCTGGGCGTTCCTATAACACCTCTTAGCCACTATCCAATCACACCCTTAACACCTGGCTGTGATATGCTAATTGGGATTTTCCAGGGTACATAATTGCCACAGATTCTTGTACAAGTCATTCTGAATTAGAAAGCCTCGGATGACTACAAAACGTCTTCAAGAACTACATTCATTCCAGTTGATCTAATTGAATACAACAGATATTTTATTGGGTAGTGTGGGTTAATCACATTTCCCAGTTTAAAGTGGAGAAACAAAACGGATTGTTCATTCTAATTGAGGAGGGGGCTGATGCCATAAGAGGTGTCTGCTATGTTTCACTAAGTTACTGCAGTTAGATAATATTTGATTGGTTGTGGCAAATTTATAGCACAGACATACTTTTGCATCTTATATTGCATCAGTCCTTAGGTACTACTCAGATCACATTCCCCCAAAAATCAGTTAACTATCCTGTAACAGGACAATCTAAAGATAAAAAATACAATGTGGTGTCCCTGTGTCTTTTTAACCTATAGACTCTGTTTTTGTACAGTGCAAGGCCTTGTACTGTACAGAAACAGAGTCTATAGGTTAAAAATGCCTGATATTGCAAATCATTAATACCGACACCAATATACATACTAAATGGTTAAAGAAATATGAACAGGCATGGAGATGCTTTTTAATTGTGGCTTTAGAGCCCCAAAATATCACTACTTACCGCTAGTACATTTTTTTGCATCTACCCCAGAGATTCCTATTGTAATGGTAAATTCCATGTCGCTTTAAAATTACATAGGAGGTACACATACGTTATATACAAGGCAGCTAGTGCCTTGTCGTGCCACACAAAATAACTAGTTAATAAAGCGCAACACCAAAACACAATAGGAAAGAAGGCCCTGCCTAAGTGAGCTTATAGTCTAACCAGGAGTAGGTTAGTGTGTTAATATGGGGTTTAAAGAAAAATCCAAATCTCATGTTACTTCCACGCAACATATGTGAATTGGGGACATTGGTGTCATTTAAGTGTAGCTCTGGTGTACACTTTCTATTACCTTAAAAAATCAATCCAGCACCAAGTCCTATAGCTGCAACAGCAAACAAGTTGTGAAGATCCAAAGGTCCAGGGAACTCGCCATTTCTCCAGCATACAATGTCATTTCAGGTGCCCTGTCACTCTGATGACATCAGGGCATCCACTGTTATTTCTTTTTATCAAAAATTTGCAACGCCGCATGCCTCAACTATCAAGCAACAATACGTCAATATTTGACATGATGTAAAGCTGGAGGATTCCTGGACATTCAAATCTTCATAACTTGATTGTGGTTGCAGCTAGGAGGGGTCATTGCTCAAGGTAATACAGAGCCCTTTGTGTGTACATCACACTTACCCTTTTATATTAATAATTATTTTAGGTAGGGAAATAGATCAGGAGGGGAGGGAAATGACAATCTCAATCTTGCCCATGTTAAGTTTGAGGAAGCAGGAGGATTTAAAAGCTGGGGTGGCACTAAGGCTGTCAGGAACCATACTTTACAAACAGAATCAAAAGAAAATGAAATGCAGCCTTCTCTCTGACGCTCCCACACTGAGATATAGGTGCTTGGGAATGTTGGATAAAGGTAGGATTATAACAAAAGTGGGCTTTTGGGCCTGTAGTTACCCTTTAAGAAACAGGGTTTAGAAATCATCCTTTTAATGGAAATCAGCTGAAACTTAAATTCCAAGATGTGGTGGTATGTCCAAAAAGAAAAAAAAAAATTTACACCTAAAATATGCAATAATGCAGATGCATGTTTATCAAGTCCATGAACTTCTAATAGTAACTGGTAATTCCAAAGATAGACAAATGTTTCTTTGTGGAAAACATTATATTATTTATTATACACAAAGTTAATCTCCGATTACCTACAGTAAGCAATAATCTGTCCATGCATATTTAAAATGCAGATCCTAGAAGGCTTTTTTGGATTTGAATGTAGCTAGCTCCAACAGGAAGGTAACTACATACATTGGCTGATTAGTGAAAAATCCTTCAGTAATCCTGACCTCAGTGGGAAGGTTTCATACTGTCGCTGTCTGTTACAGTGTTCTTTATCTTGTCTGTAAAATGTCTTATAAAAATGTCTGTAAAATATCAGGCCTGATATTGAAATGACTCCGACTACTGTACTACTAATACAAACTTGCAATAGGTGTTTCTCTGCTACTCTCAGGGGCGTGTTTAGGGGGGATTACAGGTGCCTGGAATTCACCCTTTCTGCCTGCTCAGTGCAGTCTGCTGTTCCACTTCTCCTGGTGTCCATAGATTGTTACATAGATTGTTACATTGTCAATTGAGCTGTGAGTAATAAGCAGCATTTTTATGTTTCAAAAATGTATCCAAGAAAAAGGGACAATAGGAAATCCTGGAGATGGTTGTATAGCTGATTATATATATATATATGACCAATGTTCATATGTTATAACAGGTGATAAATTCATACACCCCACCACTAACCAAACCTATCAACTCAGGCAGTTTTCCGTGCGACACACGGTTTGTGATCTACTTACTTACCTGTCCATGTGGACTGATCTATGAAGGAGAGACAACTCAAAAAATGAAATCTCGCTTCTCCCAACATAGATCCTCAATTACCCAAAAATGAACACCTTTGCCAGTGGCTGAACATTGTATTGAAAACTCTCATACACCGGACCAGTTGACATTTATGATACTCAAAATGGATCCCTCACCACCTAGAGGTTGTAGTAGTGAATTAAAATTGAAACAACAAGAAGTTAGGTGGATTAAAAGACTACGGTCTCTATCTCTGTCTGGTCTCAACTGAGACTACAACTTGTAATTATTTTTGTAATATGATGCAGTTGCCGAGCTTTGAAGGTCCCTGCACCCAGGCAACCCGTTTAATTTCCCCTCAGATATGGATTATATGGGGTTAATATGCCCTCAAAAGGGGAGGGTCTATATACCCTTAAGGAGGGAGCTTTAAGAGTTCCTCCACTTCCTGTAATTAAGTATTTAAAGCAGATGACTATTAATGTTGTGTATAAGCTATTTTGTAACTATACTTGTCTAGCTATAGACTACTGTATGTTGTAACTATTCTTGTCTGGCTTGAAAAAGAGAAGTTTAATCTTGAAATGTCGCTGTTATGACAAGATCTGCAAAGTTACCACTATTAATATGAAATATATATCTGTATTTGGATGTTTGCCACCCAATCTTTGTTTGCTGTTTATTGTGATAAATGATTCTTTTACGGGCAGGAACCCTTACCTGTTACACGGATAGTGCCGCTACTACAATGAAACTTATATATATTGGCTTCCTCTATTGTAGTAAAGGGAACTGGTAATGGGAATTTTCCATCTTGCCTGATAGGTCCCAATACCATAAATGCAATTCAGCTCACCACATCTCCTATAGACTTTGGTTGCCCAGATGTCTGTTCCTGGACAAAAATTCAAAATAAAAGTGTGTAGTATAAAGCAACCAAAAACTCAGACAACCCCACAGGTATTGCTATAAACAAACGTGCATTTATTGTGCACACCACGACATGTTTCGGACAGCCTAGGTCCTTTCTTAAGTGTGGTCCCAATACCCACAATATTCTGCAAATTCTGTCAGCTCCTTCGTCAGTCTCACAGCTCTGACTTTAAAAGACACTACTGATAATCTAGCACAAATGTGGATTTCTCGGTAAAACAGAATGTTAGGCTGGGTACACACGGACAAATTTTCCAGCCCGACCGTTCACCACCATAGAGTGGTCAGCCATGGCAATTGTCTCATATGGACCACACGATCTGCAGTGATTTACCTGCATGTCAAATTGCCCGTTCATCCAATCCAAGGTAACTGAGTATTCAACTCAGCCTCTGAAATCACCTCAGATACACGGAAACATCAGTTAGTTGGCCTGAAAAATCTGTTTCTGTGTACCCATCCTTTATGAGTATAATTTATAGCAAAAGTAAAGGGAATATCAGTATTGGATAACTGTGCAATTAGGGAATATATATGATATTATTATATGATCCATATATAATAGAATATATGAATGTATTTGGTCATGAACCTCCTTCTGGGTTTATTCAGTGGTAACCCTGTTAGGAATGCCCGCCTTGAAAATCCTGCACTTGTCACTGACTCTCGCTAGTCTGTTTCTGGCCTGACATTTACTCCTTATAATTTTTTATTAAAAAAGCACAACCTTTTTATAATAGTTAAACACCTTTAAAGCACAAAGTATTCCAGAAAGCTCCTCTCTTCTTTTTCAGTACATTCTTTTGCACACTATGCTTGTCTTTTCAGCATACTTACAATTCTTTTGCATTATATTTTTTTAAGGTGAACTGTACATTGGTGGGCTACCTAGGAATATGTATGCTGCATTGCCTAAACTTGTGGCATCTCGTGATGGTTTCCAGGGCTGTCTTGCTTCGGTCGATCTCAATGGCCGTCTTCCAGATCTCCTGACTGATGCACTCCACCGAGTAGGCCCTGTGGAAAGGGGCTGTGATGGTAAGAAGTAGTCATTCATTGTAGTTAAAATCTAGTTAAAATATTCATAGTTGCACAATTCTAGTACAATTCTCTTTCTCTCTCCTCAGCAGGGAACTGGTGGTGGTCTTGCCACCAGGACAATTTTTCACTCACTTGGCCACAGATTTTTTCTGAATTTATTATAATTATCAATTTTTAAAAAATCAAATATACTAGAATTATTACATTTCCTAAATCCAATATTCTAGAAGTATTACAATTTTCGAAAATTCTGATTTCGAGAAATATTGTCGAGGCTGATTTCGAGAAATATCGAATACCTAAACCCTTGATTCTAAAATATGTGAACCCTTGATCAAAAATGTAATGCAGATACTCAAAAATAGCTTGCATGTGAAGAAAGTTAGTAACCAAAGTTTTTGTTCCCCATACCGATTCCCAGGTCCCTTACATTTACACTAACTTA
Organism: Hymenochirus boettgeri; assembly: GCA_019447015.1. NCBI lineage: Eukaryota > Metazoa > Chordata > Amphibia > Anura > Pipidae > Hymenochirus > Hymenochirus boettgeri. The sequence goes on from CM033472.1 coordinate 65,062,424, forward strand.
CTATTGCTATTCATACCTTAAATTTAATAGTAACATATTTTTAACATCCATTGACTTCTATGGGTCTGTTTCAAACAGCTTTACTAAAATAAAAAGGGGAATGGAGGTGCTTGATTATGCAGGAAGATTAGACAAATTAGGGCTGTTTAGATTGGAGAAGCAGCAATTACACAGACACAAGATCCCTTTATACAAATATATAATGGGCCATATAATAAACTTTCTGATGCATTGTTCACCAATAGGTGAGGACACGTGGACATCCTTTAAAATTAGGGGGGGAAAAGAAGTTTCATCTTCATGATAGGAACGGTTTCTTTACAGTGAGAATTGTTTAACCATGGATCTGTCATCCTTTCAGATGTGACATTAGCTGTAAAAGTGGGCTGTATATGTTTCTAAAACTAAAGAATATTGAAAATTAGTGGTATTAATACATATAGGGGGCGATGCAATATTTTTGTCCGATGCAGCTTACCTGCCCGAGTTCCCACGATGCAAAAATTCCTGTGTGAGATTTTGTACATTGCAGGATCTCTGCCAGGTAAGTGCACTGGCTAACGTAGTACATAGTAGCGCAAAACTTTACTAAGGGCGGTTTTGCATTGCCTGTGCCACACTATTTCCGAGCATTCTCAGAAATGGAGCAGACAAAGCAAACTCAGTGTAAAACCTCTGCTAACCTGATAATACATCAAATAGCATAGGTTTTACACTGACTTGGGCATTTTGCACCCAATATTGCATCGTCCCCATAGTTGGTTGATCCAGGTATCCTTTCTGATTGCCATTTTGAATCAGGGAGGAATTTTTCCTTTTTTAGCTGTTTTTTACCTTCCTCTTGATCAACTATTAGGTAGGGTTAATGAGTATCCTATGAAGGTTCGACTAGATGGACTTATGTCTTTGTTCGACCTCCATTACTATTTTGCTATATTACTATACTGGGAAAGCGCAAGATTTACAATGGAGGGATTCCTGAAAGTGTTATCATGGATAGTCTTGAGCTGAGTGCACTACCACCATCTATTCCATGCCCTCTTGAGGAAACAGGAGCAGGTTTCATCAAGAAGATATAAAACGTGGTTATTCATTTGCTCATTTTAAATGGATAATTGTCATGCTTAAATAAAAAACTAATATTTTTCAATTTATTAAGAAAAGTAGGTCATATCCTTCTCTTTCACTTTCTCTTTCACCCATTGCTGTGGCTGTGCTGTATCGCAAACAACACTGTAGCAGTCACTGCTGCCTGTTACCCAGAAGCTGTGCGGCTGGCGTTAATTACTTATGGGGGGGGAATTCACCCAGAGCTGCACAACCTGTGGTGAAATTCGGAGAGGAGATTTACCCAGAGCACCTGTGGCTCTGGGTGAATCTACCCAAAAATTTCAAAATGTACCTGTTCTATTTGCATATGTTGTGGTTCTAAGGCAATCATTTTAGGAATTTGGTCAGAGGAATGTAAAGGAATGTGTGGAAATGTATCTAAATACTTTCAGGGAGATGTAATAAAAGTTTTTAGCGTTAAAACTGGTGCTAATGTTGCACCAACCAATCAGATGTTATTTACTATTTGAAAGCTAACATCTGATTGTTTTGGGCAAAATTAGCACAATTTTTAGGAAAATAACTTTTATTACATCTCCCACACTATTAATTACACTGCTGTAGCATGATTCCATGCAGCTTCTATAAAGCAAGGTTGCAGCTTACTTGTTTTTATCTAAACACCACAGAGCATGTGAAGTAGACTGCATACACTTTGCTGGGTATTACTCAGCTACGGTAGCTTATGGTAGCTGACCTCTTTGTCCCCACTCCTAGCAGCCACAGCTAAGGGAGATGTGAGACAAAGTGGCATATTTATTAACAATTGCTATTTTCGCCATTTCACTACCTCAGGACATCGCAATGACAAAGGGGCATATTTATAAAGTTTGTCAAACCTTTTGCCTCTGTTATCGCTGCCATTTCAACAAATTTGGACTTTTTGCTATTTATAAAGCAGTTTCAAACAAACAGCAGGCACCTGAACGAATCAGGAGCGCTGACCCATTCAAGATTCCAGCTACTCCCGTAAAGTCTGTCTCCCAGTCAGGTCCAATAATATTCAGCAGCAGGTATTCACCCGGGGGGGTCGGAGGTAGGCAACCGGACTCCAAGGATTAATTTTTATTAAAAGAATATGATAAATTGTGTAATAACAACCAGGCTAATTTTCTCTTTTTATTAATAGGATATGATAAATAGTGTAAAACATTATTATTATATCATATTAATAAAAAAGAAAATCGCCTGGGTGAGTTTTACACTATTTACCATATTTTATGCTGAAAAAAGACTACATGTGTTAGGCTATTTTTAAATAACAAAGAAAAGTGTTCAGTGTGTATTAACCAATTTGACACTACTTTGAAAATACATATTTATGCTGAACTTTTTCAGAATTATTAGTGCTACTTTTTTCGCCTTTGATAAAAAATTTCCCTTTTTATTAACTTTATAAGAAAAGTTGAAAGTTTACAAAAAATCGTCTACTTTCGATTTTCGAAAAATCATCTATTTTCGAAAATTGTCCACTTTCGATTTTTGAAAATCATCTACTTTCGATTTTTGAAAATCATCTACTTTCGACTTTCGATAATTCTCTACTTTTGTTTCTCGATTATTGTCTACTTTCAATTTTCGATAAAAATCGAAATTTCGAAAAATACGGGTTCTGTGAAATTCGGGAGTTCCGAAAGTTGCGTGGTGACTTCGAAACCCTCAGATTTGATTTGAAACTGGGTTCTATTCGAACCCACATTACATCTCTAGTAATGACTTTTTGCCACTGGTTATCACTGATTTATAAATAGCGAACAGTCCAAATTTGGTGAAAAGGCGAAAAGTTTACAGAACATTTATAAATATGCCCCTTTGTTTATCTCTGTCTTTTGTGTCAATGTTGTATGAAGACTTTAGTTTCTCTTAAACTTTGTGTTACAAATGCAGATTTTCAATTAACATTGTAACCTTACAGCAGAACTAAAGCTAAAATGTGAATGACCTTGCAGGAATTCTATGATTGATCAGTAGCAGGTGTATTTTTCCCCTCTAAGGGCTAGGCCACACTGAAACGCAAACGCAAACGCAATCGCAATCGCATGCGATTTCATGTGCGATTTTTTTGCGTTTGCGCTTGCGATTTCTTCAATAAGTATAGGAAATCGCATGCGATTGCGATTAAAAATGCAGAACGCAAAACGCAAACGCAAACGCATCGAAAAACGCGCGTTTTTTTTGCGTTTCCGCGTTTTCAATAATTTTGAAAAATCGCAAGCGCAATCGCAATCGCAATCGCAAGCGCAAACGCAAAAAAAACGCAGCAGTGTGGCCTAGCCCTAAATGATGATTTTGGAGAAATCATCCTTCTATTTCTGCAGATTTCTGGCTTTTAAAGAGCAGGTTACAGACACAGATACATAGTTATTCATTCTCTGTGCATACTCTAGCCTCCTTTCTCTCCCAGAGCTGTCAAGTAACTAGAGGGCGCTAGGGATGGCATAGAACTCGAACTCGAACCCGAGTTCGAGCCGAACTGTTCGAGTTCGAACGGACCCGGACTTCTCGAACTGTCTCGGACGCGGACTTTCGATATTTCCCGGACTTTCGATGAATCCGCGAGTAAAATGTCCATGGTATCTAGGCGCGAACATCGAATCTGCGAGTAAAGTCTCCATTACAGCCTATATGCGAGCATCGAATCTGCGAGTAAAATGTCCATGTTACCTCGAATGTTCGAACGCGAAAGCTCGAAAGTAGCGTGCGTGAGAGTAAAATCGATTTTACGAAAGTCCTGGATATTGGAACATGCTCCCCAGACCATTTCCCAGGTCCCACAGCCATTTACATTAAGTTACCATTAATATTTTGGTTGTATTTGACTCGAACTTTTCGAACTATTTGCCTCCCATAGACTTTAATGGGTCCGTTTTCGAACTTTCGAACTTTCACAATAGTTCGAAAGTTCGAAAACGGACCGAACTTTCAATAGTTCGACCATCTCTAGAGGGCGCCTGGGTTTTCAAGACAGAGCAGTCAGAAAATTACTTATTTCTCAATAGAATGGAGGACTGCAGTCTCTGCAGAAACCAGAAAATACTATAAACCTACAGAATTGCAGATGATTTATTTTCAGTTCTGCAGATATTAACTGCTAGTTAATTTGGCTTGAAAAAGCCAAATTACTGTTCTTTCTATTTCTTCTTCTTTTTCTTCTTCCGTTTTATTCTTCTGCTTTTATGGACCGTATCTCCTCCAACAGTTTTTGAGCTAGAGACATGAAATTCAGTACAGACGTGCGGGGCATATAGGAGAAGTGTGCTATCTTCTAGTAACGGCCCACCTACTGACCTACCTTTCCATTCTAATGGAAGCCATATTTAAAGGGTAACTAAAGTAAAAAAAAACTAATTTAGATTTATCCTCAATAAAAGATAGTTTTTTGGTTATAAACACAAAAAAGACATACCCCCTCAACCAGACCCAGGAACACACACCTACTAATCTACTTATCCATTACTGTGGCAGCCATGCTTAAAGGGTAACTAAAGTAAAAAAAACTAATTTAGATTTATTCTCAATAAAAGATAGTTTTATGGTTGTAAACACAAAAAAGACATACCCCCTCAACCAGACCCAGGTACACACACCTACTGATCTAGTCATCCATTACGGTGGCAGCCATATTTAAAGGGTAACTAAAGTCAAAAAAACAAATTTAGATTTTCCCATAAAAGATAGTTTTATGGTTGTAAACACAAAAAAGACATACCCCCTCAACCAGACCCAGGTACACACACCTACTAATCTACTAATTCATTATGGTGGTAGCCATACTTAAAGGGTAACTAAAGCCAAAAAAACTAATTTAGATTTATCCTCAATAAAATATAGTTTTAATGGTTGTAAACACAAAAAAGACATACCCCCTCAACCAGACCCAGGTACACACACCTACTGATTTACTTATCCATTATTGTGGCAGCCATACTTAAAGGGTAACTAAAGTCAAAAAAAATTATTTTGATTAATAATAAAAAAAGGTTTGTTTTTTTTAACCCCCATGTGGCACAGTTACATACAACTACTGAACTACCCCTCCATTACTGTTGCAGCCATACCTAAAGGGTAACTAAAGTAAAAAAAAACAAATTTTGACCAATCATCAAAAAAGTTTGTTTTTTTAACCCCCAACCAGACACAGGTACACACACCTACTGATCTACTTATACATTACTGTGGCAGCCATACCTAAAGGGTAACTAAAGTTAAAAAAAAAATTTGACCAATCATCAAAAAAGTTTGTTTTTTTAACCCCCAACCTGACACAGGTAGACACACCTACTGATCTACTTATACATTACTGTGGCAGTCATACTTAAAGGGTACCTAAAGTCAAAAAAACAAATTTTGACCAATCATCAAAAAGATACAGAGAGATTCAATAAAAGTTCTTATCATTGAAAATGGTGCTAATTTTGCCCTAACCAATCAGATGTTAGCTTTCTGATTGATTGGATCAAAATAAGCACCACTTTGGGCTGGGTGCACACAAAAGTTTTTTTTGTCCCAAACAAGCGTTCACTACAAACTCATCATTCCCATTATTGAGTTTTAAAATCTGCAGCAAACACACATATTCCCTTCCAAAATGCAACCCTTCAAGCCAAATTCAAAGTTTATACTTAAACTTTCCAATTCTAGTTCGGAATTATAATTTATTTAGGCTGATTTACATTATGTTTTTATAAGAAACCGAAAATAAAAATGTAAGCAAACAATTTTAACCCCAACCGACCCCCCCTGAAATTATTTAACCTTTTTACACAAGTCAACTTCATGTTTCTTACCACCCCAATGACTCCCCTAGGTATTTCCCCCATCTTAACCCCATAAAGCCTTTCATCCTCTTTCTGGTTCATTGGTACACATAATTTGAGCCACAATTAAAAACAATAATTTCTAAATATTCCATGTAATTAGATACAACTAAAAATGTTAAAATATAGGTATTTAAAAGACTGTAAATTTTGCCAAAACGGTGATTCAAACAGGGTTAGTCAATAAAAGTTCTTATCGTTAAAAATGGGGCTAATTTTGCCCCAACCAATCAGATGTTAGCTTTCAAATGTTAATATCTGATTGGTTGGGGCAAAATTAGCACCATTTTTAACGATAATAACTTTTATTGAATCTCCCTGAAAAAGCTGAAAATGTTAGTTATCACTGTTTCAGTGATAAACAGTTTGAATGTTATATCTTGTTTCATGAATACATTTTTAGCTTCTTTTATTCCATGCATATTTTTATTGTAAAATAAAAATTTATGGAGACATAAAACAGTAAATTAGAATAGAAACCTGAACTGCCAAATATATTCATCCCCTTTAGAAAACTTAAATGTAGCTAAATAACATACAGTCAAATAAATGAGAGGGTACAGAAAAATAGGTTATTTAGTTCCAAAACAATGAAACAACTATAATCACACAACCTTCTCTCTCTCTCTCTCTTTTCAGGCCCTAGTACAACATGCTCAGAGGAATCTTGTGGTAATCTTGGGGTGTGTCTTCAGCAGTGGGATGGTTTCACATGTGACTGTACCATGACATCCTATGGGGGACCAGTTTGTAATGACCGTAAGTAAAAACATCTACTTTGTTTTCCAAACCTCAGATAATAACCTATACTCTAATTGTCTCTCCTCGTGAAAAATAATTAGGGCTACAACCGTGTGTTTAAAAAATGTTTTGGAAGAACTGTCCATAGGAACCATAGAATGCGAAAACAAATCCAACAAGTCCTGAATTGTCCTAAGCACACTAAACTGGCTGATTTAACACACCTGATGCAGACTCTACTTTTAAACATAAATACACAAATATTTTGATAAAAGGGGCAGTCTTTTTTATTTTACTGTCAACCGTTATTTAGTTTAAACTACAATGCCTAACATGTTAACCCAACTTTTAGAAAATGTTTTGTAGGATTATAGTTCTTATCCTGAAAGTCGTCTTTTTAAAAATGTAATTAAATAGGTGTCCTGGCCAAATGAAAGAGTTTTACAAATTAAGTGTTTACACTTGCTTATATACAAATAGGCAGACTTTTGTACAATATCTAACATATGGCAGCATAATGACATTAATCTGATACACCTGATGAAAGGGACAGTGTGTCCCTGAAACGTTGTGTTGATGTGATCTAATAAAGAATTTTGTATTCACGGAAGAGTGCCCCTCTCATGAACTTCATTAATCTGATACAACCTGCCCTATAATTTTGTCAGTAAAGTGTTTCTTTTTTCAGTTTACATATGAAAACCTCTTACTAGGAAACATTTTATAAAAAAATATAAATATCTGGTTTAGACACAAGCTAGAACAAGCTTTTTGGGTACAGCAAGAACAGTTAAAATGGCAGCCTCCAAAAGATATTTTTTATGTTTTTATCTTCACTGTCATCGAGCTGTTGCGGTTGTGAGCTGGTATATAATGGTAGGTGGACCAGTTTCTAGCATAATTCTCTTCATTTTTAAAAATCTTTTTCAGACAATAGTTCTAGTTCTTCTTTAATTATTCTGCGATCTCCCACAACACTAAAATGTGTGTTAAATTAATGAAAAGTATGCTTTCAAACTGATATACAGAATAACAATTTGAGTTTGTATTACATGAATCACGTGCACTGTGGCAAACACAATAAACAATATTTTGCATACCGTACATACTGCCATTGTTTTTAAGGAAGTGGAAACCTTTTAAATTCACTACTCATTCACTTTTTACTGAATATGTAAATCAGAATTGGCTAAAATCAGATTCTTTCCAAAATAATCTTATTGGTTAGTATACAAATCAGATTATTTCTTAAAGGATCTGTTTGTAACCAATTCTGAATATTTGTAATCAGATATTTTCCATAAAGAATCTGATTGGTACACTAACCAATCAGTTCTTTTCCAGTCAGAATTGGTTACAATCAGATTTTTTCAGAAAGCATACCAATCAGATTCATTCTGAAATAATCTGATTGTAACCAATTCTGATTGGCAAATGGTCTGGGGAAAATAGAATGAGTGCGATCGTGAGGAAAGTTATTTTCTTTAAAGTTCTGGTTATATGTACGTGTTTCCCAGAGCCATTTACAGTAAGTTTCTATTGCTATTTTACCTTATATTTATGCGGATCTGCTGTTGACTTTCCTGCTGATTTTCAAATTTTTAATTTTTTTCCAAAATTCGTGAATCCGCAGGCAGAACAGATTTTAGTAGTTTTCGGACATCTCTAGTTAAGACTAGTGATGGCCCAGTACACGGATCTGAACCTGAATCCGCGGCGGATTTACCTCGTTCGCGAACGGCGGATATCGCAGATTTTCCGGTTTTCCGCCTTCCGAACTTTCCAAACCGCGTTTTTGAAAATTTTCGAAATTACGAGGATTTCTTGGATTTTCGAAAATACATGAAAAACCTGTATTTTCGAAAATTTTCAAAATTATGAGGATTTCACGTATTTTCGAAAATGTATAAAAATACGTATTTTCGAAAATTTTTGAAATTGCGTGAAATCCTTGTAATTTCGAAAATACATGAAATTACGTATTTTCGAAAATGTGTGAAATTACGTATTTTTGAAAATTTTCGAAATTACGAGGATTTCTTGTATTCTCGAGGATTTTTTCATTTTAATGGGTTTTAATGGGTCCGCTCGCAGATTTTCGAATTTTCAAATTTTCAAATTTTTCCGAAAATTCGCGGATCCTCGAGCGGACCGGATTTTGCGAAGTTCGGATGTCTCTAGTTAAGACATTGATAAATGACTGGTATACAGTACCATGATTCCTATTAATAAAAAAGAGTACTCTAATATTCTAATATTTCTAGATATATATATATATATATATATATATATATATATATATATATATATAGAACCTTTTTTCAATATCCATATTCCTGTTAAATAGTGGTTTTTGGGTTTTTTTTTTTTACTTTACTACTTTTAAATAACTACGGAAGCACTTTTTTTTACCTTTCATTCAACTATTTCCAGGTCACATTTATTAAATCTCAGGCTGAACAATTGTTTGTAAATAATAATGATTAAAAAAAAAAGGGATCTTTGCCACTTTATAAATACTACCATGACATTCAGTGTAATTTACCTCACAGGGTGCAGTAAGCAAATAAAAAAAAGTTATTTTTATATATGCTCCTTGGTACTGGGATAACAATCCACTCATGGCAACTGTAAATCTCTGCTATATAAGAATTAATACAAAGAAATTACAATAAGGAAGATAGTGAACTCTTCTGGATGAATTTGTTAAGGATTTTTACTGCTATATTTCTTTCTGGTACAGAAACCCCTATGCACCAGGTTCATTCTTTATATTTTAATTACATTAAGATTTTATTTACTTTATATGTGAGATTAAATTAAATTCTACTATTACTAATTATCTTATTAAAACTCATACTAGATCCAAAATTTCTAGAACTATGGCCCCCTGATTAAAACATTTGCATTTATTAGTTAATGCATTAATAGCTTTGGTTATCCTGTTTAGAATAATGGCTCAGCCCCCTTCTTCTAAGACTGGGTATACACCATACAATATTTGAGGCTGACCGACCGATATCACTGTGTATCGGTCGGTCAGCAGAAAATATTGTATAGTGTGGGTGCCAATGACTGTGACCAATCTAGGTGGGTATACTGGTAATTCAAGGGCAATCATGCGGTTTCCAATGGGACCCCACAATCGGTCGCAGCAAACTGTTGACAATGGATACTTTTGCCAAGTCCGACAATGATTTGTTCCCGGCCAACCGCTTGCTATTGGTGAAAAGTTGATTGGGACAAATGTCGTCCCATGTGTATTCTGACTAAGGCTACACATTTATAAATAAGAAAACATGATCTTAGAAATCATTGAAACTGTAGAGATTCTTTCCAACAGGTTTTTATTCAAACCCAATTGAATTGGAATTTTTTTACATGATTACATTTTTTATGATCTACTGAACATTTTGAAAACTCTGTCAGATCCACCGTTCAGCAATTATAAATCAAAATCAGTTTAGTTTTGAAACAGGGACTCATCACTAATCATTATAGTAGTAATTTTAATATTTAAGTTGCAAATTCATACCACATGTGAATTATGTTTTGTGTATTCTTGGCGTTCTTTTAACAGCCTTTTTCCCAGACTGTAGTTCAGAGATTAACTCTGTCCTGGTATATAATTTGAATGATACTCTTTGCTAAAATCGAGCTCATTTGAAACTGATTCTTGGTTTTATTTATACACAGTATGAGTACTTTTCTACATCTGTCAGTGAAAAAAGCTACACTAGTAATATGACCTTTTACACTAGGAATTACTAAGTATTCATAAGAACGCTACAGAGTACTGTAAGTGATGAAAGCACCTGCTATAACTGGAAGCCAGAGGATAAGCACTGCCTATTCCTAAACAATAAAGACAGACTCATTCTACAAACTTTTACAGGAGAACATAAACTCAAACATAAAGCAGTAAACTGATTTTTACCCAAAAAACAATATTAATGCCAAAGAAAAAAATACAGTAAGGATTTGCAAGAGACTTCTAGTGGACTGGAGAGTAAGCTGCTGTAACAAGATGCTGCAGTTTATCAGGAATATTTTTGCCCCAAGAACAACATTAATCCAAAATAAGACAGAGCACCTTGAAATAAAAGCAGCAATCTGTGTCTCACCTCTCATTTTGCTGAGGCTGAAATTTAACTTAATAGCATGTGGGTCATGTGCCTTATTTCCCAGCATCCCAGTCTGAACTAGTTTAGTCTGTTATGTTTCTCACACATGTTCAGCATTTTACACTTATTTTAACAATTTTGGATCCCCCTGAAGATGTCTCTGGAGTCTATCCAATCCTGTTACAGACAGGAAACATGGTCAAAAAATGCAGATACATACAGAGCAGTTTGGATATATTTGGATATAGCAAATATGGCTACCTGCTAGACACTGCGTGGGTCCCACACACCAAAAAAAATGGAAAGGACGAACCTTCCAATGAAATACAATAATAAACTAGAATAGCAGGATAATAGACACCAAAGATCACTATTTATTAATAAAATTGGATAATATTGGAATGTTCACACATAAAAGTAATAAATATCTAAACACTGTATAGACAAATGATTACATTTTTGGCATAAATAGCAGCATATAATGTGGATATGAAATATATAAAAGTCTTTTCGTAATTATCCCACAAAAAGTTGGTAAGATTATACCTTATTATATGCTGCTATTCATGCCAAAAAGTTAACCATTTGTCTATTTGGGCACACAGCTGGAGATTTAAATGTATTGGTTTAGAAGGGAAAAAAAGAAAAACCTTTGAACTCAGAATGATAATTCTGTTCAACACAAGACAAACTGGACTCAACATTGACTTGAGCCATTTAAATCAATATCAGACACTTATAACCACTATCTCTCCCCCTACCAATTATTCTCTACCCCCTTTCACATTCCAATTATCCATCCCTTATCTTTTACTGTTTGTTTATATTGCTATCCTCACCCCCAATGGTATTTTGTGTTCTTGTATATCTTGTATATTGTAAAAGTTTGTTAATTGCTAGATGATGTAAACATCGGAAGAAGGGAGAAAGCACCCGAAAGCTAATCTATTAGGAAAACTATTGTTAGTGCAAATAAAAAGAGTATCACATACTATACATACTCTCATCTTTTAGATATTATGGAGCATAAATATTTGGGTTTCCATTTATACTCTTATCTGACCTTTATCACTGGCTTCATGTAAGAAATCATATGCATGGCTATTTCTGGATGCACCTTTTTCTTTGAATTTCAAATTGACAAAGGAATATTAGGGTGTTATGGACCTAACTAGGTCCAGGAATTATCTGTTCCCTTCCAAATTAGTTATCAATTGATATAACAGTCTAGACTGGGAAGAAACTATAAAGAACCACACTGACACGAGCTGTTCAGTATGCAAAAATGCTTCTTCTGCTTTATTGTTAATTGCAATGGGTTATATAGGTGAGCGAGGGGTTGTTGATTAGAACAGTTAGTGTGGCAAAGGTCATTATGTTTGTTTAATCAGTCCATTGTAGCATATTCTCAGGGTCACATGTAAAACGTCATTCTCCACAAAATATCTATTCCTCTGGAAAGGTTCTTTCCATCCCCCACAGAACATCTGTTCTTCTGGAGAATTTCCTCTTTTCTTTGTCCATCTTACCGCAACAGATCTTATGATATCTGTGTTTATCAAAGTTTGAGCAAGAAATCAAAAACTTGGCATATCATTTGATACTGAATCATCAAGTTTAGCAAAATAACTAAGGCATAGATTATCAGACAGTAAAATAACATTTTCTTTTCATGTAATTAAAACTAAAGCTTAAAGCGATAGATGTATGGGATATATGTCTCCTTAACAGGGGTATAGTGACCATGAAATAGTGTTGTTTAGTGTATTTTATTAAAATGAAAAATGCACTGGGTTAACAAATACTATAAATTTCAGGAAAGCAAATTTTTCCAGGTTAAAAGATGCTTGTAAGCAGGTCAGTTGGGATGATATATTATCAGGTAAAGGTACTAAACAGAAGTGGACTGTTTTTAAGAGGATTTTAAGCCATTTTACATCTAAATTTATACCCTAAAATTTATAAAAAAAAATAAGTCCGCACCCATGTGTCTTAATTTTGATGTAAAGAGGAAAATGTAAAAGAAGAAAAAGGCAGAGGGAAAAGAAAGGCCCTTTAGGAATTATAAAAACTGTAACAAGAATTGTAAGAAATCAATTAAGCAAGCTAAAAATAATAATGAAGTTAGGATAGCTGAACAGGGCAGTTTCAAGGACTTTATAGAAATTAATAAACATGGATTTAGGAGGAATATATATTGTCAAACCAACCTGCTTGGTTTTTATAAGGAAGTGAGTAGAAATTTAGACTCTGGATTAGCAGTTGATTTAGTATACTAGCAGGATTTTGTGACTAATGTACAGTATAAGCCACTGATGGGCAAACTGCAGCTCTCCAGATGTTTGAAACTACAACTCCCAGAATTCCTATGCTCCCCTCTGTAGTTGAGGAATGCTGGGAGTTGTAGTTTTCAAACATCTGGAGAGCCGCAGTTTGAGGATCACCGGTATAAGCTAAGGTCTGTTGGGCTGGGGTGGCATATTTGTACATGGATAGGAAGTTGGTTGATGGATAGGATGCAGAGTATAGTTGTTAATGGGACTTCATCAATAACTTCACCAACTACTATATTCCTACTAGTAAAATCGCTTTCAATCTCTACTTACACCTCCTCGTTCCAGTGCCGTTCTGCATTGATGGCAGCCATGGCTGTGATTGGCTGCCTCTCAGCCAATCACAGCTGTGGCTGCCGGTCCGGACCCCTAATTGTAGTTTCAGCAGGCAGAGGAACCGGACCAGAACAGCGCTGGTGTAAGTAGATATTGAAAGTGATTTTACAAGTAGGAATATAGCAGTTGGGGTGGGTGGGAGGGTATGCCCTGCAGGATGTAAAAAGTTTTCAAAGAGGGTGGATATGCCCTTTAATAGATTTAAGGTGTTGCATTTTGGACTTAAAAATCCTTGTGCAACATATACTATAAATGGCTGTGTTATGTGAATCCCTTTTGGAAAAGGATCTTGGGGTTTTGGTGGATAACTTAAGGTAGCAAGCAGTGCCAGGCATCAACAGCTAGAGTCTATTTACAAAGCATTGGAAAGACCTCATTTGGAATATGCAGTGCAATTTTGGAAACCTGTGTACAAAAAGTAAAATGGAGAGGGTTCATAGAAGGGCAACTAAAATAATAAAGGAAATGGGGGAGCTTGAATATGAAGACAGGTTGGATAAGTTACAATTAAGTACACTAGAGAAAAGGTGCTTGCGTAGGGATAGGATTACTGTATATGAATATTTTTTGTTAAATTTTGTTCACCAAAATAACATGTCAGAGGACACATGGACATCCCTTTAGACTTGAAGAAAAGAAGTTTAGTTTGATTTTTTACTGTGAGAACGGTAAAACTATGGCACTATCTTCCATTGGATGTGGTGATGGCAGGTTTATTGGATATTTTCAAAAGAAAGCTGGATAAGTATCTGAAAAAAAGGAATGTTTCAGGTTACTGCTATTGATAAATAAAGTACAGTTGATCCAGGGATATTTCCGATTGCCACTTGGAGTCAGGAAGGAATTTTATTTCCCTTCATAATTCTGGCAGGAAATGTGGGCATTGCTGAGTAGGTTGGACTGGATGGATGTATGTCTTTATTCAACCTCAAATACTATACTATTCTAAATTTTCTTTTAAAAATGTGCATGGGTGCGCATACAGACATGGCCTCAAAAAAAAAGGGATTGAATGGAGCGGAGCAAGGCATTAACATAATGAAACAGCTTTGTTGAAATTAATCAACCAGTAACTCAATCTCTTCTTTAGCATACCAGTTATAGACTACTCCACCCCTACATATTGAGCAACAATTATTCTTTGTTTTATAAATATGCTTCCTAGTAAAATCTTTTACTTCCTGAGAACCAAGTCAGGATTCTCTATGGGGGAAAGAGCAGGGATTGCCCTTAGTTAAAAGAGATTTACATGTTAAAGTACCTTCATTATATTTGTCCTTATACATTTTGCTACATGAGTAATGATTTCTTTTATTTTTAAAAAAAATAAGGATATTTGATGTCATTATGAGGCATAGAAATGTATATAGGATCTCATAATTGAAACATCTTTCAATCATTTGTTACAGGTGCAAGCCTCATCATTGTAAAAAAAAAGTCTTGCCATATAACTTCTTGTTCCTTTTTGTCACTGTAAACATAGTTAGGCCAATATTTAAAATTTTCAGTCAATGGGATTGAAATAGTTTTTCATCCTGACAGTCACCGGCTGTCGTCGGACAAAAAAGTACTGCCGACAGTCCATGAAAGTCAGGCTGAAAAAGACATTACAAGGATTTATATATGGCCAACATCTTCTATGGTGCTTTACAATTATTGATACATTGGAGAAAAATATTGGAGAAAAACATTCATGTTACATACAAAGTTACCGCAAATAATTCATACATGTTATTGCATATAATACAATATCATGCAGCACTCAGAAAGAGGGCCCTGACCAATTGAGCTTACAGTACAGGCTACAGGTAATGGGAGTGAGACATAGTAGCTGAACTAGTAGCCTGTATCCTAGGCCAGATTATATGCTTGGTTGAAGAGGTTTGTTTTGAGGTTGCGTTTGAAGATATTAAGGGATGGCTGGAGTTCCAGAGCAAAAGGGCAGCACAAGCAAAGGCCTTAATGTGGTTGTGTGAAGAGGGGGCTAGGGTGGATGAGAGTAGAAGATTATTTACAGAGCGAAGGTTATATCTTGGATGGTATCTGTGGATCAGCTCTGAGATTTATGGAGTGGCTGTATTAGCTAATGCTTTGTAGGTTAGGAAAAGAAGCTTGAACTGGAAACTTTGTGTGATGGGCATAGAGTGGGCAGACAGAGAGCAGCGACTGAGAAGCAAGAAGAGAAATTAATTAGCCTGGTGGCAGAGTTTAAGAGGGATTGAAGTGGTGCCAATCAGTTGCATTTTAAACCACAAAAGAGGATGTTACACTAGTAAAGGCAGGATATAATTAGGGCATGAACTAGTAGCATCCTGTGTAAGAAAAGGTACCTGATTAAAGATAGTATGAGGTCAGGACCAAAGAGGAAGCGGATTTCCAAGCAATCTCCAAATACAAGTGTAAATTCAGGGCTAGCAGATAGAGATAAAGATCAAACAATAGGTGTTTCAGGAGGAACAGAGAGAGTGGTGGACAGAAGTTGCAAGGAATAATAGGTTTGTCTTTGTTAGGGCACAAGTCAGAAGGTAAAATAGAAAATTAAATATGTATAACAAAAAAAGCAAGTCAAACCCCAAAAATGTTTTTTTTTTATGTATATTAATAGTAAAAAGATAAGGACAGAAAATGTGGGACCATTAAATAATGCGGCTGAGATGGTTATAGAGGATGCCGAAAAAGGCTAATGTGCTAAATCATTTTTTCCCTTCTATATTCACTATAGATAATCCCAGTCCTAGCAGGGACTATGGTAAGAAAAATTAGACTACGGTAAGACACATTAGACAAAGTTAATATCAATAAAGCCCCAGGACCAGATGAAATACATTCTCGGATCTTAATCCATTTTTATCTAGACCACTGTTTCTTATCTTTTCAGATTCAATTTTGTCTGGTGATGGATTGTAAAAAAAAGCCAATGAAATACCAATATTCAATAAAGCTAGTCGTACCCAGCCTGGAACTATAGACCTGTAAGCCTAACATCAGTGGTAGGGAAGGTGATGGAAACTTTGTTATGGGATCATATCCTTGACTTTGTCTCCAGAGCTCACCTTATTAGTAGTAGTCAACATGGATTTATGAGAAATAGATCATACCAGACAAATTTAATTGGTTTTTATGAAGAAGTGAGTAAGAATTTAGATTTAGGTACTTTTTTACGGGATCATATCTTTGACATTGTCTTCAGAAGTGATTGTATTTATAGCAGTCAGCATGGATTTATGAGAAATAGATTGTGTCTGACAAATGTATTTGTTTTTTTTATGAAGAAGTGAGTAAGAATTTAGATTCAGGTATAGCCGTGGATGTACATTTGTACATGGAAAGATAATTGGTTGGATCGCAAACAGAGAGTAGTGGTCATTGGAGCTACATGATATCCATGTGGGCTAAAGTTCTAAGTGGAGTTCTTCAGGGTTCTGTATTGGGGCTATACTGTAGTATAAAAGATTTTTGCCAAAATATTTGTTAGCCTGCCACCATGTCAAGGTAGACTCTTTTATGAGGGCCCTAACTAACCTTACTAGTCTAACCTAACCTAACAAACTAACTAAAGCTAACCTAACCATATAAAATGATTTCAACAATATCATATCTGTTACTAGGGAAAATTCTTTTATTTTCTTGTCCAGTCAAGAAATAAAAAATTCTCCACGACTGCCTATCTGCCACCATGGTAAATATGGCCCTGAGGGTACAAAGGTTAGACTAGAAAGATGTATGCCTTTATTCAACTTCAATAACTATGTCACAATGGGCCCTATTTGTAAACACGCAGTATCGCATATTAGCAATACCGCACATTATTAAAAATGCATATAAATACATTTATGCCAAACGTTCGTTAATTAACCAACGTTCGGTGGTAGAGTACGCCCAAAAGGCTAATCTGCTAAACCGTTTTTTTACATCGGTTTTCACTGTTGAGAATCCTAGTCCTTACAGCAGGGATTGTAATAATATGCAGGGGAGAAATGAGGATTATTCACATTGGCTGAAGGAGGATATGGTACGGAAACAATTAGACAAAGTTAATATTAATAAAGCCCCAGGGCCGGATGAAATACACCCTCGGATTTTAAAAGAGCTTAGTTCAGTTCTATCTAGACCACTGTTTCTTTTCAGATTCACTTTGGTCTGGGGATGTGCCGCTGAATTGGAAAAAAGCCAATGTAATACCAATGTTAAAAAAAGGTAGTCGTTCACAGCCTGGTAACTATAGACCTGTAAGCCTAACATCAGTGGTAGGGAAGGTGATGGAAACTTTGTTACGGGATCATATCCTTGACTTTGTCTCCAGAGCTCACCTTATTAGTATTAGTCAACATGGATTTATGAGAAATAGATCATGCCATACAAATTTAATTGGTTTTTATGAAGAAGTGAGTAAGAATTTGGATTCAGGCAAAGCAGTGGATGTGGTATACTTGGATTTTGTGAAAGCTTTTCAGAGTGGTGGTAAATGGAGCTACATCTATGTGGGCTAAAGTTATAAGGGGCGTGCCTCAGGGTTCTATACTGGGGCCGCTTCTGTTTAATCTGTTTATAAATGACTTAGAAGGGGGCATTGAGAGCAAGGTCTCTGTGTTTGCTGATGACACTAAACTATGGAGAGCTTTGGAAACTTCAAATGATGTGCAAGTGTTGCAAGCAGACCTAGATAGATTATCAAAATGGGCAGCAGAATGGCAGATGAGATTCAATGTTGATAAATGTAAGGTGATGCATTTGGGATTTAATAATCCCTGTGCCACCTACACCATAAATAACTCTGTGTTAAGTGCATCTGTAATGGAAGAGAAAGATATTATTCTCCCTCTTTTCAAGGGATGGATATTATTCTCCCTCTTTTCAAGGCACTGGTAAGGCCTCATTTGGAATATGCAGTGCAGTTTTGGAATCCCATATACAAAAGGGACATCTTGGAAATGGAAGCAGTTCAGAGAGGGGTAACTAAATTAATAAGGGGAATGGAGGGGCTTGAATATGCAGGCAGATTAGACAAGTAAGGGCTGTTAACGATGGAGAAGCGGTGTTTGCATTGGGATATGATAACCTTATACAAATATATTAATGGGCCATACAATGAACTCTCTAGTGCATTGTTCACTAATAGGTCATATCAGAGGACTCGTGGACATCCTTTAAGGTTGGAAGAAAAGAAGTTTCATCTTCAGGTTAGGAAAGGTTTCTTTACAGTGAGAATGGTGAAACTGTCTTCCAGGAGATGTGGTAATGGTAAATAGCTTTAAAAAAGGCCTGGATAAGTTTCTAAAACTAAAAAATATTGATAATTACTGGTATTCATACATATAGATCTGGTTGATCCAGGGATACTTTACGATTGCCGTTTGGAGTCAGGAAGGAATTTTTTCCCCCTTTTGCTAGGTTTTTTTGCCTTCCTCTGGATCAACTGTTAGGTAGGGTTAAAAAAAAAAAATTAAAAATAAAAGGGGTGAATAGGTTGGACTTGATGGACTTGATGTCTTTATTCAACCTCAATTACTATGTTACTATGTATGTACCTGTCCCAGTGGTGATCTAATACCAGTCATTCTGGGTATCTAATACCAGTCCATGTGGTCATCATATACCATCCAGGAAAGCAATGTAGCCAAGAAAAAGAATTTTGAAAACCTCAAATACACATTTTTCCATTTTGGAATACAAAGAACTTATCCTGAGACAAGAGATCCCCTCTTGGTCCCCATGAGAGGCAAGAAAAAAATAGTATATAGTCCAGACCACACAACAACCTAAAAGATTCCTAAACATAAACTCCTGAAAGACACCTGGGGCATTGCAAGAGGAAGACAATATATTCATAGCATTCATCCTGAGTGTTAAAGGATGTTTTCCACTCGTCCCCTTAACAGAAGCAAATTAACTTGTAGGCGCTAAGAAGATCTGATATGGTAAAGATCTTACCACCTTTCAATTGATAAAAAAATCCAGAGATTAGAGGTAAATGGTATCAGTTTTTAATGGTTATTAAAGGTTAAGGTCTAGGTAGCTGCCAAGATAAAGACCCGAGTTCTTTATCTTGGCAAAAAATTCCATACCTGTGGGGGAAGTAGAAGGCCAAGTTATCCTGAATATACTTCTGCATAGCTAGGGTCTCAGCAGTAGAAAGAGGATAGGTGCGGCAATGTGGGGGCATAGTAACAGGTAGCAGATCAATAGGACAATTACAGTGTTGGTGGGGTTTCTGCAGTCTTTTTACGGAAGACATCAGAAAAGTCCTGGTACTGGGAAGGCAAGGTTTTCAGAACTTAGAAACTTATCCAGGCCTTTTTTAAAGTTATTCAATGAACTTGCCATTACCACATCTGCTGGAAGACAGTTCCACAGTTTCACCGTTCTCACTGTAAAGAAACCTCTCCTAACCTGAAGATGAAACTTCTTTTCTTCCAACCTTAAAGGATGTCCACGTGTCCTCTGATATGACCTATTAGTGAACAATGCACCAGAGAGCTCATTGTATGGGCCATTAATATATTTGTACAAGGTTATCATGTCCCCACGCAACCGCCGCTTCTCCAATGTAAACAGCCCTAACTTGTCTAATCTGCTTGCATATTCAAGCCCCTCCATTCCCCTTATTAATTTAGTTGCCCTTCTCTGAACTGCCTCAATTTCCAAGATGTCCCTTTTGTATATGGGATTCCAAAACTGCACCGCATATTCCAAATGAGACCTTACCAGTGCCTTGTAAAGAGGGAGAATAATATTTTTCTCTCTTGAATCTATTCCCCTTTTTATACAAGACAATATCTTGCTAGCTTTAGCTGTTGCTACCTGGCATTGTTTGCTACAGATAAGTCTGTTATCTACCAGAACCCCCAAATCTTTTTCCATTACAGATGAACTTAACACAGAGTTATTTATGGTGTAGATGGCACAGGGATTATTAAATCCCAAATGCATCACCTTACATTTATCTACATTGAATCTCATCTGCCATTCTGCTGCCCATTTTGATAATCTATCTAGGTCTGCTTGCAGCACTTGCACATCATTGGAAGTTTCCAAAGCTCTGCATAATTTAGTGTCATCAGCAAACACAGAGACCTTGCTCTCAGTGCCCCCTTCTAAGTCATTTATAAACAGATTAAACAGAAGCGGCCCCAGTACAGAACCCTGAGGCACTCCGCTTAGAACTTTAGCCCACATAGATGTAGCTCCATTAACCACCACTCTCTGTTTGCAGTCCAATAACCAGTTCTCTATCCATGAACAAAGGTTTTCTTCAAGGCCAACAGTCCTCAGTTTATACATTAGTCGCCTATGTGGCACAGTATCAAAAGCTTTTGCAAAATCCAAATATACCACATCCACTGCTATGCCTGAGTCCAACTTCTTACTCACTTCTTCATAAAAACCAATTAAATTTGTCTGGCATGATCTATTTCTCATAAATCCATGCTGACTACTACTAATAAGATGATCTCTGGAGACAAAGTCAAGGATATGATCCCTTAACAAAGTTTCCATCACCTTCCCTACCCCTGATGTTAGGCTTACAGGTCTATAGTTACCAGGCTGTGAACGACTACCTTTTTTGAATATTGGTATTACATTGGCTTTTTTCCAATCCAGCGGCACATCCCCAGACAAAAGCGAATCTGAAAATATGAGAAACAGTGGTCTAGCTAGAACTGAACTAAGCTCTTTTAAAATCCTAGGATGCAATCCATCTGGTCCTGGCGCTTTATTGATATTAACTTTGTCTAATTGTTTCCGTACCATATCCTCCGTTATCCAATGTGAAAACTCTTCATTTCTTTCCTGCATATTGCTACAATCCCTACCGTAAGGACAAGGATTCTCAACAGTAAAAACCGATGTAAAAAAACGGTTTAGCAGATTAGCCTTTTCGGCATCCTCTAAAATCACCTCAGCTCCATTATTTAATGGTCCCACATTCTCAGTCCTCATCTTTTTACCATTTATATACTTAAAAAACATTTTGGGGTTGGACTTGCTTTGTTCGGCAATCCGTATTTCATTTTCTATTTTAGCTAGTTTAAAGGAGAACTAAACTTCAGTTTTTCAGATCCTAATGTGAAAGTTTTTCTCCCCAGAACACCTACACGTTGAAAGATTCTTCTCTAGTTATTTGCATTTAGCAGATATGAGTAATAGATTCTGTAACAAAGGAGGCTTCCATCTTGTTGCCAGTACAACTCATAGCCCATGTTGGCTTCAAAGAGCCACGCCCCCTGACCCCAGCATTCACTGTCTCTATGTGCAGAGTTTCTAGCATCTCTTTCTAGTGAAAGATAAAGCCTCAAAATGTACCTGGAATCACAGCTGATTTGCTGGTGGCGCACCATGTAAATGCTGTGTGTTTAGAAACAATCAGACCAAGAAGTCGCAAGTTCAAATCCCCTAGTTTACTTATGAAACAATATAACATGGTCTACTGTCTGAGTTTAGTGCTTTTTTTGTTTGTTGGTTTCCATGTTTCTAGAAAAATATGAAGTTTCTACATATGTACAATCTTTATATATAGCAGCTCTGTTATTTATGAACCAACCAGCGTGAATTGCTGACAGTCTTCCAGTAGCAATACAAAACAGTGAACTGATTTTACTTCTATTGAGTGAGAGTTCACCTGTGGCGTGCTCTGCTAAAGTGCTGGGTAAGAAAAAAAAAATCAGACCATTGGGACACAGGTTTGATTCCCCATGTTCCCTTTTTTTGTTTTTATTATGTGTCTAGCAAAAGATAAAGACTCTACATGTACTAGACTATTACTTATTAGCCCTTGTGGCCTAGTGGTGGAAAGCTTTCTTCTTAAAAAGACACAGAATAGAAGGTTGCTGGTTCGATTCCCCATACTTACTTTTATTTTTTTGCTGAAATGTTAAATGTTCTGTTTCTTTCATCCATGCTAGCAAAGACATACACTGCAAAGATTACTTTTCTTTTTTGTATGTAAAGCATAGGAATTTATCATTGTTATGGACAGGAGCATTTCTAATGTGTTTACACAAAAACTGCACTGGTATCTGTGTTCTGTGTAAGAGGGAGGGAACTCTGAGCTGTAACATGATTGGCTGTCAGCTTCCAGGAAGCAAGACTGCAGTTTCCTGTGAAGTGTCCGGCGGACACTTAGATGGGTGTTCCCAGATAAGGGGAATTATGGGAGCTGACCCTTAGTACACACAGGTTATTTTCATAAATCACCCAGCATCCACAGCAAAGGGAGACATGAGACACAGCTTGTTGTTCGTTTGTGAATGTGCTCTCTCTATTGGGACAATGTTGTCTTGGGACTTTAGTTCTCCTTTAATTGCTTTCTTGCACTCTTTATTACAGCTTTTGTACTCCCTGTAAGCCTGTTCTGTGCCTTCTGTTTTCAAACTTTTAAAAGCCCTTTTCTTTTTTTCCATTTCCCTTTTTACCTGAGCATTAAGCCATGCAGGACTGGACCTAATTTTTTTACACTTGTTACCTAAAGGTACCGATTTGGAAATGTAATAGTTTAATATCCCTTTAAAAGTGGTCCACATCTGCTCAGTTTCTTTACCTAGAAACAGTTCCCCCCAGTCTATGAGCAGGAGCGATTCCTTTAAAAGCATAAAATTAGCTTTCCTAAAGTTAAAAGTTTTTGTTAACCCAGTGCACTTTAGTTTTTTGCAACCTATATTAAATGACACTATATCATGGTCACTATTCCCTAAGCTTCCCATTACCTTTATCTCCATAATGAGCTCAGGGTTATTAGATATCACCAGATCCAACAACGCATTCTGTCTAGTAGGAACTTCTACCATCTGTGAAAGAAAATGCTCATATAGAAAATTTAAGAACTTTATACCTTTAAAGGTGCTGGCAGTTCCCTTACTCCAATCTATGTCAGGGTAGTTAAAATCCCCCATGACCAGAACATGCCCCATACCAGCAGCCTTTGCCAACTGCATATGGAGATTCATTTCCACCTCTTCCTCGGCATTTGGCGGCTTATAACATACTCCAACAATTAATTTACCTACCTTCTTGCTTCCTGTACACAGTTCCACCCATAATGTTTCTGCCGTATCGTTTGTTCCCCCATCTATTCCATCTTTTAAATTTGGCTTCAATTCCTGTTTAACATACATACATACTCCTCCTCCTTTCTTATTAACTCGGTCATGTCTAAATATGGAGTATCCTTCAATATTTACTGTCCAGTTGTGTGAATCATTAAGCCATGATTCTGCTATACCAATTACATCCTACCTTTCCTTTAATGCTATTATTTCAAGTTCGCCGGTTTTTCCAGCCAGACTCCTTGCATTTGTAAACATACATTTTAGATTATCAATTGATTTACTTCCATACGTGGTCGTACATGCCTCCTTATCCTCTATGCTCCCCCTCCCCCTTCTCCTCCCTCCGTTGTGTTACTAGCGCCCAGATCCCTAACTTCTCTATCTACCCCTGTGTAGTTAAACATTCCCTCCCCCCCATACCTAGTTTAAAATCTCCTCCAACCCCCTAGCCATCTTCTCCCCCAAAACAGCTGCACCATCACCATTGAGGTGCAATCCGTCTCTACTAAAGAGCCTGTAGCCAACAGAAAAATCAGCCCAGTTCTCTAAAAACCCAAACCCCATCTCCTTACACCACCCTCTTAGCCACGCATTTATACTCCTGAGCTCCCGTTGTCTCCCTAGCGTAGCACGTGGCTGCGGTAGTATTTCTGAAATCACTACCCTGGAGGTCCTTGCTTTTAACTTGGCCCCTAATTCTCGGAAATCATTTTTAAGGACCTCACCTCCACCTCTAACTTTGTCATTGGCACCAATGTGAACCAAGACCGCCGGGTCACTCCCAGCCCCACCCAATAATCTGTCTACACGAGCCACCACATGTCGAACCCTAGCACCAGGCAGACAACACACTGTTCGGCATGTAGGGTCTTGGCGACAAATTACCCTATCTACCCTTCTAATAATGGAGTCCCCTACCACTACCACCTGCCTATCCTTCCTAGCCCCCAGTTCTCCCTCCCTTGTATTGGAGATGGCCATCCCCTGGGTGCTCAAGGGAAAGGCCCGCTCCATACATGCTGCTTCCGAGCCATCGTCCTCCACATCTTCGCCTAAAATGGCAAATCTGTTGGGATCGACCAGCTGGGAAGAAGCGCCCCTATCCTTCCGTCCCCTACTTCCCCTGGTGACCCTTACAAATCTATCTTCCTTCTCCACCTTATCTGCCCCATGTCCACCCTCCAGTTTACTGGCCCCTGCCAGTACCTGCATTTCCCCCAGATTTGCCAAGCCCTGCAATGCTGCAAGTTTACCCCTTAGATTCTGGACCTCAGATTCCAAATGGGCAACCCACTCACATCTGACACATACATAGGTCCCCTGGGGCGGCTTCTCCAAGATCCCATACATGCGGCAGGATGCACATTGCACGGCCCCAACAAAACTGTCCATACTAAACAGCAATACACACCAGAGACACAGGAACAGCAATACACAGCAGAGACACAGCAATACACAGCAGAGAAATAGCAGTGTTGTTCTTAAACACTTTCTTTCTTAAACCAATTAGCTACACCCCCATCCAATCAGTGAAAAGGAAAAAAAAATGCCTTTCCTTTGTCTCTTACCAACCCCTGCTCTACAGGTAGCAGTGCTGTTTAAACACCAGTATTTGTTTCAGTAACCCAGTGCTTTGAGTTTACTCAAACAATTCCTACTACCCTATTCAAGCAGTAAGTAGTAAAACACCAAAACACCAGTGATTAATTACTTACACAGGCACACTCCTAGAAATAAATAGTGTTAGGTTAGTATGCTTGTGAAGGTTCTCATTCATCCAGGTCATGGTATATCTGTTGTATTCAATTAGATCAACTGGACTTGAAATGTAGTTTTTGAAGACGTTTCGCTAGTCATCCGACTGGCTTTCTCAATTCAGAATGACTTGTACAAGAATCTGTGGCAAATATGTACCCTGGAAAATCCCAATTAGCATATCACAGCCAGGTGTTAAGGGTGTGATTAGATAGTGGCTAAGAGGTGTTATAGGTACGCCCAGAGTAAGGTGTTAAAACAGCATTGTACATGGCAGACAGTTAGTGTCGAACCCCCCCACCTCTCGGGTCAGGACTCAGCCGTGTATCTGCATCTTAAGGATAAAGGACATACCTTTGAAGATTGTAATGTTAACATACTGGCGAAGGAACGTGACTGGTTCAAGAGAGGTGTTAAGGAGGCCATTTATGTGAAAATAAAGAAACCAAGCCTAAATAGAGGTGGGGGGGTTCGACACCAACTGTCTGCCATGTACAATGCTGTTTTAACACCTTACTCTGGGCGTTCCTATAACACCTCTTAGCCACTATCTAATCACACCCGTAACACCTGGCTGTGATATGCTAATTGGGATTTTCCAGGGTACATAATTGCCACAGATTCTTGTACAAGTCATTCTGAATTGAGAAAGCCAGTCGGATGACTAGCGAAACGTCTTCAAGAACTACATTTCAAGTCCAGTTGATCTAATTGAATACAACAGATACTTACATTTATCCACATTGAATTTCATTTGCCACTTAGCAGCCCAATGTGATAATCTATCTAGATCCCCTTGCAAAGATTGCACATCCTCTGTAGTTTTTAATGGTCGACAAAGTTTTGTGTTGTAAGCAAACACAGAAACCTTGCTGACAATACCCACTTCCAAATCATTAATAAATAGATTAAATAGAAGCGGCCCCAACACAGAACCCTGTGGCACCCCACTTAGCACTTTAGTCCATAATGATGAAGCCCCATTAACAACTACTCTCTGCATCCTATTCATTAACCAATTTTCTATCCATGTACAAATGTGACTCCCCAGACCAACAGACCTTAGCTTATTCATTAGTCGCCTATGGGGGACTGTATCAAAAGCCTTTGCAAAATCCAAGTAAACTACATCTACTGCTATGCCAGAGTCTAAATTTCTACTTACTTCCTCATAAAAGCCAGGCAAGTTAGTTTGACAAGATCTATTCCTCCTAAATCCATGCTGGTTACTACTTATAATGTCAGTCCTTGAAACATACTCTAGAACATGTTCCCTTATTAAACTTTCCAGGATCTTCCCCACCACTGAAGTTAAACTTACAGGCCTGTAATTACCCGGCTGTGAACGACTACCCTTTTTGAATATTGGAATCACATCAGCCTTTTTCCAATCCAGAGGCACACCACCGGACATGAGGGAATCAGCAAAAATAAGAAACAATGGCCTAGATAAAACTGAACTTAGCTCCTTAAGTACCCGAGGATGTATTTTATCCGGTCCAGGAGATTTATTAATATTAACCTTATTTAGTTCTTTCTGTACCATATCCTCGGTTAACCAAAGTGAACTTGAATCTTGTATACCTTTATTGCTACTATACTCTATGATATCTGTACTTGGATCTTCTATAGTGTATACAGAGGAAAAAAAATTATTCAAGACATTTGCTTTATCGCCATCCTCCGTAACTAACTTATCCCCATTAATTAATGGTGCCACATCTGTGTATGTACAAAAAGTAAAATGGAGAGGGTTCATAGAGGGCAACTAAAATAATAAGGAAATGGGGGAGCTTGAATATGAAGACAGGTTGGATAAGTTACAATTAAGTACACTAGAGAAAAGGTGCTTGCGTAGGGATAGGATTACTGTATATGAATATTTTTTGTTAAATTTTGTTCACCAAAATAACATGTCAGAGGACACATGGACATCCCTTTAGACTGAAGAAAAGAAGTTTAGTTGTATTTTTACTTGAGAACGGTTAAAACTATGGCACATCTTCATTGGATGGGTGATGGCAGGTTTATTGGATATTTTCAAAGAAAGCTGGATAAGTATCTGAAAAAAAGGAATGTTTCAGGTTACTGCTATTGATAAATAAAGTACAGTTGATCCAGGGATATTTCCGATTGCCACTTGGAGTCAGGAAGGAATTTTATTTCCCTTCATAATTCTGGCAGGAAATGTGGGCATTGCTGAGTAGGTTGGACTGGATGGATGTATGTCTTTATTCAACCTCAAATACTATACTATTCTAAATTTTCTTTTAAAAATGTGCATGGGTGCGCATACAGACATGGCCTCAAAAAAAAAGGGTTGAATGGAGCGGAGCAAGGCATAACATAATGAAACAGCTTTGTTGAAATTAATCAACCAGTAACTCAATCTCTTCTTTAGCATACCAGTTATAGACTACTCCACCCCTACATATGAGAGCAAAATTTCTTGTTTATAAATATGCTTCCTAGTAAAATCTTACTCCTGAGAACCAGTCAGGATTCTCTATGGGGGAAAGAGCAGGGATTGCCCTTAGTTAAAAGAGATTTACATGTTAAGTACCTTCATTATTTGTCCTTATACATTTTGCTACATGAGTAATGATTTCTTTTTTTTAAAAAAAATAAGGATATTGATGTCATTATGAGGCATAGAAATGTATATAGGATCTCATAATTGAAACATCTTTCAATCATTTGTTACAGGTGCAAGCCTCATCATTGTAAAAAAAAAGTCTTGCCATATAACTTCTGTTCCTTTTGTCACTGTAAACATAGTTAGGCCAATATTTAAAATTTTCAGTCAATGGGATTGAAATAGTTTTTCATCCTGACAGTCACCGGCTGTGTCGGACAAAAAAGTACTGCCGACAGTCCATGAAAGTCAGGCTGAAAAAGACATTACAAGGATTTATATATGGCCAAACTCTTCTATGGTGCTTTACAATTATTGATACATTGGAGAAAAATATTGGAGAAAAACATTCATGTTACATACAAAGTTACCGCAAATAATTCATACATGTTATTGCATATATACAATATCATGCAGCACTCAGAAAGAGGGCCCTGACCAATTGAGCTTACAGTACAGGCTACAGGTAATGGGAGTGAGACATAGTAGCTGAACTAGTAGCCTGTATCCTAGGCCAGATTATATGCTTGGTTGAAGAGGTTTGTTTTGAGGTTGCGTTTGAAGATATTAAGGGATGGCTGGAGTTCCAGAGCAAAAGGGCAGCACAAGCAAAGGCCTTAATGTGGTTGTGTGAAGAGGGGGCTAGGGTGGTGAGAGTAGAAGATTTATTCAGAGAGAGGTATTATATCTTGGATGGTATCTGTGGATCAGCTCTGAGATTTATGGAGTGGCTGTATTAGCTAATGCTTTGTAGGTTAGGAAAAGAAGCTTGAACTGGAAAATTTGTGTGATGGGCATAGAGTGGGCAGACAGAGAGCAGCGACTGAGAAGCAAGAAGAGAAATAATTAGCCTGGTGGCAGAGTTTAAGAGGGATTGAAGTGGTGCCAATCAGTTGCATTTTAAACCACAAAAGAGGATGTTACACTAGTAAAGGCAGGATATAAATAGGGCATGAACTAGTAGCATCCTGTGTAAGAAAAGGTACCTGATTAAAGATAGTATGAGGTCAGGACCAAAGAGGAAGCGGATTTCAAGCAATCTCCAAATACAAGTGTAAATTCAGGGCTAGCAGATAGAGATAAGATCAAACAATAGGTGTTTCGGAGGAACAGAGAGAGTGGTGACAGAGTTGCAAGGAATAATAGGTTTGTCTTTGTTAGGGCACAAGTCAGAAGGTAAATAGAAAATTAAATATGTATAACAAAAAAGCAAGTCAAACCCCAAAATGTTTTTTTTTTATGTATATTAATAGTAAAAAGATAAGGACAGAAAATGTGGGACCATAAATAATTCGGCTGAGATGGTTATAGAGGATGCCGAAAAAGGCAATGTGCTAAATCATTTTTCCCTCTATATTCACTATAGATAATCCCAGTCCTAGCAGGGACTATGGTAAGAAAAATAGACTACGGTAGAACACATTAGACAAAGTTAATATCAATAAAGCCCCAGGACCAAGATGAAATACATTCTCGGATCTTAATCCTTTTTATCTAGACCACTGTTTCTTATCTTTTCAGATTCAATTTTGTGGGTGATGGATTGTAAAAAAAAGCCAATGAAATACCAATATTCAATAAAGCTAGTCGTTCCCAGCCTGGACTATAGACCTGTAAGCCTAACATCAGTGGTAGGGAAGGTGATGGAAACTTTGTTATGGATCTATCCTTGATTTGTCTCCAGAGCTCACCTTATTAGTAGTAGTCAACATGGATTTATGGAAATAGATCATACCAGACAAATTTAATTGGTTTTTATGAAGAAGTGAGTAAGAATTTAGATTTAGGTACTTTTTACGGGATCATATCTTTGACATTGTCTTCAGAAGTGATTGTATTTATAGCAGTCAGCATGGATATGAGAAAAAAGATTGTGTCTGACAAATGTATTTGTTTTTTATGGAAGAGAAGTGAGTAAGAATTTAGATTCAGGTATAGCTGGATGTACATTTGTACATGGAAAGATAATTGGTTGGATCGCAAACAGAGAGTAGTGGTCATTGGAGCTACATGATATCCATGTGGGCTAAAGTTCTAAGTGGAGTCTTTCAGGGTTCTGTATTGGGGCTATACTGTAGTTATAAAGATTTTTGCCAAAATATTTGTTAGCCTGCCACCATGTCAAGGTAGACTCTTTTATGAGGGCCCTAACTAACCTTACTAGTCTAACCTAACCTAACCAACTAACTAAAGCTAACCTAACCATATAAAATGATTTCAACAATATCATATCTGTTACTAGGGAAAATTCTTTTATTTTCTTGTCCAGTCAAGAAATAAAAAATCTCCACGACTGCCCTCTGCCACCATGGTAATATGGCCCTGAGGGTACAAAGGTTAGACTAGAAAGATGTATGCCTTATTCAACTTCAATAACTATGTCACAATGGGCCTATTTGTAAACACGCAGTATCGCATATTAGCATACCGCACATTATTAAAAAGCATATAATACATTTATGCCAAACGTTCGTTAATTAACCAACGTTCGGTGGTAGAGTACGCCCAAAAGGCTAATCTGATAACCGTTTTTTTTACATCGGTTTTCACTGTTGAGAATCCTAGTCCTTACAGCAGGGATTGTAATAATATGCGGGGAGAAAATGAGGATTAATTCACATTGGCTGAAGGAGGATATGGTACGGAAACAATTAGACAAAGTTAATATTAATAAAGCCCCAGGGCGATGAAATACACCTCGGATTTTAAAAGAGCTTAGTTCAGTTCTATCTAGACCACTGTTTCTTTTCAGATTCACTTTGGTCTGGGGATGTGCCGCTGTGAATGGAAAAAAGCCAATGTAATACCAATGTTAAAAAAGGTAGTCGTTCACAGCCTGGTAACTATAGACCTGTAAGCCAACATCAGTGGTAGGGAAGGTGATGGAAACTTGTTACGGGATCATATCCTTGACTTTGTCTCCAGAGCTCACCTATTAGTATTAGTCAACATGGATTTTGAGAAATAGATCATGCCATACAAATTTAATTGGTTTTTATGAAGAAGTGAGAAGAATTTGGATTCAGGCAAAGCAGTGGATGTGGTATACTTGGATTTTGTGAAAGCTTTTCAGAGTGGTGGTAAATGGAGTACATCTATGTGGGCTAAAGTTATAAGGGGCGTGCCTCAGGTTCTATACGGGGCCGCTTCTGTTTAATCTGTTTATAAATGACTTAGAAGGGGGCATTGAGAGCAAGGTCTCTGTGTTTGCTGATGACACTAAACTATGGAGAGCTTTGGAAACTTCAAATGTGTGCAAGTGTTGCAAGCAGACCTAGATAGATTATCAAAATGGGCAGCAGAATGGCAGATGAGATTCAATGTTGATAAAGTAAGGTGATGCATTTGGGATTTAATAATCCCTGTGCCACCACACCATAAATAACTCTGTGTTAAGTGCATCTGTAATGGAAGAGAAAGATAATATTCTCCCTCTTTTCAAGGGATGGATATTATTCTCCCTCTTTTCAAGGCACTGGTAAGGCCTCATTGGAATATGCAGTGCAGTTTTGGAATCCCATATACAAAGGGACACTTGGAAATGGAAGCAGTCAGAGAGGGGTAACTAAATTAATAAGGGGAATGGAGGGGCTTGAATATGCGGCAGATTAGACAAGTAAGGGCTGTTAACGATGGAGAAGCGGTGTGTTTGCATTGGGATATGATAACCTTATACAAATATATTAATGGGCCATACAATGAACTCTCTGTGCATTGTTCACTAATAGGTCATATCAGAGGAATCGTGGACATCCTTTAGGTTGGAAGAAAAGAAGTTTCATCTTCAGGTTAGGAAAGGTTTCTTTACAGTGAGAATGGTGAAACTGGCTTCCAGGAGATGTGGTAATGGTAAATAGCTTTAAAAAAGGCCTGGATAGTTTCTAAAACTAAAAAATATTGATAATTACTGGTATTCATACATATAGATCTGGTTGATCCAGGGATACTTTACGATTGCCGTTTGGAGTCAGGAAGGAATTTTTTCCCCCTTTTGCTAGGTTTTTTTGCCTTCCTGGATCAACTGTTAGGTAGGGTTAAAAAAAAAAAATTAAAAATAAAAGGGGTGAATAGGTTGGACTTGATGGACTTGATGTCTTATTCAACCTCAATTACTATGTTACTATGTATGTACCTGTCCCAGTGGTGATCTAATACCAGTCATTCGGGTATCTAATACCAGTCCATGTGGTCATCATATACCATCCAGGAAAGCAATGTAGCCAAGAAAAGAATTTTGAAAACCTCAAATACACATTTTTCCATTTTGGAATACAAAGAACTTATCCTGAGACAAGAGATTCCCTCTTGGTCCCCATGAGAGGCAAGAAAAAAATAGTATATAGTCCAGACCACACAACAACCTAAGATTCCTAAACATAAACCTGAAAGACACCTGGGGCATTGCAAGAGGAAGACAATATATTCATAGCATTCATCCTGAGTGTTAAGGATGGTTCCACTCGTCCCCTTAAAGAAGCAAATTAACTTGTAGGCGCTAAGAAGATCTGATATGGTAAAGATTCTACCACCTTCAATTGATAAAAAAATCCCGAGATTAGA
Organism: Hymenochirus boettgeri; assembly: GCA_019447015.1. Taxonomy (NCBI): domain Eukaryota; kingdom Metazoa; phylum Chordata; class Amphibia; order Anura; family Pipidae; genus Hymenochirus; species Hymenochirus boettgeri. The sequence continues at coordinate 65,094,881 of CM033472.1, forward strand.
GGTAAATGGTATCAGTTTTTAATGGTTATTAAGGTTAAGGTCTAGGTAGCTGCCAAGATAAAGACCGAGTTCTTTATCTTGGCAAAAATTCCATACCTGGGGGAAGTAGAAGGCCAAGTTATCCGAATATACTTCTGCATAGCTAGGGTCTCAGCAGTAGAAAGAGGATAGGTGCGGCAATGTGGGGGCTCAAGTAACAGGTAGCAGATCAATAGGACAATTACAGTGTTGGTGGGGTTTCTGCAGTCTTTTTACGGAAGACATCAGAAAAGTCCTGGTACTGGGAAGGCAAGGTTTTCAGAACTTAGAACTTATCCAGGCCTTTTTTAAAGTTATTCAATGAACTTGCCATTACCACATCTGCTGGAAGACAGTTCCACAGTTTCACCGTTCTCACTGTAAAGAAACTCTCCTAACCTGAAGATGAAAACTTCTTTTCTTCCAACCTTAAAGGATGTCCACGTGTCCTCTGATATGACCTATTAGTGAACAATGCACCAGAGAGGTCATTGTATGGGCCATTAATATATTGTACAAGGTTATCATGTCCCACGCAACCGCCGCTTCTCCAATGTAAACAGCCAACTTGTCTAATCTGCTTGCATTACAAGCCCTCCATTCCCCTTATTAATTTAGTTGCCTTCTCTGAACTGCCTCAATTTCCAAGATGTCCCTTTTGTATATGGGATTCCAAAAATGCACCGCATATTCCAAAGAGACCTTACCAGTGCCTTGTAAAGAGGGAGAATAATATTTTTCTCTCTTGAATCTATTCCCTTTTTATACAAGACATATCTTGCTAGCTTTAGTGTTGCTACCTGGCATGTTTGTACAGATAAGTTGTTATCTACCAGAACCCCCAAATTTTTCCATCAGATGAACTTAACACAGAGTTATTTATGGTGTAGATGGCACAGGGATTATTAAATCCCAAATGCATCACCTTACATTTATCTACATTGAATCTCATCTGCCATTCTGCTGCCCATTTTGATAATCTATCTAGGTCTGCTTGCAGCACTTGCACATCATTGGAAGTTTCCAAAGCTTGCATAATTTAGTGTCATCAGCAAACACAGAGACCTTGCTCTCAGTGCCCCCTTCTAAGTCATTTATAAACAGATTTAACAGAAGCGGCCCCAGTACAGAACCCTGAGGCACTCCGCTTAGAACTTTAGCCCAATAGATGTAGCTCCATTAACCACCACTCTCTGTTTGCAGTCCAATAACCATCTCTATCCATGAACAAAGGTTTTCTTCAAGGCCAACAGTCCTCAGTTTATACATTAGTCGCCTATGTGGCACAGTATCAAAAGCTTTTGCAAAATCCAAATATACCACATCCACTGCTATGTGAGTCCAACTTCTTACTCACTTCTTCAAAAAACCAATTAAAATTGTCTGGCATGATCTATTTCTCATAAATCATGCTGACTACTACTAATAAGATGATCTCTGGAGACAAAGTCAAGGATATGATCCTACAAAAGTTTCCATCACCTTCCCTACCACTGATGTTAGGCTTACAGGTCTATAGTTACCAGGCTGTGAAAGACTACCTTTTTTGAATATTGGTATTACATTGGCTTTTTTCCAATCCAGCGGCACATCCCAGACAAAAGCGAATCTGAAAATATGAGAAACAGTGGTCTAGCTAGAACTGAACTAAGCTCTTTTAAAATCCTAGGATGCAATCCATCTGGTCCTGGCGCTTTTATTGATATTAACTTTGTCTAATTGTTTCCGTACCATATCCTCCGTTTCAAATGTGAAAACTCTTCATTTCTTTCCTGCATATTGCTACAATCCCTACCGTAGGACAAGGATTCTCAACAGTAAAAACCGATGTAAAAAAACGGTTTAGCAGATTAGCCTTTTCGGCATCCTCTAAAATCACCTCAGCTCCATTATTAATGGTCCCACATTCTCAGTCCTCATCTTTTACACATTATATACTTAAAACATTTTGGGGTTGGACTGCTTTGTTCGGCAATCCGTATTTCATTTTCTATTTTAGCTAGTTTAAAGGAGAACTAAACTTCAGTTTTTCAGATCCTAATGTGAAAGTTTTCTCCCCAGAACACCTACACGTTGAAAGATTCTTCTCTAGGTATTTGCATTAGCAGATATGAGTAATAGATTCTGTAACAAAGGAGGCTTCCATCTTGTTGCCAGTAAAACTCATAGCCCATGTTGGCTTCAAAGAGCCACGCCCCCTGACCCCAGCTTCACTGTCTCTATGTGCAGAGTTTCTAGCATCTCTTTCTAGTGAAAGATAAAGCCTCAAAATGTACCTGGAATCACCGCTGATTTGCTGGTGGCGCACCATGTAAATGCTGTGTGTTTAGAAACAATCAGACCAAGAAGTCGCAAGTTCAAATCCCCTAGTTTACTTATGAAACAATATAACATGGTTACTGTCTGAGTTTAGTGTTTTTTTTGTTTGTTGGTTTCCATGTTCTGAAAAATTGAAGTTTCTACATATGTACAATCTTTATATATAGCAGCTCTGTTATTTATGAACCAACCAGCGTGAATTGCTGACAGTCTTCCAGTAGCAATACAAAAACGTGAACTGATTTTACTTCTATAGGGAGAGTTCACCTGTGGCGTGCTCTGCTAAAGTGCTGGGTAAGAAAAAAAAAATCAGACCATTGGGACACAGGTTTGATTCCCCATGTTCCCTTTTTTTGTTTTTATAGTGGTCTAGCAAAAGATAAAGATCTACATGTACTAGACTATTACTTATTAGCCCTTGTGACTAGTGGTGGAAAGCTTTCTTCTTAAAGACACAGAATAGAAGGTGCTGGTCGATTCCCCATACTTACTTTATTTTTTTGCTGAAATGTTAAATGTTCTGTTCTTTCATCCATGCTAGCAAAGACATACACTGCAAAGATTACTTTTCTTTTTTGTATGTAAAGCATAGGAATTTATCATTGTTATGGACAGGAGCATTTCTAATGTGTTTACACAAAAACTGCACTGGTATCTGTGTTCTGTGTAAGAGGGAGGGAACTCTGAGCTGTAACATGATTGGCTGTCAGCTTCCAGGAAGCAAGACTGCAGTTTCCTGTGAAGTGTCCGGCGGACACTTAGATGGGTGTTCCCAGATAAGGGGAATTATGGGAGCTGACCCTTAGTACACACAGGTTATTTTCATAAATCACCCAGCATCCACAGCAAAGGGAGACATGAGACACAGCTTGTTGTTCGTTTGTGAATGTGCTCTCTCTATTGGGACAATGTTGTCTTGGGACTTTAGTTCTCCTTTAATTGCTTTCTTGCATCTTTATTACAGCTTTGTACTCCCTGTAAGCCTGTTCTGTGCCTTCTGTTTTCAAACTTTTAAAAGCCCTTTCTTTTTTTCATTCCCTTTTTACCTGAGCATTAAGCCATGCAGGACTGGACCTAATTTTTTTACACTTGTTACCTAAAGGTACCGATTTGGAAATGTAAATGTTAATATCCCTTTAAAAGTGGTCCACATCTGCTCAGTTTCTTTACCTAGAAACAGTTCCCCCCAGTCTATGAGCAGGAGCGATTCCTTTAAAAGCATAAAATTAGCTTTCCTAAAGTTAAAAGTTTTTGTAACCCAGTGCACTTTAGTTTTTTGCAACCTATATTAAATGACACCTATATCATGGTCACTATTCCCTAAGCTTCCCATTACCTTTATCTCCATAATGAGCTCAGGGTTATTAGATATCACCAGATCCAACAACGCATTCTGTCTAGTAGGAACTTCTACCATCTGTGAAAGAAAATGCTCATATAGAAAATTTAAGAACTTTATACCTTTAAGGTGCTGGCAGTTCCCTTACTCCAATCTATGTCAGGGTAGTTAAAATCCCCCATGACCAGAACATGCCCCATACCAGCAGCCTTTGCCAACTGCATATGGAGATTCTTTCCACCTCTTCCTCGGCATTTGGCGGCTTAATACTCCAACAATTAATTTACCTAACTTCTTGCTTTCTGTACACAGTTCCACCCATAATGTTTCTGCCGTATCGTTTGTTCCCCCATCTATTCCATCTTTTAAATTTGGCTTCAATTCCTGTTTAACATACATACATACTCTCCTCCTTCTTATTAACTCGGTCATGTCTAAATAGGAGTATCCTTCAATATACTGTCCAGTTGTGTGAATCATTAAGCCATGATTTGTATACCAATTACATCCTACCTTTCCTTTAATGCTATTATTTCAAGTTCGCCGGTTTTTCCAGCCGACTCCTTGCATTTGTAAACATACATTTTAGATTATCAATTGATTTACTTCCATACGTGGTCGTACATGCCTCCTTATCCTCTATGCTCCCCCTCCCCCTTTCCTCCCTCCGTTGTGTTACTAGCGCCCAGATCCCTAACTTCTCTATCTACCCCTGTGTAGTTAAACATTCCCTCCCCCCCATACCTAGTTTAAAATCTCCTCCAAACCCCTAGCCATCTCTCCCCCAAAACAGCTGCACCATCACCATTGAGGTGCAATCCGTCTCTACTAAAGAGCCTGTAGCCAACAGAAAAATCAGCCCAGTTCTCTAAAAACCAAACCCCATCTCCTTACACCACCCTCTTAGCCACGCATTTATACTCCTGAGCTCCCGTTGTCTCCCTAGCGTAGCACGTGGCTGCGGTAGTATTTCTGAAATCACTACCCTGGAGGTCCGTCTTTTAACTTGGCCCCTAATTCTCGGAAATCATTTTTAAGGACCTCACCTCCACCTCTAACTTTGTCATTGGCACCAATTGAACCAAGACCGCGGGTCACTCCAGCCCACCCAATAATCTGTCTACACGAGCCACCACATGTCGAACCCTAGCACCAGGCAGACAACACACTGTTCGCATGTAGGGTCTTGGCGAAAATTACCCTATCTACCTTCTAATAATGGAATCCCCTACCACTACCAACTGCCTATCCTTCCTAGCCCCAGTTCTCCCTCCCTTGTATTGGAGATGGCATCCCCTGGGTGCTCAAGGGAAAGGCCCGCTCCATACAGCTGCTTCCGAGCCATGTCCTCCACATCTTCGCCTAAAATGGCAAATTGTTGGGATCGACCAGCTGGGAAGAAGGCCCCTATCCTTCCGTCCCCTACTTCCCTGGTGACCCTTACAAATCTATCTTCCTTTCCACCTTATCTGCCCCATGTCCACCTCCAGTTTACTGGCCCTGCCAGTACCTGCATTTCCCCCAGATTTGCCAAGCCCTGCAATGCTGCAAGTTTACCCCTTAGATTCTGGACCTCAGATTCCAATGGGCAACCCACTCACATCTGACACATACATAGGTCCCCTGGGGCGGCTTCTCCAAGATCCCATACATGCGGCAGGATGCACATTGCACGGCCCCAACAAAACTGTCCATACTAAACAGCAATACACACCAGAGACACAGGAACAGCAATACACAGCAGAGACACAGCAATACACAAGCGAGAAATAGCAGTGTTGTTCTTAAACACTTTCTTTCTTAAACCAATTAGCTACACCCCCATCCAATCAGTGAAAGGAAAAAAAAATGCCTTTCCTTTGTCTCTTACCAACCCCTGCTCTACAGGTAGCAGTGCTGTTTAAACACCAGTATTTGTTTCAGTAACCCAGTGCTTTGAGTTTACTCAAACAATTTCTACACCCTATTCAAGCAGTAGTAGTAAACAACCAAAACACCAGTGATTAATTACTTACACAGGCACACTCCTAGAAATAATGTGTTAGGTTTGTATGCTTGTGGAGGTTCTCATTCATCCAGGTCATGGTATCTTGTTGTATTCAATTAGATCAACTGGACTTGAAATGTAGTTTTTGAAGACGTTTCGCTAGTCATCCGACGGCTTTCTCAATTCAGAATGACTTGTACAAGAATCTGTGGAAATAGTACCTGGAAAATCCCAATTAGCATATCACAGCCAGGTGTTAAGGGTGTGATTAGATAGTGGCTAAGAGGTGTTATAGGTACGCCCAGAGTAAGGTGTTAAAACAGCATTGTACATGGCAGACAGTTAGTGTCGAACCCCCCACCTCTCGGGTCAGGACTCAGCCGTGTATCTGCATCTTAAGGATAAAGGACATACCTTTGAAAGATTGTAATGTTAAAATACTGGCGAAGGAACGTGACTGGTTCAAGAGAGGTGTTAAGGAGGCCATTTATGTGAAATAAAGAAAGCAAGCCTAAATAGAGGTGGGGGGGTTCGACACCAACTGTCTGCCATGTACAATGCTGTTTTAACACTTACTCTGGGCGTTCCTATACACCTCTTAGCCACTATCTAATCACACCCTTAACACCTGGCTGTGATATGCTAATTGGGATTTTCCAGGGTACATATTTGCCACAGATTCTTGTACAAGTCATTCTGAATTGAGAAAGCCAGTCGGATGACTAGCGAAACGTCTTCAAGAACTACATTTCAAGTCCAGTTGATCTAATTGAATACAACAGATATAGTTAGGTTAGTACATTTACTAGGCTGCAAACCACAGTTAATAAACGCTTTAGTTTTTTAACGCTCTCAATTCCCTTAAAAACAGAAAAATCCCTTTAAAACAGAAAATTGCTCAAGAGCTTAATCGCTCTGTAGAAATGACTTAAATGAGGTTCAAAACCACAGAGCCAACAGCCCTCAGCCAATTTAAACCAATTAGCTACACCCCCATCCAATCAGTGAAAAGGAAAAAAAATGCCTTCCTTTGTCTCGTACCAACCCCCGCTCTACAGGTAACAGTGCTGTTTAAACACCAGTATTTGTTTCAGTAACCCAGTGCTTTGAGTTTACACAAACAATTCCTACTACCCTATTCAAGCAGTAAGTAGTAAAACACCAAAACACCAGTGATTAATTACTTACACAGGCACACTCCTAGAAATAAATAGTGTTAGGTTAGTACATTTACTAGGCTGCAAACCACAGTTAATAAACGCTTTAGGTTTTTAACGCTCTCAATTCCCTTAAAAACAGAAGAATCCCTTTAAAACAGAAAATCGCTCAAGAGCTTAATCGCTCTGTAGAAATGACTTAAATGAGGTTCAAAACCACAGAGCCAACAGCCCTCAGCCAATTTAAACCAATTAGCTACACCCCCATCCAATCAGTGAAAAGGAAAAAAAAAAAATGCCTCCTTTGTCTCGTAACACCCCCGCTCTACAGGTAACAGGTGTTTTAAAACACCAGTATTTGTTTCAGTAACCCAGTGCTTTGAGTTTACTCAAACAATTTCTACTACCCTATTCAAGCAGTAAGTAGTAAAACACCAAAAAAACACACCAGTGATTAATTACTTACACAGGCACACTCCTAGAAATAAATAGTGTTAGGGTAGTACATTTACTAGGCTGCAAACCACAGTTATAAACGCTTTAGGTTTTTAACGCTCTCAATCCCTTAAAAACAGAAGAATCCCTTTAAAACAGAAAAACGCTCAAGAGCTAACGCTCTGTAGAAATGACTTAAATGAGGTTCAAAACCACAGAGCCAACAGCCCTCAGCCAATTTAAACCAATTAGCTACACCCCCATCCAATCAGTGAAAAGGAAAAAAAAATGCCTTTCCTTTGTCTCGTACCAACCCCCGCTCTACAGGTAACAGTGCTGTTAAAACACCAGTATTTGTTTCAGTAACCCAGTGCTTTGAGTTTACTCAAACAATTCCTACTACCCTATTCAAGCAGTAAGTAGTAAAACACCAAAAACACTCCAGTGATTAATTACTTACACAGGCACACTCCTAGAAATAAATAGTTTTAGTTAATGTTTCGGTCCGTGGTCGAAACGCATAGACAGCCACAATAAAATTGGTTTTCTCATAAATCCTAGGAGTGCTCCTTTACTACATTCCTACTGACTATGCTGTTTTTTTCTCACAAATTATACCCTATAGTATGCTTCTTACCATTTTATTCCACACAGATAATGCCCTTTACACAAAAACTCAATGTAAATAATCATCTTCCTTATACAATGCATACTAACTCTTTACCCATGTACAGATGTGTTTTTAGAATAGGCAAGCCTACGTTTATAATTCACCTATATGGCACAAACCCAATTATATAAAAAAAGATGGTCCAGTGGGGATTTTCCCTTCTGCCTACCTGCCCAGTTTCCCCCTGGTGCTGTCCAGTAGCTGCCCACTTTCCATTAAAGATACCTTCAAAATCTTAATAAAAGTCTAGCAATACCCCTGCTATAATCTATAACAATACGTTTGAGGTATTCCTACGTCCTATTTTACCTATATATTACTTTTTGAGTTTGTGGCTGTCAGCTCCCTGGTCATCCCCCAACCTAGTCTCCCTGCATTCAAACTATAGCCAACAGATGAAGAAGTCCAGTGGAGAACTATTTTTATAAACAAACTAAAGAATGGGTACTATACTACAAATAATTAATATTGAATCCCAGTACAATGAAGATAGAAATGTGTTTATTTTTATTCACACTCCCTTGTTAATAACTTTCTGTAAATGCTATGGAAATTGTAGCCATATAGCATGCATATAATGAACTGGTATCTAGACCTGCAGCATAATTTATGTGTTTGGTTTAATTTTAAAAAAAGTAGGTAATTGTCAGGGCACTGGTTAAATTATATTATATTGTAAACCTCCAAATCTGACTGAGAAGAAAAATGTGAAACTATCTTCCAGCAGATATGGAAATGGAAAGTTCATTAAATAGATTAAAGGGGAACTAAAGCCTCCAGACAACATTACCCCAATAGACAAAGCACATTCACAAAGATACCCCTGTGTGTGGGCACACCTAGCTATAGTGAGTATATGCAGTACACAGAGGAAGCTGCAGCCTTGATACCTAGAAGCTGACAGACAATCATGTTACAGCTCAGAGATCATCCCTCCCTCTGACCCAGAACAGAAATTTCAATGCAGTTTTTGTCTAAATATATTTAAATGCTCCTGACCCTAACAATTATAAATTCCTTTGCTTTTCATACAAATAATCTTTGCAGTTTATTTCTTAGCTAGTCTGGATGTAAGAAACATAATATTAAAATTTAAGTAAAAAGTAAAAATCTGGGGAATCAAACCTGCAACCTCATGTAATCTGTCTTGCTGAAAGCAGAGCTTTTTACCACTATCAAAACAAAGCTGCTATATTGTTGTAGTTGACTAGTTTGTATTGTTTAAAAAAAAACAAGGCAGTAAAATTACCTGACTATTTTGTATTGTTTCAGGCTGTCAGTAATGTACACTGTCTGTTAAATAAACCGCAGGGTAATAAGCAACTTTTAAAGTTTTATCAGGGATTGCCATATTGGTGTGGAGACATCTGGGGTCAGGGGGCATGGCTCTTTAAAGACTATCAGGCCGATGCACCGAGCACCGCTATCGGCAACCCGGAGCAACTAACCCGTCGATGTTATATGCCGATAGCGGCGCTCGGAACATCGCTACCTGGCGCTGTTCGATTCCGACACTTTCAACGCCAGCTATTAGCTGGTGTTGAAAGTGCTGCAATAAAATGCCGATTTCGGCATATAACATCGCTTGCGGCGGCTGCGATGTTAACTTCGCATTAGCCGCGCAGCCGCCGCAAGGAAGGAGTTTAAGTCACGCTAACCAATATAACATCGGTTAGCGTGACTAAAACTCCAAAACAGGAGTGATGCGCCCGTTGGTGCATCGCCCCCTAAATGAGCTGTGAGTTGTACTGGCAACAACATAGTAACATAGTGACATAGTGTAAATAATGAAGAACAAGATACATTGTTTTGTTATATAGGCGGTGCATGCAGGTTTAAGTGCACCATCATACATTTTTATTTTCAAGATATTAATCAATGTTTGGTAGCAACAGGAAGAAGGCACATTAAACACCTAGTGAATTACCCAAGGAGATACCCACTGCTACCAAAGGAGATGGCACAAGTGATTGTGTGAAAGCTTAATAATATGATTAAAGCAATTTTCACAGAGGCCCTCTATTTCAGTAATGTTATTAACTAGAATTTTGGATTTTGTTTTGGTAAAGGGAGTCTCTTTGTTAAACAAATATATGCAAGTGCGTGAGCAGTGAACTTAAAAAAGAAGTACCCCTAAAAATAAGGACTGCGAGGGGAAACACAATTTGCTCCTCAAAACTGGAATGACATTTTATTTATCAGGACTGCAAAAACAATCCTCCCAAAAATGTACTCCCTACAATTCACTTTGAAACTAAAAGTCACTTATTTACAAAAGGAAATAAACTTTCTGGACACTACAAAACTTATTAAAGGCAAATGGCAACTATATACAACGAACCAACTAAGAAAAACAGTTAATTAAAACCCATAGTATACAGTCAGGCAATACAGTATGTTTATCTGTATGTATTTATGCATTTTATAATTATGTCTGTGATGCAACAACCGATCAGGATTAACAACTGCTGGATCAAAGAAACAATCTAACCAGGCTACAAAAAAAAACCAGACCTCCAGCTTCTAAAATACAAAACAACTGAAAAAGAGGGATGAGTTCCACTAGTGTCAACATACCACCCATAGCTAAAGGTCCTACCAGAAATCTAATGGAAACTTAAACTATTGTTACATAAAAATAGGCTATAAAAAGTATTCCTTGACCACCGCCCCCCTTCTGTTCTTCAGAAAACAAATTAATCTGAAATAAATCAGTCTGCAGCACTTTAAGTACCAGAAAAGAAAACAGCATGTGACTACATGTATACTAATGTCCCCTTGTCCAATGTGGTGTAATCTTATCATTTATGTCCCACTACAGGGATGTAGGGAAAACATAGCAAACACTTAGCAAAATAATTTTGCTGGGATTTGTAACAGCAAGTTTCTGCAGACCTGACCACAATCTTAAGGACCTTTAAGGGCATGAGGAAGTGAAATAAATGGTAATATAAGCTCATGCTCAAATTTAACACTTTGCAATCTAGCCTAAATAGAAACACACATGTTTTATATTATAAGATACTGTCAATTTTTATCGCCTTTAAAAATCATCTTAGATGACAGAGATACCAGATAAATAAAAGACTGGCAAAATCAAATGGGACTTATTCACACCCTTGCATGTTTTAAGTATTAGGCCCATTCTTGTCCCAGTTCATTTTTTTTAAGTATTGACTACAGATGCCAGCAAAAATCCTTTATAAGAAGTAAATTGATCATGTGAAAAACATTACATGTGCAATCACATGCAATTTAAATCAGACATTTGTATTTTTGTTTTTTTAGATGATTCAAAAGAGGATACATCAGAAAAAAAAACATGGCATAGCCACAGAGAGCATAGTTTGGGAACTTGATTCAACTCATTGGGGCATATTTATAAAGGAGTGCTATTTATGCTGTTTTGTTTTCGACAAACTTTGCAACAGCGATTAGCGCTATTAAAGGCAGGGGAGGACTGGTCCAGTAGGATGAGGGGCAAATGCCCCCCAGGCTGGTCTCCAATAATGATTTGGGCTTCCACAGAAGCTATTAGTAAGTTACGTGCTTGAAAGGCACAGCACACGCCTCTAGCTCTAACACAGGCAAGGAACAGGAAACCCCTCATCCTAGATCAGATTATTTACCAGTCAGCCCTCCAGTTAAATAGCAGTGTTAGTCAGTCCTCCAGTTCATTACACAGTGTCATCAGCCCTTCAGTTCATTAGCCAGAGTTAGTTAGTCCTCCATTTCATTAACCAGTATTAGTCGGTCCTCCAATTCATTAACCGGTGCTAGTCAGTCCTCCACTTCATTAGCCAGTGTTAGTCAGCCCTTCAAATCATTAGCCTGTGATAGAGGTATGTGATCCATGTGAATTATTTCATTATTGGTCACAGGGTTATTTTTATGAGTGAACTATTACTTTAATCAGTGTTGTCAACCCTTGAGATCATTAGACAGTGTTGTCGGTCCTTCAGATTGTTAACCAGTGTAAGTCAGCCACCCAGTTCATTAGCCAGCGTTAATCAGCCCTCCAGTTCATTAGCCATTGTTGTCAGCCCTTCAGATCGTTAGCCAGTGTAAGTTAGCCCTCCGCTCATTAGCAATGTTGTCATCCCTCCAGCTCCTTAGCTAGTGTTAGTCAGCCCCCCAGTTTATTATTCAGTGTTTGCCTGCCCTCCAGTTTATTAACTGGTTAGTCAGCATTCAGTTCATTGGACAGTGTTAGTCAGTCCTTCAGTTCATTAGGAACAAAGAAAACTTTGGGTAAGTATAAATTGACCTAGAACATGTACCCAGGGGTGAGAACTTAATGATTCGGGTCATCACCCCGGGTACTTGTAAGGGGGAGGGGGGAGATTTTAGGACTTTAGTAGTCCTTTAACCACACCATACACTTGAAAATGTTGTAGGCAAAAATGTAAAATTGGAATAGTGGTCTTTAAAATGGGTGTATCCTAGCAAAGTGGACATGGTCTTAAATGTTGCGACCTACCATGAAAAAGCCACTGGACTGTATTTGCCCCCCAGGCCAAAAGTTCCCAGTCCTCCCCTGATTAAAGGGCATGTACACCCTGAAAACAAACTTTTAACATAAGGTAGGTACCCCCTGCCCACCCCCAACCACCGATATATTTTGTTCAAAAAATGTATAGATCGATACTTACAGACCTTACACTCCCGCAGCGTCTCCTCCCGACACCCTGTTTGCAGATAGTTGCAAACAGGGACCAGACTGGTAGCCACATCTGTGATTGGCTGAAAGGCAGCCAATCACAGCCGCTGCTGCTTTCAATGGAGACGCTGCGGGAGAGAAGGGTCTGTAAGTATCGATCTATTTCTAAACATTTTTTAAAGAAATATTTCAGCAGTTGGGGGTGGGCATGGGGTATCTTATGCTGAAAGCTTTTCATGCTAGATGCCACGGATGCAGAGGATGGATCCGGATGGTGGGGGGAAAGGACTCCCTTCCGCATGCCTCTGTCCTTGCTGAGGTTAACGAAGAAACAGGCACCGGATGACTCACTGAGAGATTTTACTCTTCACTTTCCTGGGCTTTGAAAAGGCACAGCAGAAAAACCGTTTGGAGCAGAGATGTAATGTAACGATTTTTTTAAACTACACAGTGGGGCCAATATGGGGTTAAATTTCAGTTTTAGGGCTGGACATGCCCTTTTAACTATATATATATATATATAAAGATAATATAATACACCGCACTCGATTCAGTCCATGCAATATTCTTTTATTATGAGGCTCGCTGTATATCAGGGCGACGTTTTGGGAACCACATGTCCCCCTTTTCAAGCCCACAGCGTCACGGCCATATCATAATACAAAACAGTAAGTAACACACATCAATAGTACTTCCTATATATACTCCTCCCAGGTGTATCCGCCCCCCCCGTTGAACCAATCACATAATAGATAATAGAATAGGTGTAGAAGTATACACAATCACATTCAGGTATGAGAAGGAGGCAGAGAAAGATATCAAGACACCACCCAAAGATCCCTGAAAGACATAATCACATAGAAAAATGGGGATTCCAAAAATCAATACAATGGCAACTTGCACAAATACATAGTATCACAAATACACGTGTAAGTCATAGTCATGGTTCAATCCTATGGGATGGAGGGTCCCCAATCTGTGCGGCATTATCCATTACTATATATATATATATATATATATATATATATATATATATATATATAATGTTCTATTGGTGAACAATGCACCTAAGTGCCTTTTCTCTAATATGCACAAATTTAACTTATCCAATCTGTCCCCTTATTAATTTAGTTGCCCTTCTCTAACCCTTTCCATTTCCAAAATGTCCTTTTTGAACAAAGGATTTCAAAACTTCACCATGTATTCCAAATTAGAATATTTTTCTCTCTTGAATCCATACCCCTCATTGTACAAGACGATCAGGGTTATTCAATAAAAGTTCTTCAGGGTTATTCAATAAAAGTTCTTATCGTTTAAAATGGTGCTAATTTTGCCCCAACCAATCAGATGTTAGCTTTCAAATGTTAAATAAGATCTAATTGGTTGGGGCAAATTTAGCACCATTTTAAATGATAAGAACTTTTATTTAATAACCCCGAATATCTTTTTGTGTCTTGCTATATCCACAAAAATCCTAAGATCCTTTTATAACAGAGATTTACTTAGGATTTTAAAACCCATATTGCATCACCTTACATTTAAGACAATTGAATCTCATCTTCCACTCTGCTGCCCATTTTGATAATCTGTCTAGGTCTGCTTGATGAAATTGCACTTCATTTGAAGTTTTCAAAGCTCTGCATAGCAGTCTAATCAGACTCTCTATCTCGCCTGCACCAATTGCACATGCTCTGTAGCTTTTTTTTGTTTTGCCCGCTGTTGACCTTGCTGACAACAGCTACTTCCAAATCATTAATAAACAGATAAGAATAGACCTTAGCTAATGAATTAGTTGCCTATGGGGGACTGTTTCAAAATAATATGTATACTACATCTACTGCTATGCCAGAGTCCAAATTCCTACTCATCCAACTCAAGCCAAGCAAGTTTGTTTGACAAGATCTGTTCCTCCTATATCTATGCTGATTACTACTTATTAGGTCAGTCCATAAAACATACTCTATATATGTTCCCATATTTCCAGTATCTTCCCCACCACTGAAGTTAAACTTAAAGGTCTAAAATTACTGTGAACGACTACCTTTTTTGAATACTGGAATTACATATGAACCATATCCTCAGTTAACCAAAATGCAGTTGCATCCATTATACCATTATTGCTACTAAACTCTATGCTGTCTGTACTTTAATGGTCTATAGTACACTTCTACTTTATCAGCAAACTCAGTAACTATCTTATCCCCATTATTTAATTGCAGCACATTTTCAGTCCTCATCTTCTTACTTTTAATATACTTTAAAAATTGTTAAAGGGCATGTTCACCCCAAAGCTAAACATTGACCCACTGCTGGCCCAGATGCAGATGCAGAGGAAATTAAGGGTGGTAAGTACGTTTCTCTGCACATTTTTAAGATTTAAACTTAACGTTTAGTGTTGGTCCCCTTGATTTTGAGTTGAAGATACACTTTAAGGGTTAGTATTGCTTTGTTCAGCTATCCTAACTTCATTATTTGTTTTAGCTAGCTTAGTTGCTTTCTTACAATCCTTGTTACAGTTTTATAGTTTCTATAGGCCCATTGTGGTTCCTCTGACTTAAAGATTTGAAATGCCATTCTCTTCATTTCCATTTCCATCTCTACATCAGAATTAAGTCACATGGATGTGACTTTTTTTTACGTTTATTTGCCAAGGGTATGAATTTAGATGTGAAATGGTGTAAAACCCATTAAAAACAGTCCACTTTTGTTCAGTATCTTTACCTGAGAATATATCATCCCAGTTGAAATTCTGAAGAGTAAAGAGGAAATTTTGCTTTCCTAAAATTAAAGGAGAACTAAACTTTTTTAAAACCTGATATAAAAGTTTTTCTCCCCAGAACACCTATACATTGTAAAATTCTTCTCTGATACATTGCATTTAGTACATGAGAACTATGGGGAGAAGATGGCTAGAGGGTTGAAGGAGATTTTAAACTAGGTTTGGGGGGGAGGGTATTAGCAGTCTCACTGGGATGGATAGCCCAGGAGGAAAGCAGGGTGTAGATAGGCCAGTGGTGGGCGGAAAGGGTAATGGGGCTAGCATAGGGGATAGGGAGGCATGTGTATTAAAGTGTACGAATAAATTACAGGATCATAATCTAAAATGTATGTTTGCAAATGCGAGAAGCCTGGCTAACAAAATGGGGGAATTGTAAATGATGGCATTGAATGAAAATATGATGTAATAGGTATAGCAGAAACGTGGTTGAACATTTCTCACGACTGGGCTGTAAATATAGAAGGATATGCCTTGTTTAGGCAGGACAGAAAAAAAAGGAAAAGGGGAGGAGTATGTGTTTATGTTAAAAAAGAATTGAAACCAAATTTAAAAGAAGAGATAACTGGTGATATGGATGTTAAAGTGGAGGCAATATGGGTGGAATTAGGCAACAGGAAAGGGGGTAATGTCATTGTTGGTGTCTGCTATAAGCCGCCAAATGCTAGCAGAGAGGAGGTGAGTCAACATTATATGCAATTGGCAAGGGCTGCAAGTTTGGGGAGTGTGCTCATTATGGGGGACTTCAATTAACCTGACATTGATTGGTGTGGTGGAACTGCCATCACAGAAAAAGGCGATGAATTCCTGAATTTGTTGCAGGATAATTTTCTCTCACAGGTGGTTGAGGTTCCTACTAGAAAAGGAGCTCTGTTGGATCTGGTAATATCTAACATTGTGGGGCGCATTATAGATATAAAGGTTACTGGAGGCTCAGGGAATAGTGACCATGAAATAGTGGCATTTGGACTTTGTTATCGAAAGGAAAAGTGCGCTGGCTTAACAAAGACATTTAATTTCAGGAAATCAAATTTTCCCAGGTTAAAAGCAGCTCTTCAGAATGTCAACTGGGATAATGTATTATCAGGTAAATGTACTGAACAGAAGTGGACTGTGTTCAAGGGGAATTTAAGCCAGTTCACATCTAAATTTATACCCTTGGGAAATAAATGTAAAAAAAATAAATCCGCGCCCATGTGGCTGAATTCTGATGTAAAGAGGCAAATGGAAAGGAAAGAAAAAGGCATTTAAAACCTTTAAGGCAGAGAGAACGAAAAGGGCCTTTAGGGATTATAAAAACGTAACAAGGAGGTAGAAAAGCAATCAAACTAGCTAAATTTAATAATGAAGTTAGCTGAACAAGCATCACTAAGCCTAAAAAAATTTTTAGTATATTAATAGTAAGAAGATGAGGAATGAGAATGTGGCACCATTAATTTATGGGGATAAGTTAGTTACGGGGAGATGGCGATAAAGCAAATGTCTTGAATAATTTTTTCCCTCTATATCACTATAGAGATCCAAGTACAGATATCACAGAGTATAGTAGCAATAATGGTATAAAAGATTCAGGTGCACTTTGGTTAACCGAGGATATGGTACAGAAGAACTAAATAAGGTTAATATTAATAAATCTCCGGACCGGATAAAATACATCCTCGGGTACTTAAGGAGCTAAGTTCAGTTTATTAGGCCATTGTTTCTATTTTTGCTGATTCCTCATGTCCGGTGTGGGTGCCTCTGGATTGGATAAAGGCTGAGTTATTCCAATATTCAAAAAGGGTAGTCGTTCACAGCCGGGTAATTACAGGCCTGTAAGTTAATTCAGTGGTGGGAAGATCCTGGAAAGTTTATAAGGGAACATGTTCTAGAGTATGTTTCAAGGACTGACATTATAAGTAGTAACCAGCATGGATTTAGGAGGAATAGATCTTGTCAAACTAACTTACTTGGCTTTTATGAGGAAGTAAATAGAAATTTAGACTCTGGCATACCAGTAGATGTAGTTACTTGGATTTGCAAAGGCTTTTGATACAGTCCCCCATAGGCGGACTAATGTAAAGCTAAGGTCTGTTGGCACTTTGACATGGATAGAAAATTGGGTAATGAATAGGATGCAGAGGTAGTTGTTAATGGGGGTCATCATTATGGACTAAAGTGCTAGTGGGGTGCCACAGGTCGTTGTGGGGCCGCTTCTATTAATCTATTTATTAATGATTTGGAAGTGGGTATTGTCAGCAAGGTTTCTGTGTTTGCTGACGACACAAAACTTTGTCGACCATTAAAAACTTCAGAGGATGTGCAATCGTTGCAAGGGGATCTAGATAGATTATCACATTGGGCTGCTAAGTGGCAGATGAAATTCAATGTTGATAAATGTAAGGTGATGCATTTTGGACTTAAAAATACTTGTGCTACTTATACTATAAATGGCTCTGTGTTAAGTGAATCCCTGTTGGAAAGGGATCTTGGAGTTTTGGTGGATAACAAATTTAAAGGAAGAAGCAGTGCCAGGTGGCAACAACCAGAGCCAGCATGGTACTGTCTTGTATAAAGAGAGGTATGGATTTAATGTAAAGAGGTGAGTGGTTGTAGGCAGATCCAGAAATGAGGAGACTCCAAAGATATCTCAATTCAGCAATCTTTATTCACACATGACATGTTTCGGACCAGGGGTCCTTCCTCACTATGGGATGGAGGGTCCCCAATCTGTGCGGCATTATCCATTACTATTTATATATATATATATATATATATATATATATATATTAATGTTCTATTGGTGAACAATGCACCTAAGTGCCTTTTCTCTAATATGCACAAATTTAATCTATCCAATCTGTCCCCTTATTAATTTAGTTGCCCTTCTCTAACCCTTTCCATTTCCAAATGTCCTTTTTGAACAGGATTTCAAAACTTCACCATGTTTCCAAATAGAATATTTTTCTCTCTTGAATCCATACCCCTCATTGTACAAGACGATCAGGGTTATTCAATAAAGTTTCTTCAGTTTATTCAATAAAAGTTCTTATCGTTTAAAATGGTGCTAATTTTGCCCCAACCAATCAGATGTTAGCTTTCAATGTTTATAAGATCTAATTGGTTGGGGCAAATTTAGCACCATTTTAAATGATAAGAACTTTATTTTATAACCCCGAATATCTTTTGTGTCTTGCTATATCCACAAATCCTAAGATCCTTTTATAACAGAGATTTACTTAGGATTTTAAAACCCTATTGCATCACCTTACATTTAAGACATTGAATCTCATCTTCCACTCTGCTGCCCATTTGATATAATCTGTCTAGGTCTGCTTGATGAATTGCACTTCATTTGAAGTTTTCAAAGCTCTGCATAGCATTCTATCAACTCTCTATCTCGCCTGCACCAATTGCACATGCTCTGTAGCTTTTTTTGTTTTGCCCCTGTTGACCTTGCTGACAACAGCTACTTCCAAATCATTAATAAACAGATAAGAATAGACCTTAGCTAATGAATTAGTTGCCTATGGGGGACTTTTTTCAAAATAATATGTATACTACATCTACTGCTATGCCAGAGTCCAAATTCCTACTCATCCAACTCAAGCCAAGCAGTTTGTTTGACAAGATCGTTCCTCCTATATCTATGCTGATTACTACTTATTAGGTCAGTCCATAAAACATACTCTATATATGTTCCCATATTTCCAGTATCTTCCCCACCACTGAAGTTAAACTTAAAGGTCTAAAATTACTGTGACGACTACCTTTTTGAATACTGGAATTACATATGAACCTATCCTCAGTTAACCAAAATGCAGTTTGCATCCATTATACCATTATTGACAAACTCTATGCTGTGTACTTTAATGTCTATAGTAACACTTCTACTTTATCAGCAAACTCGTAACTATCTTATCCCCATTATTTAATGGCAGCAACTTTTCAGTCCTCATCTTCTTACTTTTAATATCTTTAAAAATTGTTAAAGGGCATGTTCACCCCAAAGCTAAACTTGACCCACTGCTGGCCCAGATGCAGATGCAGAGGAATTAAGGGTGGTAAGTACGTTTCTCTGCACATTTAAAGATTTAACTAACGTTTAGTGTTGGTCCCCTTGATTTTGAGTTGAAGATACACTTTAAGGGTTAGTATGCTTTGTTCAGCTATCCTAACTTCATTATTTGTTTTAGCTAGCTTAGTTGCTTTCTTACAATCCTGTTACAGTTTTATAGTTTCTATAGGCCCTGTGGTTCCTCTGACTTAAAGATTTGAAATGCCATCTCTTCATTTCCATTTCCATCTCTACATCAGATTAAGTCACATGGATGTGACTTTTTTTACGTTTTTTGCCAAGGTATGAATTTAGATGTGAAATGGGGTAAAACCCATTAAAACAGTCCACTTTTGTCAGTATCTTTACCTGAGAATATATCATCCCAGTTGAAATTCTGAAGAGTAAAGAGGAAATTTTGCTTTCCTAAAATTAAAGGAGAACTAAACTTTTTTAAAACGATTAAAAGTTTTTCTCCCAGAACACCTATACATTGTAAAATTCTTCTCTGATACATTGCATTAGTACATGAGAACTATGGGGAGAAGATGGCTAGAGGGTTGAAGGAGATTTTAAACTAGGTTTGGGGGGAGGGTATTAGCAGTCTCACTGGGATGGATAGCCAGAGAAAAGCAGGGTGTAGATAGGCCAGTGGTGGGCGGAAAGGTAATGGGCTAGCATAGGGGATAGGGAGGCATGTGTATTAAAGTGTACGAATAAATTACAGGATCATAATCTAAAATGTATGTTTGCAAATGCAGAAGCCTGGCTAACAAAATGGGGGAATTGTAAATGATGGCAGAATGAAAAATGATGTAATAGGTATAGCAGAAACGTGTTGACATTTCTCACGACTGGGCTGTAAATATAGAAGGATATGCCTTGTTTAGGCAGGACAGAAAAAAAAGAAAAGGGGAGGAGTATGTGTTTATGTTAAAAAAGAATTGAAACCAAATTTAAAAGAGAGATACTGTGATATGGATGTTAAAGTGGAGGCAATTGGGTGGAATTAGGCAACAGGAAAGGGGGTAATGTCATTGTTGGTGTCTGCTATAACCGCCAATGCTAGCAGAGAGGAGGTAGTCAACATTATATGCAATTGCAAGGGCTGCAAGTTTGGGGAGTGTGCTCATTATGGGGGACTTCAATTAACCTGACATTGATTGGTGTGGTGGAACTGCCATCACAAGAAAAGGCGATGAATTCCTGAATTTGTTGCAGGATAATTTTCTCCACGGTGGTTGAGGTTCCTACTAGAAAAGGAGCTCTGTTGGATCTGGTAATATCTACATTGTGGGGCGCATTATAGATATAAAGGTTCTGGAGGCTCAGGGAATAGTGACCATGAAATAGTGGCATTTGGACTTGTTTCGAAAGGAAAAGTGCGCTGGCTTAACAAAGACATTTAATTTCAGGAAATCAAATTTTCCCAGGTTAAAAGCAGCTCTTCAGAATGTCAACTGGGATAATGTATTTCAGGTAAATGTACTGAACAGAAGTGGACTGTGTTCAAGGGGAATTTAAGCCAGTTCACATCTAAATTTATACCCTTGGGAAATAATGTAAAAAAAATAAATCCGCGCCCATGTGGCTGAATTCTGATGTAAAGAGCAAATGGAAAGGAAGAAAAGGCATTTAAAACCTTTAAGCAGAGAGAACGAAAAGGGCCTTTAGGGATTATAAACTGTAACAAGGAGTGTAAGAAAGCAATCAAACTAGCTAAATTTAATAATGAAGTTAGCTGAACAAGCATCACTAAGCCTAAAAAATTTTTAAGTATATTAATAGTAAAGATGAGGACTGAGAATGTGGCACCATTAATTTATGGGGATAAGTTAGTTACGAGGATGGCGATAAAGCAAATGTCTTGAATAATTTTTTTCCCTCTATATACACTATAGAGATCCAAGTACAGATATCACAGAGTATAGTAGCAATAATGTATAAAAGATTCAGGTGCACTTTGGTTAACCGAGATATGGTACAGAAAGAACTAATAAGGTTAATATTAATAAATCTCCTGGACCGGATAAAATACTCCTCGGGTACTTAAGGAGCTAAGTTCAGTTTTATCTAGGCCATTGTTTCTTTATTTTGCTGATTCCCTCATGTCCGGTGGTGTGCCTCTGGATTGGATAAAGGCTGATGTTATTCCAATATTCAAAAAGGGTAGTCGTTCACACCGGGTAATTACAGGCCTGTAAGTTTAACTTCAGTGGTGGGGAAGATCCTGGAAAGTTTAATAAGGGAACATGTTTCTAAGTATGTTTCAAGGACTGACATTATAGTAGTAACCAGCATGGATTTAGGAGGAATAGATCTTGTCAAACTAACTTACTTGGCTTTTATGAGGAAGTAAATAGAAATTTAGACTCTGGCATACCAGTAGTGTAGTTTACTTGGATTTTGCAAAGGCTTTTGATACAGTCCCCCATGGCGACTAATGTAATAAGCTAGGTCTGTTGGCACATTGTACATGGATAGAAAATGGTTAATGAATAGGATGCAGAGAGTGTTGTTAATGGGGCTTCATCATTATGGACTAAAGTGCTAAGTGGGGTGCCACAGGTTCTGTGCTGGGGCCGCTTCTATTTAATCTATTTATTAATGATTTGGAAGTGGGTATTGTCAGCAAGGTTTCTGTGTTGCTGACGACACAAAACTTGGCGACCATTAAAACTTCAGAGGATGTGCAATCGTTGCAAGGGGATCTAGATAGATTATCACATTGGGCTACTAAGTGGCAGATGAAATTCAATGTTGAATAATGTAAGGTGATGCATTTTGGACTTAAAAATCCTTGTGCTACTTATACTATAAATGCTCTGTGTTAAGTGAATCCCTGTTGGAAAGGGATCTTGAGTTTTGGGGATAACAAATTTAAAGGTAGCAAACAGTGCCAGCGGCAACAGCCAGAGCCAGCATGGTATGTCTTGTATAAGAGAGGTATGGATTCAAGGGAAAAATGTAATTCTCCCTCTTTCAAAGCATTGGTAAGGCCTCATTTGGAATATGCAGTGCAATTTTGAATCCTGTGTACAAAAAGGACATCTTTGAAATTGAAAGGGTTCAGAGAAGGGCAACTAAATTAATAAGGGGATTGGGGGAGCTTGAATATGAAGAGAGACTGGAAAAGTTACAATTATGTACGCTGGAGAAATGGCGCTTGCGTGGGGATATGATTACTGTGTATAAATACATTAATGGGCCATACAATAAACTATCTGGGGCATTGTTCACTAATAGAGCATGTCAGAGGACATGTGGATATCCCTTAAGACTTGAAGAAAAAAGGTTTAGGCTTCAAGTTCGGACAGGGTTTTTCACTGTGAAGTAAAGTTATGGAACGGTCTTCCAGTGGACGTTGTTATAGCAGGTTCATTGGTCCGTTTCAAAAAAAAGCTGGATGAGTTTCTGCAAACAAGGAATGTTGAAAGTTACTGGTATTGATACATAAAGTAGAGTTGATCCAGGAAAATTTCCGATTGCCACTTGGAGTCAGGAAGAAATTTTTTCCCCTTCATAAATTTGGTGGGTTTTTTTTTGCCTTCCTCTGGATCAACAGTTAGGCAGGAAATGAGGATATTACTAGATGGGTTGGACAAGATGGACATATGTCTTTATTCAACCACAAATACTATACTATCTGAACCCACAGCCCATGAAGTCATCAAAGAGCCACGCTGCCTGACCCTAGTATTCACTGTCTCTATGCAGAGTATTTTCTATACAGATGTCTCCACACCAATATGGAAGTCCCTGATAAGACTTTGAAAGCTGCTTGTTACCCTGCAGTTTATTTACCAGTCAGTGTGAGTTGCTGGAAAATAAATTGCAGGGTAACAAGCAGCTTTCAAAGTCTTATCAGGGATTCCATTTTTTTATTATTCTTTTCCTAGAAAAAGATTAAGCTTCCAAAAGTACATGGATTTCCTGCTTATTTAGTGTTGGCTCACCGGGTAAAATACACAGTTCAGAAGGTCACAAGCTCAATACCCCAGATATACCTTTTTTGGTTTCTATGATATTCCATGCAAAAGATAATTGTACCTAGGTTTTCAGCTTATTCAGTGGTTGCTCACCTTGACGTCAGGTTTAGACACTTGTAGTTCAGAAGGTCATGAGTTTGAATCCCCAAACTTACCTTTATTTTTTGTTTCCATTATGTTCCTAGTAGAATATTCTACATGTACCAGTGGTTTACATGGTGTCTCTCTTAGCCTAGAGGTACGCACTCTGCTTTTAGCAAGACAGAGTAAATGTACAAGTTGCAGGTCCCCAGACTTGCTTTTATTTTTGCTGAAATGTAAGTATTCTGTTTCTTACATCCATGCTATCTTTGAAATACAAGTATCTTTGAAAGATTACTTTTTTTTTAATAAAAAGTAAAGGATTATATCATTGTTAGGACAGGATCCTTGAATGTGTTTCAAAACAAAAAACTGAAATCCCTGTTCTGTGACAGGGAGAGGGAGGATCTCTGTGCTATAATGTAATTGGCTGTCAGCTTCTAGGAAGCAAGGCTGCAACTTCCTTGTTTTGATCTGTTGAGCTCTACAGAGCATGTGCCTGTACTCAGACACTTAGCTGTGGGTTTACCCAGCTAATATGGATTGTAGGAGCTGACACCTTGTAATTTTCATAAATCACCCAATGGCCACAGTAAAGGGAGAGGTAAGACACAGCTTGTTGTATGTTTGTGAATGTGCTCTGTCTATTGGGACAATGTTGTCTGGAGACTTTAGTCCCCCTTTAAGTCTTTGTTAACCCAGTGCTATTTTCGGTTTGATAACATACATTAAATGGCAATATTTCATAGTCGCTCTTCCCTAAGCTTCCAGTTACCTCCATATCACCTCCATATCTATAATATGCTCTATGTCGTTAGATATTAATAGATCCAACAGAGCACCTTTTTTAGTAGAAAACTACCTGTGAGAGAAAATGTTCATTTAGCAAATGTGCCCATCCCCTTTAATGTGTTGACAATTCCACTACTACACCGTGGCATGGATTCACGGTGGCACCCCTTCCCCCGCTGCTGAACAACTCACATCCCTTCAATCATTGACCAATCATATTTTATAATATTTCGGAAGACTTCGAGATCATGCTGCAGTTGGTGGCGGCGGTGGCGACATTGGCAATGTTGATGTCAGCGGCCGTGGTGTCACTGATGACTGAGGTGACATTGTCCGACTTTGAGGTTGCCGCTGACATTGGCAGCGACGTTGGCAAAAAAAAGACGTTGGAGGCCAGAAAAGGTCATGTTTAGAACCAGGACCCCCAACAAAGGCACTTGACAGTGCGCCACGGGCACTTCTAAGTGTCGCAAAGGCATTATGGGGACACGCCCCGTTCCCAACCGACCTTGGATATCCTCCCCCCCCTTGGTTCTGTAATGGTGCCAATTTGAAGAACACTGGAAGCTTCAAATGATATGAAATTCAGCAGACAGACCTAGATAGATTTTCAAAATGTGCAGCAGAGAGGCAGATGAGATTCAATGTTGATAAACGTAAGGTGATAGTGGTGTAACAACTGCCCCTGCTACCTCTGGGGGGCCCGGGAGGTAAAATGGACTGCATTCTGTGCAGCAAAGCTCTGTGATCAGGGGTTTTTAAGTGCCTCCAATCTCGTGGGGGTGGGCCTGAAGTTTCACGACTGAAAGGTGATGTATTTGGGGTTTACCAATCCTTGTACCGCCTACAATATGGCTCTGCTGAGTGAATCTCTATTGGAGAAAGGTATGTTGGTTCTAGTAGATAACAGACTTAGCTGTAACAAACAGTGCCAGACAGCTATTGTCTTTTATAAAGAGGGTAACAGATTCAAGGGAGAAAAATATTATTCTCACTGTTAACAAAGCAGTGGCAGAGCCTCAATTTAGAATCCTATATAAAAGTGACATTTTGGAAATGGAGTTTAGAGAAGAGCAACAAAATTAATGAGGGGAATGGAGGTATGTATGTATGTATAATTTTATTTATAAAGTGCCACTCGGGTATGCAGTGCAGTACATTATAAAATACAGTGTATACAAACAAGGGGATAAGTGCAAGCAATTATACAGATAAATAAAAAATAAAAATGAAATACAATTTTATACATCAGTTCAGAAAACATATATATAAATTATGTATAAATCATTCTGAAGTGCAGAATGCCTTGACATATTAAGAATGAGATCCCTGCCTGAGGAGCTTACAATCTAAGTGGGAGGGACAACATACAAATACAATTTCGGGGGATGGGTATGGGTACAAATTGCTTAAAGAGGCTAACAATCATTTGTTGTGCTGATGCTCAGAAAGGTAGGATAACAGTCAAGATTTGGAAGTATTAATGGATGTCACCAGGTGAAGCGAGAGAGGGAGAGAGTTCCAAAGGTAGGGAGCAGCAAGAGAGAATGGTTTAAGGCGTGAGGCAGAAGTGTTCATTGGGGGTTTGTGGAGAAGATTTCCTTGTGAGGAGCGGAGGGCACGGGCGGCCCGGAAACATAAGGGAACAAGAGAAAAGATAACAAAAGGAAGTTTCCTGTGAGTGTAACGAACTTGTGAGTGGCCCTTTCTCTTAAGGACCTTGCTCTCAAGGACATATAAAAAGAAGGACATTGAAACAAGAAGGGCAATTAAACAAGGTTTGTGCGTCACTGTGTTGGTGTGGTGTATTAGAAGGGACAGTTTTGTCAGTACCATGCAATGTGCATCGTGCCACATGTATAGGAACCTGGAGCAGACGTTCCGGGGAACCTATGTCTGTGTCAGGTGTGAGTGGGTTGCCCGTTTGGAAGCCGAGGTGGAGAGTCTAAGGGGGCAGCTTGCAGCATTGCGGGGATTGGCAGAACTGGGGGGTCAGCAGGCACTGGCTGGGGCCAGTATAGAGGTGGGTGGAAGAGGGACAAGAAAGGATGAGGAAGGAGGTAGTTTGGTTAGGGTTACTAGGGGAAGTGGGGGACGGAAGAGTAGGGGGGCTTCTTCCCAGATTGTACATCCCAACAGATTTGCCGCCTTAGGTAATGAAGTGGAGGAGGACACCTCGGAATTAGCGTGTATGGAGGGGGCTAGTCCCTTGAGCACCCAGGGGACTGCCATCTCTGATACAAGGGAGGAGGAACGAAGGGTCAGGAATGCAAGGCAGGTGGTAGTGGTAGGGGACTCCATTATAAGGAAGGTAGATAGGGTAATCTGCCGCCAAGACCCTACATGCCGAACTGTGTGTTGCCTGCCTGGTGCTAGGGTTCGGCATGTGGTGGATCGTGTAGACAGATTATTGGGTGGGGCCGGGTGTGACCCGGCGGTCTTGGTTCACATTGGTGCCAATGACAAAGTTAGAGGTGGAGGTGAGGTCCTTAAACATGATTTCCGAGAACTAGGGGCCAAGATAAAAGCAAGGACCTCCAGGGTAGTGTTTTCAGAAATACTACCGCAGTCACGTGCTAAGCCAGGGAGACAGCGGGAGCTTAGGAGCATTAATGCGTGGCTAAGAGAGTGGTGTAAGGAAGAAGGGTTTGGGTTTATTGAGAACTGGGCAGACTTTGCTGTCGGCTACAGGCTCTTTAGTAGGGATGGGTTGCACCTCACTGATGGTGGTGCAGCTGTTTTAGGGGAGAAGATGGCTAGAGGGTTGGAGGAGATTTTAAACTAGGTTTGGGGGGGGAGGGTATTAGCAGTCTCACTGGGATAGATTGTCCAGGAGGAAAGCAGGGTGTAGATAGGCCAGTGGTGGGTGGAAAGGGGGGTGGGGCTAGCATAGGGGATAGGGAGGAATGTGTATCAAAGTGTACGAATAAATTACAGGATCATAATCTAAAATGTATGTTTGCAAATGCGAGAAGCCTGGCTGACAAAATGGGTGAATTGGAAATGATGGCATTGAATGAAAAGTATGATGTAATAGGTATAGCAGAAACGTGGTTGAACATTTCTCACGACTGGGCTGTAAATATAGAAGGATATGCCTTGTTTAGGCAGGACAGAAAAAAAAGGAAAGGGGGAGGAGTATGTGTATATGTTAAAAAAGAATTGAAGCCAAATTTAAAAGAAGAGATAGCTGGTGATATGGATGATAAAGTGGAGGCAATATGGGTGGAATTAGGCAACAGGAAAGGGGGTAATGTCATTGTTGGTGTCTGCTATAAGCCGCCAAATGCTAGCAGAGAGGAGGTGAGTCAACTTCATATGCAGTTGGCAAGGGCTGCAAGTTTGGGGAGTGTGCTCACTATGGGGGACTTCAATTACCCTGACATTGATTGGTGTGGTGGAACTGCCATCACAGAAAAAGGCGATGAGTTCCTGAATTTGCTGCAGGATAATTTTCTCTCACAGGTGGTTGAGGTTCCTACTAGAAAAGGAGCTCTGTTGGATCTGGTAATATCTAACATTGTGGAGCGCATTATAGATATAAAGGTAACTGGAGGCTTAGGGAATAGTGACCATGAAATAGTGGCATTTGGACTTTGTTATCGAAAGGAAAAGTGCGCTGGGTTAACAAAGACATTTAATTTCAGGAAAGCAAATTTTCCCAGGTTAAAAGCAGCTCTTCAGAATGTCAACTGGGATAATGTATTATCAGGTAAAGGTACTGAACAGAAGTGGACTGTGTTCAAGGGGATTTTAAGCCAGTTCACATCTAAATTTATACCCTTGGGAAATAAATGTAAAAAAAAAAAATCTGCGCCCATGTGGCTGAATTCTGATGTAAAGAGGCAAATGGTAAGGAAGAAAAAGGCATTTAAAACCTTTAAGGCCGAGGGAACGGAAAGGGCCTTTAGGGAGTATAAAAACTGTAACAAGGAGTGTAAGAAAGCAATCAAACTAGCTAAAATTAATAATGAAGTTAGGATAGCTGAAGAAAGCATCACTAAGCCTAAACATTTTTTTTAAGTATATTAATAGTAAGAAGATGAGGACTGAGAATGTGGCACCATTAATTAATGGGGATAAGTTAGTTACGGAGGATGGCGATAAAGCAAATGTCTTGAATAATTTTTTTTCCTCTGTATACACTTTAGAAGATCCAAGTACAGATATCATAGAGTATAGTAGCAATAAAGGTATACAAGATTCAAGTTCACTTTGGTTAACCGAGGATATGGTACAGAAAGAACTAAATAAGGTTAATATTAATAAATCTCCTGGACCGGATAAAATACATCCTCGGGTACTTAAGGAGCTAAGTTCAGTTTTATCTAGGCCATTGTTTCTTATTTTTGCTGATTCCCTCATGTCCGGTGGTGTGCCTCTGGATTGGATAAAGGCTGATGTTATTCCAATATTCAAAAAGGGTAGTCGTTCACAGCCGGGTAATTACAGGCCTGTAAGTTTAACTTCAGTGGTGGGGAAGATCCTGGAAAGTTTAATAAGGGAACATGTTCTAGAGTATGTTTCAAGGACTGACATTATAAGTAGTAACCAGCATGGATTTAGGAGGAATAGATCTTGTCAAACTAACTTGCTTGGCTTTTATGAGGAAGTAAGTTGAAATTTAGACTCTGGTATAGCAGTAGATGTAGTTTACTTGGATTTTGCAAAGGCTTTTGATACAGTCCCCCATAGGCGACTAATGAATAAGCTAAGGTCTGTTGGTCTGGGGAGTCACATTTGTACATGGATAGAAAATTGGTTAAAGAATAGGATGCAGAGAGTAGTTGTTAATGGGGCTTCATCATTATGGACTAAAGTGCTAAGTGGGGTGCCACAGGGTTCTGTGCTGG
The DNA here is from genome assembly GCA_019447015.1 of Hymenochirus boettgeri. Taxonomy (NCBI): domain Eukaryota; kingdom Metazoa; phylum Chordata; class Amphibia; order Anura; family Pipidae; genus Hymenochirus; species Hymenochirus boettgeri. Next base: position 65,123,993 of record CM033472.1, read on the forward strand.
GGCCGCTTCTATTTAATCTATTTATTAATGATTTGGAAGTGGGTATTGTCAGCAAGGTTTCTGTGTTTGCTGACGACACAAAACTTTGTCGACCATTAAAAACTTCAGAGGATGTGCAATCGTTGCAAGGGGATCTAGATAGATTATCACATTGGGCTGCTAAGTGGCAGATGAAATTCAATGTTGATAAATGTAAGGTGATGCATTTTGGACTTAAAAATACTTGTGCTACTTATACTATAAATGGCTCTGTGTTAAGTGAATCCCTGTTGGAAAGGGATCTTGGAGTTTTGGTGGATAACAAATTTAAAGGTAGCAAACAGTGCCAGGCGGCAACAGCCAGAGCCAGCATGGTATTGTCTTGTATAAAGCGAGGTATGGATTCAAGGGAGGAAAATGTAATTCTCCCTCTTTACAAAGCATTGGTAAGGCCTCATTTGGAATATGCAGTGCAATTTTGGAATCCTGTGTACAAAAAGGACATCTGTGAAATGGAAAGGGTTCAGAGAAGGGCAACTAAATTAATAAGGGGATTGGGGGAGCTTGAATATGAGAGAGACTGGAAAAGTTACAATTATGTACGCTGGAGAAAAGGCGCTTGCGTGGGGATATGATTACTGTGTATAAATACATTAACGGGCCATACAATAAACTATCTGGGGCATTGTTCACCAATAGAACATGTCAAAGGACACGAGGACATCCCTTAAGACTTGAAGAAAAAAGGTTTAGGCTTCAAGCTCGGAAAGGGTTTTTCACTGTGAGAACGGTAAGGCTATGGAACTGTCTTCCAGTGGACGTTGTTATGGCAGGTTCATTGGTCAGTTTAAAAAAAAAAGCTGGATGAGTTTCTGCAAACAAGGAATGTTACAAGTTACTGGTATTGATACATAAAGTAGAGTTGATCCAGGGAAATTTCCAATTGCCACTTGGAGTCAGGAAAGAATTTTTTCCCCCTTCATAAATTTGGTGGGGTTTTTTTGCCTTCCTCTGGATCAACAGTTAGGCAGGAAATGAGGATATTGCTAGATGGGTTGGACTGGATGGACGTATGTCTTTATTCAACCTCAAATACTATACTTTACTATACTATACTATACTATACTATACTATACTATACTAAGTAGGGAGGTGCAGTAGAGTGAAGAGATTTAAAGGTTAAAAGATGGGTATTGAATATGATTCTTTGTTTGATGGGAAGCCACCCCATATATTGAAGTATCGGGGTTGTGGGTTCTCTTTTGGAGGAGAGCGAGATGATCCGAGCTGCCGAGTTTGAGATAGACTTTTTCCACAGCCGCTTAGCTGCACGAGTACAGTTGCGTAGGAACTTGGTATTTGAGTTGAGCCAAGGAATGGGGATTAGCAGGCGATGTTTGTGAGTTTTTAGGGGGGCAAAGGAGTCAATAGTAGTAGATAAGATAGGGTTATACGAATGTATTAGCGAATCAGGTTTAGAATTAGACATAAGGGAAGCGAGGCTAGAACTGAGAGAAGAGGATAGTGATGTAGTAGATACAAAAGTAGACAGTAGCGTCGGAGCATAGGGGAAAGTAGGTGGTAGAGAAAGTAATAAGATTGTAATCCGAGAGACTAAAAGAGGTGCAGGCAAACTGTGAGACAGAAAGTCCAGAAAGTGACCATCTTTATGGGTGCTAGTGTTGGTCCACTGCTGGAGGGAGAAGGAGAAAGTTAAGTGGAGAAAGCGAGAGGGCCAGCATTGCTTAGCGTCATCAATGTGACAATTGAAGTCAGCTAGAATTATAGCCGGACAGTCAGAGGAAAGAAAGATAGAGAATCATGTTTCAAATTCTGTAAGGAAAGTGGCTGGGGCTGAGGCAGAAGGGGGTCTGTATGCGACTGCTACATGAAAACATGAGGGTTGGAAAAGTTGGACAGCATGGACTTCAAATGAGGAAAAAGCAACAGAGGGCAGAAGAGAAACAAGTTTAACAAGGGCAGATAGGGGAAAACAGAAGACCTACCCCTCCACCCCGTTCTGAGGAACGAGGCAAATGAGATTACATCATGCGTAATTGAAGCTTCAACTGCAGTATCATGGTTGGAGATCCAAGTCTCCTTAAGAGCAAGGAGATGAAAGGCATTAGAACAGAACAGGTAGCAGTAAGTAGGAGAATAACAAACAGGGAGTGGAGGTGGGCTAAGGATTTATACTCTAGTTTCCTGGGATGTTTGGACTTAGTGAAAGGAACAGCATTTTGGAGGTGCTATATTATGTAGGCAGATTAGACAAGTTAGGGCTGTTTACATTAGAGAAACGCGCTTGCGTAGGGATATGATCAATTTATACAAATTTCGCCAATAGGCCATTTCAGAGGACTCGTGGACATCTTTTAAGATTAGAAGTAAGGAAGCTTTATCTTCAGGTTAGGAGAGGTTTCTTTAGAGTGATAACGGGGGAACTCTTTTCCAGCAGATGTGACAACGGCAAGTTCATTAAATTGCTTTAAGAGTAGACTGAATAAGATTCTATAATTCAAAAATATTACTGGTATTAATACATGTTGTTCTTGTTGACCCAGGAATCCTCTCCAATTGCCGTTTGAGGTCAGGATTTTTTTCCCCATTTCAGTTGTTTTCAGGGGTTTTTTTTGCCTTCATCTGGATCAACTGTTAGGTAGGGCCCACGATTAAGCTATAAAAGTTGAACTGGTTGGATAGATGGATGTCTTTATTCAACCTCCACTACTATATAACTATTAATTGAAATTTAGGTAACTCTACTTCCTATTGCAATACCAGGGGTGACAAGGGAAGTTCTCTTTTAAATAGGTATATGTTAATTAAAAGTACAAGTTAAATAACTGGGGGTGTGAAAAAATCAGTTAACATAATCTAGACACAATTTGCAGTGAAACTCACAGTTTATTATACAATTTAAATAGGTGTGAGGTGGTGTGATATTTCTGTGTAAAAGACAGGTTTGAATGTAGAATTTTGTTGTCCCATCTCGCTACTTTTTAAAAACATTGCATGAAGACCAAATAGACACTAATTATTTACTTGTTTACTTAAATGTTTGACTGTCATGGTTTTCCCTTATATGCCTCTTGTAGTGTTGTCCCTTTTAATATTGTATTTGAGAAGTTTAGTACAGATTTTAGAGTTTATTGATGTAATTTATTTGCATACATCTAAATATATAACGGTTGTAGTGTGGCACATCTGTTACAACTTATTTATACTAGTTTTAGATTCCTTAAAGGGCATCTATAGTGGGAAAATGAACTGTTTTTTCTTTCTTTCCATGTGTTCTATAATTCCCCACAACCCCCAGAGTGTCTTCACTTTTTTCAGATTCCGTCTCTGTCCTGAGATACACCAGTTAGAAGAATACGTGATTGCATTTCTCTACTCCTACTTGGACTGTCAATCAAATCCCTGTGACGTGATCCCCCCTCCCTGCTCTGTAATAAACATAGAGATAAGAGCATTAGCAGGGGAGAGAGGTAGCTTTGATGGTAGATATAAAGCTGCACTTGACCCCCCTTCTTAATAGCTTTCACTGATTGATGATGGGTCACAAAGTGAGAGATCGTAAACTGTACTGTTTTCTATTGGCCACTGTGCGTGGGTGTGTTTTTCAGGATGTTGAACTTTTAACTCGTACTGTACATGATAAGCTTGTCGGTTAGCCGGAGTTGAGACATGGAGGAGGTAACAGAGGGGAGGGGGAAGGGGGGAGTGCTGCACACAGATCTGACACCATGAAAAACCAAAGTCACTTACAGAGATTAAGGCAGCACAGAGTACATGAATTTAACTTTGCAAAGGGGCAATGTGCTTTTTCACTATAGATGCCCTTTAAAATATCTACTTACCAAAACTGGTATTTATTTTGTACTGGACAATATTGATGTTTGTGAGGTATCTTGCATATTTGGTATATTTGGCTGAACCAATTTGGTATATTTGGCTGAACCCTATAGAGTTCTATGGAAGGTAAAAATTTACCAGTAGCTAGAGAAGTCAATGGAGTCTATAGTAGGGACACACCCCAGCCAGCATACAAAGTGACACCCTGCTGGCAATGTTGATGAAACATTGTGATGTCAGGGGGATGGTATTCCAGGTGGGCTTTCTTGTAGCTGTCCCCATCCAGGTCTGTGGTGGTGGCCTTTAAAGCACTTATGTCCTTTAGATTAAAGTTTGCTCCGGTGAAGAAGTTTGGATAATTGTGACCAACAGAAGTTCTTTGCCAACCATACTATGCTGGAAACCACAGTCAAACCCTATTAAAGGATTAGATATTGTAATAAATTTTAAGTCATATCATAAGTAGGTTCTAGAATGGTTTATATACTTTATAACAATCTGATTTTACCATCTATGATAAGGTGAGTTGATAAGTTGATGTGAATTATTTAGAAATAATTTCAAAATGCAAAAACATTTGATATGGTACAGTACCTTATAAAAGGTTTGTCAAACTGAGGAGCAATGGTTTGACCTACTATTTGTACTTGGATCTAAAACCAGCTAAAGAATAGATTACTAAAAGTGGCTATAAATGGAAAATTTTTAAGTTGTTCAAGTGTTGACAGTGGTGTTCCTCAGGGGTTTGTCCTGGTTTCCGGTGCTTTCTAACTTACCCTTAAATGACCTTGAGTTAGACATTGAAAGTACAGCCTCTCTGTTTGCTGATGTTACAAATTGTGCAAGACCATAGGATTAATGCAGAATGTCTCCATCTTGAAGAGTGATTAAAATAAGCTTTGAGGGGGGCTTCAAATGGATTTTTTTTATGTTGAGAAACACAGTAATAAAAAAAAACCTGCATGCTGGCTATACCCTAAAAGTGTTAGGAGCAGACTCAATTGAAAATGACTTGGGATATATTGTGGATAATAGACTTTGAAACTCTAAGCAGTGTCAAGTGGTGTCTGCTAAAACAAATAAAATACTCCATAAGTATTTATGAGAAAGGAGAATGGAGCAGCACCTTCTTACAACAGAAGGCATCTTGCAGTCTCATGCTATATGAATAGCAAATGCCCATAAAGTCTAAGAAACAAGAAGTAATTTCTTACTCCCAGGATCCCCAGAGTAAGGGGTGGAGATATGCAAAATTCTCCTTTAGGTCCCTTGGCTTATGCATGTGTCCAGAACCACTGGCTTAATAACATGCAACATAGCCTATTGTATAGAGCCAATCATCTGACTTGCAGACATGACATGTTTCAATCTTGTTAGATCTTGTCAGTGCAAGATACAGATTAATGGCTTTATGGTGTAGGGCTTGGGAGCACAATAGACAAAGCAGCTAGATAGCTTAGGGAGAGGTGGGCCAAACGGAGCTATCTAGCTGCTTTTTCTATGAAAGTAGGAAAGCATATTTCTGCCACCATATAGATACTATATTAGACCTCACCTTGAGTTTTGGAACCATTTTTATTAAAAGGATATCTGTGGGATGGGAAGGGTACAGAGAAAGGCAACTAAATTGGTGAGTGCAAGATCAACCATAATAGCAGAAAATAAATATAATAACCTTATTTTTTTAAATATTTTATGTCACCTGGAAAATATTATCTGCAATAAAATGTTATCAGCTATATTTAACCATTATTTTACTTTAAAAAAGTAAAAACTCACGGGTCTTCTTGAATCAAAAAAACGATGTTTATTCACCCACACACAGGAGTGAACAAAACTTGAGGAAAGGCCACCATGGTTGTACATATGTGATTTATATATATATATATATATATATATATATATATATATATATATATATACCGGTATATATATATATATATATATAGTTGACATGTGTCTGCCCCTAAAGCGGGGCCGTCTTCAGAACATTTGAACATTGCAAGTTTAAATCCCCATTGCACTTTGTCATGCAATTTGTCATAAAATTTCCAGATTTTATCTTTTAAAAGGAAACCTAGTTGGTACATTAGTTTCTTTTTTGGACATATTTAGAAATGAATGTGAATGGATGGATAATGTGAAGTGAGTTATACATTTTATAATTGTTTTTAAATGACAACATATTCAAGAAGTGAACATTTGTTACAAAAGGCTTGGGTATGATTTTTTTTTTTTTTTTAAATTAAGATCACCTATTTGGTGTGGTCAGATTTTTAGCCCATATGTTTATTGTAAAAAAAAAAACAAAAAAAACCCTCTATACCCATTCTACTTTCTACATGAATTAATCTTTATGTAGAAAGTAGAATGGGTGATTTGATACAATGTGTTGTGTGGGTGTTATTTATCTCTTTAATTGTTAGAGGAGGGTATCAGATAAAATGATCATGGGTATGTTAAATCCCCTGCTTTTTTTTTTTTTTTTTTTTTTTAAATCCCACTGAATTATTTAGCATCACCCAAGTGAGAGCAAGCAGTGCTGCAGTCAGAATTAATTTATCACCCTACCACTATTCAACATCTTCCTTTCCCACACACTGTAAGCAAAATATAGATTAAATGGTAGAAACATTTTTCAGTGACATCGGGTGACCAAGGTAAGTATAACTGATGGTGGGGCTCAATATTTTGGGGACCTGAGTTTATAAATTAACAATATAAAACCAACAAGTAACAGGGACATTGTTTGGTAATGTACACATGATAAATATCTTTAAAACGAAAAGAAAAATTCAAAATAATTTACCAAATTCTGAAAAAACTAAAAGCCTTGTTTCCCCACACAAATTCTGCCTCTCCCTATCTTTTGCATTTTTACCTTGTTTTTCTTTATGAATTTGATTTTAACACTCCGATATTCCTGTTTTCCTTTTCCCATTGCCTAACGTTAAATTAGCCATATTTTTCATACTCTAATTAAGAGAGCTTGTTTCTATCACCTACTACATATGGAACCCTAAATCTACCTTAATTCTTTTAATTTTTATATTTTTCAACGTTATATTTTTTGACCATTTCCATTTCTCCTTTATCTTCTGTTTTATTTTTTTTTCCTGAATATCTCCCACTCTGTTTGGGTTAGTGTCTTCTTCTGTGTGTCCTGTGTATCTCTCTCAATGTTAGCCTCTTGATGTTTGTCATTACCCCAAGAAGCAGATTTATTTTTTCACTCACATCTTACAGTCTACCTTTAACTTGTGGATAAGAATGTCTCTCTCTTTTTCTCTCTGTCTCTCTTTTTCAATATATTTATATCTATATATTGCATTTTTCTCTGAGTCCTTACTATCTCTGCTACTTTCTCTCTCCTCTCTCCCCACCTTTTTCTCTCTTCTCATCTCTCACCCCTCCCCCTCTTCATCCTCCCTCCCTCCTTCCTCTTTCCCTCTGCAGCACATACAGGCTGATCTCTCTCTTTCCACTGCTGTTGATTATTCTTATCTCATTTTTATCCCTTTTTGTTTTTATTTTTTGGGTGGTGAAAGAAATGTTTGGGGATTAACAGTAGTCTTTCTTTTTGGATTGGGGTGAGGAATATTAACAGACCCTTTCTGGAAATACAGGAGCATCTGAATCGGAATATTTGTGTGGTGGATGTGTTTTTTCCTCTATGCTTCAATCCTCCTTTCCTCCTCCATTTCTCTCTTGCGCTGTCCATGATGCTTAATTTTCCACAGCTTCTCTGGATAAGATTTATCTACAGTAAGGAATTTTTAAAATAAATCTGGGTATTTCATTAATTCCTAGCTTTATTTCTTCTGATTCTAAGAAAAAAGGAAAAGACGGATTGATTTTTGTGAGCCTTTTTTGGGGGGGGGGTGATCCCCCCAAGTATAAGGATTTTTTTCTGTGTCTCTTTTGTCCGTTCTTGCTACAGTTCCCTAAATTGGATTTGCTGAGAATCAATGGATGCTGGAGGTGGCTGAAACGACTAACCAATGTAACCCACTCATCACCTGCCCAGACAGAAAAATTCTCCCTCGCCGTTTAGGTATCAAAGGGGGAGGTAGAATAAGACATGCAATGGGGGTTTGCATGACATGCTGATTTGGGAAAGGAGAGGCTTTTGCTTTTCCCTTTCCCTGACCCCCAGAGGAGCAGTGGACAGCCCCCTGGGGGTCATGGCCAGTCTTGGCCCTTGGGCTCGGACCCTTTTTTCCCTCGGCCTTCTGGTATTGGCGAGGGTTTCGGACACAGCTCGGGTATCCTCCAGCCTCAGCACTACTCACCATGTGCATCATTTCCATAACAAGCATGGGACAGTTCCCATCGCCATTAACAGGACACCATTCTTAACCAGGGGTGGGCATGGTGAGTATGCCTTGTGTGAAATGCTAGAGAAGCCCTTTCAATCTATATGTTCCAAACAAATCCTGCTTTCTGATTTTCTGTTAGTGTTCATATTGATTTCCTGTTTGTGAAAAAAACTCTATCCTGTTTGATCAATATGGGGGTCTAATAATGGCAATTGGATAATTATAAATAAGGCTAAACAGAATAGCTATAAATGACTGTTTTAAAATGTTATATTTTTTATATATAGATATTTTGATTAACATTATGTTGCAAATGTACTGTTTTCAGTATTTTTAAAGGGTGAGTATATGTGTGGGTCAGTGTTATGTACTTGTGTATATATTAGCAATTTTATATTGTATTTCTTTTTGGTAAACATATCACATTTATAAAGATCACATTAATAAAATATATTATTTCAATTAATATGTGAACCTTTTCCCTAGGTAATTATGTCAAACTATTACTTTATATGTCTAGAGGCCCAGTTTAAAATGGATATTTTTTTAATAGATATTTGTCTGTAACAAGATTTAAAGTAAAGTGTAGTATTTGCTTTACTTAGAAACTTTTTTCTTAATAATAATTGATAGTTAATATGAAAATGAACACAGTGGGCCTCATTTAACAGTGGGCGATATGCAAATATAAGGGATTAAACTCGCACTAACCGATATTGCATAGGTTATCGCGTGTTTAATGCCTTCATTGCACCGGCTGCGTAGGTATCGCCAAAGACACCTATAGAAAAGTATTTAAACAGTTTTTGTGATACTTTTAGCACCACTATTGAAAACGAGCTAAAGTGGCGCTGGGGTTAAATCCCTTTCAAGGTATTAAATACTGAAAGCCACATTTACTCAGAGTGATATTCGTTTACAGAGTGGGTTTGCAATGTTATTTTCCTTCTCTTTTTTGGGTAAAATTAGGATAAAATCCCTATTCGTTAAACTGAATAGTGAATACTCAGATTTTGGCTATGTCTCATAACAAGATGATTCATTTCCCAGAGGCCTGTAAGTTGCAATACCATTGTCAGTTAACATTTCCAAAATAAAACTTCAACTCTTGGTTTGATATAATTGTATAATTGAATTGTAAATATAAATGTTTGGTATGATCTTGTTTTAAATAATGAAATAAAATAAATGTGAAAATAACATTTCACAAAGGAGAATTTAAGAGCTATAAGAGAAAAACATATGCAATAGGTGGAATAAAAGCAGTGTAAGTCTCAAAGTAAAAAATCATTAGTGTTTTAAACAAATTTTATTAAGCAGTTCTTTTGCATAAATGCATTGAGTAAAATAGATATTGATTTTGGCGAGGATGTTGTGCGCATGACTTGATTATACAGCATATTTATTTCATGAAGGCTGAAAGAGGTTTAGAGTATTTCTGAAATGCATAATGTACAGATTCCAAGGCAGTATATATTGTATTTCAGTTGGGGCTTTTTTAGTCTTGAATTTTAAGTGTGTGATATTGCTTTATGGTTATTATTACAGTAAAATCAAATTTTGTCTTTATTTAAGATATATAAATGTATTTGTACTGCCTGTTTTTTTCAGACCTTATTTTCTTCCCTCAGGCTACTTTCACACATGGTGGCTCCTTAAGGTGGCCATACAGGCACTAATACCGAAGGTCCGATCCCTGAAATGTACGATCGGTATTGGTGCGATTTAAATTTTTCCCCTTGTCCAATAGGAAATCTGACGATTGGCCATACACATAAGTGCTTTAAGTTGTTTTGTGGCAAAAAAACACTGCATGAATATTTTGGCAACAGTGACTGCCCCTGAAATGCTGAGAGCCTGGTTTAGTAAATGTAATGAAAAATGCAGCTCATCTGAAAATAGCCTTAAGTTCCACATAAACTTACAAGACTTACCTCCAAAGTTTTAGCACTGTTCTATAAAAACGTTTGGCCCAATTAATTTGCGACCAACATTACAGGCGTAACTCTGGTTGAAAAGTATTATCTGTCTAGGAATACCACAAGGTAAGAAACAGGTCCTCAGACTTACCTTTCTATCAATTTGAAGTTCAGAATACATCTCAAATTGATGTAACATCAGCCAGCTGTATGGCTGGCATTACACTAGAAAAGTTTTTGGGTCATTTAATTGATTCATTTTGTTATTTATAGGTATTACTATTACTGTATTGCGCTAAATGCATCATTTTTTTAACATTAAAAAGGTTTTTTGATATCAATCATGACACTTTTTAATTCTACTAAACGAATATGAATACAAAGATCACTAAACAGCAAATAGTTAATGCACATAAAGTGGCGTAACTAGAAATAACAGCTTCAGAAAAACAATATAAGGGCCCCCTCCATGCCTTTATTTATGCACCTCTATCAAAAATGACACATTTTTATGCATTTCCACCTACTGGGCCTTGATATTAGGGTGCGTGGCATGTGCAGGACATCGTGCAATATAAGGGCTGTTTGCCTCAGGATTGGAGGGTGCCAGACATCATGCCCTTTATTAGAAGTTGTGGTTAACTCTTGACTCCGTGGGAGGCACCCTTTCTAGGGGTTGCTGGTGATTCCCAAAGAGAAGGGCAGTGTGAATGCATATCTGTGTAGGCCACAGATGCATTCTCTTAATCTACGTTTGGCCCTTAGACAGGCCAAACATACCTCCTATCATTGCATAGTGTATTCCTGAGCTGTTCATTTAGCACTTGACTTTCAATCTCAGAATGAATAGGCATGGGGAGGGAACACTGAAAGATGATACCAACGTAGTAATAGATATTAAATAAGTTTGATGGTAGACCATTTATTTGACTTAAAGGAGAACAAAAGGGATTCCCACCCATCTCCCCCCAACAAAAGTAGGGTGAGGAGACCTAAAATGCTAGGTCAACACCCCATGCTTTAGCTTGCTTAATCTGAACGAAACTGTCAAACTTTGCTTTCTGTGGCCTCAACCCATCCCCCATTCCAGCCTGGGGCTGGATCACCAATAGGAAAACACACTTCTTGCACAGTGCATCTGCCTATTGGGACAGGCTACAGAACTGAACAGGAAGTATAGCGAGGTGGCCGCACAAAGCAAAGCTTGACAGACTTTGTCAGGCTAAACCCAAGGGTAAGGACTTAGTACCTCACCCTTGGTACAAATGACATGGAAAAGAAAATATGCTGGACTGAGGTGAGCATAATTGTCCTTTAATATCTATTTGATGTATGCTTAGCATTACTTTTTTCACATGTTTAGATCGGAATCTGCTTGAAATCTGCCAAAAAAATCCATTGTTTAAAGACAATACATTATTATGACAATTATTCACACAATTTTGTACACAAGCAATATAATGTATGGAATTCACTTTGCAATATATTACATAAAGCATTTAACTTTTTTTAAAAATTAATTATATACGTAAATGTACAATATAGTCATTTTGATTTGTGCCTTCCCCCCTTTCTCTATCCCTCTATCCTTTTCTTTATTAATAAAGAATATTATTTTTAATACATTGAATCCATATTAATTAAGGCCTTTTTAAAAATACATTTTCTGTATGCAAAAGACTAAAATCTAATTACATGCACATAAAACTGATATCCTGATGATTTTTCTTGTAGTTTTGGAAATGTTTCCAGCACTTGCATGGGGATCTGATCAATGTATATTAATATATTAATGGGCCATACAATAAACTGTCTAGTGCATTGTTCACCAATAGAACATGTCAGAGGACATGCAGACATCCCTTAACACTGGAAGAAAATAAATTTAGTCTACAAATTCAGAAAGGGTTTTTCACTGTAAGAATGGTAAAGCTATGAATCTGTCTTCCATTGAATGTGGTGATGGCAGGTTCATAGGATAGTTTTAAAGGGGCTGGGTGCGTTTCTAAAAATAAAGAATGTTGCTGGTATTGATAGATAAAGTTGGAGTTGATCCAGGGATATTTCTGATTGCCTCAACAACACAGTTAAGGACACGCCCCCCAAAACATGTGGAACCTTTGGAGGCTGCTGCAAAGGTTAGGAATGGAAAAAAGGCAGGGTACATTATAGTCAAGAAACATTTTTTGTGAATGGACAAATAATATTAAATTATCTAATATTAAAAAATAATTAAATACCTTTAATATTAAATTCAAAATTCTACTGCTCAGATTGCTTCATATAACTGTAACCTTTACATTTATCTAGTCAGTTGTATGGCTTTAAGCAATCAGTCTTTAAAATCAGTTATTTACCTGCAACGTGTTGTACTATCCTACCCCTGCGTGTCTTTCACTACTCTCAAATCCATCTTCTCTATGAACACACAACCAACATTGAATGAGTGTCAGAAAAATGTATTGTATGTGATAAAAGAGTACAAGTACTGTTTTTATCATTCTGTTAAATAATGCTAAAGGAAGACAGTTTACACTTCTTTGTGAAAGCTCTGACAGTTGCTAAATTGTCATAGATGGAGAAAAAAAAAAGGCCACCAAACAGGAGATTAAATTAAAGGAATTGTAATTTGAGACTGCTGGTTAATGGAAATTGTGACAAAAAAGCAAATTTTTTTTTTACTGACCAATGAACCTGCCATTACAACGTCCACTTGAAGACCGTTCCATAGCTTTACCGTTCTTATAGTGAAAAACCCTTTGCGAACTTGAAGCCTAAACCTTTTTTCTTCAAGTCTTAAAGGATGTCTACGTGTCCTCTGACATGCTCTATTGGTGAACAATGCCCCAGATAGTTTATTGTATGGCCCGTTAATGTATTTATACACAGTAATCATATCCCCACGCAAGCGCCTTTTCTCCAGCGTACATAATTGTAACTTTTCCAGTCTCTCTTCATATTCAAGCTCCCCCAATCCCCTTATTAATTTAGTTGCCCTTCTCTGAACCCTTTCCATTTCAAAGATGTCCTTTTTGTACACAGGATTCCAAAATTGCACTGCATATTCCAAATAAGGCTTACCAATGCTTTGTAAAGAGGGAGAATAACATTTTCCTCCCTTGAATCCATACCTTTCTTTATACAAGACAATACCATGCTGGCTCTAGCTGTAGCTGTCTGGCACTGCTTGCTACCTTTAAGTTTGTTATCCACCAAAACTCCAAGTACATAAAAGCAACATACTAGAGAAAAATCTTATAATGTATAATGGAGAAAAGCTTTAATATTAGGATTTAAGAAAATTAACATGGAGATACAAGGAATCACGCTACTTACCTGTGCATGATACCCTGATTCAATTATGTCATGTACGTCATGTACGGGACTAGGTGCCTGCAACAAAAGAACATTGGATTTTGCGCAAAAGAAAGGCGCAATATCTAATGGGTTTTTTTGGATCAGAAAAGCTGCTCTACTTCCAAAAAGATTTGCAAGTATTGCAGCCCCCGCAAAATGAGCATTAAACCCATGCTACCTGATATTGCATCGAGTAGTGTGGGTTTTACACTCGTTTTATGGGGAAAACAAGCATATTGAATCTCCTTGTAAGTTTTGTTCTCCTTTAAGCGCTGATTTACAGTTAATGGATTTCAGGATATAATTACATTGTGTGGATGTTTGAAAATGCTATTTACTTTTCAAGGTAGAAATCCTGCATGAATCATATCCAAAAGACATTTTGTTATCATCACCCCCTCCTAAGTTTATTTTCAGATGTATTATTGCCAAACCATTTTCAGAACTCCCATCTGCCCTAAGAAAGTGATTATTAATTCATGTCATCACTGAAATTATACCTATATTTTTCTGGGAAAATACTTGACAAGCTGTTTTCCTTTTTGTGTTGTTGGAATGTCTGAATCTGAATAAAAATTAGTAAGGGTGGGTTTGGAGCACTAAAAAAACCAACAACAAAAAAAACCTACCTCTAACAGTGCCAGGCAATTTTTCACTTGCTAGCCTTTTAGGCAAAAAAAGATGATTTATTATTTTACACACATATGGTGCTATGGTGCGAAATATCATATCCTTTATTTCAGTGTACTGAATCTGAATTAAAATATTTGTATTTTTCTATAGATTTCACTGGATTTTTGGGTAAAATATGTAAAAAAAAAAAAAAAAAAGTAGAAAAAAATTAAACCAGACATGTAGGTAACTCATTTTATGTAGTTACCTACATAAATATACTCCAAAATAAAATTTATAAGCACTTCTGACAGTTTACATAGAATAATAACGAAATTGACAGCATGTTCTAAGTTTTGTAAGGTTGATCAAATCACAAATAACTGGACACAGATGTTTGTCAAATTGAAAGGTTTTTTTCTTGATAAATATCATATCCTTTATTTCAGTGTACTGAATCTGAATCAAAATATTTGTATTTTTCTATAGATTTCACTGGATTTTTGGGTAAAATATGTAAAAAAAAAAAAAAGTAGAAAAAAATTAAACCAGACATGTAGGTAACTCATTTTATGTAGTTACCTACATAAATATACTCCAAAATCAAATTTATAAGCACTTCTGACAGTTTACATAGAATAATAACGAAATTGACAGCATGTTCTAAGTTTTGTAAGGTTGATCAAATCACAAATAACTGGACACAGATGTTTGTCAAATTGAAAGGTTTTTTCCTCATACTTTTCTTTTTTTCCCCCCCAAAAAAATAAAAAAATATGAAAGCAAAAAGTATTCCATATGTATGTGTATACACAGAGAAGTGATCATTAACTAAATCTAAAATGGAAAGTGTGATTACAGAGGAAAAAAATTAAGCAAGCTCTGTATTTTAAAGTTTCCAACTTAAACACCCCTCGATGTCAAAGATGTGCCATTCTTTCATTCATATGTGCAACTCATAAGAGAATTTCTGAAAAGATGAATAAAAAAGATCATTCAATGTTAGAAAACTTGCTAAAATACATGACAAGTTAAAGGGCATGTCCAGCCTAAAATATACTTTTCATAAACCCAGGTTTCACATTATCCATACATGCCAAAGATGCCCCTAAAATGACTTACTAACCCTGTCCCTCACCACTGTCGTAAATTACCTTACAGCCGAGACCAAGAAGTAAATTGGCTGTCAGCGCAGAGCTGAGCTGCTCCTGTTTTTGCTCACTACAGGAGCAGGGGGGCGGCGCCAGGGGATGGGTTAGGTAAGTCACTTACTAAAAACCTACTAAATCATTTCCCACGTGTCCTGATTCAGTACATAATCATACAAATATTAAGAATTCCAGACGCAATTCTTTATTGAATATTGGGCTTTTACCAAATTTTTTTAGGGGGGGTGGATATATTAATCTTGCCAAACCCCACAAGATAAGTAAAACACCAACTCAAAATCTCAATCTCCTACATGTCCTAAATCAAACTGTATTCACATGTATGTGTGTACATACAGATACGGCTACTAGCTAACTCCGTGGGGGCCAAAGCATGAGTGCAATTATAAAGAAAATCATTCAACCAGCTCTCTATTTCATCCTTTATTCAAACTGAGAAACTCTCAAACTCAAAAATAACCCCACAAAATATATATTATAAGAATGCTCATAGCTGTATCTATGCATCAGCATACTTCCTAACTCTGGACGCAGTTCTTTATAGAAATTCATGCCCAAACCTACATAACAAGAAAAAAGCACATATTATCAACCCCCCACATGTCATAGCCAGCACCTAGCCCCAAACGGAGTAAGAGCATAACTTTGAGGCTTTGCTGTAAGGGCAAGTATCCATTTTGTCCCCAAACTAATCCCACCCCAATCTCAGAAATGCCCCCACAAACTGTACATTTTTAGAACCTAAATAATTCATTTATAGATACATGCAGAATTCCACACAGATCTTAGTTGACATGTGCATTCTTACTTCCTCATAAAAAGCAAGCAAAATTGTTTGGAAAACACTATTATATGTATATGAATAAATATGCTTGTGTGTTTAATACTTTTTGGTATCCCAAGACATCAGCTTTTTTGATACAAAAGTAAATATAAGAAACAAACGCCTAGTTAAAATATAAAGGTGGCCATAAACTTGATTGAAGTTCCATTAGTTTCACCTTTCAATCAGAGATACTATTTGACTGTAAAATCTACTGAGATGGCTTACCTACCAACTTTCCCAAGCATAAAATGTTTTGCGATTGACATTACGTCTGTAATGTCGTCAAAAAGCAAACCGGACAGGTGGATAACCGGAATGTTGTGGGAATGCTGGAAGGTAAGCTTCAGTGTATGGACACCTTAAGATCATATACATCTGGTAAATAAATCTCATTTGCATCAATAGCTCTAGCTAACCATACCAGGCAATCTGCTTGGCAGCAAGCAGCGTGTACTGTAACATCATTTGAAGTTTTCAAAGCTCTGCATAGTGTCGTGTCATCAGCTAACACAGAGACCTTGCTCTTAATGCCCGCTTCCAAGTCTTTTATAAACAGATTAAAAAGAAGTGGCCCCAGAATGGAATCCTGAGGCACTCCGCTTAGAACTTTAGACCACATTTATGTAGCTCCATTAACCACTACTTTCTGTATATGATCCAACAACCAATTCTCTCTCCATGTATGAATGTTTTTATCAAGGCAAACAGACCTCAATGTAAATACGAAGCAATAAGAAATTGCCTTAAAACAGGAAAGAGGGATGAAACCCAACAAACAAAGGCATCTCCAGAGATCCTATAATTGTCACTTAGTAAAACAGTTTCTCTTAACTCTGAAATCAGCCTCTTAGTGTACAAATCATTTGTAGAATATTAATTCTATCTATCTATGATGCCCTTTGTTGGTAGTTCAGACACAAAACTCCTTTTGCACATACTAACTTTGTTCCTTGAGTTTGTATTCTCATCACCTTTCATACTAAGCTGCATGCAAGAGTTATCCCCAAAGCCCAAACCTGCCAGTATCTCCTAGCCAATCTGTAGAGAGCAGCAAATATGATTGGCTGATTTGGGAGACTGTGCTCAAACAGAGTGGTGCAGCATATGGGGAAGCTTTTAACCATTTTGTATGTATTTATATAGCATCTACCTGTTAACCCATTATATTTGTGAGCATTTCTGCTGCAAGAGCTGCATCAAATTTAGTGTAGCTATACAGCATGCATTTAATGCAATGGCACTTAGCACTGCAGCAGGTTGATTTCATACGTGTTTGGGTCTTAAAGGAAACAGCACAGAGATTATTATTATGGCTTTATATAGCGCCAACATCTTCTGTAGAGCTTTGCAATTACCCCTGCCACAGAGAGCTTACAATATAAGCACATTTTTTAACACATACAACCTATCAGTATGTCTTTATGATTGTGGGGGAAAACAGAGTGCCCGGGGGAAACTCAAACAACCACAGGGAGAACATACAAACTCCTTGCATATGTATCCAAGGGTGGATTCGAACTCAGGACTTCAGCGCTGCAAGGCATCAGTGCTAACCACTGAGCCACTGTGCTGCCCACAAGATAATCCCTCTTACTGACACAGAACAGGGATTTCAGGTTTTTTTACAAACACATTCAATGTGCCTGTCCTAATAATGCTTTCCTTTTCATTTATAAGAGGTCATCTTTACAGGGTATTTCATGGCTAGCATGGATATAATGAAACAGAATGTTAACATTTTAGTAAAAAATCAAAGTCTGGGTAACTGAGCCTGTAACTTCTTGTATTGTCTTTCTAAAAGCAGAGCTCTTACCTCTAACAGAGATTCTATGTGGAACACCAGTACATGTAGAATCTTTTGCTAGGAACTAGGGGGCAATATGAGCAAAATGCTTAGGATGGCGTGCCTGCTAAATATCAGCAGTCAGAGCTCACATCAATTTTTTTTTAAAAACAACGTCAGACAGAGCAGAAGGAAAATAAAACTGCAGGTGCGTGAGTGTGTGCACGTTTACAGACCTGTGATTTTTCCCTCTTAGTTATGCACTAACTAAGTGGAGTAATTATCTGTGTGTGCAGATCTGGGCACATCTTATTTTCAACGTAGTTTGACTGATCTGGGCATTAGGACATGTTATATGTACCTATCTGTGTGGTCTGGGAATTACAGCATGTTATATGTACCAGTGTGTTTGATCTGAGCAATAGGCCATGTTATATGTACCTATGTGTGTGAGCTAGGCAAAAGGGCATCTTATATGTACCTATCTGTGTGAGCTGGGAATGAGGGCAACTTGGTTACGCTAGTTAGGGCACTATTGAAAGAATCTACCTTGACGTGGTGGCAGGCTTACAAATCTATTGGAAAAAAATATTTTATTCCACAGGAAATATGGTGTGGATAAATGTCTTTTAGAGGAAATGTATAAATACCGCCGTGATGTGAAGTTTAATAACACCGATTGTTTAACTACGCCTATTCCTGAAAGCCACCCACACCTAACCCTGGGGCGGCATTCAAAAGTTTGTCTCAGGTGGCAAAAACCTTAGACACACCCCTGCTAGGAACATAATGGAAACAAAAAAAAAGTTTTTAACTTGTGACCTTCTGGACGGTGTATTCCTAAAACTGGTGCCTTACCAGGTGTATCACCACTGAATAAGCAGAGAATCCAAGTAAATTTAGAAGCTTTATCAGAATGATCAAAAAGCCATACAGATGTCTCCACACCAATATGGAAGTCCCTGATAAGACTATGAATGCTGTTTGTTACCCTGCGGTTTATTTTCCAGTAACTCACACTGACTGGTAAATAAATTTCTGGGTAACAAGCAGCTTTTAAAGTCTTATCAGGAACTTCCATATTGGTGTGGAGACATCTGTATAGAAAACCCCCTGTGTTTAGAAACAGTGAATACTGGGGTCAGGGGGCATGGCTTATTAGTGACTCATTGGCTATTGGTTGTACTGGCAACACATGGAAACCTTCTTAGTTACAGAATCTATTACTCACATTGTTTAAATGCAATGTACTAGAGAAAAATCTTACATAGGTATAGGTATTCTGTGATGAAAAGCTTTCATATTGGGATTTTTAAAAATTAGGATTAGTTCTCCTTTAAAGTGATCTCATAGAGGAAAAGGAAGGGAACATTAGTGAAGTCTTCCATGTTGAAAAAGTTGCTGAGGCAAGTAATTTGTAACTCAAACTTTTTTTTGGGGGGGGGGGGGTTTGGTGGGGGGCTTCAATCTCTTTTCAAGTCATAAATGATTATAATAATCAGCAATCAATGTAAACCTAGTGGTTTTATTTAACAGAATATGTATAGAATAGTATTTGAGGTTGAATAAAGACACATGTCCATTCAGTTCAACCTAACTCAGCAATACCCACATTTCCTGCCTAACTGTTGATCCAGCAGAAGGAAAAAAAAAACCACTAGAATTAAGGGGGGGGAAATTCCTTCCTGACTCCAAGTGGCAATCGGAAATATCCCTGGATCAACTCTATTTTATGTATCAATACCAGTAACTTGCAACATTTCTTGTTTTCAGAAACTCATCCAGCTTTCTTTTGAAACTATCCAATTGACCTGCCATCATATCTTTCAATGGAAGACAGTTTCATAGTTTTACCTTTCTCATAGTGAAAAACCCTTTCCGAACTTAAGGAATAAACTTCTCTCAAGTCTCAAGGGATGGCGGCATGTCCTCTGACATGTCCTTTTGGTGAACAATGCCCCAGTTTATTGTATGTTAATGAATTTATACACAGTAATCATATCCCCACACACCCGCCTTTTCTATAGTGTACATAATTGTAACTTATCCAGTCTGTCTTCATATTTAAGCTCCCCCATTCCCTTTTTTAATTTTAGTTGCCTTTCTCTGAACCTTTTCTATTTCCAAGATGTCTTTCACACAGGATTCAACAATTGGAATC
Organism: Hymenochirus boettgeri; assembly: GCA_019447015.1. NCBI lineage: Eukaryota > Metazoa > Chordata > Amphibia > Anura > Pipidae > Hymenochirus > Hymenochirus boettgeri. The sequence goes on from CM033472.1 coordinate 65,143,976, forward strand.
CTGCATATTCCAAATGAGGCCATGCTAATGCTTTATAAAGAGGGTGAATAAAATTTTTTCCCATGTATCAATACCTCTCCTTACACAAGACAATATCTTGCTGGCTCTAGTTGTTGCTCCCTCGCACTGCTTGCTACCTTTAGGTTTGTTAGCCATCAAAACTCCAAGATCCCTTTCCAACAGGGATTCACTTAACACAAAGTCATTTATAGTATAAGCAGCACAAGGATTTTTGAGTCCAACATTGAATCTCATCTGCCACTTAGCAGCCCAATGTGACAATTTATCTAGATCCACCTGCAACGATTGCACATCCTCTGAAATTATTAATGGTTGAGAAAGTTTTATGTCATCAGCAAACACAGAAACCTTGCTAAATAGAAGTGGCTCCAATGCAGAACCCTGTGGCATGCCACTTAGAACTTTAGTCCATATTGATGAAGCACCTTTAAAGGAGAACTAAAGTCTCCAGACAACATTGTCCCAATAGACAGAGCAATTCACAAACATACAACAAGCTGTGTCTCACCTCTCCCTTTGCTGTGGCCATTGGATGGTTTATGAAAACAACCTGTGAGTACTAGGGGTCAGCTCCCACAATCCACCTTAGCTGGGTAAACCCCCATCTAAGTGTCTGTGTACAGGCACATGCTCTGTAGTGCTCAACAGATCAAAACAAGGAAGTTGCAGCCTTGCTTCCTAGAAGCTTACAGCCAATCACAGAACACACAAGAGACCTCCCTCTCCATACACAGAACAGAGATTTCAGTTGTTTGTTTTCAAACACATTCAATGCTCCTGTCCTAACGATTTAATACTTTACTTTTCATACAAAAATAAGTAATCTTTACAGTGTATTTCATAGATAGCATGAATGTAAGAAATGGAATACTAACATTTCAGCAAAAATAAAAGAAATAAATGTAAGTCTGGGGAATAGAACCTGCAACTTGTACATTTACTCTGTCTTGCTAAAAGCAGAGCTCTTACCTCTAGGCTAATGGAGATAATTAGTAGATAGCTGGTACATGTAGAATCTTTTACTATGAACATAATGGAAACAAAAATAAAGGAAACTGTGGGGATTAGAACTTGCAACCTTCTGGACTGTGTGTTTCTATAACTGGCATCTAACAAGGTGAGCCATGACTGAGTAAGCTGAACACTTTGGTACATTTAGGAGCCTCATCTTTTGCTGGGGACATAATAGAAACAAAAAAAAAAAAAGTCTGGGGTATTGAACTTGTGACCTTCTAAATTGTGTATTTTTAAACCTGGAGCCTTACCCGATGCGCCACCACTAAACAAGCAAAGTACTCCAGTACATTTGGAAGCTTTTTTTTTTTTTTTGCTAAACAATTCTTAAAGAAAATGGAATATGGAAGTTCCTGATAAGACTTTGAAAGCTGCTTGTTACCCTACAGTTTATTTTCCAGAAAGTCACACTGAATGGTTAATAGATTACGGTAACAATCAGCTTTCAAAGTCTTTTTAGGGACTTCCATATTGGTGTATAAACATCTGTATAGAAAACACTCTATCCATAGAGACAGTAAATACTGGGGTCAGGGGGCGTGGTTCTTTGATGACTTCATGGGCTGTGGGTTGTACTGGCAACAATATGGAAGCCTTCTTATTCACAGAATCTATTTCTTACATGTACTAAATGCAACTTACTAGAGAAGAATCTTACAATGTATAGGTGTTCTGAGGAGAAAAACTTTCACATTAGGTTTTAAAAATTTTAAGTTTAGTTCTCCTTTAACAACTACACTCTGCATCCTATTCATTAACCAATTTTCTATCCATGTACAAATGTGCCTCCCCAGACCAACAAACCTTAGCTTATACATTAGTCGCCTATAGGGACTGTATCAAAAGCCTTAGCGATATTCAAGTGTACTACATCTGCTATGCCAGAATCTAAATTCCTACTCACTTCCTCATAAAAGCCAAGCAAGTTAGTTTGAAAAGATCTATTTCTCCTAAATCCAGGTTGATTATTTCTTATAGGGTCAGTCCTTGAAATATACTCTAGAATATGCTCCTGTATCAAACTTTCCAGTATCTTCTCCACCACTGAAGTTAAACTTAAAGGCCTATAATTACTTGGCTGTGAATGACTACCGGTACCCTTTTTTAATATTGAAATTACACCAGCTTTTTTCCAATCCAGAGGCACACCTCTGGACATGAGGGAATCTGCAAAAATAAGAAGCAATGGCCTAAATAAAACTGAACTTAGCTCCCTAAGTACCCGAGGATGTATTCCCTAAGTACCCAAGGATGTATTTTATCTGGTCCTGGAGATTTATTAATATTAACCTTATGGTTTTTTCTGCACCATATCCTCGGTTAACCAAAGTGCAATTACATCTTTTACACCATTATTGCTACTATACTCCATACTATCTGTACTTGGATCTTCTATAGTATATACCAGTGTTTCTCAACCAGGGGTCCCTGAGAGGTTGCATTGGGGTTCTCAAAAGATTGACAGAAACTGTATGGATCACCATTTTGATAAATACAGATATATGTATTTCTAATATTAATCAATATTATGTATGAATTAAGTGTTTGGTGTAGTTGATGTCTGAGAAATAATCAAAATGTTATATTTTATGTAAGGGACTTTGAGTAAATTTTTTTTTTTGAAAAATCAGCCTGAAAACTCGGACTCGTTTATACTCGAGTCAACCACTTAGCTGGGCATTCCGGCAGCCGCGCGATCTTTTTCTGTACTGGCGCGCCGGTCTGACGTCACTGCCCGGCGCCAAGCCCGGCGCCGGGCAGTGACGTCACCGGCGCGCCAGTACAGGAATGCGCGCATGCGCCTCCAGAATGCCGAGAAGAGAGCCCAAGGGAGAAGAGAGCCCAGAGGGAAGAGAGCCCACAGGGATAAGAAGCCCACGGGAGAAGAGAGCCCACAGGTACAAACTGAACTGGGTGGGAGGGGAGGGGGGCATTCAAGATGTTTGGAAACTACAACTCCCAGCATCTTTATTAGCTGGGAGTTTGCAGTTTCCAAATATCTTGAATGCCAAGTGAGGGTGGCATTCAAATGTTTGGAAACTACAACTCCCAGCTAATAAAGCATGCTGGGAGTTGTAGTTTCCAAACATCTTGAATGCCACCCTCACTTGGCATTCAAGATGTTTGGAAACTGCAACTCCCAGCTAATAAAGCATGCTGGGAGTTGTAGTTTCCAAACATCTTGAATTCCAAGTGAGTTGGCATTTCTACCCTCGGTTTATACTCGGGTCAACAACTTTTATTAGGATTTTTGCTGAAATTGGGTACCTCGGTTTATACTCGGGTCGGTTTATACTCGAGTATATACGGTAAATTATGTATTTTGATGACTGAGTTATAAAAGTAACATATAATCATAATTTTATGTAGGGGTTCCCCGAGACAGGAAAATGGTTTCAAGGGGTCCCCCATTGATAAAAAGGTTGAGAGACACTGGTATATACAGAGGGGGGAAAATGTTCAAGACATTTGCTTCATCCTCCATCACTAAATTATCCCCATTAATTAATGATGCAACACTTTTAGTCTTCATCTTTTTACTATTAATATACTTTAGTAATTAATAGTAAAAAATTGTTTAGTTGGTGATGCTTTGTTCAGCTATTATAACTTCATTTTAGCTAGCTTAATTGCTTTCTTACAATCCTTTTTACAGCTTTTATAATTCCTAAATGCACTTTCCATTCCCACTGACTTAAAGTTTTTAAATGCCTTTTTCTTCCTTTCCATTTCTCTCTTTAAATGAGAATGAATCCACATGGGTGCGGACTTTTTTATATTTATATTTTGATAAAATACCCTAAACAACAAGTGATTACTATTCCCTAACCCTCCAGTTACCTTGATATTCATATCACCGATGTTAGAGGTCCTTTTCCAATAGGAACTTCAACCACCTGTAAGATAAAAGTATCCTGCAGCAAATTCACCCTTTTCTGATTTGGCAGTTCCACTACACCAATCAATGTCAGGGTAATTAAAGCCCCCGTAATCAAAACATTCCCTAAACTTGCAGCCCTTACCATCTGCATATGGATCTGACTCCCAACCTCCCTGCTAGAATTTGTCGGCTTGTAGCAAATACCATATACCATACCCATATTGCCTCTGCTTAAATATCCATATAGCCAGTTATCGCTTCTTTTAAATTTAGCTTTAACTCATTTAACATAAACACATACTCCTCCCCCTTTCCTACTTTCTCTATCCTGTCTAAGCAAGGAGTATCCTTCTAAATTTACAGCCCAGTCATGAGAATTGTTTAACCATGTTTCTGATATACCTATTACATCATACTAATCAGTCAACGCCATTATCTTAACTCTTCGTTTTTGTCAGCCAAGCTTCTCGCATTTGCAAACATACATTTTAGATTATGATCCTGTAATTTATTTATACTCTTTAATACACATGCCTCCCTAACCCCTATGCTAGCCCCATCCACCACTGGCCAATCTACACCCTGTTTACCCCCTGGGCTATCTATGCCAGTGAGACTGATATTACCCTCCCCCCAAAAGCTAGTTTAAAATCTGACCAGTTCTCTAAAAACCCAAACCCTTCTTCCTTCTTCCAACCTCTTGCATGCATTAATACTCCTAAGCTCCCGCTGTAGTAGTAGTTCCAAAAATACTACCCTGGAGGTCCCTGCTCTTAACTTGGCCCCTATATCTCAGAAGTCAATGCTTAAGGTCCTCTCCTCCTCCTATAACTTTGTCATTGGCACCAATGTGAACCAAGACTGCTGGGTCACACCCAGCTTCACCCAATAATCCATATACACGATCTACCACATGCCGAACCCTAGCACCAGGCAGGCAACACACAGTTCGGCATGCAGGATCATAGCGGCAGATTACCTTATCCAACTTTCTAATAATGAAGTCCCATACCACAACCACCTGTCTAGCCTTCCTGGCCATCTTCCTCTCTTGTATTAGAGATGGCAGTCCCTTGGGTGTTTATAAGATTAGCCCGCTCCATACACGCCAATTCTGAGCTGTCCATCTCCCCTTCTTCAAGGCGGCAAATCTGCTGGAATGGCTAAGCTGGGAAGAAGCAACCCTACCCATCCGTCCACTTCCCCTAGTAACTCTCACAAAACTACCTCACCCCCCAACCTTCCCTGCCCCACTTTCACTCCTCCTCCATACTGGCCCAGCCAGTGTTTGCTTTTCCCCCAGTTTTGCGAATCCCTACAATGCTGCAAGCTGACCCCTTAGACTCTCCACCTCAGATTCCAAATGGGCAACCCACTCGCAAATGACACAGACATAGGTCCTCTAAAATGACTGCTCAGGTTCCTATACATATGGCAGGACGCAGATTGCATGGTGTCCCTTCTTATATACAACACCAATGCACCAACCTTGTTTTAGTGCCCGTCTTGTTTCAATGTCATTCTTTTTCTATGTCCTGAATAAAAGGTCCTTTATAACAAAGGAGTTTATAACAGCTTCCACTCCACAGTTTGTTTCCACTCACAGGAACTGACTTTTGTCAGGTACAAACCACCACCCATTTATGTATGGGAACTTTTCGGGATAATCAAGCATTTTTATTTTTTAAAATCTAGTTATTTTTAACAGAGGATAAAAGATTTTAGGCTGTACCAATTTTAAATAGTTGTTTTTATTAATGGAAGATGGAAATTCTATAACACACTTTAAATTAAATACTTTGCTGTGAGTGTTTTTGGATTACGTTATGGCATCTATTGTCAGATTGTAGCTTTTTACATTGCTTTATGTGTTTAATTCAAGTAAAACAACACTAACCTGTATATATGTATGTATGTATAGTTTATTTATAAAGCGCCACTTGGGGACGCAGTGCTGTACAGTAATAAAATACAATAAAGTCAATAATATCATACAAGGGGGATAAATACATAGATAGTTCAGTACATAAATATATAAATTATATAAATAGAAGTGCTAGTGCTTTGCCACAAGAGGTAAGGAGGTCCCTGCCACATAGAGCTTACAATCTAGTTAGGTGGGTAACACAGAGATACAATTGAGTGGGTTTAAGTGCTGGAGTGAGACATATGAAGTGCCAATAAAACAATCAAAAACTGTGCTGGTTACCAGATGGGTAGGATGTAAGGCTTGATTTTAACCTGCTAATTGAGGTTTCTTGACGTAGAGAGAGGGGAATAGAATTCCAGAGGATAGGAGCCACAACAGAGAAAGGTTTAAAGCGAGAGGAAGCAGTACGAGTGTGGGGGTCTGTAAAGGAGCAGGTTCTGCAATGAGCGGAGGGTATGGGCAGGAACATATGGGGAGACTAGAGAGGAAATATAAGGAGGAGCAGCAGAGCGATGGGCTTTTCCTTTTAGGAAAAGGATTTTGTATACAATGCGCTGTTTAATGGGGAGCCAGGTTGATGTCCGGTACAGATGAGATTTGGGATCCTGTTTATTAAAGAGTGAAACAATCCGTGTGGCAGAGTTAAGTATGGACTGAAGGGGAGAGTGGTGGAAAGCAGGAAGACCAGAAGTAGTAGGTTGCAATAATCCAGGCACGATAGGATGAGAGCATGCATAAGCATAGCGGTGGTCGGGAGAGAAAGAAACCCGCGGATGTTGGCTATATTGCGAAAGAAAAAGCGGTAAGTTTTCGCAACATAGGTAATGTGGTTAGAAAAGGAGAGAGAGTCAATAATTACCCCTAGGCAGCATGCCGATTGGATAGGGAAAACGGGGTATTGTCAACAGAGATGGAGATAGATGGGACTGGACCCGGTGATGGAGATAGATGGGACTGGACCCGGTTTAGGTGGAAAAATGATCAGTCCAGTTTTAGAAATGTTTAATTTGAGGTAGCGTTGAGACATCCAGGAGGAGATGGCAAGGAGGCAGTCGAAGACAGGATGTCAGGATTTAGCGTAGGTGTTGTATATATTTGTGTATCGTCAGCATATAAATGATACTTGAAGCCAAAAGAGTTAATGACATCTCCCAAGGAGATAGTGTAGAGGGAGAAGAATAAGGGTCCAAGTACAGACCCCTCATTAAGAGGAACCGAAGAAGAGATGTTGTTGGCAACAGATACAGAGTAAGTTTGGTCAGAGAGATAGGATAAAAACCAGGATGCCACTTCATTCCGAATGCCCAAAGAGTGAATTTTCTGCATTAGGAGGGAATGATTGACTGTGTCGAAAGCAGAGGAGAGGTCAAGGAGGATAACAATAGAAAAGTGTCCATTGGCCTTTGCAACCTGCAGATCATTCACAACCTTACACAGGGCCATCTCAGTAGAATGCGCAGTATGGAATCCAGGTTGCAAAGGATCCAATAGGTTATGAGCATGGAGGTAGTTAGTGATACGGGAGAAGAATAATCGTTCTAGCAGTTTAGAGACTATTGGTAAGAGAGAGAACAGGCGGTAGTTAGCTAAACAAGATGGGTCTAGATGTAAGGGAGGAATTGAATATGTGGTTTAGGGATAAGCACATGATTACAGTGCTTCAGTAATCCAGAGGCCATGGGATCAAGAGGGCAGGTCTTGAGCGAACATAATAGAAGCATGTGAGAAACTTTTGAATGGGTCACCTCAAGGTAAATATCAAGTATTTATCAGATTGCATGCAAAGCCCCTAAACTCCAAAACTGAGAGATGTAAGTCTAACCTGAAATGCTGCTTGATGTTCTGTCCTCTCTTTCTGTTTCCTGGGTTATCCAGTTAGCAGCTGTCAGCCATGGCTCTAAAAAATGACATCACAGCCAATGACTAAATGCTAATTCCCTAGCTGCCTCCTCTAAGCATGTAAAAGCTTGTAAAAAGAGCTTAAGAAGAAGGTGGATACTTTTGAGAGGCAGAAGGAGATTACAGATAAGCCCTATGTCTGTCAGTTTTCTAACTATTGTAGTTTTGGGGGGTGAGTTAAATATATATAATTTTTCATTTAACATGGCCTGTACACACTCAGTGTCCACAAGATATGCACCAATTCCAATTGTGTCTGCCTTTTTAATGCCAATAAAAAGATGGTATTAAAGTCAGGACCATGTACCAAAAACTGCAAAGGGTACAATGCATTAGAAGAAAAATTTACCAAGCTCTTGCTACTTTGCCTGCACGTATCCATATTCTATTGTTATAGAACCACATGAGAATTTAATGCTCATTTTCTGGCTTATAATTTCAGAGATGTAAAATAGCTGCTATATGCCAATGTGGCATTCAGAACTGCTGCCTTTACAGCATGAACACAACCTAAAAGTATTTTAATTTCAATAGATACCATAAAATTTTTTTTGAAATTTACTTCAATTAGGTTGGTTCCATAAAGGCAAATTAGAAAGTATTTATTAAACTAGGGACTCATTTTCCTTATATTTTATAAATGTATGTAAATAAACAAGGTAAATTATTTTAGTATGTGAACTTAGCATTTAGTAGCTGTAGTTGTACCTGATACATGTGACTATGTTCTTTCTTCCAATAAAAATCAATGGGCTGTGTTCTAGGACATGAACTAGCAGGGTTATTCAATAAAAGTTCTTATCGTTAAAAATGGTGCTAATTTTGCCCCAACCAATTAGATGTTAGCTTTCAAATGTAAAATAATATATGATTGGTTGTGGCAAAATTTAGCACCATTTTTAACAATAAGAATTTTTATTGAATCTCCCTGCTAGATCTTCAGATAATGCTTGATCACTCACCGGGCAAATTTGAGTGAGATTAAAGATACTAATCAATCTCTACACATTTTCACATTTTCACCATGAATTGAATTTCTTTGCAGGAATGATATTCATAGCTGCTTCAAAAGGAGCAAATTTAAAAGGATTTTAATGGCCTAACCAAATTATATTGCATAAAAAGTGTGTATTTGTTATAGGGAAACTTTACTGAAAAAAATTACTTTGGGCCATATTTATAAAACCTCAGGTTAGTTAATGTACTAATGTACAGTTTTCTACAGACCAAGTGACCTGACAACACCCAAATGATATTGTACATACTATATGTACAGTAAATGTTAAGTAGTCCACAATAAAGGAGACACTAAACAGCACATTTTGCTGTCTATTGCATTTGGTTTTTAAAACAGCCCCTCTAACAAAAATGTGTTTCACTGCATATATAGTTAATGATTTATTTAGGGATTGTCATGCTACTGTGTGTGTGGGATGCATCTGGGAAATTCATAACAACAGCAAAATATGATGAAGAAAGTGGGAAAGGGAGTAAAAGAATGCAACGCAAGATGGTGGACATGAGGGGAGGACTTTAGGAAGGGGATTAGAGAAAATGTAGGTGATGAATGTATAATGAGGCTGTGGTATAAGCAAATGAGGCTATGAGCAGATACATGTTAGATAAGGATATGAATAATTTTGGTATGTGTAGATGAATAACTTCTGAAGGTAATAAGGATAGAAGAATGTTGAAGGGGCGATAATGAACACACACAAAAAAAGGAATGAGACATATGCCAGAAAAAAGAAAAGTGGAAGCCATTAAGCATGAGGTCATAGGTGTGATATGTCCCTGAGCCAGCACTACAAAGGTAAACTATTTCATGTACTAATTAGAAGATAGATAAAGATGTGAAGTATTCTTGCTTTTGCTTAAAGTGAATTTGTCTGGCACAATCTATTTCTCAGAAATTCATGTTGACTACTACTAATAAGATCAGTTCTGGAGACACCTTCCCTACCACTGATGTTAGGTTTAAAGGTCTATAGTTACCAGGCTGGGAATTACTACCTTTTTTGAATATAGATATTACATTGGCTTTTTTCCAATCCAGCGGCACATCACCAGACAAAAGTGAATCTGAAAAGATAAGAAACAGCAGTCTAGATAAAACTGCACTAATCTCTATATCTTTAACATCCGAGGATGTATTTCATCCGGTCCTGGGGCTTTATTGATATTAACTTTGTCTAATTGTTTCCATACCATATCATCTGTCAGCCAGAGTGAATATTCCTCATTTATACCCTTCATATTATTACAATCCCTGCTATAAGGACTAAGATTCTCTATATAGTGAATCCCGATAAAAAAAACAAAAACGGTTTAGCACATTAGATTTTTTGGCATACCCTACAACCATCTTAGCCCCTATCAATTGGGTATTGTATTGTAGATAGATTGATAGATAGATAAATCGATAGATAGACTGATATACTGAAATAGTATTTGCTGTACCCCAACAACTCTTACACTTATTCTGTTTTCATATTAGATATGCTATTTTATTACTTGTGCATCCTGCCACAAGTATAGGAACCTGTAGCAGACGTTCTAGGGGACCTATGTCTGTGTCAGGTGTGAGTGGGTTGTCCATTTGGAAGCTGAGGTGGAGAGTCTAAGGGGGCGGCATACAGCATTGCAGGGATTGGCAAATCTGGGGGGGACAGCAGGTGCTGGCTTGGGCCAGTATAGAGGTGGGTGGAAGTGGGACAGGGAAGGTTGAGGGGGTAGGTAGTTTTGTTAGGGTTACTAGGGGAAGTGGGGGACGGAAGGGTAGGGTTGCTTATTCCCAGATTGCCCATCCCAACAGATTTGCCACCTTAGGTGATGAAGTGGAGGAGGACAGCTTGGAATTAGCATGTATGGAGGGGGCACCCAGGGGACTGACATCTCTGATACAAGGGAGGAGGAACTTAGGATCAGGAATGCTAGGCAGGTGGTAGTGGTAGGGGACTCCATTATAAGGAAGGTAGATAGGGTAATCTGCCGCCAAAACCCTACATGCCGTGGATCATGTAGACAGATTATTGGGTGGGACCGGGTGGGACCCGGCAGTCTTGGTTCACATTGGTGCCAATGCCAAGTTAGAGGAGGAGGTAAGGTCCTTAAACATGATTTCTGAGAGCTAGGGGCCAAGTTAAAAGCAAGGACCTCCAGGGTAGTGTTTTCAGAAATAATACCGGAGCCCCGTGCTAAGCCAGGGGGACATCGGGAGCTTAGGAGCATTAATGCATGGCTAAGAGGGTGGTGTAAGGAAGAAGGGTTTGGGTTTATAGAGAACTGGGCAAACTTTGCTTTTCGGCTACAGGCTCTTTAGTAGGGATGGGTTGCACCTCACTGATGGCGGTGCAGCTGCAGTTTTAGGGGAGATGTCTAGAGGGTTGGAGGAGATTTTAAACTATTACCCTGACATTAATTGGTGTAGTGGAAATGCCATCACAGAAAATGGCGATGAGTTCCTGAATTTCCTGCAGAATAATTTTCTCTCACAGGTGGTTGAAGTTCCTACTAGAAAAGGAGCTCTGTTGGATCTGTTAATATCTTACATCATGGAGCGCATTATAGATATAAAGGTAACTGGATGCTATAAAGGAAACTGGAATAGTGGCCATGAAATAGTGTCGTTTGGACTATGTTATCGAAAGGAAAATTGCAATGGGTTACCAAAGACTTTTAATTTCGGGAAGGCTTAAAAGTATCTCTTCAGAATGTCAACTGGGATAATACATAGTAATTAAGGTTGAATAAAGACGTACGTCCATCAAGTCCAACCTATTCACCCTCTTTATATATATATATTTATTTATTTTTTAACCCTACCTAACAGTTGATCCAGAGGAAGGCAAAAAACCCCAGCTAAAAAGGGGGGGGGAATTCCTTCCTGACTCCAAACGGCAATCGGAATGTATCCCTGGATCAACCAGATCTATATGCATTAATACCAGTATTTCTCAATATTTTTTAGTTTTAGAAACATATCCAGGCCTTTTTTAAAGCTATTCAATGAACTTGCCATTACCACATCTGCCGGAAGACAGTTCCACAATCTCACCGTTCTCACTGTAAAGAAACCCTTCCTAACCTGAAGATGAAACTTCTTTTCTTCCAACCTTAGGGGATGTCCACGTGTCCTCTGGTATGACCTATTAGTGAACAATGCACCAGAGAGTTCATTGTATGGCCCATTAATATATTTGTATAAGGTAATCATGTCCCCACGCAAACGTCGCTTCTCCAGTGTAAACAGCCCTAACTTGTCTAATCTGCCTGCATATTCGAGCCCCTCCATTCCCCTTATTAATTTAGTTGCCCTTCTCTGAAATGCCTCAATTTCCAAGATGTCCCTTTTGTATATGGGATTCCAAAACTGCACCGCATATTCCAAATGAGGCCTTACCAATGCCTTGTAAAGAGGGAGAATAATATTTTTCTCTCTTGAATCTATTCCCCCTTTTATACAAGACAATATCTTGCTAGCTCTAGCTGTTGCTACCTGGCATTGTTTGCTATGGCTAAGTCTGTTATCTACCAGAACCCCCAAATCTTTTTTCCATTACAGATGCACTTAACACAGAGTTATTTATGGTGTAGGTGGCACAGGGATTATTAAATCCCAAATGCATCACCTTACATTTATCAACATTGAATCTCATCTGCCATTCTGCTGCCCATTTTGATAATCTATCTAGGTCTGCTTGCAGCACTTGTACATCATTGGAAGTTTCTAAAGCTCTGCATAGTTTAGTGTCATCAGCAAATACTGAGACCTTGCTCTCAATGCCCTCTTCTAAGTCATTTATAAACAGATTAAACAGAAGCGGCCCCAGTACAGAACCCTGAGGCACTCTGCTTAGAACTTTAGCCCATATAGATGTAGCTCCATTAACCACCACTCTCTGTTTGCGGTCCAATAACCAGTTCTCTATCCATGAACAAATGTTTTCTTCAAGGCCAACAGTCCTCAGTTTATACATTAGTCGCTTATGTGGCACAGTATCAAAAGCTTTTGCAAAATCCAAATATACCACATCCACTGCTGTGCCTGAATCTAAATTCTTACTCACTTCTTCATAAAAACCAATTAAATTTGTCTGGCATGATCTATTTCTCATAAATCCATGCTGACTTCTACTAATAAGATGATCTCTGGAGACAAAGTCAAGGATATGATCCCTTAACAAAGTTTCCATCACCTTCCCTACCACTGATGTTAGGCTTACAGGTCTATATAGTTTCCAGGCTGTGAACGACTACCTTTTTTGAATATTGGTATTACATTGGCTTTTTTCCAATCCAGCGGCACATCCCCAGACAAAAGCGAATCTGAAAAGATGAGAAACAGTGGTCTAGATAGAACTGAACTAAGCTCCTTTAAAATCCGAGGGTGCAATCCATCTGGTCCTGGCGCTTTATAGATATTAACCTTGTCTAATTGTTTCCGTACCATATCCTCTGTTATCCAATGTGAAAACTCTTCATTTCCTCCCTGCATATTATTACAATCCCTACTGTAAGGACAAGGATTCTCAACAGTAAAAACCGATGTAAAAAAACGGTTTAGCAGATTAGCCTTTTCAGCATCCTCTACTACCACCTCAGCTCCATTATTTAATGGTCCCACATTCTCAGTCCTCATCTTTTTACCATTTATATACTTAAAAAACATTTTGGGGTTGGACTTGCTTTGTTTGGCAATCCGTTTTTCATTTTCTATTTTAGCTGGTTTAATTACTTTCTTGCACTCTTTATTACAGCTTTTGTACTCCCTGTAAGCCTGTTCTGTGCCTTCTATTTTCTAAATTTTAAAAGCCATTTTCTTATTTTCCATCTCCCTTTTTACCTGAGCATTAAGCCATGCAGGACTGGATCTAATTTTTTTACACTTGTTACCTAAAGGTACCGATTTAGAAATGTAATAGTTTAATATCCCTTTAAAAGTGGTCCACATCTGCTCAGTATCTTTACCTAGAAACAGTTCCCCCCAGTCTATGAGCAGGAGCGATTCCTTTAACAGCATAAAATTAGCTTTCCTAAAGTTAAAGTTTTTGTTAAGCCAGTGCACTTTAGTTTTTTGCAACCTATATTAAATGACACTATATCATGGTCACTATTCCCTAAGCTTCCCATTACCCTCATCTCCAAAATGAGGTCAGGGTTATTAGATATCACCAGATCCAACAACACATTCTGTCTAGTAGGAACTTCTACCATCTGTGAAAGAAAATGCTCATATAGGAAATTTAAGAACTTTATACCTTTTGAGGTGCTGGCAGTTCCCTTACTCCAATCTATGTCAGGGTAGTTAAAATCCCCCATGACCAGAACATGCCCCATACCAGCAGCCTTCGCCAACTGCATATGGAGATTCATTTCCACCTCCTCCCCGGCATTTGGCGGCTTATAACATACTCCAACAATTAATTTACCTACCTTCTTGCTTCCTGTACACAGTTCCACCCATAATGTTTCTGCCATATCGTTTACTCCCCCATCTATTCCATCTTTTAAATTTGGCTTCAATTCCTGTTTAACATACATACATACTCCTCCTCCTTTCTTATTAACTCTGTCATGTCTAAATAAGGATTATCCTTCAATATTTACTGTCCACTCGTGTGAATCATTAAGCCATGATTCTGCTATACCAATTACATCATACCTTTCATTTAAAGCTATTATTTCAAGTTCGCCGTTTTTTCCAGCCATACTTCTTGCATTTGTAAACATACATTTTAGATTATCAATTAATTTACTTCCATACATGGTGGTACATGCCTCCTTATCCTCTATGCTCCCTCCTCCCCCTTCTCCTCCCTCCGTTGTGTTAATAGCCCCCTGATCCCTAACTTCTCTATCTACCCCTGTGTAGTTCAACGTTCCCTCCCCCCCATACCTAGTTTAAAATCTCCTCCAACCCCCAGCCATCTTCTCCCCCAAAACAGCTGCTCCATCACCATTGAGGTGCAATCTGTCTCTACTAAAGAGCCTGTAGCCAACAGAAAAATCAGCCCAGTTCTCTAAAAACCCAAACCCCATCTCCTTACACCACCCTCTTAGCCACGCATTTTTACTCCTGAGCTCCCGTTGTCTCCCTAGCGTAGCACTTGGCTGCGGTAATATTTCTGAAATCACTAACCTGGAGGTCCTTGCTTTTAACTTGGCCCCTAATTCTCGGAAATCATTTTTAAGGACCTCACCTCCACCTCTAACTTTGTCATTGGCACCAATGTGAACCAAGACCGCCGGGTCACTCCCAGCCCCACCCAATAATCTGTCTACACGATCCACCACCATAATGTATTATCAGGTAAAGGTACTTATAGAAGTGGACTGTGTTTAAGGGGATTTTAATCCAGTTCACATCTAAATTTATACCCTTGGGAAATAAATGTAAAAAAAATAAATCCGCACCCATGTGGCTGAATTCTGATGTAAAGAGGCAAATGGAAAGGAAGAAAAAGGCATTTAAAACCTTTAAGTCAGAGGGAACAGAAAGGGCCTTTAGGGATTATAAAAACTGTAACAAGGGGTGTAAGAAAGCAATCAAACTAGCTAAAATTTATAATGAAGTTAGAATAGCTGAACAAAGCATCACTAAGGGTAGTTGTTCAGGGCTGGGTAATTACAGGCCTATAAGTTTAACTTATAGTGGTGGGGAAGATACTGGAGAGTTTAATAAGGGAACATGTTCTAGAGTATGTTTCAAGGACTGACATTATAAGTAGTAACCAGCATCGATTTAAGAGGAATAGATCTTGTAAAACTAACTTGCTTGGCTTTTATGAGGAAGTGAGTAGAAATTTAGACTCTGGCATAGCAGTAGATGTAGTTTACTTGGATTTTGCAAAGGTTTTTGATACAGTCCCCCATAGGTGACTAATGTATAAACTAAGGTCTGTTGGTCTGGTGAGGCACATTTGTACATGGATAGAAAATTGGTTAATGAATAGGATGCAGAGAGTAGTTGTTAATAGGGCTTCATCATTATGGACTAAAGTGCTAAGTGGGGTGCCAAAGGGTTCTGTGTTGGGGCCGCTATTTAATCTATTTATTAATGATTTGGAAGTGGGTATTGTTAGCAAGGTTCTTCTAGATAGATTGTCACATTGGGCTGCTAAGTGGCAGATGAGATTCAATGTTAATAAATGTAAGATGCATTTTGGACTTAAAAATTATTGTGCTGCTTATACTATATATGGCTCCGTGTTAAGTGAATCCCTGTTGGAAAGGGATCTTGGAGTTTTAGTGGATAACAAACTTAAAGGAAGCAAACAGTGCCAGACGGCAAAAGCCAGAGCCAGCATGGTATTGTCTTATATAAAGAAAGGAATGGATGTTTTTTACAAATAATTTTACAAAGCATTGGTAAGGCCTCATTTGGAATATGCAGTGCAATTTTGGAATCCTGTGTACAAAAAGGACATCTTTAAAATGGAAAGGGTTCAGTGAAGGGAAACTAAATTAATAAGGGGATTGGGGGAGCTTGAATATGAAGAGAGACTGGAAAAGTTACAATTATGTACGCTGGAGAAAAGGCATTTGCATGAGGATATGATTACTGTGTATAAATACATTAACGGGCCATACAATAAACTATCTGGGGCATTGTTCACCAATAGAGCATGTCAGAGGACACGAGGACATCCCTTAAGACTTGAAGAAAAAAGGTTTAGGCTTCAAGTTCGGAAAGGGTTTTTCACTGTGAGAATGGTAAATCTATGGAACTGTCTTCCAGCGGACATTGTTATGGCAGGGTTATTGGTCAGTTTAAAAATAAAGCTGGATGAGTTTCTGCAAACAAGGAATGTTGCAAGTTACTGGTATTGACACATAAAGTAGAGTTGATCCAGGGAAATTTCCAATTGCCACTTGGAGTCAGGAAGGAAATTTTTTTTCCTTCATAAATTTGGTGGTGGGGGGGGGTTTGCCTTGTGTCAGGTGGTTCCTACAGAATCGCTCAAACGTCACTCTAATGTATGGGCACCTTTAGTTACAGAGTGATATGAGAATAGGATTCTAAGATTCTGTTTGATTAACACTCCCAGGTATTTAAAAGAGAATGATCCCCCAAAATGAAAGTGTGTCAAGAAGTCACTAAGTTCATCTGTAAGGTGAATGGAGTATTTTATTATTATTGTGGATTTATTGTCCTTCTCTGATTCCATGTATCTCCAGTGAAGAATAGATTGTCTCAAACAAGGGGTCTATACATTATGTAAACATCAGAGGATACAAAGGGCACCCATATCTTCTTTAGGAATGGAAAAGCTAATATTATGCACTTTTGCTGCAGGATCACTATACAGCCTGAATATAGGGTAGAAAGGCAATCTTAGGAGAATCAGCCTGAGATATAACTAATCCACTCTATCAAAGGCTTTTTCGACATCCAATGAAAGGAATACTGTTGGGTTCCTTTGGTTGCTAGCTAGCAAAATAAAGGTAAGCACTTTGTGCATGTTTTTCACTTGGTTGTATTCAACAAATCCTGTTTGGTTGTAATTAATCAATGTGAGGTGAATATATTTCAATCTATTCACCAACATTTTTAAGAATAAAACTTACCCGCGAACAGTCCATTGCTGGCTCACTGAGCAATGAAGAAAAAGCCACCAACACAGATTCCCATCATTAAGCTGTTCTAACTGATACAATAAAGGAGCAAGAAATGTCCCAAATATATAGCAGCGCTTTTGCGCAATTTCTAACAAAGTTTTGTTTTGTATAGACAAGGCTTTCTGTAGCCCAACCCTAGACTATCATGCAAGTCAGTAAAATACATGCAGGGTTATTCAATAAAAGTTCTTATTGTTTAAAATGGTGCTAATTTTGCCCCAACCAATCAGATTATAGCTTTCAAATGTTAAATAAGATCTGATCTGAACTTTTATTGAATCTCCCTAAAGGATTGTAAAAGTCTGACATATTTCTGATATACAAAGTAGAATCGTTTGCACTTATAGCAGCACCTGAATAAGTTAGAGGGTCACTATAATCAATTAAACAACTTCACATTATCTGAAACTATAACATAAGAGAAGTCAATTGGTGGTACTCACATATTTATCCGTGCTTGCTTTGTCATTAAATTACTAATGTTTAGTAAGTGCTCCTAATTGCCCCCCACCTCCGTTACTCACTGCCTTCTTGTAGTGTCTGCAACACTTATAAGTTTTGCACAGTCACACCATAGACACTGCTCTGCTTGCACATCTCCCCTCCCTCCCCCTTCCTTCTTTTGTCTGCTAATTCTCTTACAGGGTTATTCAATAAAAGTTCTTATCATTAAAAATGGTTCTAATTTTGCCCCAACCAATCAGATGTTATTTAACATTTGAAAGCTAACATCTGATTGGTTGGGGCAAAATTAGCACAATTTTAAACGATAAGAACTTTTATTGAATCTCCCTGATAATGTTGCAGAAAGTATGCTGGCAGGCAACCAAAGAGCCTAGTAAGAGGTCAGGGATGAGGTACATATTACAATATCTGCTTTTGGAGTGACAGGTCTTTCACTTTTCCCTAATTGTTGTGATTTCAAATGATGATTTCTCAGACTCTAAAGATCAGATTTAAATTCCCAAAAAAGTTTTTGTCTCATTATTTACTACTTTTTTACTGTTTTATTTGCACTGCATACGTCTCACTTGAGCACTTATACCAATTCCATTGAATCTGTGTGTTACCAACCTAACTAGATTGTAAGCTCTACGGGGCAGGGACCTCATTACCTTTTGTGGCAAAGCCCTAGCACTTCTATTTATAAAAGTTATATATTTATGTACTGAACTATTATCCCCCTTGTATGACTTTATTGTATTTTAATACTGTACAGCGCTGCGTCCCCAAGTGGCGCTATATAAACATATGCATACATACATACTTCTTTTAGATTAAACATTGATGTACTGTTTGCTGGTTTTAACATTTTGTAATAAACATGAAGTTTTATCTACTTAACTGGTTTGAGACACTTTTCGGCTCGGATGTATCTCGCTGCTCCCTACACTACTTATCATCTACTACTACTACTACTACTACTACACTACTACTTCATCTCTGATGAAGCGGAAGTAACCGCGAAACGCGTCAGGCCACGCCCCTTCCCCTTGGCGTCTTCCCTGTCCATGAAGTCCGATGCAGTACTGTTTGCTGGTTTTAACATTTTGTAATGAATGTGAAGTTTTATCTACTTAACTGGTTTGAGACACTTTTTGGCTCGGATGTATCTCGCTGCTCCCTACACTACTTATTGCATTTCCTTACTACGTATTCGGTGAGGTCGGACCGACCGGGGAGCGTCTGGAGATCTCGGCAGTCATCAACACCTGCGGTGCAGCTCCCCACAGTGAGTAGATGATCTATTCTAATTCTTAGTACTAGTTCTAGTATTAGTTCTAGTACTTATAAAAGCTTTTAAACATGAAGCATAGCTTGACACAAGTGTCTTGCAGCGATCTACAGGTATCTTAGCCCATTCTTCATGGGAAAAAGCCTCCAGTTTAGTCACATTCTTAGGCTTGCACGCTGCAACTGCTTTCTTTAAGTCCCACCAGAGGTTCTCAATCGGATTTAAGTCTGGTGACTGCAATGGCCACTCCAAAATGTTCCAGCCTTTAATCTGCAACCATGCTCTAGTTGACTTGGAGGTATACTTGGGATCATTGTCCTGTTGAAAGGTCCAACGTTTCCCAAGCCTCAGGTTTGTGACGGACTGCATCACATTTTTTTTCAATATCTCCAGGTACTGAAGAGAATTCATGGTTCCTTGCACACGCTGAAGCTTCCCTGTACCTGCAGAAGCAAAAACACGATTGACCCCCCGCCATGCTTCACAGTAGGCAAGGTGTTCTTTTCTTCATAGGCCTTGTTCTTCCTCCTCCAAACATAGCATTGATCCATGGGCCCAAACAGTTCTAATTTTGTTTCATCAGTCCACAGAACACTATCCCAAAACTTTTGTGGTTTGTCCACATGACTTTTGGCATACTGCAGTCGACTCTTCTTATTCTTTGGAGACAGCAAGGGGGTGCACCTGGGAGTTCTGGCATGGAGGCCTTCATTATGCAGTGTGTGCCTTATTGTCTGAGCTGAAACTTCAGTACCCGCATCTGACAAATCTTTTTTCAGTTCCTCAGCAGTCACATGGGGACTTTTCTCCACTTTGCGCTTCAGGTAACGCACAGCAGTCGAAGTCAGCATCTTCTTTCTGCCACGACCAGGTAGAGTTTCAACAGTGCCCTTTGCCTTGAATTGGCGAATGATGCTTGCTCGATGCCATCACAATTGTTTTCTATACCTGAATGAACACTTGAATGAACCTCTGTTCTTAAGTGGTAGTCTTTAAGGGGTTGAATAATTGTGTCAATGAAGAAATCACACAAAAAAATTGAATACTGTATTACAAAAACAATTAATGTCATTTTAGTTGCATTTGGTTCTTTAAAAAGTCCTTGTAAGATTTCATTCTGAACACAATTACAAATGTACACTGAATTCCCTAAAACCCTTTACAGCATTGGGGGTTGAATAATTTTGAACACAACTGTATGTGTATTTGTAAATGAGTATGCTTGCCATGTATGTCATGGAAAGCAGCTTTCCTCTCTAAATGTAAAATGCTGTAATCTCTTAGAAGTTCTGTATTTTTACTAGACAATACTGTCATAGCTCAGTAGGAAGCAAAAGGGGACTTTGATCTTGCCTTGCTCATTGCTTAGTCTTTACATGTTAAAGGACCAGAACATCTTTAATGTAATCTAAGAGGTTTATTAGCAATAGCAATATCCAGCATGGGCCTTTCATTATCACAATTAGTGATGGCCCAGTTTGCGGATCCGAACCCGGATCCGCGGCGGATTTACCTCTTTCGCGAACGGCAGATATCGCGGATTTTCCGGTTTTCCGCCTTCCGAACTTTTCTGAACCGCGTTTTCAAAAATTTTTGAAATTCCGAGGATTTCCTCATATTTTCGAAAATACAGGAAAATATGAAAAATCCTCGTAAATTCCAAATTTCGCAGATTTTTCACATTTTTGGACGGAGCAACCCACATTTTTGGGTCCGTATTTTCGAAGAATCCCCGTATTTTCGAAGAATCCTCGTATTTTCGAAGAGCGGATTTTGCCGAACTTTCATTTTAATAGGTTTTAATGGGTCCGCTCGCGGATTTTCAATTTTTTTCGAAAATTCGCGGATCCTCGAGCGGACCGGATTTTGCGAAGTTCGGACATCTCTAATCACAATTGATAAGAATAATAATTTTAATTTTAAAAAAGTATGATACTTCTGTAATTTTATAAGAAATCTTTTTTTTCCCCTTGATTTTGGTTTAAGTATTTGCTTTGATTTAATTGTCAATTTTTAGAAAAAAATATATACCCACAGCACAACACTATTTACAATATGTGTTTCCCTAAAAGGCAACTATTTTGTAAAAATGACATTAATCTATAAATAAATACATGAAAGTATCCCTTACCCTGAGGTTGCTGCATCCAATACTTATTCTGCTCAGCCCAAGTGCCGTATATACTAAAGTATAAGTCAATCAGATTATAAGTCGAGGTACCTATTTGTACCTGAAAAATTTGTAAAAAAACTGATTGACTCGAGTATAAGCCGAGGGTAGAAATTATGACCACTACTGTCTTCTGATTCAGTATTGTTTTGTGGCTTAAGTTGCCCTTTAAATGGACAGCAGAATTCCCATACATAATTCCCATACAGTAATAGCCAAATCCAGTATCAGTAACCCCTAATTCCTTGGCACTCCAGATATTTGGAAACTACAACTCCCAGCATGCTTTGGTTGCTAGGAGTTGTAGTTTCTAAATATTTGGAGTGGCAAGGTTCAATAAACTTTCAATTAAGCTTACCATCATTTAAAAATCCTCCTGAGCCCCTTATAGTAAAGGGCACTCTGACCCCCATATAGTAAAGGGCACTCTGATCCCCATATAGTAAAGGGCCCTCTGACCCCCATATAGTAAAGGGCCCTCTGACTCCATGTAGTAAAGGGCACTCTGACCCCTATATAGTAAAGGGCACTCTGACCGTTGGGTTTTTAGAGAACTAGGCTGTCTTTTTGTTGGCTACAGGTTCTTTAGTAAAGATGGACTACACCTCAAAGATGATGTTGCAGCTGTTTTGGGGAAGAAGATAGAGTGTTGGAGGAGATTTTAAACTAGGTAAAGGGGAGGGTACATTGGACTACAAAGGGGTAGATAGAGGGATTAGGAATCAGGTCGCTAATAGGATAATGGAGGGTGGAAATAGGGGAGGGGGGAGCATAGAGGATAAGGAGGCATGTACATCCAAGTTTGGAAGTACATTGAATGATAATCTAATCCGTCATTGCTGACATGCTTTGATAAATTATATTTGAGTTCACTGCTGTGTTCTATATTTTATACATAATCTATGTGGACAATATACCGGTATATTGATCTACAGTAGGTAGAGAATAGCATATCCAGGGGGATATATGTAAAGTTGGCAGAACTGGGGGGTCAGCAGGCACTGGCTGGGGCCAGTATAGAGGTGGGTGGAAGAGGGACAAGAAAGGATGAGGAAGGAGGTAGTTTTGTTAGGGTTACTAGGGGAAGTGGGGGATGGAAGAGTAGGGGGGCTTCTTCCCAGATTGTCCATCCCAACAGATTTGCCGCCTTAGGTAATGAAGTGGAGGAGGACACCTTGGAATTAGCATGTATGGGGGGGATAGTCCCTTGAGCACCCAGGGGACTGCCATCTCTGATACAAGGGAGGAGGAACGAAGGGTCAGGAATGCAAGGCAGGTGGTAGTGGTAGGGGACTCCATTATAAGGAAGGTAGATAGGGTAATCTGCCGCCAAGACCCTACATGCCGAACTGTGTGTTGCCTGCCTGGTGCTAGGGTTCAGCATGTGGTGGATCGTGTAGACAGATTATTGGGTGGGGCCGGGTGTGACCCGGCGGTCTTGGTTCACATTGGTGCCAATGACAAAGTTAGAGGTGGAGGTGAGGTCCTTAAACATGATTTCCGAGAACTAGGGGCCAAGATAAAAGCAAGGACCTCCAGGGTAGTGTTTTCAGAAATACTACCGCAGTCACGTGCTAAGCCAGGGAGACAGCGGGAGCTTAGGAGCATTAATGCGTGGCTAAGAGAGTGGTGTAAGGAAGAAGGGTTTGGGTTTATTAGATAGGTGTAGATAGGCCAGTGGTGGGTGGAAAGGGGGGTGGGGCTAGCATAGGGGATAGGGAGGAATGTGTATCAAAGTGTACGAATAAATTACAGGATCATAATCTAAAATGTATGTTTGCAAATGCGAGAAGCCTGGCTGACAAAATGGGTGAATTGGAAATGATGGCATTGAATGAAAAGTATGATGTAATAGGTATAGCAGAAACGTGGTTGAACAGTTCTCACGACTGGGCTGTAAATATAGAAGGATATGCCTTGTTTAGGCAGGACAGAAAAAAAAGGAAAGGGGGAGGAGTATGTGTATATGTTAAAAAAGAATTGAAGCCAAATTTAAAAGAAGAGATAGCTGGTGATATGGATGATAAAGTGGAGGCAATATGGGTGGAATTAGGCAACAGGAAAGGGGGTAATGTCATTGTTGGTGTCTGCTATAAGCCGCCAAATGCTAGCAGAGAGGAGGTGAGTCAACTTCATATGCAGTTGGCAAGGGCTGCAAGTTTGGGGAGTGTGCTCACTATGGGGGACTTCAATTACCCTGACATTGATTGGTGTGGTGGAACTGCCATCACAGAAAAAGGCGATGAGTTCCTGAATTTGCTGCAGGATAATTTTCTCTCACAGGTGGTTGAGGTTCCTACTAGAAAAGGAGCTCTGTTGGATCTGGTAATATCTAACATTGTGGAGCGCATTATAGATATAAAGGTAACTGGAGGCTTAGGGAATAGTGACCATGAAATAGTGGCATTTGGACTTTGTTATCGAAAGGAAAAGTGCGCTGGGTTAACAAAGACATTTAATTTCAGGAAAGCAAATTTTCCCAGGTTAAAAGCAGCTCTTCAGAATGTCAACTGGGATAATGTATTATCAGGTAAAGGTACTGAACAGAAGTGGACTGTGTTCAAGGGGATTTTAAGCCAGTTCACATCTAAATTTATACCCTTGGGAAATAAATGTAAAAAAAATAAATCCGCGCCCATGTGGCTGAATTCTGATGTAAAGAGGCAAATGGAAAGGAAGAAAAAGGCATTTAAAACCTTTAAGGCCGAGGGAACGGAAAGGGCCTTTAGGGAGTATAAAAACTGTAACAAGGAGTGTAACAAAGCAATCAAACTAGCTAAAATTAATAATGAAGTTAGGATAGCTGAAGAAAGCATCACTAAGCCTAAACATTTTTTTAAGTATATTAATAGTAAGAAGATGAGGACTGAGAATGTGGCACCATTAATTAATGGGGATAAGTTAGTTACGGAGGATGGCGATAAAGCAAATGTCTTGAATAATTTTTTTTCCTCTGTATACACTTTAGAAGATCCAAGTACAGATATCATAGAGTATAGTAGCAATAAAGGTATACAAGATTCAAGTTCACTTTGGTTAACCGAGGATATGGTACAGAAAGAACTAAATAAGGTTAATATTAGTAAATCTCCTGGACCGGATAAAATACATCCTAGGGTACTTAGGGAGCTAAGTTCAGTTTTATCTAGGCCATTGTTTCTTATTTTTGCTGATTCCCTCATGTCCGGTGGTGTGCCTCTGGATTGGAAAAAGGCTGATGTTATTCCAATATTCAAAAAGGGTAGTCGTTCACAGCCGAGTAATTACAGGCCTGTAAGTTTAACTTCAGTGGTGGGGAAGATCCTGGAAAGTTTAATAAGGGATCATGTTCTAGAGTATGTTTCAAGGACTGACATTATAAGTAGTAACCAGCATGGATTTAGGAGGAATAGATCTTGTCAAACTAACTTGCTTGGCTTTTATGAGGAAGTAAGTAGAAATTTAGACTCTGGTATAGCAGTAGATGTAGTTTACTTGGATTTTGCAAAGGCTTTTGATACAGTCCCCCATAGGCGACTAATGAATAAGCTAAGGTCTGTTGGTCTGGGGAGTCACATTTGTACATGGATAGAAAATTGGTTAAAGAATAGGATGCAGAGAGTAGTTGTTAATAGGGCTTCATCATTATGGACTAAAGTGCTAAGTGGGGTGCCACAGGGTTCTGTGTTGGGGCCGCTTCTATTTAATCTATTTATTAATGATTTGGAAGTGGGTATTGTCAGCAAGGTTTCTGTGTTTGCCGACGACACAAAACTTTGTCGACCATTAAAAACTTCAGAGGATGTGCAATCGTTGCAAGGGGATCTAGATAGATTATCACATTGGGCTGCTAAGTGGCAGATGAAATTCAATGTTGATAAATGTAAGGTGATGCATTTTGGACTTAAAAATACTTGTGCTACTTATACTATAAATGGCTCTGTGTTAAGTGAATCCCTGTTGGAAAGGGATCTTGGAGTTTTGGTGGATAACAAACTTAAAGGTAGCAAGCAGTGCCAGGCGGCAACAGCCAGAGCCAGCATGGTATTGTCTTGTATAAAGCGAGGTATGGATTCAAGGGAGGAAAATGTAATTCTCCCTCTTTACAAAGCATTGGTAAGGCCTCATTTGGAATATGCAGTGCAATTTTGGAATCCTGTGTACAAAAAGGACATCTGTGAAATGGAAAGGGTTCAGAGAAGGGCAACTAAATTAATAAGGGGATTGGGGGAGCTTGAATATGAAGAGAGACTGGAAAAGTTACAATTATGTACGCTGGAGAAAAGGCGCTTGCGTGGGGATATGATTACTGTGTATAAATACATTAACGGGCCATACAATAAACTATCTGGGGCATTGTTCACCAAGAGAACATGTCAAAGGACACGAGGACATCCCTTAAGACTTGAAGAAAAAAGGTTTAGGCTTCAAGCTCGGAAAGGGTTTTTCACTGTGAGAACGGTAAGGCTATGGAACTGTCTTCCAGTGGACGTTGTAATGGCAGGTTCATTGGTCAGTTTCAAAAAAAAGCTGGATGAGTTTCTGCAAACAAGGAATGTTGCAAGTTACTGGTATTGATACATAAAGTAGAGTTGATCCAGGGAAATTTCCGATTGCCACTTGGAGTCAGGAAGGAATTTTTTCCCCCTTCATAAATTTGGTGGGGGTTTTTTGCCTTCCTCTGGATCAACAGTTAGGCAGGAAATGAGGATATTGCTAGATGGGTTGGACTGGATGGACGTATGTCTTTATTCAACCTCAAATACTATACTATACTATACTATATTGAGCAGAAGTGAACTGCATTTAAAACTATTAAACTATTACATTTCTAAATGTAAACCTTTAGGAACAAATGTTAAAAAAATTAGATCCTCTCCTGCCTGGCTTCATGCCCAGGTAAAAAGGGAAATGGAAAAAACCAAGCTTTTAAAATTTTGAAATCTGAGGGAACCGAACAGGCTTACAGGGAGTATAAAAGCTGTAATAAGGAGTGCAAGAAAGCAATTAATCTAGCTAAAATAGAAAATGAAATATGGATAGCAGAACAAAGCATGTTTAACCCCAAAATGTTTTTTAAATATATCAATAGTAAAAAGATGAGGACCGATAATATGGGACCATTAAATAATGGGTCTGAGATGCTTATAGAGGATCAAACACAGTGTTGCACGCTTCGCTGCCAGGTATGGTATCGGGTCGCTCCTTCCTCTGCTCAGTTCCCAGCAGTATAGGTACAATGTAATCAACATAAAAGGAAGGGGACTCCACACAGATTGACTGCTTAAACAATGTGTTTATTCCAACATGTTTCGCTCCACAAGCGGACCTTTCTCAAGTGATACTGTGACCAATCACTGCATTCCATAAAACACAACCCAACACCCTCCCCCTGCTCCAATTGGTGGGAGCAAATGTCCAACAATATGTGAAGTCCAATAGAAATAGTCCATGAAATCGTCTTTAGGACCACCACCACATAGGAGATTCTGTGAACAAATGATGTGCTTAAGACAACCATACATTAAAACATGTTTGCAAATCTGCTATACAAAGCCTATTTTCATAAAGTATATATATACAAATGACATTTATGTCTGTAATTAAGTACCAATTCTAAATGTAATACCTAGCCATTCTACGTTCATTGGTACTGGATACATTCTTCAATTTTAGTATTTCCTAAGGAAAAATGAAACGTACAGTAAGTATCCAGTGAATGATACATTCAATAGTTATCAGTACAAACGGGAAATATGTTGCTAGTAATCTGTTACAAAAAGGGTTTAATTGATCACTTATCATTTAAACCAACTGGGTGCATACTATTTAACCTCTTAATACATGTGGCTTCAATCTGGAGCAGCCTCTTAAATAAGTCACCTCCTCTGGGTGATAGCTGCACTTTTTCCAACACACACCACTTTAACTGTGTGACCTTGTGTTGAGTTAGTTTGGGTATTAGCAACAGAATTTCTGATATTCCCTTTATGTTCTTGTATATGGGTTTTAACCATTCTGATGGTTTGTCCCACGTATACTTTGCCACAAGGGCATTTAATGAAGTACACCACATTTTTTGTCTCACATGTGGACATGTGTTTCATGGGAATTTTATGCCCTTTAGTAGGATGACAAACATCTGAACCTTTTATTACAGACCCAAAACAATTACAGTTCAAACATGGGAATGTCCCTCCCCTTTTTAGTAACACTTTTTGTTTTACCCATATTTTTAGTCAGATCTGATGGACAAAGCCTGTCACTGATGGTTTTGCCCTCTTGTAGCAGAATCTGATTGGTTCTTGGAATAAGTAGCCATATTTGCTATCCTGCATTAAGATGGGCCAGTGTTTTTGTTTTTTTTATGATACGTTATACGTGATGGCTATGCTGACCGTATTTTGATACAAACGTCAGTCTTTTGGTGTTGTGATCTTTACCATTTAATTTGAGGAGATCCTCCCTTGCTAACAAGGATACCTCTTTCTCAGCTTTTAGTACCAATTGTTCATTATACCCTTGCTGTATAAACTTGTTACACAGTGTTTTTGCAGTTTTGTTATATTGGTCCTTTTCCGAGATTATCATTTTGGCCCTCATGAACTGCCCTCTGGGAATTCCCTTGAATATTTTAGGGTTATGAAAACTACCTGCATGTAGCAGGTTATTTTTATCGGTTGGTTTCCTGTATAGATCTGTAGAAATTTCTGTTCCATTGATTTTTAGTAATATGTCCAGAAATGGTAATGCTGAGGGCGAGTGGGTGTATGTGAACTTGATGGATTGATGCATGGTATTAGCTTGGCTGACCATTGAATTGAATAATTCGAATGGGCCCTCCGAAATGACCAGAATGTCATCTACAAACCTGTTGTATGACTGTATACAGGTACTGACTGTATACAGGGTTATTAATGAACATTGTGCCTTCCAATTGGTTGACAAATATGTTGGCTAGGGATGGTGCTACTGTTGCCCCCATCAAGGTTCCTTGTCATTGCCAGTAGTGCTGGTCTAGGAACCTAAAGTCATTTTTCTTAAGTACAAGGTCAAGGCAGTCTAATAGGAAATAGACCTTGGGGGTAGGCATGTCTGTAGCTAGTAAGTATTCTTCTATGGCTTGGATCACTTCATCCTGTGGAATAGATGTGTATAAAGCTTGTGTATCTTGGGGAGTGTGTACAATTCTGGGGTCCTGGGATGCTCTACTTTAAAAAAACTGGCATCTTGTGCTGTTATGATCTGGTGAGGGCTGCTTCATTGATCAGTAAATCTGCCTGTTTTTTGACAAGCCACGTGGGGTCATTTTGGGACAGCTCATAATGTTTTGGGATTGCTAGTTGTTCTTTAATTTTGTTGATTAATGTATCCGTGTCCATGACTACTATGGCCCCCCTTTTGTCAGCTTTACGAATGGTAATGTCTTGGTTATTGGTTATATGGTTATACAGGATGCAGAGAAGGCTAATGTGCTAAACTATTTTTTCCTTGGTATTCACTATAGAGAATCCTAGTCCTTATAGTAGGGACTGTAATAATATGAAGGGTATAAATGAGGAATATTCACTTTGTCTGACAGAAGATATGGTACGGAAACAATTACACAAAGTTATATCAAAAAAGCCCCAAGACCGGATGGAATTCATCCTCGGATCTTAAGAGAGCTTAGTACAATTTTATTTAGACCACTGTTTCTTATCTTTTCAGATAAACTTTTGTCTGGTGATGTGCTGCTGGATTGGAAAAAAACCAAAGAAATATCAATATTCAAAATAGGTAGTCGTTCCCAACCTGGTAACTATCTCTAATAAAAAAGACTTGTGGGTTCTGGTAGATAACAGACTTAGCTGTAGCACACAATGACAGGCAGAAACGGCTAGAGCTAGCAAGATATTGTCTTGAATAAAAAGGGGGATAGATTCAAGGGAAAACAAAATAATATTCTCCCTCTTTACAAGGCACTGGTAAGGCCTCATTTGGAATATGTGTTGCAGTTTTGGAATCATACAGAATACAAAAGGGACATCTTGGAAATGGAAGCAGTTCAGAGAAGGGCAACTAAAATAATAAAGGGAATGGAGGGGCTTGACTATGCAGGCAGATTGGACAAGTTTGGGCTGTTTACATTAGAGAAGCGACATCTGCGTGGGGATGCTGTATGATCACTTTATACAAATATTTTAATGGGACATACAATAAACTCTGGTGCATTGTTTACTAATTGGTCATATCAGAGGACACATTGACATCCTTTAAGATTAGAAGAAGTTTCATCTTCAGGTTAGGAAAAGTTTCTTTACAGTGAGAACAGTAAAACTGTGTCTTCCAGCAGATGTGGTAATAGCAAATTCATTGACTAGCTTTAAAAGTGGCCTAGATAAGTTTCTAAAACTAAAAAATATTGAGAATTACTGGTATTAATACATGTACTGGTTGATCCAGGGATACTTTCCAATTGTCAGGAAGGACTCCTCCCTTTTTTTTTAAGCTGGGGTTGTTTGCCTCCTCGGGATCAACTGTTAGGGTTAAAATGGAGGGTGAAAAGGTTAGACATGATGGATGTATGTCTTTATTCAACCTCAATTACTATGTAAATCTGGAGCTTGCTGTGGTAAATACTAATAAGCATGAACCCAGTATGTTTATCTGGATCCTGTTTGGGGTTTCAGATTGTCCAATGGTGCTGATCAGTTTGAACTGCACATTGTGGTAGGATTGCAGGGATCTACTCTCAGATCTGCAGGTTTATTCCTCTTGGACTCCCTGGATACTTGCTGTCAGGTAGTTGGAACAGGAAAGGGAGGTTAAGTTGGGAAAAGTCCATGATTCCTACTGCCTAAAATGACCTATATGATCCTTCTGTATTCCAACAGGGTAATAGCTATGGATTTAAGGGAAGGGGAGATGGGTTACTTGCATGTTCAAGCCCTTGGGTAGGAATTGCTAAAGTATGACCATGGACTTTAAATGTCAGAAAAATAGCTTTATTCCAGGATGCATGAAACTAAATTTTCCAGTTTTCTGTGCAGCCAGGTAATGCTGGGAGTTGTAGTTTTTAAACATGTGAAAAGTTCAACACTCATGCTCTATATCATTAGGCTGTATTACATCTGCATAACTTTATTAGCCAATGGACATAAAGAAGAAACCTACTGCTAACAGAGAATGCTGGGAGAGGTAGTTTTGAAAACATGAGAAAGGCCACAAGTTCAACACCCCCGTTCTATACCATTTGGCTTTATTGCATGTGGACACATGCCTTAGCTACAGGACATCAAGAAGACACTGCAAACCGAGAATGCTGGGATTTGTAGTTTTCAAACATGTGAAAGGTCACAAGTTTAACTCTATAACCGTTATATTGTATTGCATCTTGACACATGCATTAGCTACAGGACATTAAGAAGAAACTTACTGCAAACAGACAATGCTGGGAGTTATAGTTTTCAAACCTGTGAAAGTCCCAAATTTTACACCCCTGCTCTACAACATTAGGCTATATTGCATCTGGAGAAATATGTTTATATGTTAGATTATCAGGGTAATGCTAGTATAATAGCATGAGGCTGTGAGGTACCCTCTATTCATTTTATATCCAATGGGGATATTTAGCTACTTTAACCCCCACCTCAAGCTAATCAGTATCCTGTGCTCCCATGTCCTAACCCCATAGCAACTGTAAATCTGGAATTTGCTGTGGGAAATACTATGTAGCATGAACCTAACATGTTTATCTGGATCCTGTATAGGGTCTCAGGATGTCCAATGGTGCTATGTAGTTTAAACCACATATTGTAGCAGGATAGCCTGGGTCTAAATTCATACCTGTAGGTCTATCCTATTTGTTTCCCCTGGATGCAGATGACTGTTTGAGTAACAGTTAAAAATATCCCTATATAATATATAAAGACAAAAGGTTTATTTTCTAAAAAAGGCCCCAGAAACAGGACCGAAACATTGCCTTGCACTACCTTGTTTAACACAAGACCCAGGAGTGCACCAGTCTTCTTTTCTCTTTTGTGTATGCTGATCCATACTGGTAGCAACCAGGGCACAACGACCAAGCTTAAAGTGTGTGCCTACATGTATGTATGTATATATATATATATATATATATATATATTATTTCAGAATTAGGCAGCTGCTGTTTATATCTACTGTATGTATGTTTGCAGATAAGTGTCATACATTAATATTCTATTTGAGCTAAATTATGCATGTTTTTTCCTGGGGACTAAACTTTGGTTTTCCCATAGGGTTTTCTGTGAAGGCTGTTGACAAATGTTGATGGTTTATAGAAAAACTGAGTTTATTGAACATTTATTTCCAGAAATGTAAAACTTATCTGGATCTTCAAGTCACTGAAAACTCTGGATAGTATAATACTTTATTGCCACTCTTTTATGGTTTAAATAAATTATTTAATTAAACCATAAAGATGTTTGTCAAGATTCCCATCCATCCAGGTCATGGTATATCTGCGGTATTCAGCTAAATCTCAGCAAATAAGCACAACAACGCTAATTATTTAAGTATAGAAAATATATATACAAGCAGGGTTATTTAATAAGAGTTCTTATCGTTTAACATGGTGCAAATTTTGCCCCAACCAATCAGATCTTATTTAACATTTGAAAGCTAACATCTGATTGGCTGGGGCAAAATTAGCACTATTTTAAAACGATAAGAACTTTTATTGAATCTCCCTGAAGGTTTTTTGTACAATTGATAAAAAAAAAGAGGACCATGAATTTAAAACAACTTTTAAAATAATATTAAAACAAAGAAATTACAGTTTGTATTAAAGCATTTAGTAGTATTTGCTCTGTTATAACTGCTTGTAAAGGTTCTCATTCATCCAGGTCATGGTATATCTGTTGTATTCAGTTAGTGTATATATCGTGTATATATAGTACAGATCGACCCGAGTATAAGTCGAGGGTAGACAATAGGACCACAACTGCCTCCTAATTTTGTATTGGTTTGAGGCTTTAGTTGTCCTTTAAATTTACAGCAAAATTCCCATACAGTTGTCCTATACAGTAATAGCCAAATCCAGTATGGCTATAAATGTATGTGACTACTGTATGGGGATTCTGCTGTCCATTTAAAGGGCAACTGACGTCACTACTCGGGGTGCTACTGGGATGCGGAAGAGAGAGGAAGCGAGCGGCTAAAGGATTTCAGGTTAGTGACTTGAGTATAAGTCGAGGTAGGATTTTTAGGCTTTTTTTTAAAGCCTAAAAACCTGACTTATACTCGAGTATATACGGTAGATTAACTGAACTTGAAGTTTAGTTCTTGAAGACGTTTCGCTAGTCATTTACAGAATCTATTAGTCACTGTATACATTAAAATTTCATGGCATGAACTATATGAGCTCCCCTGAGATATCTATTAATACAGTAATATGGAGGTGAAATGCAAACAAACAGGCTTATCTGTCCTGAGTACACGGTGAACATGCTAACTGGACTCCCATGGGTGCTAACAGCACATGGCTTAGATTTTAATGGCGCCTTTCGTTTGCTGGTTATATCAGAGCAAATACTACTAAAGGCTTTACTATAGACTGTCATGTCAAGTTTTAATTCATGGCCCTCTTTTGGTATGCCTTAATAAAGACCTTGTATATATATTTTCTATACTTAAATAATTAAAAGATAACTACACTGTAAAAGCAAGTTTAATTGTAAGCTGCAGCTTTAAAAAAAAACAAAAACCTTTTTTTGTTTTCCTAGGTCCCTCCTGAGCATACATGTGCTGCTGAAAAGTTGCTGACATCTTAGATGTGGTTTGAAAAATGCTTATCTCCACCCCTCTATGAGTTCCCAAAAAGCACTTCTCATTTGCTGTGTGTGCACGCATGTGATGTCACGGCGCTCGTGATGTGACGTCCAATCGTACATTTGCTTGTGTACAGCTTGGTGGGATGATGAAATGTGCACATGTGTTCGTGCACATCACGTGACGTCACGTGTGCGAGCATGTAGCAAACGAGGAGTGACTTTTGGGACTTGAATAAGAAGGAGATCCAGGAACTCACGGAGGAGCAGAGCTAAGCAGTCTTTAAACCACATCGAAGATGTCAGCAACTTTACAGCCGCACAGGAAGGCTCAGGAGGGACCTAGAACAAAAAAAAAAGCTCCAGCTTACAATTAAACTTAACTTGCTTTTACAGTGTACTTATCCTTTAATGTTGTTGCGTTTATTAGATCATTTAAATCTTGATAGACTTTAGTCTTTGGAATACACCTGATCTGCATATTATCTTATAATATAAATAAACATGTTTTGCTGCTTCCATACCTCCAGGAGGTAGGAAAATTAATAACTTAATACTCTATTATTATTCATTTACTTGTTTTTTTTAAAATTATCTGTATTCAACCAAAGATTGTATAATACCCTACAGGACATTTAAAATAACTACTATTTGTTACCCTGCAGTTTATTTTTTCAGCCAGTGTGAATTACTGAGAGCCTGGAACAATACAAATTAGTCTGGTTATTTTCCTGCCATGTCTTATTTATTTATTATTTTCTGCTTCTGTTTCTAGCAAAATATAAAATTTCTGAATGTACTGTACCTGTGGCAGCTCTTGTTGCGCAACATATACATACCATGCTTTCAGAAACACAGCATATGAGGTTACAGGTTCAAATCCTCTTGCTTACTTATAAAAACAAGACACACGCAATAATATTGTGTGGTTAATATAGTGGATAATGTACCCTCCTACTATAAATTATAAGGATATTAGAAGTCAGCCTTGTGCTTTTATATGTTCACGGGAACTCCGAGGTGACTTTTGATATCCGTATAATTTACAGTAGGGGGTACATTATCGATTATAATCTACCCCTTCACCCTAATTCAAAGACTGACCTGTGAGCCTATGGCTCACTGGCAATGTAATGGCAGACCCATCTCCCTCCCCCCATGTGCACCAACTTTGACAGAACACCCTCTCTGTCCAACAGCCTCCCCCCCATTACCCTGCACAAGACTGTACAAAGAACCAGAATGCAGCTATCGTTTGTATACTTACATTTACTGGTGCAGCTCGAATTGGCTTCATACAGCAAAGGTGATGTCGGCTTAATCTTCAGTTTAAAATGTAAGTGTTAGCTGTTGGCTGGCATTTTTTGTACTGTACTTCCTGGTTATAATCCGATTATAAGGATATTATAGGCTAGTTGGGTCCCACTGAAGTCCATTAAGTGGGTAGGTTATGAAGATGCTACCTTTGATCTGTCCCTACTTATGAAACAATAAAAAACAAAATAGTCAACTGACTGAGGTTTTTTTGCTGTTTTTATTATTTTTATAGGAAAATATAAAGTTAATACAATCTAATTTTTTATCTAAGCTCTTATGGGGTAGTTGTAGAAAGCTTTTTCCTTTAAGAATGCTACATGCATATCTGCACTTTTTTTCTTCATTTTACTGTTATAAATAATATAAACTCATCAACATATTTAAATGATTGAAGCGAGCTAGTAATGTGATTCATTATTTTTATTGTAAGATAAAGATATTTTCCTGTTTTTATTATGCATCTCAGTGTATTTGATTTTCCTTACAGCTGGCACCACCTATATTTTTGGGAAAGGAGGAGCACTTATTACCTATACCTGGCCACCAAATGATCGACCAAGTACAAGAGCTGATCGACTTGCAGTTGGATTCACAACTCAGCAGAAGGATGCAGTGTTACTTCGTGTGGACAGTGCATCTGGTCTTGGGGACTACTTACAACTTCACATAGTAAGAAATTCAGAAATCTATAAAAATCCTTACAGCTGTCGGATTACATAATTGTCAAGTGAACACCATAAAATGTCTTAACATTTCCATGTTAACCATAGACTATTTCCAGACATTTATTTGAAAAATGTTTTAGACGGTTATGCCATACATTACAGCTTCAGACTTTTTAATATGAAAAGTATATTATCCCAAGGTTTCTTGTTACTGGTTGCACATGAATAGAACAAAGCAATGCAATACTTTTTAAATAAAAGTGGAAATTTAAAGGAATGCAATATAAAATATAATTTATTTGGCATCTAAACTGAAGGTGCTTGTTACTGATTAGATTTCAAAAGAGAAAAGTCATTATACTTAAAAAAAAAGTGATCTTTACAAAGTTTATTTAATTTGCCAATGACTCAATGTCCTGCTGTGGACACTACTTAGTGGTAGGGTTGGAGTATTTAAGGTTAAACAAGGACATACGTCCATCTAGTCTAACCTTTTTAGCCTACCCATGAACTTTATCAGCTCATCCAGAGGAAGGCAAACCCTGCAGAAAGAGGGGGGGAGGGATTCCTTCCTTACTCCAAATTGACAGTAAATATAGGTTTTCTTATACATTCATACACACGTGTAAAAATTTTGATTACATGTATGGTAATATATACACCTCATGTACATATACACTTTTTATACATAAGATTTATAAAAAATTGCATGTGCTATTCATCTCCAGTTGATCTAACTGAATACAAAAGATTCATCTGCAGTAAATAATGAAATGTTATCCAACTGCAGTAGATCAATAAAAAAGCAATATGATTGGTTGCTGCAAACTAATAGAACATACCGACTTTTGCACCTCTTATCACATACATAAATGTATGTATTTAAAACAGTTAGCAATTATACTGTACAAAGAAATAGGGTACGGAGTATTAATTGCCATTAATTCATCCATCCATATATTGTTAATTGAGTTTTGGTGAACTGATTTTTTTATGGGGAATTTACTCAAGATCTAGCACTAGTTTTTGAACAGGCAATATTGTCTTCAACAAAAAATTTTTTTGAAAAAAAAGAAAATTCAGATATTCAACTGACATTTTGAAACTAAAACAAAGAATATATTGTGATTTAAAACAAAGGGATGTTTGGTGGGTGCCTCAAATGGTTTTATCCTAAACGTCTAAACAAAAACTATAGTCTGTGGTCTGCACAATTTTTAACCAAATGTGTGATAGCATTTTGAATTTTCAGCATGGATGTAACTAACTGGTAAAATGTACAAACGGTGAATATCCAATTCACATTCTAGATTACTATTGTATTGCCACATTATTGTCTTTCCTACTGTATACGTAAATGAAAGCAATTGGCTTATACAATTGCCAATTTAGATAAGCCTAGCTGACACGCCAAGACAACTTTAGTTAGCTGGGTCCTAAAATAATAGTACTGGCCTTTAATAAACTGAAACCTCTGCTACCTAGAGGCTGCTACCTACCTACCTTTGTTTCCTAGAGGCTGACTCACCTGACTTTTTGGATGAAGTCATAATTCCCATGAGGATTGATCAAGTAGTTGATAATTTTTCATTTGTATATTGATTTAAACAATGCTGCAATCAGAAACCCCTTTTGTTCTGTAATTGCTGGAGAAATGCAATTGCAATGATAGGGACGGACTATGCGATGCCTTGATCATTTAAGAAATAACAGCGCTCACACCAATATTCCAATGAAAGAAAAGGGGCCACAACTTTACAGATACTAAGTTAATCTGTTAAACCAGAATATTAAAATGTTTTAAAGCAGCTGATACAAAGATGATTAAAGATGAATTTCAAAACTGAGCAGAACATAATGTAGTAGAGTGTAGATCATGTAGGCATATTGTACTGTACCTGAATAATTAGGAGATAACTGGTAGCTTTGTCAAATTTGAACCACAGCAAAGTAAATAAATAACACATTAAAGGGCATGTCCACACTAAAAATCATTTTTTAATATATGGTAGATACTCGCTTCCCACCCCCAACCGCTATGTTATTTCTTTAAAAAAAACGGTTAGAACTGTACTTACAGCCCGTCACTCCCACGGTGCATTATTCTGGCTCCCTGCTTGCTGGAACTTGCAAGCAGGAGTCCAGACTGGAAGCTGCATTATTTTAAGAAATAACTCGGCGGTTAGGGGTAGGCAGGGGGTATCTACCATATGTTAAAAGGATGTAACTCTAGGTGGAAGGGCAAGCATGGATGAATCCGGATGAACAGTAAACCTACTGAGAATGTTTGTGTCCGTCTCTCATTATTTGTTATCTCCCATTCTTTAATCCTCAGTTGTGGGTGCTGCTAACTTGGGGGTCTGTTGGGTTAATATTAAGCCATTTTCCTATATATAAGTTATGATTCACATGTGTCCGGAGACATATCCCATTGGTTCCAAACTTTCTCATATTTAAGGAGGCCATTTTCTGTGGGTATATATAAATTTTGTTATGGTGACAATTAGTTCAGTAAAGACTTTCAGCCCTGCAGAGAGGGGAGAGTCTGCATCCAGGTCCTAGCTATTTGTTTTTTTGCATTAAAAAGTACTTTAAAAAAACCCTAAAGAATTTTTTAATAGGAATTTCTTCCATAATGTTAAGTAGACAGATTTTAGGGTCTAGGCCCACTGATAATCCCAAAGTATCATGTAGGAAGATTAGTACAAGCTGCCAGTACCCTTGTATAATATCATGTAATAGAAAAACGTGCCTGGGGCTATTTGACATTTGAGGCAGTATGGATTGCTTAGTATTTAGAAATTTGTTGTGGGGTTAGATATGCTTGGTTTACAATATATATTTGGATTAGCCTATCAGAAGCTTTGGAGGAGATTAGTCAGATTCTAGTACTTCACCCCACTCCTCTTTTTCAATTGTGCCAAAATCCACTTCCCAAGATCTCTTTTTAGCCTGGAGTCCCTGTTGGGCAATGGGTGCATGTAAGGCTCGGTATATTACAGAGATTATTTTTTTTTTTGACTAAGCAGCTCTGGTAGTGGATTATTGCTTAGTTCTTGTGGCGGTTATGAAAAAGGGGGTCTGGAATGCGTGTCTTCTCTGTAAGTATATAAAGAACATATGGTTAAGTAGGTGGAACTCCTCTCTAAGCTGATCAAACATTTTGACATTGTTGTGGGACAATTGGTAGACTCTGTGATGAAACTATTGGACGGGTTGTGCTACTGTGAGTAATTCGGGGAGATTTTTATTGTTCCACAGTGGGGGTTGTTTGTGGATAGTTGGTCTAATTTCTTAAGAGCTAGGTCCCATATTTTCAAAACTTTGGTGCAGATTTAGGAGCAGCATCGTACCGCTCAGTCCCCTTGTTATAAGGTAAAATTGGGTCTGGGTGTTGGGTTGCTTCTGGGAGTCCTAGCATCTCCAGTATTTTAATTGGGTCTGTGCAGTATCAGTGATGTAAATGGGAGAGTTGTGAAACTATATATTATAGCTTATAATCTGGAATCACCAGTCCCCCAGGTCTGTTGGTCTTTTAAGTACTGTGGATTTTACTTTATGTCTATTTGTACCCCTAACAAAGTATTTCAAAACTGACTCGAGAATTTTAAAATATTTCCATGGGATATAGAATGGAGCATGCCATAATATGTAGTGCCTTTGGGAGAAGTATCATTTTTATTTTTTTATTTGATTGTTATTAGATTATTTTATTAGATTTGCTCTGCTGGTGATTCCCAAAGGCAGTTTACTTCAGACCTAAACTATATTCATGGTGGCTGTGATGAGAGGTTCTATATTAAGTTTTACATAGTTTGAGGGGGTTCAAGAGATATGAATGCCTAGGTTACATATGATTACATTTGACCTGGAAAGTGGATGTTCTGCCCAAGTTATATGGTGGTAAACTGTCAATGGGGAGAATTTGGGATTTATCCCAATAAATTACCAGTCCTGAAAATTGTCCATATTCCTTAATTACTGAGGGCTCTATTTAAGGAATTTTCTTGATCAGACAAATATAGCAGCATAAAGTCTGATGACTTTTTTTGGGGAACCCATTCTCAGAAATGTTATGTATGGGTCATTTCTCAACTTAATTGCCAGAGATTCAATGACCTGGCTAGGGGAAAGGGATCAGCTGCCCAAATGCTGGCTATCACCATCGCTCTAGGTTTAGAGTATAATATTTGAAGCCAAAGGAGGACCCTTGGACCAATGCTATAATTGGAAATGACCTGAATTAGAAAAGCTCATTCCACTGAATAGAAGGCCTTGGCAATGTCCAAGCTAATAATACGACTACAACGCTTTGTGCCTGTAGATTCAAGAAGAGCCTTTGTGTGTTAAATGATTTTCGGTTGGAATAAATCCAGTCTGGTAGGGATGAATCAATGTTTGTATTAGTTTGTTCAATCTGATAACATTTTGTTTAAGATTTTTAGGTCTATTTGCAGTAGAGAAATTGGACGATATGATTCTGGATGGGACATGTCTTTACCTGGTTTTGGTATGAGGGTAATAAGGGCCTCTGCCATGGATTTAGGCAGAGTACCTTCTGTGAACATGGCATTGTATAATGTCAGTAGCTTGGGGGGGGGGGGATGAATTTAAAATAGTTTGAATAAAACTAGCGTTTCGTATTTCATACAAATTTTCATAACGTATTTCATATGTTAATGAGGCCAAGGCGTTTGCGACTTGTTGTGGATCTCCTAATCTGGGAGCTGTCTGTTGAGTGGGAGATACTTATGGGGGAGGGTTATTTTCATAATATGCCGGAAAGGCCAACAGTTTCCCACATTCCCCCCCAAATTTGTATATTATAAAATTTTAGAATTGTAGTCTTTTGTTTACTTTTGCTTGGAGCATTTGATCAGTTATTCTGCTTTGTAACTTTAGGG
Source organism: Hymenochirus boettgeri (assembly GCA_019447015.1). NCBI lineage: Eukaryota > Metazoa > Chordata > Amphibia > Anura > Pipidae > Hymenochirus > Hymenochirus boettgeri. Next base: position 65,183,901 of record CM033472.1, read on the forward strand.
CATGAGTATTTTGGGGGGAGGGGTTGGATTGAAATGTAATGTTAGCTGTTTCCAAGTTTTATTTATAGCTTCTAGCTCTACTGCTGAGGAGTTACGCTTAACTTTATTTATGGTCTGGGATAGTATGGTACAGGCATATAACTTGAAGTTTTTTACATACTATTATAGTGGTTGAACTTTGGTCATTGATCTGAAAGAATAAAGAATTCTTCCTATTCCTTGTTTAGGTCTTTGTCTTTTTGGAATAAATTAAACCAATAAAGAGTGAGTTTCCAGTGTGGGAGTTGTTGTCTTCTTCCCCAGTTAAACACCACCCAGCAGGGTGCATGATCTGAAAGTATTCTGATGGGAAAACCCACACCCTCCACCTCCAGTAGCAACTGTAAGCTAACTATAATTAAATTAATTCTGGATCTAGTGTTATAGGTTGCTGACAAACATGAAAAAACTATCATGTATTTTTGGCTCGCCGTGCATCACAGAGATCAAGAGAAGTAAGCAGTTTTCTGAACCGGGTAATGGGTTATAGTGGGGGCTGCCAGACATCTGGATGGAGCCTATCTAGGGCTATATTGAGGTACATATTAAAATCTCCCATCCAGACCACTGGCACACCCAGGTGGGAAGTTATAAACTCTATTGCTGCTTGTATCGCCTTCATGGTGAATGGGGGTGGAACATAAACATAAAACTGACAACATTAGTACTGGTCTATCCCACATTTTCCCATATATAAACAAATATGTGCCATAGCGGTCCAGCCTCAGATCCAGCAATTCAAACTGTACTAATTTTGCATTATTGCTACACCTCTTGAGCTTGTAGTGAATTCAGAGTGGTATACCCATTCGAACCAGGGCTTTTTGAGGGCCCTTGCTGATATCCTATAAGATGGGTTTTATTAAATCAGCTCAGTGTTGTTCGAGGTGTTGTATTATTGCCATACGTTTTATTTTTTAGACCCCTTACGTTCCATGTCAATAATTTCATTTGATTACCATGTTTGCATAATGGATCCAAGGCTGTACCCAAACAGCAGCTCACCCCACAATGCCCATAATATATTTACAATAACAAACGCTTATTTCTGAGGAGTGCGAGAGCCTCTGGTTTTGGGCAGCTATAAGGGATTTCTTGTTTTAGACCCAGTCCAGGGGTTGCGAACGCTTAGTGGGATAGGATAAAAACATGGTAATAAACATACTAATATACTTGCGTGTAAACTTTAGGTTTGTATGGTGGTTTCTTGGAGGAGTTTCTGGTGTTTCATCCAGGGGGAGAGCAGTGGAAATTGGGGGCAATACCTGTGTTTATGGCGCTGGTCTGTAGCGTCGTCCTCCAGCTTCCAGCCATTACAGTGCTTCCTCTGGGGTGGAGAAGACTCCTCATCCATTTCTCCCAGGTGTAGAGCGTGGCATACTTGATGTTTTTGTATATCTAAGGAAAAATTTGGATAGATTGCCACTGTGGTATTTTGGAAATGTTCTCTTATGAGAGGCAGAACTGTATCCCTGTCTCTATAATTGAGGAATTTGTCTTTCTTTATGGCAAAAAAAGTTTAGAGCATGTGTCTGTGCCATATGTTTGGTGTTAGAGATCCTCCAGCAATTTGGCGGGGTCACTTCCTTCTGCTTTATCAGGTAAACCCACAAAGCGAACGTAGTTCCTCCTTTGTCATGCCTGGCTTGTAAGGATCCCAGAGTAGTTCCATGGTGCTGCATGCATTGTTGCAGGCTCAGTAGTGTATCCTCCATGCTCAGGATCTATAGAATGGATGGTGATTAGCGGAGATCACAGACCACGTGTCCAACCTCAGTCCATGACAGGCCACGCACCTAGGTGAACCTGTGTTGTCAATGGTGTTCCTCAGGGGTTTGTCGTGGGTCCAGTGATTTTAAAAATGTATTTAAAGGGCATGTCCACCTCCAAAACTAAGATTTTCTGTCTGCAGCTAATTGTATTTCTTTTAACAAGCAACAATTCTCTGTTTAATTTGTTTTTTTTTCCTTAAAGAAAATGAATGGCTATATAGAGCACCACTAGCCAAAGCAGGATCCCTTTTAGTATAGTATTTGAGGTTGAATAAAGACATATATTCATATATATGTCCAACCTGCTTAGAATGAAGGGGGAAAATCCTTACTTACTCAAAGTAGAAATCAAAAATGTCCCTGGATCAACTTCAACTGTATGTATCAATACCACTAAAATTCAACAAGGAGCGGCGAGTGGAGCAGCGGTAAGGTAAGTTCCAGGTCCCCCGAGCATACTATTATTCACAGGGAGGTGGGAATAAGCGTTCTCACCTCCCTGTGAATAATAGAAATGAATGGCACATACTTAAAAAACTGTATTTAGTGTTCCTTTAAACCCTAGATGCATCACCTTACATTTATCAACATTGAATCTCATCTGCATAGTTTAGTGTCATCAGCAAAGACAGAGACCTTGCTCATAATGCCCCCTTCTAAGTCATTTATAAACTGATTAAAAAGAATTGACCCTAGAACCCTAAGGCACTACACTTAGAACTTTAGCCCACATAGATGTAGCTCCATTGACCACCACTCTCTGTTTGCGATTCAATAACCAATTCTCTATCCATGTACAAATGTTTTTTTCTAGACCAAGTCCTCAGTTTATACATTAGTTGCCAATGTGGAACAGTATCAAAAGCTTTAGCAAACTCCAAGTATACCACATCTACTGCTTTGCCAGAATCAATATTCTAACTCACTTCTTTATAAAAAAAACAATTAAATTTGTCTGGCACAACCTATTTCTCATATATCCATGCTGACTACTACTTATAAGCTTCCAAATAGTAACAAATTGTCACACAAGAGCCACAAATAGCATGTGCCAATCGTGATTTATTGGAGATACCAGCACGACATGTTTTCCTCAGGTGCATCCAGAAAGACCACACTGGTCTGAAACATGTTGTGCTGGTATCTCCAATAAATCACGGTTGGCACATGCTATTTGTGGCTCTTGTGTGACAATTTGTTGCTATTTGGAAGTTTATAAGGGAATTGGTGAACCCTTCACACAATCTGAGCCTGCTGAAAAGACTTAAGGACCTGCTGCCTGGGTTTACATTGTTTGTTTGCTACTACTTATAAGTCAGTTATGGAGACAAAGGATATGATCCCGTAACAAAGTTTCCAGCACGTTCCCTACCACTGATGTTAGGCTTACAGGTCTATAGTTACCAGGTTGGGAACGACTACCTTTTTTGAATATTGGTATTACATTGGCTTTTTTTCAATCCAGCGGCACATCACCAGACAAAAGTTAATCTGAAAAGATAGGAATCAGTGGTCTAGATAAAACTGGACTAAGCTCTCTTAAGATCCGATAGATCCGTTCGGTTCTGGGCTTTATTGATATTAACGTTGCTTAATTGATCCGTAACAATTTCCTCTGTCAGCCAGAGTGAATATTCCTCATTTATACCTTTCATATTAGTAGAGGACTAGGATTCTCTATAGTGAATACCGTGGGAAAAAATGGTTCTGCACATTAGCCTTCTCTGCATCCTCTAAAACCATCTCAGCCCCGTTATTTAATGGTACCACATTCTTGGTAATCATTTTAGTATTTATATATTTCAAAAAACATTTTGGGGTTAAACTTGCTTTGTTCTACTATCTGTATTTCATTTTCTCTTTTAGCTAGTTTAATTGCTTTCTTGCACTCCTTATTACAGCTTTTGTACTCCTGTAAGCCTGTTCAGTTCCCTGAGATTTAAAAATTTTAAAAGCCTTTTTTTACATTTACCTTTTTACCTGGGCATTAAGCCAGGCAGGAGAGGACCTGTATATTTTACACTTGTTCCCTAATGGTATACATTTAGAAATGTAATAGTTTAATAGCTTTAAAAGCGGTCCACTTCTGCTCGATTTCTTTACCATGGAACAAATCCCCCCAGTCTATGAGCAGGAGTGATTCCTTTCACAACATTAAATTAGCTTCCTAAAGTTAAAAGCTTTTGTTAACTCAGTGCACTTTTGTTTTTTTGCAACCTATATTAAATTACACTACTACATCATGATCACTATTCTCTAAGCTTCCTATTACCTTCATCTCCAAATTGAGCTCAGGGTTATTAGATATCACCAGATCCAACAATGCATCCTGTCTAGTAGTAATTCTACCATTGTGAAAGAAACTGCTCATAAAGAAGATTTAACAACTTAATACTATTTGAGGTGCCCCCATTACAAGAACATGCCACATACCAGCAGCCTTCGCCAACTACATATGGAAATTAGTTTCCACATCCTCACTGGCATTTGGGGGCTTATAACATACCCCAACACATTAATTTACCCACCTTCTTGTTCCTGGACACAGCTCCATCCATATTGTTTCTGTCGTATTGTCAATAACTATCTCTCTCATCTTTTAAATTTGGCTTCAATTGTTGTTTAACATACAGTACATATACTCCCCTCCTTTTTTATTAACTCTATCATGTCTAAATAAGGAGTATCCTTCAATATTACTGTCCAGTCATGTAAATCATTTAGTCATGTTCTGTTATACTGATCACACCATACCTTTCCTTTAAAGCTATTGATTATAGATCCCCAGTTTTTCCACAAAGACTTCTTACATTTGTAAACATACATTTTAGTTTATCATTCAATTTACTTCCAAACTTGGACGTACATGCCTCCTTATCCTCTATGTTCCCCCCTCCCCCATTTCCACCCTCCATTATCTTATTAGCCCCCTGATCCCTAATCCCTCATCTCACGTTTAGTCCAATTTACCTCCCTCCCCCATACCTAGTTTACAATTTCCTCCAACCCTCTTCTCCCAAAACAGCTGTGCCACCATCATTGAGGTGCAGGCATCTCTATTAAAAAGTCTGTAGCCAACAGAAAAGTCAGCCCAGTTCTCTAAAAACCCAAACCCCATCTCCTTACACCATCCTCCTTGCCACAACATTATACTGCTAAGCTCATGTTGCCTCCTACTTAGCACGTGGCTGCAGAAGTATTTACACTACCCTGGAGGTCCTTACTTTAATTTGGCCTCTAACTCTCAGAAATCATTTTTAAGGACCTCCCCTCCACCTCTATTTTTGTCATTCGCCCCAACATGAACCAAGAATGCCAGGTCACTCCCAGCTCCACCCAATAAGTCAACACGATCCACCACATGTCGAACCCTAGCAGCAGAGAAGCAACACACTTTTTGGCATGTAGGGTCTTGGCGGCAGATTACCCTATCTACCTTTCTAATAATGGAGTCCAAACCATTATCACCTGCCTAACATCCTAGCCTCCTGTTCTCCTTCCTTGTATTAGGGATGGCCTTCCCCTGGGTGCTTAAGGGAATGGCCACTCCATACATGCTACTTCGGAGCCATGTCCTTCATATCTTCACCCAACACATCAATTTTTTTGGGATCGACTAGCTGGGATTGTCCCCTACTTTCCCTGGTGACACTTAGAAATCTATCTAAAGGGCATGTCCACCCCCAAAACTATAATCCCCCCCAGTAATGGCCCCACCATGTGGGTAGTGTAATCTTACCTCACATCCCAGCTCCATAGGGTCTCTGTAGTCCCCCAAAAGTCCCAAAAACTGCCCACCAGGAGGCTAGAGGGCTCTGCGCTACTGGCCCTCAGGTAGATTTTTGCCATGCGTACTGCAGCTCTTCTCCCCCTCTCCCCCTCCCTCTCTCTCCCGTTTACTATCCCCCCCCTAGCATAAAAACCCCCTTAATATGTTGTTCCCCCATGTCTGCCAGCCCCAACCGCATATTTTTTATTTTCCAAAAGCTCCCCAAACTCTTACTTACCTCTCCTCTTTCCTCCGCTGCACTGAATGACCGGCAGCCGCGTCCGTGATTGGACATTATTACCACATTATCTGCCCTATTTCCCCCCCTGCAGTACCTGCATTTCCCAAGTTTGTCAAGCCCAGCAATGATGCAAGTTTCCCCTACAGATTCTGCACCTCAGATTTTAAATGGGCAACATACTCACATCTGACAATATATAGGTCCTTTGGAGCAGCTGCTCAAGATCCTATACATGCAAATGGAAGCAAATTGCATGGCCCCAACAAAACTGTCCATACTAAAACAGCAATAGACCACAACATCAATATACAACACAACACAGAAGCAGCAATATACAACAACAGAAACAGCAATCTTGTTCTTAAACTCTTTTTTTATTCTAAACACTATTGTTTCTTAATGCACCCCTTAAAAACAGACAAACCCCTTTAAAATTTAAACTACCATCAAATTATTGGTATTCTTACACATGTTTGTTATATTATATTAGATCCACACTAAGTAAAAGTAAAGACTTTGGTTCACACAGTTTGAAATCCTCACAAGAAAATCCCAATCTACAAACAACTCAATATCTCAATTATATAAATTAATCTGGCACGATAATCAAAATATTAAATTCCCTCAATAGCAAAATGGGAATCAAGACTAAATCAAGAATTAAACAACACCCAGTGGGTCTCCATTTATAAGTATTCAGCAACCTGCTCCTCAAATATAATAACAAAGGAGAAAACATAAAATTTTAGAAGATTGGTTTGTCACCCCTGTCTTTTTACATAAAATCAATTCCTCCTCAACAAATTTATGGTTCACGGGGATGCGGCCAAAAACTGACCAACTACACTTCGGGTGGACATGCCCAGAAATAAAAAATGTTGAGATCTGTGCTTAGTTTACTACAGGACACTCGCCACCTTTGTTAACTATCCAACTATCACCCTTCACAGCTCTCTTTAATCTCACTATCAAAACATGAACAAACAAGCTAATCTTCTGATAGAACATATTTGTTCTGCAACTACAAGTATCATAGCAGGCACATGGAAAGAAGGTGACCAAACAAAATCAAAATAATAGCAAAAATATGGTGGATACATGACAATGAGAACACAGCTCATGTACTTATAAATAATCTTTAAAAATGTAAGGTTTGGGATGTGTGCATATTAGTAACATAGTAATAAGGTTGAATAAAGACATCCATCAAGTCCACCAACTATCCACCCTATTTTTTTTTAACCCTACCTAACAGTTGATCCAGAGGAAGGCAAAAAAACCCAGCTAAAAAGGGGGAAAAAATCCTTCCTGACTCCAAACGGCAATCGGAAAGTATCACTGGATCAACCAGATCTATATGCATTAATACCAGTGATTCTCAATATTTTTTAGTTTTAGAAACTTATCCAGGCCTTTTTTAAAGCTATTCAATGAACTTGCCATAACCACATCTGCTGGAAGACAGTTCCACAGTTTCACCGTTCTCACTGTAAAGAAACCCTTCCTAACCTGAAGAAAACTTCTTTTCTTCCAACTCTAAAGGATGTCCACGAGTCTCCCTATATGACCTATTAGTAAACAGCACCAGAGAGTTCATTGTATGGGCCATTAATAATTTGTATAAGGTTATCATGTCCCCACGCAAACGTCGCTTCTCCAATGTAAACAGCCCTAACTTGTCTAATCTGCCTGCATATTCAAGCCCCTCCATTCCCTTATTAATTTAGTTGCCCTTCTCTGAACTGCCTCAATTTCCAAGATGTCACTTTTGTATATGGGATTCCAAAACGTGCACCGCATATTCCAAATGAGGCCTTACCAGTGCCTTGTAAAGAGGGAGAATAATATTTTTCTCTCTTGAATCTATTCCCCCTTTTATACAAGACAATATCTTGCTAGCTCTAGCCGTTGCTACCTGGCATTGTTTGCTATAGCTAAGTCTGTGATCTACCAGAACCCCCAAATCTTTTTCCATTACAGATGCACTTAACACAGAGTTATTTATGGTCTAGGTGGCACAGGGATTATTAAATCCCAAATGCGTCACCTTACATTTATCAACATTGAATCTCATCTGCCATTCTGCTGCCCATTTTGATAATCTATCTAGGTCTGCTTGCAGCACTTGCACATCATTGGAAGTTTCCAAAGCTCTGCATAGTTTAGTGTCATCAGCAAACACTGAGACCTTGCTCTTAATGCCCCCTTCTAAGTCATTTATAAACAGATTAAACAGAAGCGGCCCCAGTACAGAACCCTGAGGCACTCCGCTTAGAGCTTTAGCCCACATAGATGTAGCTCCATTAACCACCACTTTCTGTTTGCGGTCCAATAACCAGTTCTCTATCCATGAACAAATGTTTTCTTCAAGGCCAACTGTCCTCAGTTTATACATTAGTCGCCTATGTGGCACAGTATCAAAAGCTTTTGCAAAATCCAAATATACCACATCCACTGCTGTGCCTGAATCTAACTTCTTACTCACTTCTTCATAAAAACCAATTAAATTTGTCTGGCATGATCTATTTCTCATAAATCCATGCTGACTTCTACTAATAAGATGATCTCTGGAGACAAAGTCAAGGATATGATCCCTTAACAAAGTTTCCATCACCTTCCCTACCACTGATGTTAGGCTTACAGGTCTATAGTTTCCAGGCTGTGAACGACTACCTTTTTTGAATATTGGTATTACATTGGCTTTTTTCCAATCCAGCGGCACATCCCCAGACAAAAGCGAATCTGAAAAGATGAGAAACAGTGGTCTAGATAGAACTGAACTAAGCTCTTTTAAAATCCGAGGATGCAATCCATCTGGTCCTGGCGCTTTATTGATATTTACTTTGTCTAATTGTTTCCGTACCATATCCTCTGTTAGCCAATGTGAAAAACTCTTCATTTCTTCCCTGCATATTATTACAATCCCTACTGTAAGGACAAGGATTCTCAACAGTAAAAACCGATGTAAAAAAACGGTTTAGCAGATTAGCTTAGTATCCCTGGATCAACCAGATCTATATGCATTAATACCAGTGATTCTCAATATTTTTTAGTTTTAGAAACTTATCCAGGCCTTTTTTAAAGCTATTCAATGAACTTGCCATTACCACATCTGCTGGAAGACAGTTCCACAGTTTCACCGTTCTCACTGTAAAGAAACCCTTCCTAACCTGAAGATGAAACTTCTTTTCTTCCAACCTTAAAGGATGTCCACGAGTCCTCTGATATGACCTATTAGTAAACAATGCACCAGAAAGTTCATTGTATGGGCCATTAATATATTTGTATAAGGTTATCATGTCCCCACGCAAATGTCGCTTCTCCAATGTAAACAGCCCTAACTTGTCTAATCTGCCTGCATATTCAAGCCCCTCCATTCACCTTATTAATTTAGTTGCCCTTCTCTGAACTGCCTCAATTTCCAAGATGTCCCTTTTGTATATGGGGTTCCAAAACTGCACCGCATATTCCAAATGAGGCCTTACCAGTGCCTTGTAAAGAGGGAGAATAATATTTTTCTCTCTTGAATCTATTCCCCCTTTTATACAAGACAATATCTTGCTAGCTCTAGCCGTTGCTACCTGGCATTGTTTGCTATAGCTAAGAAGTCTGTGATCAACCAGAACCCCCAAATCTTTTTCCATTACAGATGCACTTAACACAGAGTTATTATGGTCTAGGTGGCACAGGGATTATTAAATCCCAAATGCTCACCTACATTTATCAACATTGAATCTCATCTGCCATTCTGCTGCCCATTTTGATAATCTATCTAGGTCTGCTTGCAGCACTTGCACATCATTGGAAGTTTCCAAAGCTCTGCATAGTTTATTGTCATCAGCAAACACTGAGACCTTGCTCTTAATGCCCCCTTCTAAGTCATTTATAAACAGATTAAACAGAAGCGGCCCCTACAGAACCCTGAGGCCTCCGCTTAGAGCTTTAGCCCACATAGATGTAGCTCCATTAACCACCACTTTCTGTTTGCGGTCCAATAACCGTTCTCTATCCATGAACAATGTTTTTCTCAAGCCAACTGTCCTCAGTTTATACATTAGTCGCCTATGTGGCACAGTATCAAAAGCTTTTGCAACCAAATATACCACATCCACTGCTGTGCCTGAATCTAACTTCTTACTCACTTCTTCATAAAAACCAATTAAATTTGTCTGGCATGATCTATTTCCATAAATCCATGCTGACTTCTACTAATAAGAGATCTCTGGAGACAAAGTCAAGGATATGATCCCTTAACAAAGTTTCCATCACCTTCCCTACCACTGATGTTAGGCTTACAGGTCTATAGTTTCCAGGCTGTGAACGACTACCTTTTTTGAATATTGGTTTACATTGGCTTTTTCCAATCCAGCGGCACATCCCCAGAACAAAAGCGAATCTGAAAAGATGAGAAACAGTGGTCTAGATAGAACTGAACTAAGCTCTTTTAAAATCCGAGGATGCAATCCATCTGGTCCTGGCGCTTTATTGATATTTACTTTGTCTAATTGTTTCCGTACCATATCCTCTGTTAGCCAATGTGAAAAACTCTTCATTTCTTCCCTGCATATTATTACAATCCCTACTCTAAGGACAAGGATTCTCAACAGTAAAAACCGATGTAAAAAAACGGTTTAGCAGATTAGCCTTTTCGGCATCCTCTACAACCACCTCAGCCCCATTATTTAATGGTCCCACATTCTCAGTCCTCATCTTTTTACCATTTATATACTTAAAAAACATTTTGGGGTTGGACTTGCTTTGTTCGGCAATCCGTATTCCATTTTCTATTTTAGCTATTTTAATTGCTTTCTTGCACTCTTTATTACAGCTTTTGTACTCCCTGTAAGCCTGTTCTGTGCCTTCTGTTTTCAAAATTTTAAAAGCCTTTTTCTTTTTTTCCATTTCCCTTTTTACCATTAAGCCATGCAGGAGTGAACCTCATTTTTTTACACTTGTTACCTAAAGGTACAGATTTAGAAATGTAATAGTTTAATATCCCTTTAAAAGTGGTCCACATCTGCTCAGTGTCTTTACCTAGAAACAGTTCCCCCAGTCTATGAGCAGGAGCGATTCCTTTAACAGCATAAAATTAGCTTTCCTAAAGTTAAAAGTTTTTGTTAAGCCAGTGCACTTTAGTTTTTTTCAACCTATATTAAGTGACACTATATCATGGTCACTATTCCCTAAGCTTCCCATTACCCTCATCTCCAAAATGAGGTCAGGGTTATTAGATATCACCATATCCAACAACGCATTATGTCTAGTAGGAACTTCTACCATCTGTGAAAGAAAATGCTTATATAGAAAATTTAAGAACTTTATACCTTTTGAGGTGCTGGCAGTTCCCTTACTCCAATCTATGTCAGGGTAGTTAAAATCCCCCAGAACATGCCCCATACCAGCAGCCTTTGCCAACTGCATACTCCGACAATTAATTTACCTACCTTCTTGCTTCCTGTACACAGTTCCACCCATAATGTTTCTGCTGTATCGTTTACTCCCTCATCTATTCCATCTTTTAAATTTGGCTTCATTTCCTGTTTAACATACATACATACTCTTCCTCCTTTCTTATTAACTCTGTCATGTCTAAATAAGGAGTATCTTTCAATATTTACTGTCCAGTCGTGTGAATCATTAAGCCATGATTCTGCTATACCAATTACATCATACTTTTCCTTTAACCCTTTCACTGCCAGGAGAATTTTTTTTTTTTTTTGCGTTAACTGCCAGAAGAATTTTCAGGATTTTGTACTTTAACATGGTAACAGAATTTTGTAACTTTTCTGGAAATTTTACTGGAATTATGGATAAAATATGTAAAAAAAATAAAAAATTAGCAAATTTTCATGGATTTTTCCCATTTTTACTTATAGTTATCTTAAGGTTACACACAAAAATCTCACTGTTTATAAAAGCTCTGATACTCCCGAGTACAACGATACCAGATATATGTAGGTACCCGACTTTTCCTGTACAGGAGACCCCCCCAAACTAAAACTGCACCTTCTAGAATATTACACCATATTGAAATGTATAACCACTACTGACAGCTAACATAGAATATCTTCCAAATTAACTAAAATATCCCCAAAAGTAAGATATTTTTAGAAATTACACACCCGCAGGATTTTACGAGTGAGGTAAGTTTCGATCAAAATGCAGATACCCGGGCACAGCTCTTCGTCCAATTGTAAGTTATTTTCTCACATTTTCCTTTTTTTCCTCAACTGTAAAATCAGAGACAAAATCAAATGCGAATTTCAGCTAAAAACTGTGGCGGAAAGTTCAAACGCATCTCAAATATGAAAGCCTAACCCCTCCAGAATAAAATGGTATGCCACATTCATGGGTGTACCCAGAGACATGGCTACCAACTAACCCAGAGCGTGACCAGTGCCAAATGTCAGTAGCAGCAAAAAAAAAAAATTAGCCAGTTTTGTATTTGAACAGTCTGCAGTTTTTCCACAAAACACCCCCCCAAAAACTCAGAAGTGATCACCAAATTTTGATCTCTGTCCCCATTTTTTTTCTAAGTCTTCGCTAAGTAGCAAAGACTTAGAAAAAATCCTATTTGTGAATGTAGGAGTAGGTAGGGATATCTTCCGATCCCCCCCTCGGATTTGGACACAACCGAGGGGGGATCGAGGGGGCTAGGGGGGCAGTTGAATACTGCCCCCCGATCGCCCCTAGCGGGGTGCAATTTTTGGGGGGGCCACTTAAAGCCACAGATCATATATTCAGTTTGAGTATTCACTGCACAGATCGTGAATATACGATCTGTGGCAGTGAAAGGGTTAAAGTTATTATTTCAATCTATCTTCCTTCTCCACCTTATCTGCCCCATCTCCACCCTCCAGTTTACTGGCCCCTGCCAGTACCTGCATTTCCCCCAGATTTGACAAGCCCTGCAATGCTGCAAGTGTACCCTTTAGATTCTGGACCTCAGATTCCAAATGGGCAACCCACTCACATCTGACACATACATAGGTCCCCTGGGGCGGCTGCTCCAAGATCCCATACAAGCAGCAGGATGCACATTGCGTGGCCCCAACAAAACTGTCCATACTAAATAGCAATACACACCAGAGACACAGCAATACACAGCAGAGACACAGCAATACACAGCAGAGACACAGCAATACACAGCAGAGACACAGCAATACATAGCAGAGACACAGCAATACACAGCAGAGAAACAGCAGTGTTGTTCTTAAACCCTTTCTTTACCCTTAAATACAGACAAACCCCTTTAAAACAGAAAATCCCTTTGAAAGAAAATCGCTCAAGAGCTGATCGCTCTGGAGAAATGACTTAAATGAGGTTCAAAACCAAAGAGCCAACAGCCCTAAGCCAATTTAAACCAATTAGCTACACCCCCATCCAATCAGAGAAAAGGAAAAAAAAATGCCTTTCCTTTGTCTCTTACCAGCCCCCGCTCTACAGGTAACAGTGCTTTTTAAACACCAGTATTTGTTTTAGTAACCCAGTGCTTTGAGTTTACTTAAACAATTCCTACTACCGTATTCAAGTAGTAAGTAGTAAAAAAAAACAAAAAACACACCAGTGATTAATTACTTACACAGGCACACTCCTTGAAATAATAATGTGAAGTTCAAAATAAAAACTTGGTTGTTCTATAGTGTATACAGAGACAAAAGCTAATTTAAGATGTTTGCTTTTTTGGCATCTTCTGTAACTAACTACCTTATCCCCATTATAAAATTGTTTAAAGGGGAACTTAAGTCTCCAGACAACATAGAAAGAGCACATAAACAAAGATACAAAAAGCTGTGTCTCACCTTTCCCTTTGTTGTGGATGCTGGGTGGTACTAGGGGTCAGCTCCCATAATTCGTCTTATCTGGGAACACCCAGCTACACTGTAAGTGTAAGCTTCCTGGAAGCTGACAGCCAATCATGTTACAGCTCAGAGATCATCACTCCCTCTGACACAGAACACAGATTTCAGGGCAGTTTTTGTGTAAACATATTACAAATGCTCCTGTCCCTAACAATGATAAATTCCTTTGCTTTTCATACAAAAAGGAAAAGTAATCTTTGCAGTTTAATCTAGCATGGATGTAAGAAACAGAATGTTAACAAAAAAATTAAAGTAAGTGTGGGGAATCAAAGCTGCAATCTTCTTTAATGTGTCTTGATAAAAAGAAAGCTTTCTACCTCTATCTGTTGTATTCAATTAGATCATCTGGACTTGAAATGTAGTTCTTGAAGACTTTTCGCTAGTCATCCGACTGGCTTTCTCAATTCAGAATGACTTGTACAAGAATCTGTGGCAATTAAGTACCCTGGAAAATCCCAATTAGCATATCACAGCCAGGTGTTAAGGGTGTGATTAGATAGTGGCTAAGAGGTGTTATAGGAACGCCCAGAGTAAGGTGTTTAAACAGCATTGTACATGGCAGACAGTTGGTGTAGAACCCCCCCACCTCTATTTAGGCTTGGTTTCTTTATTTTCACATAAACGGCCTCCTTAACACCTCTCTTGAACCAGTCACGTTCCTTCGCCAGTATGTTAACATTACAATCTTCAAAGGTATGTCCTTTATCCTTAAGATGCAGATACACGGCTGAGTCCTGACCCGAGGAATTGGCTCTTCTGTGCTGGGCCATACGTTGATGCAGTTGCTGTTTGGTCTCCCCCACAAACAAATCAGAGCATTCTTCACTGCACTGCATATATGATGTCGCTTTTCTTGTGTTTAGGTATTGGATCTTTCGGATGTACCAATTGCTGCCTCAGTGTGTTGTTCGGTTTAAACCAGACAGGGATACGATGTTTTTTGAAAATTCTTCTTAATTTCTCAGAGACCCCTGCTACATATGGGATGACCATGTTCTTCCTCCTGTCTTGCTTTTCCCCTTCACTGTTGGTATTCGTGTTCTTTTCTTTCCTTCTACTTCTTTTGACAAAGGCCCAGTCTGGATATCCACAGGTTTAAAGGCTCCTCTGAGATGTTTCATTTCTTTAGCCTTTGCCTCTGTGCTAGTGGGGATGTTATCGGCTCTGTGTTGCAGGGTTCTGATGACACCCAGCTTGTGATCTAAAGGGTGGTGGGAGTCAAACATCAAATACTGATCTGTGTGTGTTGGTTTTCTGTAAACCTCTACTTCCAGTTTACCATTTTCCTTAACTTCTACCAAGCAGTCCAAGAAAGCCTGAGAGTTCTGGATGTGATGCTTAGAACTTCCCACCAAAGGTCCTAAGATGTTAGCTAGATATTTTGCCACCTTGTATGTTACAGAGTTGATGCTGCTGACTATAGGTCTTAGTGGGGCCCCTTCCTTATGTATCTTTGGGAGTCCATATATGCATGGATGTGCCTCACCAGGGTAGAGGCGATGATACATTGCTCGGTCAATGGCTTTATCCTTTTGAAGCTGTTGTAGTAAGTCTATGACTCTTTTCTTGTAACGGCTGGTGGGATCCCTTGTTAAAGCCTCATATGTGTTGTTATCGGCCAGGAGCATGGTCACCTTGTCATGGTAGTCTGAGGTGTTGAGTACCACTGTGCATCTTCCTTTATCTGCCGGTAGAATGGTGATACTGGAATCTTTCTTGAGGGATGTTAAGGCTCTTCTTTCCTGTGTAGTCAGGTTAGATGAAGGAGTTTTAGCACTGGCTAAGGCTGCAGATACCTTAAGGCGAAGTTGTTCTGCCTCACTCTGTGATACCTTATTACTGTGGATAGAGGCTTCTGTGGCTGCTATAATATCCACCACAGGGATGGCTTTAGGGGTGATGGCAAAATTTAAGCCCTTACCAAGGACTTCCATTTCTGGATGGGTCAGGGTCCTGTTAGACAAGTTTCTCACCCATTCCTCCTTGTTTGATGAAGTGACACTTCCCTCCTTTTGTATCCAAGGTAGTTGTTCTCCTTTGGGGCTGTTCTGGGATGACAGAATAGAGAAATTGTTCTGTTGCCTTTGTTTGCCCTTACAGTGCTGAGAAAGCTGTGCTTGTTTGGTGAACTCCATCACTCTTTCCCAGATGGACACAGGTAGCTGTGAGGCCAGGTTCTGTTCTAGTTGACGAATGTTGTGCATTAAAGCATCGACTGTAAAATGTGTCTGTCATACCCGTTCACTTAGGAGCTGTGTTTGAGCCTTTTGCAGTATCTGTTTGGCTCTGATGCCTTTAACCGTGGAATCCAGACGTATACTGCATGGTACTAGCCTTTGTTGTCTGCATCGGAGGTTAAATCGCAGGTGGTTTCTGTAGTCTGCCAATTTCCTTGCTGTCTTTTCATATTGCCGTACAAGTTTGAGGGTTTTCTCCCTAAAATGATTAGAAATATGCTTGTGAAGGTTCTCATTCATCCAGGTCATGGTATATCTGTTGTATTCAATTAGATCAACTGGACTTGAAATGTAGTTCTTGAAGACGTTTCGCTAGTCATCCAACTGGCTTTCTCAATTCAGAATGACTTGTACAATAATCTGTTGGCAATATAAGTACCCTTGAACGTCCCAATTAGCATTTGACAGCCATGTGTTAGGGACCTTCTGAATGCAAGTGTGGATGCATTGAGGCTAAGGGGTGTTATCGAAACTGCCCAAGGTAAGGTTTCAAAACAGCATTGTACATGGCAGACAGTTGGTGTCGAACCCCCACCCCCCACCTCTATTCAGCTTGATCTCTTCATTTTCACATAAAAGGCCTTATTGAAAGAATATGATCATCCCATATGTAGCAGGGGGCTCCGAGAAATTAAGAAGAATTTTCAAAAAAGACCATATCCTGGCCTGCTTTAAACCAAACAACACACTAAAGCAGCAATTGGCTGTCATATGCTAATTGGACCTTTAAAGTATACCGTAATATCAAGCTATGGTCACTTGGAAGCTGCAGCTTTAAAAATACTATTGGCATTTTTTTTCCTTGCTGACATCTTGTTTATCTGTAGATGAATGTTTCCCCTCCGAGATTTGCAGATACTTCCTGATTGGTCAGCCTTATTTGGTAAGCCCTGTGTGCTCCATGTCCGCCCACAGATAAACAAGATGTCAGCAACTTTGAATCTTCAAAGGTAGGCTCTGGAGGGGCATAGGGAAAAAAAAAAATGCCAATAGTATTTTTAAAGCTGCAGCTTCCAAGCGACCATAACTTGATTTTACGGTGTACTTATCCTTTAAAGGTACTTATATTGTCAACAGATTCTTGTACGAGTCATTCTGAATTGAGAAAGCCAGTCGGAGGACTAGCGAAACATCTTTAAGAACTAAACTTTAAAGTCCAGTTGATCTAACTGAATACAACAGATATACCATGACCTGGATGAATGAGAACCTTCACAAGCATTTGTGTTAGGTCCTTTTAAGGACATATAGGGCGATTCACCCAGAGCCGCACTTGCTCTGGGTAAATCTGCTGTGGCAACTTCTGGTAAATAGGCTTGAGGTGGCTGCGCAAGTGTCCTTGCCGCAAACTTGTCGTGTAT
The DNA here is from genome assembly GCA_019447015.1 of Hymenochirus boettgeri. NCBI lineage: Eukaryota > Metazoa > Chordata > Amphibia > Anura > Pipidae > Hymenochirus > Hymenochirus boettgeri. The sequence continues at coordinate 65,201,182 of CM033472.1, forward strand.
TGTTTTGCTCTACATTAACCCCTTTTAAAGAGATCTGCAGCTGCAGAGTGCACCTCTGTAAATCCCCCTTTTGCAGTCTGATTGCTCTATAGCTGTGCTGTCAGCTTTTTATGTTTTTTGTTTGCTTTTAAGATTCTGTCTGTGTTAATGTATTTTTTTTTTGCGTTTGTGTATGAAACAAAAAAAGCTCTGTGTTTGTTTTGTCTTTCTGTCTGTGCCTGTGGTAGATTTTTTGTGTTTTTCAAAAAAATAATAAATAAAACAACTCTGTATGTTTGTTTCTGTTTTATTTGTTTTTTTCTGGTTGGGAACATTATTGGGGGTGTATAAATATACCCAATACGTTTTGTATATATAGGACGAGGTAGAGGCAAGGGTAGGAGTGCATCTGCACGTGATGTTAGAGCAAGAGATGGGCCCATGCTGTCTGCTGGAAAGGAGCCATCAAGCATTGACACTGATGCTGGATCGTCAGCTAATAGGCAGCTGTCTGCTGGGAAAGAGCCACCTGGCATTGACATTGCTGCTGTATCATCATCTAAAAGGCTGGTCTCTCTTTCCAAGTTGTTGGAGGGAGCCGAGGCAGTAACTGTCCCCCAGCAAACCCCAAGCACAGCATCTCATCGTCAGATTAGCAAAACTCCTGGGGGTGCAGCTGCTGCCATTCAGCCTGGTAGGCATTTTTTTAGAGGTATGAATCAGCCACATGCTATCTATGGTTGGGGATAGGTTGAATCTGAAACTGTTGTCCTCATTGACCAAGAGGACATAAGGTCCTCTGTGGCAGGCAATTTGTGGCAGATGTGCTCCAAATCGTGTGCATGGCCCCAGGATTAAGGCCATTAAGGACGAGGAGCATTACTGGGTGGCCACCCTTGTAGATCCCACTATAAGGGTGAAGTGTTGGAGGTCTTCCCCGCATCTCAGAGGGAAAGCAGAATGCACCACCCTTATTTCTCCTTCCCTCCGCCTCTGTGTCCACCTTGAGGCCAAAGCTGATGCCAGCTCAGCTGGCAACTGGCTAATTTTTCTATTTGGTAGGGTAATTTATCAAACTTGCTCAACCAATTTAAGCTGTGTAACGGCTAATTTTTCCAGTGTAGGGTTAGTTGTGTGTGGCCATATAATCATGGCTATCCTACAGCTAATCTTTCATGGTAACAACAGCTACACATTGGCTAATTTTGTCTAGTTTGGGTCAATCCTACCTGGCTAGCCTAAACCTAAAATCTAAAATATCTAACTGTCTCTAATGATGCAACCTTGTGGTGTCACCTACTGTAACTATCTTGTACAGCCACAACAGCTACTCTGTCACTAATGATTCCACCATATTGTACAGTAGCAACATGTTTTCACCTGTGGGTCATTCCTGCCTGGCCCAAAGCAAAAGTCTTTATCTGCTTGTCTTTCCACAAGGCACCCTTGTGGTGTCACCTACTCTGACCATTTTATACAGCTGCCACAGCTTCTCTGTGGCTAATGTTTCTACCTGTGGGTCAATTCTGTCTGGCCAAAACCAAAAGTCAAAGTCTGTTTGTATTTCACTCCTTACGAGGAACCCTTGTAAAGCCTGTCTGGCTCTGCAACAATGGTAACAAACTGCTTTGTTTCTGTTCCTGTACTCTGGGAAGCTGCAAATAAATGGTATCCCATCACCCACTTTCCCTTGCACAATGAATATTCTACTGGCGGCCGAAGGGGTACTTGGGGTTGGTGGCCTCAGCAGAGCTGGTGTCGCCAGATGGAACAAAGAAGATGCCAAGGTCTCTTTTAAGAGCCCACGGGGGTCCCGATATGAGCTGTGGGACCCCAACAAAGGCACTTATCAGTGCCACAAGAGCCCTTATAAGGGCCGGGGAGGGGTGTCCCGGTATGGGCTGCGGGACCCCTAAGCACCAAAGGGCCCTTGTCAGGGAAACAAGGGCACTTGTAGGTGCCGCAAGGGCCTTGATAGGGCTGGGGAAGAGGGGTCCCGGTTAAAGCTGCGAGACCCCTTAAGCCCCAAAGGGCTTTTGTCAGAGCCGCAAAGGCCCTGATAGGGCCGGGGAGGGGGGTCCCGGTTTGAGCTGTGGGACCCCGAGCCCCAAAAGGCTCTTATCAGAGCCGCAAGGGCCCTGATAGGGCCAGGGAGGGGCGGTCTCGTTTCTAGCGGTGGGACCCCCTAAGCCCCAAAGGGCCTTCTCAGGGCCACAAGGTCACTTGTAAGTGCCGCAAAGGCCCTGATAGGGCAAGGGAGGGGAGTCCCGGTTGGAGCTGCGAGACCCTTTAAGCCCCAAAGGCCCTTCTCAGGGCCGCAAGGGCACTTGTAAGTGTTGCAAGGGCCCTGATAGTGCCGGGGAAGAGGGGTCCTGGTTCAAGCTGCGAGACCTCTTAAGCTCCAAAGGATTTACGTCAGAGCCCCAAAGGCCCTGATAGGGCCGGGGAGGGGGGGCCTGGTTCGAGTTGCGGGACCCCCCTAAGACCCAAAAGGCACTTATCAGTGCCCCTGCTGGAGGGTCCCTCCACCCCCCCAGCAGACCCTTCCATTCCGCTCCACAAGAACGAATGGGGTGGGGGGCTGGGAGGGGCTGCAGGGAAGGAGTCATGTGGCGGGTGTTCGCCATCGGGGGGTGGATGCAATCACCCACGGTGAAAACCTTTCCCAGCAGCCCCACCCAGACACCTGCTTCGTACGTCTGGTTTCAGCTCCCTTCGCCGCAATACTAGCGCATGCTTCGCCTTTAGAATTATGACGAAAATGTTATTTTCACCGCGGCAACATGCGATCATTTTTGGGCGGTATTAACGGCCCTTTATAAATATGCCCCTTAGTCTTGGCCTGACTTGTCAAAAGTTAAAAAGTTAAATTTGCCTCACTGTTGAGCCCATGTTGTAGTGTTAAAATAACCCTACCTTTCTCTTCTGCTGCATAGGTAGGAAGCCTCTCACTGTGTAATCTGTTTCTGCCTCTTCCTGCACCTCTGAGAGGTTTGTGGCATGTGCAGTAGGGCTCTCCCCCCTCCATCCCTCCCTTCGGTTCCCTTTTGATAAAGCATCATGTCTCAAAATCAAAAAAGTCCCCCAACCCTAGACGCTAAGTTTAAAAACCCCAAATTGTCTCCTACTTGTACATACCAGCTCTCATTCACTTGGCTGCCCTCTAGACCGGCAGCCGCACCAGTAATTGGCTGAGTCTCAGCCAATCACAGACGCAGCTGCCGGTCTTGCCCCTTTTGCTGTTCCATGCGAAAAAGCAGCAGAAGGGTCTGGGAACAAGGGTACGAAGGCTGGTAAGTACCTTTAGGAGAGATTTTGAGGTTTGGGAGGCTTTCCTAAGTCTCAAAAATTTTTGATTTTGGTGGTGGAGATATTGCTGCCTTGTAAAATTGCAGAAGTTACTCCTAGCTGGTTTTCCTATTACAGCTGGCAGGTACTCTCTGGGCTATCTTCCCAGTAGTTTCCTTCTGAATACCGGAATTAGGGAGGGTAATACATGGCACTGGGATGCTTATCAAGGCTTGTGATAACACTCGCTGATCTTGTCTTCCTTTGGCTTGTCTCAGCAGTCTGTGGTATAGCCAATGGGAAAACATGCTCTGTAAGAAGAATTTTTTTTTGCCATCAAGTGTATAACATATCTATATATTTATGTGATAATTTCAAGCAGCAGTGTAAAATGTTCAGTGTCATAGCTGCAAGGTTATTGATCTTAAGTTATTCTTTAAATAAACCAGGCACTATATATAAAAAATTGCACAAAATGATCTGCAAGTTTGCACACATAGATTCAAACAATTCAACAGTGGTGAAATGATAAAGCAAAGTAAACTAAAAGTCTTTTTTTAGTCTTAGGGTCACTGTTATTAATTATACTGTAGTGTAAAAGTACTTAAATTTGAATTGTGCCACTACAAGTTTGGGATATCTACAAATACCTAGTGTATGTTGTAATTGCCCATTGTGTTTCTTCTTGCAGGACCAGGGCACAGTGGGGGTGATATTTAATGTGGGCACCGATGATATAACTATTGAGGAACCAGGGGCCTTGGTGAGCGATGGAAAATATCATGTAGTGCGATTCACTCGCAGTGGAGGCAACGCTACTCTGCAGGTAGACAACTGGCCCGTCAATGAAAGATACCCTGCAGGTGAGAAGCATCCCTTTAACTACATATGGTAAAATTAATGTATAATGTATTTTGACATTTTTGCTGACATTTAGTAACTTTTATGGTAATAATGGTTCCCATTTACCACTTAATTAGTACTAGGGTAAACTAAGAAATGTGCCTATATTTATATATATTTTCAGTCTTCCTTTCTTGTAGTCAAAGAAATGCATCTAAAAATAAAGGCATTTCTTAGGCTTCAGTTTAGCCTTTTCCTCTAATAATTCTAATATATATACACCATGAACTATATGACAGTTCTTATGCTATGAGACAATGGATCAATATTTTAGGATGTCACCTTTAAAATAATGCTGAGAATTTAGTTAAATGTGTCTTTGGATAAACTGTGTTGAAAAAACATTTTTGTTTTTAAAAAATAAACCACCTTACAAGTTTAGAATCATTTGGGAGTTTTTGCCTTTTGTCATCATTGGGCTTACATGGATGTTTTTTTGCAGGTTTTTACATTTTGAAGAGTTTACATGTCCTAGAGCTTGTTTTGTATTCCTGTATAAATATAACGAGGAAACATAATCTATTCAAGCAAACATAAACCTAATACTAAAAAACAGATGTATCTGTCACTAAAGTGCCCCGATAATCCACTAATCAAATTATAAACTTAACTAAATAGTGCATAGAACTTAACCCATTCTGCCTTCATCTTAACCTTTCTTTGTAAAAGGAAATAACCTTTGGAATGCAAGGCTTGGTAGAATATACAATTTTTCATTATATATGCAATCCATTTGTTTAAGGGAAACTGTAATGGGAAGCTTTGTAACATTTCATAGCTCATTCGTATTTAAGGACTGGCTTATTGAAAGCTGCAAATGAAAAAATATTTTACCACAAGATACTTTTAGTTATATTGACAGTATCTAAACAGCCAAACGCCCATGTTGCATTTGCAGAAAATTAGACTTGAAAAAATAAAGATCTATTTGCTCATTTATCCAGGGGCACTAGGCTCATTTTTGGAGTTAAGATCATGTTAACTGATTTTGCACAAGAGACCTGCACAGCTGTCATTCGCGATTTAAAATCGTGTTTGCACTATATTTATCACAAGATTTTAATGCCAGCTAATAGCTGGTGTTTCAGAATTTACTCAGGCTTTTGCAACCCCAATATTAAATTTGGGTGGGGAGAATTATCTGGTGTGATTGCGGCCCTGGGTAAATCTCCCCGCAAATATTTTTTTTCCTTTGTTTCCTTTAAGCAATTATCCATGACATTTTCCTTAAAAAAGGAAACATTACATGTCCATTTCATAGATGTTAAAAAAGATTCATAACTATTAGAACTAGTAATTGTGTTTTTCGGATGGGTAACATAAGCTTGAAACCAGAGAAACATCTGGAATCTCAAGTAAATTGAATATGATATAGGAATATATTTTTTACAATCTTTGACTTAAAAAAAATATTATTTAAATATGCACTCTCGAATTCTGGATATCTTTGAAACTCAATTCTTTTCTATATTTGTTCCCAACTCTTGCAATCCAAAGATTAATATGGAGGGTACAGTGAAGTGGGCAAAATGGGGTTAATTTATTTAAATTTCCATTAACCTTACTCTAAACGCTGTAACTGTGCCATGACCTGTTAACCTCTAACCTTTCACCTTTCAGATGCTAATGTCTGTAATGTTTTTTATTAAAACTCTATAAAGGGAACCCAGATAGTGAAAGATTGGCGCTTGCCCGTCAGCGCATCCCCTACCGCCTGGGTCGTGTTGTAGACGAGTGGCTGCTAGACAAAGGTAACTTTTGGGGGGAAGGGAAAGCTGGCTAAAAATGGCAGCTTAAGAAGGTGGAGAGAATTCATATTAAAATTGAAAGTCATATTTATTTTTTATATAAAGTAATATAATATATACCACTCAATAAAATTCAGCCTCAGTTTTACTCTAATAATTCCAGTTTCTAACTACAGAGAAGTATATTTGAAAACTAATCTTTCGATTTAATGTAACTGCAAAACTGCTTTTACCTTGCTGGCCAATAGAATCAAGAATTTGTAGTATAAATAGTCACAAAGTTCAGCCTAAAATTGGCTGAAATGTTTGCAATAATTTTATGAACCCAACTAAATGTAATTCAGACTTTAATTATTACAGATTTGTAGTTCTGGAAGTTATCATCTTTAATTTTTAATATACCTCCTCACGCAGCTTAGTGGGGAATATCTGTCTAGTGGTTCTGCATACACCCCAACTGTTCTGGAGTCCTGGTAATCCCTGTAAAGGCCCGCGATTGGTGGGATATGTGGCCGTGACGTTTGGGCCATGGCTAGGTGTTCCAGGGGTGTGGCTGATCATTCCGGTTCAGCTTTCTATTACAAATATCAGGCTCAGCATGAGTTTACATTTAGAAAAATGTGTACACTATTTTTTGCTGGTAAGTCATTTTCCAAGCAACAGATAATATTTTAAAAATATAGTTAAATGAGCAAAACAAACATTTTTATAAGTAGTATTTAAAAACTGAAGTAAATTCAAAGCATACTGTTTATTGTTCGGTATTCTATCCAAAGAAAAAATGAAAGGGGGTGACTATGACAGATTCTTTTTTCTTTGAAAAGATGTTGGGCACATATCACAATAAAAAAAATGCACCAGTATAGCATGGTAATCAGCAGTGTTCTGTGGGTGCATTGCACACTATTAATATTTATTAGTTCCAGGCACTTTCAGGAGAATTTAGTAACTGGTGCAGCATTAATCTTCTACACTTTGCAATTAGGTAGAATGACTCGTACTGAATTGTCTGAACCATGCCTCCTCCATTTTGTTTGCACAGGTAATAGAAACATTTCGGTGGCTACATACCCCCTTCTTCAGGCATGTAACCCCCCGAAACATTGTGATATGTGTGTAGTCTTCAATAAATTAAGTGTTTTTTTGGAGTGCGACCCTCAGTTCCATTTTTGTTGTATTTTGTGGTTCCTAAGGGAGGACTGTTCACTTGTTCACTTGTGTGTTCCAATAGAAAGCAAAGCCCTAAAGGAGAGAGCACCATTTACCTGGTTCAAATACCTAGGGTGCAAATAAGTCTTAAAACAAGACTTAAAAACAAAGCAATAAAATTCTGATATAATTATTTCTTTAAAGGGCATGTCCACCCCCAAAACTATAATTTAACCCACTACTGGCCCCACTGTGTAGTACTTAAAAATCCTTACCTTACATCCCAGCTCTAAATGGTTCTCCTGTAAAGTCCCTCCAAAGTCCAGAAAACTAACCACCAGGAGCCTGGCCACCCGGGTAATTGTTTCAGCCTCTGAGCTGTCCTCTCAAAGGTTTTTGGCTTGCTCAGAGCAGCCCTTCACTCCCTCCCCCCCCCCTCCCTCTCCCACCCGTTTTGTTCTCCCTCCCTCTAGTGTAAATTCCCTTGTACATATAGTAGTGCTAGTTCCCCCAGCCCCAACCACTATTAATATATTTTTCTGAAACTCCCCCATTCCCTCTCTCCTCTGGCGTTCTAAACTGCCGGCAGCCATGTCCATGATTAGCTGCCTCTCAGCCAATCACAGACGCGGCTGCCGGTCCGGCCCCCTGCTTGCTGTTTCATGCAAGCAGAAGGCCGGGCAGTGCGGCGGTGGAGAGAGGAAAGGTAAGTAAAGATCGGGGGAGTTTCTGTAAAATATACTGTATTATAGCGGTTGGGGCTGGGGGAACTAGCCCTACAACATTTACAAAATTAGAAAAAGGGGTGGACATGCCCTTTAATAGATCAGTATTAATACCTTAAATATAAGCAATAAATAAAAAACATATCTATAACAATCACAGGCTGGCCAGTCTTATAATTCCAATCACAAGTTCATAAAGGTCTAATTACCAGTCAAGACATCAAATAATTATATGAAAAAAATATACAATCAAATAAAGTGCTAAGAGTGTCAGTAAAGTGCTAGTTATATTTTGCGCAATAACTTAAGTCCTATATTGTGGTTTCAACCTGATGTATAAAATGGGTACTTAGCTGGCATTTATATGTTTTAATTGGGTATATGTTCCTCCACTCTCTGGTCTCTTAGTAAGTTGGTCATAAGCGCCCATCAAGGTCTGCAGTCTGTTTTTATACCTTTCAACGTCCCAGAATGTATTAGTGGTCAAGACACCCTTTCTATATGAAGCTGCAATGTATCTTAGCATGGTAAACAGCAGTTGTTCTTCCGGTAATAATAGTGAGAAAGTTTTCTTTTGGCGTCACACTTAGGCCTCCTCCTTTGCATGCCCACAATGCACCACTGCAACACATTTTGCAATTTTGGCTTGTTTCATCAGGCAGTAATCTCTTTGGATGGTGAGGTCCTTTTTAAATGCTTTTCCTTTTCAATAAACTTTTTTTTAACATACAATGGTGATTTTTTTTTTTTAAAGAGGATCTGTGGTCTCCAAACAAGTTGATTCTAAACAAAAGGTCGGGTTCCTACCTTTAAAATGAGCCATCAACCACCTTTCTATGTGCTGCACAGCCCAAGATATGAAGAAATCATTAACCCGAAAGTTGGAGGTTGGGGGTGTGAGGTTCTGAACCTGCAGTTACAAATACTGTACTAGTTTCTCCTTCTAATCTATGTTTGGCACGTGTTTAATATCAATATAAATTAAGTGTATTATTGTATATCCTGGAGTTTATTCATAGAATGGTCATTAAGGTCATACAGTTTGATTGTATTACATTCAAAAATAAATAAATCTTTGTTCTATTTTTAAAAGGATCCTATCTTAATTTCCACTCCATTTAAGTTCAATACCTTTAAATATGGTAATGGTCATATATTAAGGGTATTGTTTAGCCTTTAAAGGTTTTTCAGGGCTATGTACCTAGAGCCACTACCTTTCTCTATTGCCCCCTTTAGGCAATGCATCAAACTGATAGTGGTTCTCAGAGCATTGCGAATAGAGTTTGCCTTTTGCAAATCTTTAACGCCAGCTATTTGTTGGCATTAGAGATTACATCTTAAAAGGCCGCTATTGGCTCAGTACATTAATTGCGGCCGTTTTTGCGTAACGCTGCAACTGCCGTTAGTTGCATCTTAAAGTCACGTTACATGGTACACAAGTAGCCAATAATGGCTCTTAATACATAGCCGTGTTTATTTCTAATTCTGGTCTTATGCTCCCCTATTCTAATTGCAAAGCTCACATTGCCTATATACAATAAATGATATTTACATTAAATCTCATAAATAACTCTCCCAATTTATAATAAAGTAATTTTCCAAAGGAATAATCATTTATTTATAAAACATTCCTTTGTAAAAAAAAAAAGTCGGGCATAACCCCCCCCCACACACACACACACTTGTTCATTCCTATTGGTTTACCCATAAATCCCATTTAGTTATTTTTTATACATGGTTCTTTCAATTGGCAAAGACTTTATATATTATTAAGGGTACATTTTTTATAGATACATTTTGGTCTATGATATCAATCATACAGCAAAACTGCTTACAGAAATGCTGAAATGTAAGATGTTTCAAATTGGATATCTAAAGAAGATCAACAAAAAATGGTGATGGGATAAATTATAGTTTCCATTAATGGGCAATTTAAAAAAACAAATTTGCCAATATACATACCCTTAAAATCTTTTCTTTAACATTTCTGATTATTCCTCAATTAATGTACGATTTCTTTTTTTATGGGCTTTCTGACCCTTTGGGATATCATCTAACCATAACTTAGGTGCATATTTATACACGATCGCTATTTTTGCCATTTTGCTATCACAGGACATCGCTATGATAAAAGGCTCTGTTTTCTCTTTCGCGATAAAGTAACACTCTGGCGATGTGTGATGGTAATATCGCCTTATTCATTGCGTTAAGTCTGGTATCGCGGGGAAAATAAAAATAACAGACCAGAGAAGGTGAAATATCAGAGCTATTTTTGTCGTTTTTTTTTATTTAAAGCTATTTATAAATAGAGATGGACTAGAACTCAAACCCGAGTTCGAGCCGAACTATTCGAACGAATTCGGACTTCTTGAACTACCCCGGACCCGGATTTTCGGGCTTTCGATAAATATCGAATGTTCGACCTTTCGAATGTGCGAGTAAAATGCCTATCATACCTATACGCGAGCATCGAATCCACGAGTAAAATGTCCAAGGTATCTAGGCACGAACACGAGCATCGAATCCGCGAGTTAAGTGTCCATTAAAACCTATAAGCGAGCATCGAATCCGCAAGTAAAACGTCAATGGTATCTAGACGCAAACGCGAGCATCGAATCCACGAGTAAAGTGTCCATTAAAACCTATACGCGAGCATCGAATCCGCGAGTAAAATGTCCATGGTATCTAGGCGCAAATATCGAATTATGAGTAAAGTGTCCATTAAAGCCTATACGCAAGCATCGAATCGCGAGTAAAATGTACATGGTACCTAGGGGGAACGAGCGTGAATAGCGTGAGGTTAGAGAAATTGATTTTTCGAAAGTCCTGGATATTGGAACATGTTCCCCAGACCATTTCCCAGGTCCCACAGCCATTTACATTAAGTTACCATTGATATTTTAATTGTATTTCATTAGAACTTTTCAAACTATTTGACTCCCATTGACTTTAATGGGTCCGTTTTCAAATTTTCGAACTTTCCATATAGTTTGAAAGTTCGAAAACGGACCGAACTTTCGAAAGTTCGGCCATCTCTATTTATAAATAGGTGCAAATTCGCCTTTTTGCTATCTTTTCTGACTTTTGTTGCATTTTTTGCAGTTTTATCCAAATTTTAACCAAACATTATTACTTACTAGAATGTTCCATTTACATGACTATTTCTTACACATCACTACGGTATGTTTCCATATTAATGTAACTAAAAATAAGCAATAATAAAAAAATAGTCCTATTAATTAGTTAGAGAAATAAAAATTAATAAAAAAGAGAAAATTCACCTGGGTGAGTTTTACAATATTTATAATATTTTTTTCTGAAGAAAACACCACATGTGTTCAGTATGTATTAACCAATTTGATACTAATTTGAAAATCCACCAGGGAGTATTACCTATTTACCATAATTTGTGCTGATTTTAACTTTTCCACATATTTTCACCTTTGATGAAATTCGCCCTTTTAATAACGTTTAAGTTAAAAGTTAAAAAAATTATGGTGAAGTCTGGTGGCAAACAAAAAAGCAAAAATAATGCCCATTTATAAATATGTCCCTTAGACCCCCATAAAAACCCCCATTTAACCATAAAAAAAAAAGCAATCTTAAAAAAGCAAAAAAAACAAAATAAAAAAGCGAAATCTCAGATCGTATCACAGTAAATACTGTAAAATAGTCTAACACCCCCTGGGTATTTATTAGTATTGAGAAACACTCCCCAATGTACTGACACCTTCCATGGCCCCATTGGCAGGCTAAAAAAATGGGCACTTATGCATTTTCGCCACCTCAGACTTGGCGAATTTGAATGGCTGAACTTAACTTTTATAAATATGATTGAGCGGTTACCGCAGAGATGTATGGCAGAAAGTATCGATAATGACTTTTCGTCACTGGTTATCACTGCTTTATTAATAGCGAAAAGTCCAAATTTGGCAAAAAGCCAGTGATAACGGAGGCAAAAAGTTTAATGAACCTTTATAAAGATGCCCCTTAGTCAATATATGAATTAGAATAAGTTTGTTTAAAATAATTTTTTGTAGTTAGGACATCTTTATTTTCTATTACCAAGTCCAAAAACACTATAGACTTTTTACTGACATTTGATTGAAATTTTAGGTATTTAAATGTATTATTAAGATAATCCATAAATACATTTAATCTTTCTTCTCGTCCACCCATATTATTATAATATCATCAATGTAAAGCTAGGTACACACAGCAAAGATCTGCAAGATCCTGTCTGTAATTTTTTAAAGATCGGCTATACACAGTTCCTAGTGCTTTCCCTATGAGAATGCTCGGGACTGCGTGTTTCCCTCGGCCACAACAGACTCTCCTATAGGAAGTCTACTGCGGCCGAGGGAAATTTACGGACTTTCCTGTACAAGCACTCGACCGACCCAAATGTTTGGCAGCCACGTGCTCGTTCGGAAAAGCGACCTCACACAGTGCCGATTAAGCCTGGATACCGATATCTGGGCTTTATCGGTACAGAGGCATAGCTATAAAGGGACGAAAATAGCGCCCAAAAATTACCGCCGCACATCGCGGCCGTGAAAATAGTGCTATCACCGTATTTATAATGCCCAGCGCCACGATATATCGCGGCCGTGATGTCCGGCGATAATTTTTTAAGTCCCTTCCCGGCAATACTGCAATTAGAACAATAGACTAAGTACAATATTACCGCGAAGGGACTTAAAATCCTTTCCCGGTGCCTCCGCTTCAGGGGCGGGGCATAAGCCCACCCCGCCCTCGACCCCCACGGCGGTGGCGACCACCCGCCGTGCACCTCCCTCCCCCCACCACCACTCCAAGCCCCCTCCCCGCCGCTGGCAGAGAGAGGAAGGGAGGGCCCGCTGGGAGGGTGGAGGCACCTCTCTATCTTCTTCTTCAGCCATTTACTGGCGATGGCATCTGAGGTCCGTGCGGAGTGCACCTCTTTATATAGATTGCAGAAAACCCTAATCCGTTTCTGATTGGTCAATTTTAAAGCTTGGTTACATGCTTTACATTAACCAATCAGATTTTCCGAAATCAATTTTTTAATGCTTGGTTTACACATGCTTTACATTAACCAATCATATTTTCCGAAATCTGATTGGTTAATGTAAAGCATGTAAACCTAGCCTCCTGTTCCATATGTTCGCCGCGAGCGGGGATGGGGTTGGGAGGGGCTGCTGGGAGGGGTGGAGGCACCCTCTCCATCTTCTTTCCTAAGCCATCTACTGCGATGGCATCTGAGGTCGCGCGCCGAGTGCACCTCTTTATATAGTTTTGCAGAAAACCCTAATCCGTTTCTGATTTTTAATTTTAATGCTTGGTTTACATGCTTTACATTAACCAATCAGATTTTCCGAAATCGTGGGGGGCAAGGGCGGGGTGAGCATATGCCCACGCCCTTGCCGCAAGAGGCAAGGTGGGCGTATGCCCAGCCGTGCCCCTTCACAGCGGCGACCACCCACGGCGAGGTGGGCGTGCTTCCCGGGGCGGGTGCGACCACCTGCCGCGATTCAGGGGGGAATCTCAGGCGTTTTCTCCACCTTCAAGGTGGCGAAGTAATATGGCCGAGATTAGCGATGCGTAACAGTTACCGCCGCTTTATAAATAGAAGAGGTGGTAACTGTTCAGACAGGCGTGAAAAGTTAACGATTCGTTAACTTTTCGCTGCTGTTTTATGCCCATTTATAAATCACGGAAAACAAAAATGGCGGGAATAACGGTCGCGAAAAGTTAACAAACCTTTATAAATATGCCCCACGGTGTCTACCAAGCTTAACACTTATAGTTTAATGTCCTTCAGGAATGGGTTAATATTCCAGATATATTTATTATCCCATATTCCCATGTATAAATAAAACTCGTTGTGAAACCTGTGCCTATTGTTGATCCTAAATTTTGTGTGTAAAGATTCTTCTGTAATTGGAATATATGTTTAAAGATAAAAAGCATTGCTTATACCCCTTCATGATATTTTGATTTAAAAAGTATATGGGAGCCTCTACTCCCTCCTCCTGGGGATCACAAAATATAGTGAGGTCTCATCACAAAATGTCTTTACCATTTAAAGTCATTAATAGAGTTAATTATTTCATTACTATCCCTTAAAGGGACACTAAAGTAAAAACAATTACTTGCCTTTATCCTTTTCTTTATTTTTAGAGGTTCCAGGAACTAGCTCACTCATAGTTATTATGCATTTCCCTTCTCACTTTGCCTAGCCCCTCCCAGAATCTGAGGCACAGCTAGAGTGGGGAACATATGCAGTGGATATGATTGGTGCATTTAAACAGCTTAGAGAATTTACCCTGTGATTTTGTGTTAGTAAAAGTGAAAATGCTTTGCTATGGGACGGTAAGCATCTCTGGCAGCTGTTATCACTGCTTGAATTAAATAAGACTAAGTCTTTTAACTGTAAAAGTTTGAAGAAGAATGTGTATGTGTGTGTGTGTGTGGTGGGGGACTTTGGAATTGATTTCTTTAGGTACAGTGCAACATTCGGGTGCCAGTAACACAGACAGCACAAACAGCAGCTAACTGCAACAGATAATGCTTATTCCTTTTTATGAACATAATGCTGAATCAATTAGCCACGCAGTGACACAGATATAAGCTTTGCTTTTACAGAATGGATAGGTTCTACATATAGTGTGCCAGAGGGAGGGTCTGGGATATGATTGGAAGTTGTTTACTGACTAGCTGTGCCTCACTCCCTTTAAAAGTAAAACTCCCAGATAGTAACATAGTAAACTATAAACATAGTAACATAGTAATTAAGGTTGAATAAAGACATTCGTCCATCAAGTCCACCTATTCCTTTTTTTTTTTTTTTTTTTTTAAACCCTACCTAACAGTTGATCCAGAGAAGGCAAAAACCCCAGCTAAAAAAAGGGGGGGGAAAATTCCTTCCTGACTCCAACGGCAATCGGAAAGTATCCCTATCAACCAGATCTTATGCATTAATACCAGTAATTCTCAATATTTTTTAGTTTTAGAAACTTATCCGGCCTTTTTTAAAGTTATTCAATGAACTTGCCTTACCACCTCTGCTGGAAGACAGTTCCACAGTTTCACCCGTTCTCACTGTAAAGAAACCTCTCCTAACTTGAAGATGAAACTTCTTTTCTTCCAACCTTAAGGATGTCCACAAGTCCTCTGATATGACCTATTAGTGAACAATCACCAGAGAGTTCACTGTATGGGCCATTATATATTGTATAAGGTTATCATGTCCCCACGCAACCGCCGCTTCTCCAATGTAAACAGCCCTAACTTGTCTAATCTGCCTGCATATTCAAGCCCCTCCATTCCCCTTATTAATTTAGTGTTGCCCTTCTCTGAACTGCCTCAATTTCAAGATGTCCCTTTTGTATATGGATTCCAAAACTGCACCGCTATTCCAAATGTGGCCTTACCAGTGCCTTGTAGAGGGAGAATAATATTTTTCTCTCTTGATTCCATTCCCCTTATTTACAAGACAATATCTTGCTAGCTCTAGCTGTTGCTACCTGGCATTGTTTGCTACGCTAAGTCTGTTATCTACCAAACCCCCAAATCTTTTTCCATTTCAGATGCACTTAACACATAGTTATTTTTGGTGTAGGTGGCACAGGATTATTAAATCCCAAATTCACCCTTACATTTATCAACATTGAATCTCATCTGCCATTCTGCTGCCATTTTGATAATCTATCTAGGTCTGCTTGCGCACTTGCACATAATTGGAAGTTTCCAAAGCTCTGCATAATTTAGTGTCATCAGCAAACACAGAGACCTTGCTCTCAATGCCCCCTTCTAAGTCATTTATAACAGATTAAAACGAAGCGGCCCCAGTACAGAACCCTAGAACTCCGCTTAGACTTTAGCCCACATAGATGTAGCTCCATTAACCACCACTCTCTGTTTGCGGTCCAATAACCATTTCTCTATCCATGAACAAATGTTTTCTTCAAGCCAACAGTCCTCAGTTTATACTTAGTCGCCTATGTGGCACAGTATCAAGGCTTTGCAAAATCCAAAATACCACATCCACAGCTGTGCCTGAATCTAACTTCTTATCACTCTTCAACATTAAATTGTCTGGCATGTCTATTTCTATAATCATGCTGACTACTACTATAAGATATCTTGGAGACAAAGTCAAGATATGATCCCTTAACAAAGTTTAAGACCTGCTGCCTGGGACTTTTTTTTGCTACTCTTAAGATCGTTATGGAGCAAAGATATGATCCTACAAAGTTTCCAGCACGTTCCCTACCACTGATGTTAGGCTTACAGGTCTATAGTTACCAGGCTGTGACGACTACCTTTTTTGAATATTGGTATTACATTGGCTTTTTTTCCAATCCAGCGGCACATCCCCAGACAAAACGCATCTGAAAAGAGACACAGTGGTCTTGCTAGAACTGAACTAAGCTCTTTTAAAATCCTAGGATGCAATCCATCGTGTCCTGGTGCTTTATTGATATTAACTTTGTCTAATTGATTCCGTACCATATCCTCTGTTATCCATGTGAAAACTCTTCATTTCCTCCCTGCACATTGTTACAATCCCTACTGTAGATTCTCAACAGTAAAACCGATGTAAAAAAACGGTTTAGCAGATTAGCCTTTTCGGCATCCTCTACAACCACCTCAGCTCCAGTATTAATGGTCCCACATTCTCAGTCCTCATTTTTTTACCATTTATATACTTAAAAAACCCTTGGGGTTGGACTTGCTTTGTTCGGCAATCCGTATTTCATTTTCTATTTTCTATTTTTTTTGCACTCTTTATTACAACTTTTGAAGTCCCTGTAAGCCTGTTCTGTGCCTTCTGCTTTCAAAATTTTAAAAGCCCTTTTTTTTTTCCATTTCCCTTTTTACCTGAGCATTAAGCCATGCAGGAGTGGACCTAATTTTTTACACTGTTTCCTAAAGGTACCGATTTGGAATGTTATGTTTAATATCCCTTTAAAAGTGGTCCTATCTGCTCAGTATCTTTACCTAGAAACAGTTTCCCCCAGTTCTATGAGCAGGAGCGATTCCTTTAAAAGTTAAAATTAGCTTTCCTAAAGTTAAAAGTTTTTGTTAAGCCAGTGCACTTTAGTTTTCTGCAACCTATATAAATGACCTATATCATGGTCACTATTCCCTAAGCTTCCCATTACCTTCATCTCCAAAATGAGCTCTGGGTTATTAGATATCACCGATAACCAACAACGCATTCTTTCTAGTAGGAACTTCTACCATCTGTAAAGAAAATGCTCATATAGGAAATTTAAGAACTTTATACCTTTTGAGGTGCTGGTAGTTCCATTACTCCAATCTATTTCAGGGTAGTTAAAATCCCCCATAACCAGAACATGCCCCATACCCAGCCTTCGCCAACTGCATATGGAGAGTCATTTCCCACTCTTCCCCGGCATTTGGCGGCTTATAACACACTCCAACAATTAATTCCTACCTTCTTGCTTCCTGTACACAGTTCCACCCATAATGTTTCTGCCGCACGTTTGCTCCCCCCTCTATTCCATCTTTTAAATTGGCTTCAATTCCTGTTTAACATACAACATACTCCTCCTCCTTTCTTTTTAACTCGGTCATGTCTAAATAAGGAGTACCCTTCAATATTTACTGTCCAGTCGTTGTGAATCATAAGCCATGATTCTGCTATACCAATTACATCATACCTTTCCTTTAACGCTATTATTTCAAGTTCGCCGTTTTTTCCAGCCAGACTCCTTGCATTTGTAACATACATTTTAGATTATCAATTGATTTACTTCCATACATGGTCGACATGCCTCCTTATCCCTATGCTCCCCCCTCCTCCTTCTCCTCCCTCCGTTGTGTTACTAGCCCCCAGATCCCTAACTTCTCTATCTACCCCTGTTAGTTAAACGTTCCCCTCCCCCCCATACCTAGTTTAAAATCTCCTCCAACCCCCTAGCCATCTTCTTCCCCCAAAACAGTTGCACCATCACCATTGAGGTGCAATCCGTCACTACTAAAGAGCCTGTAGCCAACAGAAAAGTCAGCCCAGTTCTCTAAAAACCCAAACCCCATCTCCTTACACCACTCTCTTAGCCACGCATTTATACTCCTGAGCTCCCGTTGCCTCCCTAGCGTAGCACGTGGCTGCGGTAGTATTTCTGAAATCACTACCCTGGAGGTCCTTGCTTTTAACTTGGCCCCTAATTCTCGGAAATCATTTTTAAGGACCTCACCTCCACCTCTAACTTTGTCATTGGCACCAATGTGAACCAAGACCGCCGGGTCACTCCCAGCCCCACCCAATAATCTGTCTACACGATCCACCACATGGCGAACCCTAGCACCAGGCAGACAACACACTGTTCGGCATGCAGGGTCCTGGCGACAGATTACCCTATCTACCCTTCTAATAATAGAATCCCCTACCACTACCACCTGTCTATCCTTCCTAGCCCCCAGTTCTCCCTCCCTTGTATTGGAGATGGCCGTCCCCTGGGTGCTCAAGGGAAAGGCCCGCTCCATACATGCTGCTTCCGAGCCATCGTCCTCCACATCTTCACCTAAAATGGCAAATCTGTTGGGATCGACCAGCTGGGAAGAAGCCCCCCTATCCTTCCGTCCCCTACTTCCCTTTTAAAACCTTTTAAAAAAAAACTTAGGTCAGAGAAGGAAAAACAGGCAGATTAAATAATCCTTAAATAAGTAAGTAAATAATCCTTATTACTGTGTGATTAGTTGGAAAATGATTCAGCACAGTTTACATGCCCTTTAAAGAATAAGTGCACTGTAAAATCAAGTTAGGTTGATTTGGAAGCTGCAGCTTTAAAACTACTGTTGCCATATTTTTTTTACTTATGCCCCTCAAGAGCCTACCTTTGTGCCTTGAAAGTTGCTGACATCTTGTTACTGGTTTGCTGAATGTTAAGCTCCACCCCTCTGAGATTTCCTCCGCTTTCTCCTGCTTGAGCCTCAAATGCTAATGCCTGTGAGCACGGAACTCACATGCCTGTGAGCACGGAATATGTAGGTTTTTGTACAATTGTAATATTTTCAAATCACTAAACTCTGTTGCAAAATAAAGATCCCTATCAGCAGTTCAGTCGCACTCCAAGGTGAAAGGTACGTTTATTCCAAACCACACTAGTGGTTTGGAATAAACATACCTTTCACCTTGGAGTGTGACTCTGCATCATATTTTGCTGATTTACCCAGTCCCTTGGAAGTAGGGACACCAGACGTCTGCACCCGGATAGGCAGTGTGTATATGGACCTTTTGTGCATTTCTATCCCCCACCATAGCCTACCTTTCCTCCTTGAATCTTGCTGTGTTCCTGCACTTGTATATTGCAGCTGTTGCTTTGCCCCCACGAAATCCTGAATGGAAGGTTAACTTCTGGTGGTCAAAACCTTAAATGCTTGTTTTCAGCATGGTTTCTTCAGGATATCTAATAATACACTTAATTTAAGTGATGATGAATTTATAATAGGAGTATTTATGATGAATATATGATTAGGGTAATTAAATTTTAAACCAAAAGAATAATGAATGAATATGTGAGAAAGGTAATCAATAATAGTTGTCATAGTTAATTTTAAATTTAGTACGTTATTACTTATTCTTCAAATAGAAGGTAAAGTAGAGACAAGTCTTTTAAATATAAAACATGTACAGGATATGGAATTTTTACTATTTATTTATCTTGGGAAAATATTGTATGTTAAATAAAGTTTATTGAAAAAGAAAAACATTTAAAAAGGAACTTACTACCCAATGAGATTACTGCCTGAGAAAGTTAGCGGAACTTGCAAAATGCGTAGCAGGGGTGCATTGTGAGTACACAAATGGTGATACTAAAAGAAACTTATTATAACCTGAAGAACAACTGCTGTTTACTACGCTAAGGTATGTTGTGGCTTCATATAGAAAGTGTGTCCCAAGCACTTATACACTCTGGGACGTTGGTGAAAAGGGACTGCAGACCTTAACGGGCACATATGACCAACTCACTAAGAGACCAGAGAGAGGAGGACCATATACCCAATTGAAACATTTAAATGCCAGCTTGAATACCTATTTTTGTTTGTCGTATCAGTTGGAAATCACAACATAGAAAGCAAATATATCTAATCTGGAGTGTAGAGTATCAAGATTTGTACAAAATTTTAGCAACTGTGAATAAGCAAAATAACTACTCCGATTTGTCACCCACGTCCCTCCATATAAATCTGCAAGTACTCACAAAAAATAATTAGGGAAATTCAATAAAAGTTCTTATTGTTAAAAATGGAGCTAAATTTGCCCAAACTAATCAGATTTTAGCTTTCAAATGTTAAATAAGATCTGATTGGTTGGGGCAAAATTAGCACCAGTTTAAATGATAATACGTTTTATTCAATCTCCCTTTTGTACAGGTAAACTAAACTTATGAATGAACAATAGTGAGGTCTAATGAACTTCTAGATTTGATTTCTCATGAAGCACTTTAATACAATGGAATTTTATAGTATATCTAAATTACTTCTGGACACTTTAAACTAAATTAATTGCACAAAATATTATTAGCACTTTACTGTCTTTATTTGATTTTAATAATTATATAATTAATTGATGTCTTGATTGGTTAATTAGACCTTTCTTTATTAATGTAATTATTAAGCTGTCCAGCCTATGATTATTGATACTTTTTATTTATTGCTTATTTTTAAGGTATTAATACTGATCTATTAAAGAAATAAATATATTAGTATTTTATTGCTTTGCACATTATATTATAT
Source organism: Hymenochirus boettgeri (assembly GCA_019447015.1). Taxonomy (NCBI): domain Eukaryota; kingdom Metazoa; phylum Chordata; class Amphibia; order Anura; family Pipidae; genus Hymenochirus; species Hymenochirus boettgeri. The sequence continues at coordinate 65,221,724 of CM033472.1, forward strand.
ATGCACTTAAAGAAAACAGCATTAAGCACTTGATTCTGGGTTACTGAAATAATTTGCATTGCCCTACATAATATATATACATAATATATATAAATATATATATATATATATATATATATATATATATATCGATAGATAGATAGATAGATATACAAATTCCAGAAATTCTCAGCGCAGGTCTTTTAATAAAGTGCTTATTTATTTATTCAAACATAGTGTTAAGTGCAACAGTAACAATGTTTCAGCTCTTGTTTATCAGCCTTTAACAAGCTTGATAAAAGCCGATAAACAAGGGCCGAAACATTGTTACTGTTGCACTTTGCACTGTTATAATAAATAAATAAGTACTTTGTTAAAAGTCCTGTGGCGCGCTGAGATTTTCTGGAATTTGTATATACTTGGATATGTTCAGCAGCACCGGGCAACCTAATTATTGATGGACTCAGTGAACACATCACCTGCTTATACATACATTTTTAAAATATATTAATAGTAAAAAAATTGTCAGACACTAAATCATTACAGGTGCATAGTTACACATGCATAAGTTTAAAAAAAGATAATAGTACATCAAGTTCAAACCCTCCATAAAAAACATATACAAACCAACAAAAGTACAGTTTCCTCCAACTAGCTAGACTGTGCCCCCCAGTACACCAAACAAAACCAGGATACAACCAATCACACATGTCCACACATGGATACAGCCAGCAGTAGTAACCCTATTCATCTAAGCCTGCTTCTAATATGTCCAGAGACTATGCGCAAAGCACTTTTAGGTAGGGACTCCATGGCCTTACTTTCTATGCAGCGAATAACCATTTATCAGGAAAGGACTGGGACAGTAGGCAGTAGGCCCCTAGGTCACTTTTTGCTACACAATTTGGGCCGTGGCTGCTGGTGTGATATAGTGCTACAAGGCCATACAGATTTGGACTAACCAGATAATGGCCCTAATAATGTCATATCTGGCTCTGGCTGCTCATCTACATGTTGGTGATTCTCAATGTAGTGTACAGTGAGTGAGGTTCCTTCACTTGTTTGCACTTACATGGGGAGATTCAAATTCATGCCAGTAAGTGAAGAAAACCAACTGTTCATTCAGGGACTAGTCCGTGTGGTAAAGTAAGAGCCCTGTGTCTAGCTAGCAATGATGGCAGCATTGTTGCTGATAACTGTATGGGTCCTGCCATGGTATGTAGGAGAGGCAGATTAGTAATACGTAAGCATTAACATTTATTTTGCGAATTTTTTTTATTTTTTTGTATACATTAATAAAACAACAAAATATGTTAATGAATACTCAGCCTACTGTAAAAGGACCCCTTTGATATGTTTGTCCCCTATTCCAAAAGATCTCACTCCTCCCCTGCCATTTATGTTGCTGAAGTCTAAAGGGGTGGACTCTTTTCTTTTAATCACCCCTATAAGACAAAAAAAATCCCTTGCTATAATTGACTGTAGTTCACTGTAAAGCACCATACACACGGTTGATCCCTAACGATGCTCGACCAAACTTCCGCTCTTTGCATGCTCTGCTGTCGTATATGAAGTTTAAGATATTTATAAATTGTTACAGCTCTACCAAAGATTGAGTATTTAAAACTAGGATTTGTAGTTTAACAACAGCTGAAGAAGTAAAACTGGATAGCCTTGGTTTTAATACAGCTCCTAAATAGAAGATATACACATTCTGCAGACAGAGCTCTGTCCAGGTTGATAATGTTATACCTGTTTTTCGGGTAATAACTTGATAGTGTAACACATGCTACAGTATATCACTTTGACACACATATATCTTTGTCTAAAGGTTCATATACACGTGCAATCGTTGCCTGGATCTTCGAACGAGAAACAGAGAAAGTGCCCATACACAGCAAGTTATCGTCCAAAATGGCCATTCATACACATCCTGCGTCATGGGTTGGCACCCGCGATTGCACGTGTGTACAGCCACTAAGCACCCAGATCCACTGACAATGTCTATGGTTGAATATCTTAACAAGTGAGAATACAAAGATTAAAAAGATGGTGACCCCCAGCAGATAAATTCAGCAGTATGGAATAACAATATCAAAAAAACTGCTTTGCATTTAGGCTGTTGCATAATGCCTTATAATTAAATTAACTTTGACAGTCTGAGCGGTAACGTTAAAAAATGTCAGTTTGTGAGATCTCTTTAATGTTTTTTTTTGCCTGTGCCAAATACATCTTTGCATATGTTTACAAGACTATAATGGTTTAAATAATTCATGTTTGACTTAAAGATCCATATACGGTACACATTTAGCTTGGTGTCAGGTCTTTAATACAAATCTAAGGAAGAAGCCAACATTTTCCATTTTAAGGATTAAGCAAGATTTTTTTTTTATGTTAGCATGCTATTTCTAATTCAAAATATTAATATTGTAGTTTTTAAAGTCCATAATTAAAATTGCACTTTAATATTGTAAAGCAGTGTTCTCAGATATAACTATAATTATCATTTTCCAAGATATCATTCAACTAAATTTAGCTTTGTTTAATCATCTTCTTAAAAACTTTAAATCCTTTTACCAGCTTACAGTATATTTTGCTTATTTAGTTTTATTGCTCTATATACTTTAAAGGAATGTAAAAATAGCAAAACCCATAGTAAAAACCCACCTCTTGTCGCACCCTTTATGGCAGCCCAAACCACTTGTCTTTTAGTTTCCGATACAATATCAGTAGTCTGCACTACTTCAGCAAGCTACGCTCCTTTGCAAAGCTTCTCCCACCCACAATCAATCATTGGCCATTGCATCACTGACAGTGTTCCCTCTAAGGTGTGCGCTTGTGCGTGCGCACACAATTCTACAGGCCTGTGCACAGGTTAAAGTGGTGGGCACACAAAAATCTGCTGGAAAATAAGTGCTACGGTATGTAGCGCACACAATTTAATTTTGTATGCGCACAGAAAATTTAAATCTGCGCACACATACAATAGAGGGAATATTGGTCACTGATCTTGCCAATTAATGATAGATGGCAGACAGCTACATTTGCAGAGGAAACCAGACTTTTTGCTGAGGTGATGTAAGCTACTGGTATTATGGAAGGTGAAAAGGGAGTGCTTGGGACTACTGTAAGGAAAGCAACATATGACAAGTTTTTAGTGTTGCGCTAAACAAAAATTGGATTAAAATATACATAATTAAACACTAGTTCTAGCATTTGGACTATTTCTGGAAAACGCTTTACTTTGTTTGATTATAATGCAATTACCTGGAAACTTTCTGATCTTCCCAAACGGCAATTTATTTTTACTGTTTTTACCTTTAGGTCTTCTAAGTGTAAATATCATAAATACCTACTATGTAGCGTAGAAACGGGTGGTAAAGATTTTACATCGGGTGTCTGAAACAGCGCAGGCCCCTGAAAAGGGAGTTATACCCACACTAAAATGATATTACATCAGAAAGCGTTGATTTAACTTTAATTTACATCTCCCTGCTGGCGTCCTAGGCTAGCAACTATTTTGCTTGAAATCAGGCTTTCCTGGGTTAGCTCTGTGTTCATGTGATTAAAATTGATTAAAAGTGATTGAAATTATTTTGGTTAAATTCCATAGATTATTTTATTATGCCATTTCAAGTGCAACATTTCTAAGTAACAAAATATATTTCCTTCTATATTGTCCATAGATGTGCGGGAATCAAAGGGTACTAATACAATATTCCAATGCCAACCATCTCATCTGCAACAGGGTTGTTGCATCATAAATATCTCCCATAGGTTATTCATTTGGTGAGGGACTTAATATATTGCTTCTCTAAAACTGTGATGTTTAAACAGCACAGGTGTTCCTTTTAGTGCCAGTAGTAGATCCATTCTATCCAAACTGGAATTTTTCCAGGAGAAAAATTCAGCCTTTATAGGTGCAATGTTCTCAGACATTAAAGTGGCTAGCACTATGGCACTGTAAAGCTTCATGCACACGTACAACGCAGGCCCAACCCACAACGCGCAATTGTGTACCAAATGGTCGTTTTGGCTGAATATCATTTAATGTATTTGCGCCCACTCGGGCCTCATTGACAATCCATGAGGCTCAACTGAACGGCTGTTTATAGTCAAGTGAAGTGGCAGGTTTGGCACACCTCACATAAACTGTAGCAACAAGAATGTTTTAATAGCCATAAACAATTATTAAATATTAATAAAGTGCCTAGACCACATAGAAAACATCCATAAGTTTTCAGAGCTTTGATCAGTTTTATGTGTGCCATTGTTTGAATCTGGTAATTACATTACAACTATTTGATGTTTAATCCAACATGAATGTTGAATGGATAGTAATATTGGCATTTTTACCTTATGATGTTCTTGCAACATTTCCTTGCCAGTTTATGGTTTCTGATCATTATGTAATATTAATGTAAAATGGTCAGGCCAGGTGAGTTTTGCGGGAACATCAGGAGGTACTCCAACTAATGTATGACCATCTCAAGAGTTAGGAATCTGACAGAGCAGTAGATGTGGTGTATTATGACTAGAGATGGCCGGTTCGCGGACCTGAACCGGGATCCGCCGCGGATTTATCCCGTCCGCGAACGGCGGATTATTCCGGATTTTCCAGATTTTCCGCCTTCCGAACTTCCGAACCGCGGATTTTGTTTTTTTTTACTAAAATTTTCGAAAATACGAGTATCTCCGTAATTACGATAATCTGCGATCTTCCGGGACCCGAAAAACCGGAGATCCTCGTAATTACGCGGATTCTCGTAATTACGAGAATTTTCGTAAAAACGAGAAATTCTTGTAAATTCGAATTTTTGGGGCTTATTTTCAAGACGGAGCAAGCCACATGACCCAAATTAACCAATGGCAGCTAACATGATTATTGCCAGCCCCCTGGGTATAAAACGCTGCTTCACAGGCGACATTTTGTCAGTGTGTTGGAGTGTCTTTAGGGGAGACCCGACAGTGTAAGAGTTGGAGAGAGATTTTTGCGCTTTTTGAGCTTTCTGTGTGTGGATTTCAGTGTGGTGGTTTAGCACTTGTTGTTACCCACCCCTGTATTCACACATCTTGAGACCCAACAGTCCTTTAAGGACTAACCCCCCTATAAGTCCTTTGGACAAATTTTGTGTTAGACCTGTTAGAGGTCTAGGTGTCCTGTGTTTTGTTTGTCTTTCTGTATCTGTGTGTCAGTGTCTGTGTGTTTTGTGTAGCTGACAGTGCTACTCTGTGGCTAATGTTTTCAGCTCTGGGTCAATCCTGCTTGGCCGAGAGCAGTACTCCATATTACAAAGTGTGGGCCTGCTGTAACTCAATGGTGTGTTCCTACCCGTCACGTGCTTTCCCTTGCACGAAGCATACTCTGAGGGAGAGAAGCCAATGGGGTGAGGGGTATGTCCAGTGGGGCCAAGCTGCCTGGCCCCACAACAATGGTGGCAAACCGCAGTGGACATTATGTAAACCAGTACCCCCATCGCCTTCTTTCCCTTGTTGTGTGCAAACTATATATAGGGAATGTGGCCAATGTGGTGTGTGTAATGGCATTAATGGTAAGGGATATACAATTATAAGTACCAGACTATAGCTAGCTAAATAGATATGTGTATTGTAATTTTTCAAATAAAAATTTATTATGGATCTATCTGAATAATTGATATATCGAAAAATAAAGCCCAAAAACATTTTTTTTTCAGAATGTTTATATAATATATATATATATATATATAATATAATATATAATATATATATATATAATATATATGAAATTAAAAAAAAAAACTATTTACAAAAAATAAACAAACAAAAAAAAGGGGGTTACTGGGGTGCCCTCCTCTCCAGTCTGGTCAGGCGGCGGCAGGCGGCGGTCCAGGGCCGCACCATGTGGCGCATCTCCCGCGCATGCTTGTAGTCTGTGGAGGAAGATATTGAGAGAATTGTGGTGAAGATGTTCGAGCACATTTCTAAAGCACCATGCGGTAGATGCAATTTTACACCTGATAACTACTTACACATACATGGTACTGCAATGCTATAATGTGCGGTATGTCATAAAAAGGAAAGCTCAGTATAAGATATCTATTTCTAAAATTCTTAGTTTATATTATGCATACCTAGTTATGGTAACAGTGATTTCTACTGTTGGATGGGTCACACATGCTCAGATCTCTACTGACCAACTGAATCAACCAGGGACTGGGTCAAGGGCAAGACCATAACGGTCTCTATTAGGGGTCCTGCAAACAGGAAGTCAGTATTTCCGGCATTTATTTATACACAGACACAATGCTGATGCTGAATGGGCAGATTAAGGTCATTGGGATGGAAAATACTGCTCTTCCACTTAAAGTGATATTATTGCATCATGGGGATCACTGATAAACAGCAGTAGGTAATGCTGGCATAAAACATTACGTTATTGCTAAATTGTATCAGAACATTCTTGGTTTTGTATCACTGGACTGTGCTACATACAACATTTTTTGGAAGTGGTGCAGCCCCCATAAAAGCATTGTCAAACCACAGTACCCATGTTGCATCATGTAGGTGGATTTTACACTGGGGAAATACAGATTTAATAGTCTTGTATATAACATTTCATTAACGTTGCATATGATTACTTACGATTCTCAAGCATGGCCGCCAGAGTGACTGGAGAGGCAGGAGGTGCTGGAGGGGCTGGAGAGGGTGGAGAGCCTGGAGGGGCTGGAGAGGGTGGGGGGCGAGAGGGTGGGAGGGCCTGGAGAGGCTGGTCCTGCTTCTAGAAAAAAAATGTTTTATTTCAACAATCACCGTCCAATCTATTAGTAATATATTACATGTATAAGAACATTTCCTAAAAGGCTATGTAGTGAACATTTCTTGGATAATTTTGGAAGTTTGGACCGAATTTCGTGACTTAAGCTCAAAAACTGAGGGACAAGATACAGCCCAGAGTCGGGGACAATAAATGGGAATGAGAAATGAGAAGCCCTGTCTTCAAGCCAAATTAATAGATTTTGTGCATTTTTTTTTACGAAAATTTTATCAGTGAAATAATAAAATTCACTTAATTATCACTGATAATTTCACTAATTATTTGCTGACATCAAGGTCAATAAAAAGATAAAAAAAATTGCTTAGGATGCACTTACGTGTCTGGCTGGTGCCAGGTGCTCCTCTTGGGGCGGTGGACTGCCCGGTGGGGCGTTGGAGAGGCCGGAGGGGGCAAGGCACTGCCTGGAGGGGGCAATGGGCTGCCCGTAGCCTGAGGGTAGTTGGTGGTAGAGCAAAAAAGGAAATTTATTTTAACTCTACTGTCATTAAAGTCGAATACAATTTACTAAAACAATTCTCGGAGAAGTTGTCAAACATTATGCAAATTTGGTAAAGGGCTTGGACACATCAACGTGTTAAAAGCACACAATAGTGTGGCACAATTAATGTGATCCTCAATTTTGCACAATTATGCTATCGTACTGCACTCGCATGGCAATACACATGAGCGCACCGCAAACACGTGCTTGTATGCTTGTTCTAGAGCGCTCGTGTGTGCTGTAATTTGGCCTTGGACAAATGAAAGATTTAGAAAAAAATTTTTTTTTCAATAGGCTGCACTTCCATTCTTCCTCTGGCGGGGACGGTGGTGGGGGTGGGGTATCTGAGGAAGATTCCCCTGCAAATTAAATAAAAAAATACATAATGAATGTATATCTAAAGGATATATTTAATTAATACTTTGAATTCTGCTTGAAAATACAGATTAAATAAGGCAATATGTTATAGTTTCTTTAAAAGTCAATCATATTTCTATGGCAATGATTTCATACTTATTCTGGCTAAGTACTTATATTCTTATTGTGTGTATTGTAGCCACGGAAAAGGAAAAGTTGGTTGGGTGTAGGGGAGCATCAGTAGCTGTGTGTACTTGTATCTGTATAGATTTGTGGGTAAAACAACATTTTTAATTTTGGAGTGTAAAAATCAATTTTTAATAATTGATCAACATTTATTTTTGACTTTACTTTCCCTTCAAATAGGGCTGCCATGTAACTAAAAGGAGGTTGAGATAGAGAGAGAGACAGATAGAGACACAGAGACAATATAAAATGGATATTAATACTTAAAGTACATAACGTGCAATGGCTAATGGCCATTTTGGACATTCAGTCAGGGATCGTTATAGACCGATAGAAAAAAAGACACACAAAACTCACTCGGAAAGTATTGTATATACAATATATTGCACAAAAAACCATAACAAAAAGATTTAAAAAATTTTAATAATTGATCAACCTTTTATTTGACTTTACTTCCCTTCAAATAGGGCTGCCATGTAACTAAAAGGGTGGGTCAGTAAAGTGTGTTTAACTGTGTCTATGTGGGGGATCAGTGTGCATTTATAAGGAAAAAGAAATCAATTTTTAATGATCGATTTCATTTTAAACTTTACTAGCCTTTAAATAAGGCTGCCATGGAAATGGAAGGGTGGGCCACCAAGGTGTTTACCTGTCTATGTGTGGGTATCATTTTGAATTTATAGGTGTTATGTTAAATAAAGTCACTTTTCAGTGATTTATTTTTGACTTTACTTACCCTTTAAATAGGGCTGATATTGAATAATATAAGAAGAAGAATAATGTAATAATAACCAGTGAATGAGAAATACAAAGAACTTGGATCTCTCTCTTCACAAGCCAAATTTAAGGATTATTGAGTTTTTAAAAACATATATATAAATATGTTTTTGTTAGAAGTGAATTAAAATATTTTACTACGTATATAATACAGTAATATAATAAAAGGTATACTTGCCTTCTATCATCTGCCGTACGGCAGCCACATATTGAGGCCTCTGCCTCTTGAGGTCAGACCACTGTCTCTGGAGGGTAGAGACAGTGGTCTGGTATCCAAATCGCCGCAGGATCCGGTGCTGGAGCCCCTCCATAATCCTGCGCCTGGCGCCGCACTGATGGGTGCCAGGGGGAACTCATCGTACCCCCTGAGCAGCAGGTAGTTCATGGCATACAACTGCCTTGCAGAACTAGCCATTGCTAGGCAGGAAGTTCCGGTTCCTCGTGGTTCCTCGTTTACGAAAAACCCTCGTTTTTACGAAAATCCTCGTTTTTACGAAAATCCTCGTTTTTACGAAAATCTCGTTTTACGTGAATCCTCGTTTTCGGAGGTCTCGTTTTTCCGGAAATCCTGTATTTTCGAAAAGTACCGTTTTTTTAAATTCACGCTAGCGGACTGTAATTTTTAGGTATTGTAGGCATTGATACGTGTTTCAAGGACAAACAGGTCCCTGAGTGATTAAGTGTACATTACCGAGGCTATTTAGACCACTTTTAATGCGGATTTTGCCGAACTTTCATTTAATACGTTTAACGGGTCCGCTCGCGGATTTTCAAATTTACGGATTTTTTCGAAAATCCGCGGATCCTCGCGCGGACCGGATTTTTCGAAGTTCGGACATCTCTAATTATGACGTGCAACCATTGTGAAAAATTGCAATTAAGTAGATAGCTTGTTAAACATCAACGTGGTAAATTAGATTTAATGTTGATAAATGTAAGGTTTTGTTTATACTCTAAATGGGTCTGTACTACTGTAACTGAATCTTTGCTGGAGAAAGCCCCAGGAGTACTAGTAGATATCAGGCTTAATTGTAGCAAACAAAATTTCTATGAAGAGGGGAGTAGAGTGCAGTGCAGTTTTGGAATCCAGTGTGCAAAGGGACATTATCAAAAATTAGAGGCTTCAGAGAATAGAAATAGAAAGGGGAGTAGTGGAACAGCGCTGTATATTTCCAATAAAATAGAATTTAACTCAAGTCTCTTTTTATAGCCTTCCATCTCCTTTTAACCATGACATTCTCTGAGCAATGTAGATAAAATAAATGTTTGCTATTTCGTTCCATTTCTTACTTTCTTACAGTTACTGCATAGAAAATTATAAAACTATGATTATAGCATATTTCATTTTTATAGGAAGGCAGTTTATTCAGACCCGGATCTACTCAGTAGGGACGACAAGTAATTGTAAGGGCCGCTTGTCAATCGCTCTTCTTTTTAATCCCCCAATGTTGGTAATTTATTTTTCAGTACATCAGGCATTTAAAAAAGCATGTGACTTCCCCTGTGGTACAGTTAATATATTTTAATCATTTCTATTTCTCAAATTTTAGCATCAGTTTTCTGCCCCATAAATAAAAACAGGCATTGTTTGTGGGTGTGGTCTGTGTTTAGAAGGTAGGGTTAAGGACATCAGGCTTTTTGTTCCTTTAGAACAGGCTCTGAGTTGTTTGCAATTTCTTTTGTAACTAAAATCAGTTTTTCTTATAGAAGATTTATGGTTTGGTATAACTTTATACATTCATGGTACACTGAATATCAGTAAAATAGAAGAGTTTCTTTTTGTGTAGTATTGCTGATCCCTTAATTCTAAAAACCTGCTAAGGCAGATAAACCCATTAAAGAAGATCTAAAGATAATAGCGATTGAAACAGATTAAAATGGCATGGAAAGACGGTCACTATAATGGGATAAAACTGTAATTGGATTTTAATTTTTTTTTTCTACTTTCTTGATAAGAATACATTCACACATTTTAAGGAAATGTACTGCTGAATCTATTATTTTGTTAAATTCATAGTAGAGACATCTTGGATATAAAATATTACCCTTTATTGGCTAAATTAAAATAATTGAAAATGCAAGCTCAGGCATGATACATTATTTGGATCTATGTCTCTACTTTTAATCTACTACTTTTGTTAAATTAATGTAATAGTGATACATATTTACATGTAATTTTAACAAATATGTTTTAATGCATCCAGAACATCAAAATATGCAATACTTTTCTGTATGTTAAAAAACTGTTGGCTTTATGGGCATCGTTCCTTAAGTCATTCTCAATATTTCCCTTTCTTCCCTGCTATGTGGCTTTTGGTGTTACCTTGTGAATTCTCTTCTCCTTCTCAATCCTTGAAATCTTAAAATGTTTCATGTATATCTATATCTATTTATCTATCTATAGACAGATAGATATATAGATATGGAAATATATGTATAAACTATACTTATATTCACAGAATTCCATATTAATTTTAATAAGCAAATAATATTTCATAAACAGTTGATAAACGGTTTATTATTGTTTTACCGTGAGCATATGTTTAAAAAATGAAAATAACAGAAAAAAAAGGGTGAGCGTTTTTAATGTAATTATTAATGAATTAAAAAAAAATTAAAGGGACTAATTAATTCATTCATTGAAAAGCAGGCTGACATAATCAATTTTTAACCCTTTGATGAATCTAAAAATTAATTTCTGGCAAAAACTAAAGGGACATGGAATTCTGATGATGTCTTTTTTTCTAAAACCTTACGAGTGCATTTGTGAGCTGTCTTTGTTTCTAAAATTTATATAAGGCTTTTTCAGATGAGGCTTACAGTTAAGTAATTATATATGAAAACCAATAAATTACAAAAAAGAACAATAGCTGTATTGCTGTTAACACTGAAAATCCTGACAAATTAAGAAAGGTAGCAATGGTAAAAACTTTTTAAATCGGCTCAGAACAACTGTTTTAATATTAATTAAAAAATAAAAGTGCAGATTAAATTTCAGAAAATTAATACATTGTAAATCCTTTGATTGTAGCAGGGAAGGTATAAAAGGAAGATGAGAGAATTATATTTAGGACCACTTTAACCCTATGCTATTTCATCACAAATACTTAAACTGCAAGTGATACTTTTTTCCATGGACAGTATGTAAACTTTACATCTTGCTGGTTGAAGGTAGCTAAAAACTAATAACTATATCACTGCAGAGTGGAGAGGCTGAATGGTGCTTTCTCCACTTAAATAGATGTTTTATTAGTGACCACACATTAGAAGGAAGAAGGAAGCACCATCTCCCCCAAAACGTGTACTCTGATTTGTGGCCACTAATAAAACGTCTATTTTTTTGGAGTGCGACCCTCGGTTCTTATTGTTCGATATATATATACAAATTGTATATACTTTTGTTTTCTCCACTTTTCTCCACCATTGGATGACCCCTTTAAACATGCAATTAGGTTGGTTAGCTAACTGTTTTCAATTTGAATTCTAAACCACGTTGGGGCTGATGCAAAAAGAGATGTAAAGATTTGAACATGCTATTTATGCCACAGCCAAACAGATGTAAGCTTTTTACTGGGTTTCAGTTAAAGAATAATGCATTCATTTCTGCATGATTAATAGTATAGGCAAACTTATGCCCTTTTTATTGCATCAGCCCTTTAACTGAGCTGATCCAAACCTCTATATTTAAAACTTTAAAAAAAGCTAGCATTTCCATATGAACTGATCTGAGTTCATTTCGCTTCTCTTCTATCCATACTCCTTTGTTACTAATCCACATTTTTGTGGCATTAGCCACTGGTTACAGAAACAGGTAGGCAACTGGAGCAAAGATGCACAACTAAATAGTGCTAAAAGTAAGCACATGTTGTTTATTTTACGTTGTAATTATATTGGTTTTAATTCCATTAAGTAGAAAATCAAGTTGGGTAGAGAGTAGGAAATTGCTTGTCCGCTGCTCCATATTTGTTCCACTTTTGCATTAAAAGGAAATTCTGACCAAAAGGTTGTTGGTGCAATATAAAAATTGGATGTCGGAAATATTTATTTAAATGCAAATGGTTGTATTAAAGGGTATGTCCACCCCTTCAGGAAAAAAGTAGTATGTTATGCAGGTCCCCCCAAGACCTCATTTACGTTATGCTTAAAGTGGTCAAATACTGTATGCTCCCAGAGACATTATACTTACAAGCTCCACGATCCACCGCTGCGGCTCCCTCTTCACTGCTGCTGCTGCGTGCCTTTTCCATTTCAAGAGCAGCAGCAGTGGGGGCTCGTCTGGTAATGGCAGTCAGCCATCATCTGTGACGATACTGTCACGGCCGTGACTAACGGCCTTACTAGGAAGCAGAGGGTTAAAGGGGAATTTAATATGCCTCGGTTGCTCCATTAAATCTTGCATGTTAGCTATTAATTATGATTAGATAAATGTACCCTGTAATATTTTAGGAAAAAGCAACTGTCATAGTACTGAGTTCTCCAGTTGCAATAATTAATGCAGAGGAGAGAATGATGTAATATGAATTAGTTTTGGCATTTTCTTTTCTGAGGAGGAGCACAGAGATGGTGAAAGGTGATGGCAATGCATGTATGTATTCACAAATGGTATTTCAAGATAACTTATATGGTATTGTCTAAATGAATTTTGAAATAAACACATATTTTATACTAGGTAACAACTATTATAACAAGCATTTACACTAGATCCATTTTGTCCCACAGCTCAAAATGGCGACCCCCTCCCCTGCACTAATAAGAGCCATTGTAGCATTGAGAAGTCTTAGTGGCACTGATAAGTGCCTTTGGGGCTTAAGGGGTCCCACAGCTAGAAACCAGCCGCCCCGCCCCTCTTACCGGCACTAAGAAATGTTCTTGTGGCACTTTTAAGTGGGGTCCCCCAGCTCGAAACCGGGACCACCCCATGTCCTAAATAAACCTTTTTAGGTTTTCGTCATCTTTTTTCTTGCCACCGTAATTGACACCAATGTCACCGATGTTGGTGATGCAGACGATGACTCTGACCATATGATTGCTAGGATTGAAATATTAAGAAATCAAAATTAGATTTGGTATTTCAGCAATCCTGCCCTGAACTTAGGATCATCGGGATGATTGTAAGCATTATCCCGATGAAAACAAGACGGCAGAGGACCGGCGAGAAACAAGACGGCAGAGGCCTAAAAATGTCACTTTTAGGACAGGGGGGTCCTGGTTTTAAGCTGCGGGACCCCCAAAAAGGCACTTATCAGTGCCACAAAGGAACTTATAAGTGCCACAAGGGCACGTCTCAGTGCCAGTGAGGGGTTCCCGGTTTCGAGCCGTGGGACCCCTTAAGCCCCAAAAGGCACTTGTCAGTGCCACAAGGACACTTATAAGAGCCAGGCCCCACAAGCCTGTTTTGGTGTGCGCTGCTGTAGCACAGCGCACAACGCACAACGCACACCAAGCTTGGTGATCACAAGTGTAAGCATTATCAACGATCTATGGGGAAACCCAGGAGTTAGGACCAAGTGATTTTATGGTAAAATGTTTATTTTTTTGTTTTTTTTAACTACAGCTTAACTTGTAGTTGGTCCAAAATTGCACTAAGTTTGGCTCATTTTAAAACAGCTTCTTCTTAGTCTAAGCCACCCTGAGATGCAGGAAAGTGTAATTGTATATCACCATCAATCAAACCAAAGACACACATTTTAGGGTGAAAGCTGTCATTGTTTACAGCAGCAGAACCTTCTCACAACAAAAGGTATAGGTTAATGCTATAAAATAGCATTGCCCAACTAAACATAATATTACCAAACATTGTAAAATGTTGCTGTGGCCTCAAATTACAGATCATTATTGTAAATATACAGTTGTTGCAATATTTTACAACTGTGTCTTAAAATAAAAGGAAACTGCATTTTTTATTAATAAAATACGGCAATGAAATTCTGCAGACAATAATTTACCACACAGCGATCAGTAAATTCTAGATTGCTATGAAGGAGGAATATTGATATTTACAAATAGCTCTCCAAACTTCCCAGATCAGTAAGCCAAGCATACAAAGTTACTTCTTTATGTTCCTAAGCCATGTGTCTGGAAACCACTAGCATTGTAACATGTAATATAAGCTAAAGTAATAGAAACTTTTAGCCACATACAGTATTAATAGATAACAGGCTTGGTTGTAGCAAACCTGGATGCAATAAACAGAACCGAGAAGAAATCCTTGAATAAAGAGCAGTATACACATTTTTATTACTTTTCTACTTTACAAAACACTAAGACGACTCTATAGAAAATAGACAGTCCAAAATAGACTGGCTAAGTTAAAGGGCATGTCCATCACCAGCATAAAAATACATACTTTCCTTTCCCCCCTCCCAAACCCCAAGATTGTTAAAGTTACTCACCTCCCCACAATCCACGAAGCCCAGAATACTTATCTTTCCTCACCGTGCTTCTCCTCTCCAGTCCTTGTTTCCTTTGTTTTTCAGGATTGAGGAGGCGTAGCCTAATGCAGAGTCAGCCATTTCCCATGACGTAACTGCCATGTCTAACTTTTGCATTTCAGAAAAAAGACAGCATTTTGCATAGATGCTCGCTTTCTTGCTGCAGGGAAAGATAAGTAGTATTCTGAGCTTCAGGGATGGTGAGTAACTATAACGATCTTCAGGCTTGGGTGGGTGAGTGGGTTAGGTAAGTATGGATTTTTATGACATGTCTTTTAAGTTTATTCACATTGGGCAGCATGGTGGCTCAGTGGTTAGCACTGACTTGCAGTGCTGTAGTCCTAAGTTCGATTCCACCCTTGGACACATCTGCAAGGAGTTTGTATGTTCTCCCTGTGCTTTTGTGGGTTTCCCCCGGGCACTCCATTTTCCCCCACAATAATAAAGTAATAAAGACATACTTTTAGGTTGTATGTGTTAAATAAATGTGCTTAGATTGTAAGTTCTTCAGAGCAGGGCCTGATTTGAATGTATACATGGAATTGTAAAGCACTACAGATGATGTTGGCGCTATATACATCCACAATAATAATAATACCAACAATAATTGGGTATATAATTGTATTATAATAGTAAGCATACAGTCCATAAATAATTCATCTCAAAGAATATAATAAAAGAAAAGAAGAATTATCTTGAGGTGTGGAAATTTAAAAAAAAAACAATGTTGGAACTTTGGAACTGTCTGTCAAAAGATGTTCTAATGGTAGGTAAACTTGTGTTTTAAGAGGGGCCTTGAAGATAATCTGGGGAATTTTCTTATCACCATTTTGACTTTTTATTTTATAAAAAAAAAAAATCCATTCCTTTGTCGTGAAATTTCTTTTTACGTTCAACTCTTAGATAAGTAAACATAATAGTATGACTTTATTTAACTGTGACAACTTGGTGATGTTACTATGTTTTCTTTAGTAGTGAAAAATACATATGTAGTATTTAAATATGTTGCCTTGATTTCTCAACCACCAACCAATTACAAATAATCTGAAGTTACAAGGCATGTGCATTCTTAGTAGTAAACTGCAAATTAATGGGGGTGGGGCCAGCTTATTTATAAGAGACATTGTAAATAGGGAGCTTCATGGGACTACATGAATCTTATTATAAACGAGGTTAAGTGATTACTGTTACTGGCATAAGTTTGTGTGCTTTAAACTCCTTTAAGCTTAAACAAAAAATAACCTTAATCAGAAACTATTACAGTATATATTTATAAATCTCGATAAAGCAGCAAGCACTTTTAATATAATTATCATGGCAATTATGTTAAAGGCTATGTCCACCCCTAAAATAAAATTTTATATCATGCTCCCCCATGTCCCCCAGCCCCAACCGCATGTTTTGTTTGTTTAAAAAGTCCCCCAAACTCTTACTTACCTCCCCTCGATCCCCGCCGCACTGCCGGCCCTCTGCTTGCGAGAATGCAAGCAGAGGGGCGGGACCGGCAGTCGCGTCGTGATTGGCTGAGCGGCAGCCAATCACGGACGCGGCTGCCGGTCATTCAGTGCAGCGGAGGAAAGCGGAGAGGTAAGTAAGAGTTTGGGGAGCTTTTTAAAAAAAACAAACATGCGTTGGGGCTGGGGACATGGGGGAGCATAATATTTAGGGGGTTTAATGCTAGGGGGAGGGATAGTAGAACGGAGGGAGAGGGAGGGAGAGGGAGGGGGGAGGGAGGGGGGAGAAGGGCTGCAGCACGCATGGCAGGAATCTCCGGGAGGCCAGTAGCAGGCAGTGTCCTATATGGACCTGCTAGCCTCCTGGTGGGCAGTTTTTGGAACTTTGGGGGGGGACTACAGGAGAACCAGATGGAGTTGGGAGTGAGGTAAGGATTAAACTACACTACATGGTGGGCCAGTTGTTTGGGGGGATTATAGTTTTGGAGGGTGGACATGCCCTTTAACAACTTTACTGGGGTAGGCTGGCAGTGTTAAAAAAAAAATTTTTTAAAAGACCAAAAACAGCACCCTAAAGAAAAAGTAATATGTTGATAATGCAACACATAAACCAAAGTAATAACTGTTCAAAAAAATTGTTTTCAGATCTTAAATAAAATACTTATTTATTAAATCATTTTCTACCAGAGGAAAACTTTATTGTCTTGGAAAGTTGGAATTGCTGAGTATTTTAGTAATAAATCTTAACAAATAGAAATTAATTTGAGAATATTTAGGCATGTGGATATCCATTTTGAAAACAAAGAAATTTTACAAAAATGTTAGGGAAAAAAAACTTATTCATCTTGTGATAGGAGCTTTTAAAGCATATTTAACTAATATGATAATGCTATACAACTAATTGAAGGGCTTTTATGTGAAAGGAAGTCTTAATCTATAAAACAACTTCATTCCTATTTGTAAACCATGAAAGGTAAATTAAATAGGTGGGATTTACTGATAGAAGTAGTATTTAAAGATTGTTGACTTTTTCCAGGGGGATTATAATCATACCTTCCTCCTTCATTAAAATGTGTTCTTCAATTACAGTGAGAATTGTCAGTGACAATGACTGTTGTGAACAGCATAAACTTTTCTAAAGTTTTATAGGCCAGTGCATATCAGAAAACTAAAGGACTTACTGTATGCTTGTGAAGGTTCGCATTCACCCAGGTCATGTTTTTTTCAATTCAGAATGACTTGTACAAGAATCTGTTAGCAATAAATACCCTTGAATGTGTCACAAAAATCAACAAGGTGTTATGGACCTCCTGAATGCAAGGTGTTGATTGCATTGTAATGAAGAGGTGTTTTATCAAAACAGCCTAGGGTAAGGCTTCAAAACAGTATTGTACATGGCAGACAAATGGTACCACAGAGTGAGGCAGAAAACTTTGCCTGAAGGTATGTGCAGCATAGCCAGTGTAAAAACCACCATCATCAAATCCAAGGAGGTCCATAACACCTTGTTGATTTTGTGACACATTCCAGGGTATTTATTGCTAACAGATTCTTGTACAAGTCATTCTGAATTGAATTTAGAATGATTTGTACAAGAATCTGTTAGCAATAAATACTCTGGAATGTGTCACAAAATCAACAAGGTGTTATGGACCTCCTGAATGCAAGGTGTTGATTGCATTGTAGTGAAGAGGTGTTTTATTAAAACAGCCTAGGGTAAGGCTTCAAAACAGTATTGTACATGGCAGACAAATGGTACCACAGAGTGAGGCAAACTTTGCCTGAAGGTATCTGCAGCATAGCCAGTGTAAAAACCACCATCAAATCCAACTACACAGGAAAGGAGAGCCTTAATATCCCTTAAGAAAGACTCCAGTATCACCATTCTGCCTGTGGATAAGGAAAGATGCATGGTGGCACTATACAACGGACAGCTTCAAAATAATAAAGCCATTAATCTAACAATTTATCTTTGCCTCTACCCTGGTGAGGCACATACATGAATATATGGACTCCCTAAAATACAAGGAAGGGGCCCAACTATAACCAATTGTCAGCAGTATCAACTCTGTAACATACAAGGTGGCAAAATACAACTTCCAACTTCCTAGGGCCCTTGGTTAGCAGTTCTCAACATTACATCCAGAACTCACAGTCTTTCACTACCAAGATTTAAGATGAAGTAAATTATGGTGCCTTGTGATGTGACATCCTTCTTCACCTGTATACCCACCATGAAGGTTTTTGAAAAAAAGAGAAAATAGCTGTGACAAGACAACACACTTGCTAGCAAACAGAACTTAACCCAGAACAGGTGTGTTTGTTACTGGACTATATTCAAATATAAGGACAGGTTCTACAGGCAAAAACATGGATAAGCTGTGGGATCTCCAGTTTCACCAATCGTGGCAAACCTTTACATGGAGGAAGATGAAATACAGACACTTATTACCTTTAAGGGCATTGTACCCAGCCACTGGTTCAGATATGACACCAGGATTAACATCCACCAGAAAGAAGTTCAAGCATTCATAGAACACATCAATGCTGTGGACCAAAATCAGATTTACATGGGAAGAGGCTTTCTTGGAAAAGCTTGGTAAATGTCAGGGAGAGTGGTAAACTGGAAGAAACTCACACAGACCAGTATTTAAAGTTTGAATCAACCTTTAGATGACAAGCAGGGTTTCATCAGAATCCTGCAACACATAGCAGAGAACATCCCCTCTAACACAGAGGCAAAGGCTAAGGAAATTAAAAACCTTCAGAGGAGTCCTTAAAACTTCTGCATATCCGAAATGGGCCTTTGTCAAAACTGGAAGAACATGGCCACCCCATATGTAGTGAGGGTGTCTGAGAAATTAAAATTTTTCAAGAGACACGGTATCCGTATCTGCTTTAAACTAAAGAAAACACTGAGGAAGCAACTGCTGCATCCAAAAGAAGAAGAGCTTCTATTTAATTTGTTTATAAATTACTTAGAAGTCAGTATTGAGAGTAATGTCTCCGTGTTTGCGGATGACACAAAATTGTGCGGAGCATTAGAAATCTTAAATGATGTGCAATTGCTGCAGGCACACCTAGATTTATAAAATGGTCAGCATAATGTCAGATGATATACAATGTTGACAAATATAAGGGGATGCATTTGGGGGTTTAACCATCCTTGTGCTACCTACAGCCATCAACAGCAAGAAACAGCAAATTAGTTTCTTGTATAAAGAGGGGTATAGATTCAATTGAAAAAAACACATTATTCTCGCACCTTATATGGAATTAGTCCAAACAAATGTGAAGACATTCTAGCACACCAGGTCTGACAATTGCCAATAATCAGTAGGTGCAATTCTCCAGAACCCCCTTTCCCGGGGTTAGTTAGATCCAACAACAAAGAAATATAGGATAGCACAGTACTAAATGTATCAATATTTATTGTGCAAAAAGCAAACATTTTTTTCAATGTTTCCTAATGACTACTTTTCATGTATTAGAAGCAGAGAATGGCTAAATATTTTTAAATTACTAAGGATTCCAATGCACCTCCAGTCGTTTAGGTGGTGGATAACAGCTACTAACAAAACGTAATTTTCTGTATCGTTTTGATGTTACTTCTAACAAACTTTTCTTTACAAATGTATGATTAAGGATGACTAACTAATCATTTATTTCATTTCATAGAACATATTTTCTTTAACTATCATATTCATGTCTTAAATTCCTAACCTTCTTTTCTAACTCAATAATACCTTTAAAAAAGCAAAAGAAATGCACCTTTATTTGGGTATTTAGGCTGGGGCTCTGAAAGATATTATTTGATATTATTTGATTTGTGGCAGTATCGATACTATAGAATATAAAAAGCATAGGCCTAAAATTAGCAGACAACCAGATTGATTCCAAAGAATACCCTTTATTCCTTAACCCATGTCCGGGGTTAATATATCAATTGTAATATTGATTGCAAAATTATCAGAGGCGGTTGTTGGAAGGCCACTTGAATTTTGGGAGGTAAGTTTGTAGTGTATGGCCAGCATTAGCCTTGGAAAAACACATTTGCACATGGATAGATAATTGTTTGGAGAACTTTTTTTATGTGGACTGATGCTGGCCATACACTATAAAGACATTAGATAGATTTGTTGTTTGATCATCAAATCTACTGGTATGTGTCTGCAGGCCAGCAGTACTTACTTACCTTGTAAAAAAGATTGTGGTCAATAGGATAGTAGTCAATAGGATACCAGGATCAGTATGGACCACCGGGATAAAAGCAGACTAAAATTCCATTAAAGTCAGGAGGAGTAAAATGATACCAAATGGAGTGAAAAAAGAAATAACATCTTTTGGTGGGCCCCTAGTCTTATATCTCCAGATGGGCTCCAACACCCTTGTTTGATACTGAGAAACTGGGTAGATTGCCAACATATTGGTGTTTCCTTTTTCTGCATTCTAACAAATATTTGTATTGTTTAAATTTGTATTGATTAAATCTAAAATCCCTTAGCTTAATACAGAGGAGAGGTAGAGAAGGTAAACCGATAAGAGAAGAGCACTTTAAAAACTAAAAATACTAATGTGTGGTACAAGAAAGCAATTAAGTTAGCCAAAACAGAACACAAAACAATTATAGCATATAACAAAGAGCATAACAAGTATAACAAAGAGCAAAAGGTACTTTAACTACCACTCAAACAGCATGGTCACATCAACAACCTCTCTATTATAACCTGCAAATCAAGAAAGCTAACCATAAGCAATTCTTCGTTAGACAACACTTTTTGTAAACAGAGGCCAATCCGCCAAGCTCTTGACTTATCTGGTCAAAGACTATTCCCAATTAAATTCCATAATTAGTATCTCCACAACACTCACTAGTACACACCACTCCGCAAATCCTCTCTACCTTAAGCAACTATTATAGCAACCTCTATACTTCCCCTCTTGTAAGCTCGAGACAAGAGATTGATCAATTTCCAACTCTAACACAATTTCAAAGAAATATGTTAGATGCCCCTCTAACGTATGAAGAACTACTATCTGCCATCGCAGAGAGGCCTATCGACAAAACCCCCGGACCCGGCGGCCTCCTGCTTGAGCTTTACAATGGGTTTTTCTATGGGAGCTACTCAAGTGATTTGGAATTGGACAAAACTTCATTAAATGGATTCCTCTCCTCTACCCTCTCTTACCCAGTTGCACATATTCTGATTAATGAAACACTTTCAATCACCTTCCCGCTACAGAGAGGCACCAGGCAAGGCTGCCCACTCTCCCCTATCTCTTTTCTCTGGCAATATAACCTTTTTCTAAAGCACTACGAGCCAACACAGAAATACAAGGCCCCCAGGTGGGACGGCATGAGGAATGCCTGGGAGTTTACGCAGATGATCTAATGCTGTACCTAGGAAACATTAGTCAATCCCTTGTCCTCCTTCACACTTATTAATGAATTTGGGATAAATAAACTCTATACCCATTAGACATTTTCCCAACGCATAGACTCCCTAACTCTATCCCTATTCCTCTAGTACATCATTTTGAATATCTCGGCATTGATATCACCAAATTCCCCCAACAATTATATTGTATACTATAGTATTTAAGGTTGAATAAATAGTCCAACCCACCTAGCAATATCCTCATTTCCTGGGTAACTGTTGATCCAGAGGAAGGCAAAAAAAACAAAACACCAAATTTATGAAGGAGGAAAAAATTTCTCCTTACTCCAAGTGGCAATCGGAAATTTCCCTGGATCAACTCTACTTTATGTATCAATACCAGTAACTTGCAACATTCCTTGTTTGCAGAAACTCATCCAGGTTTTTTTTAAACTGACCAATGAACCTGCCATAACAACGTCCACTGGAAGACAGTTCCTTAGCTTTACCGTTCTCACAGTGGTGGCACTGCTTGCTACCTTTAAGTTTGTTATTCACCAAAACTCCAAGATCCCTTTCCAACAGGGATTCACTTAACACAGAGCCATTTATAGTATAAGTAGCACAAGGATTTTTAAGTCCAAACACCTTACATTTATCAACATTGAATCTTATCTGCCACTTAGCAGCTTAATGTGACAATCTATCTAGATCCCCCTGCAACGATTGCACACCTCTGAAGTTTTTAATGGTCGACAAAGTTTTGTGTCGTTAGCAAACACAGAAACCTTGCTGACAATACCCACTTCCAAATCATTAATA
Organism: Hymenochirus boettgeri; assembly: GCA_019447015.1. Lineage (NCBI taxonomy): Eukaryota > Metazoa > Chordata > Amphibia > Anura > Pipidae > Hymenochirus > Hymenochirus boettgeri. Next base: position 65,244,403 of record CM033472.1, read on the forward strand.
GATTAAATAGAAGCAGCCCCAACACAGAACTCTGTAGCACCCCACTTAGCACTTTAGTCCATAATGATGAAGCCCCATTTACAACTACTCTCTGCATTCTATTCATTAACCAATTTTCTATCCATTTACAAATGTGACTCCCCAGACCAACAGACCTCAGCTTATACATTAGTTGCCTAAGGGGACTGTATAAAAAAAAAATCCAAGTAAACTACATCTACTGCTATGCCAGAGTCTAAATTTCTACTTACTTCCTAATAAATTGAAGCAAGTTAGTTTGACAAGATCTATTCCTCCTAAATCCATGATGGTTACTACTTATAATGTCAGTCCTTGAAAGATACTCTAAACTTTCCAGTTTCTGCAAACAAGAAATGTTGCAAGTTACTGGTATTAATACATAAAGTAGAGTTGATCCAGGGAAATTTCCGATTGCCACTTGGAGTCAGGAAGGAATTTTTTCCCCCTTTATAAATGTGGTGGGTTTTTTTTTGCCTTCCTCTGGATCAACAGTTAGGCAGGAAATGAGGATATTGCTAGATGGGTTGGACTGGATGGACGTATGTCTTTATTCAACCTCAAATATTATAAATTATCGTCTATCACCTCCTGTTGGGTCAAAAGGATCTTCCCCACCACTGAAGTTAAATTTACAGGCCTGTAATAACCTTTTTGAATATTGGAATAACATCAGCCTTTTTCCAAACCAGAGGCACACCACCGGACATGAGAGAATCTGCAAAAATAAGAAACAATGGCCTAGATAAAACTGAACTTAGCTCTTTAAGTACCCGAGGATGTATTTTATCTGGTCCCGGAGATTTATTAATATTAACCTTATTTAGTTCTTCCTGTACCATATCCTCTGTTAACCAAAGTGCACTTAAATCTTTTATACCATTATTGCTACTATACTCTATGATATCTGTACTTGGATCTTCTATAGTGTATACAGAGGGGGGGAAAGTATTCAAGACATTTGCTTTATCATCATTAATTAATGGTGCCACATTCTCAGTCCTCATCTTCTTACTATTAATATACTTGATCTAATTGAATACAACAGATATACCATGACCTGGATGAATGAGAACCTTCACAAGCATATTAATATACTTAAAAAAAAATTTAGGCTTAGTGTTGCTTTGTTCAGCTATCCTAACTTCATTATTAATTTTAGCTAGTTTGATTGCTTTCTTACACTCCTTGCTACAGTTTTTATAATCCTTAGAGGCCCTTTCCGTTTCCTCTGCCTTAAAGCTTTTAAATGCCTTTTTCTTCCTTTCCATTTGCATCAGAATTCAGCCACATGGGTGCGGATTTATTTTTTTTACATTTATTTCCCAAGGGTATAAATTTAGATGTGAACTGGCTTAAAATCCCATTGAACACAGTCCACTTCTGTTCAGTACCTTTACCTGATAATACATTATCTCAGTTGACATTCTGAAGAGCTGCTTTTAACCTGGGAAATTAGCATTCCCGAAATTAAAAGTCTTTGTTAACCCAGCGTACTTTTCCTTTCAATAACAAAGTCCAAATACCACCATTTCATGGTCACTATTCCCTAAGCCTCCAGTTACCTTTATATCTATAATACGCTCCACAATGTTAGATATTACCAGATCCAACAGAGCTCCTTTTCGAGTAGGAACCTCAACCACCTGTGAGAGAAAATTATCCTGCAGCAAATTCTGGAACTCATCGCCTTTTTCTGTGATGGCAGTTCCACTACACCAATCAATGTCAGGGTAATTGAAGTCCCCCATAATGAGCACACTCCCCAAACTTGCAGCCCTTGCCAACTGCACATGAAGTTGACTCACCTCCTCTCTGCTAGCATTTGGCGGCTTATAGCAGACAATGACATTACCCCCTTTCCTGTTGCCTTATTCCACCCATATTGCCTCCACTTTAACATCCATATCACCAGTTATCACTTCTTTTAAATTTGGCTTCAATTCTTTTTTAACATAAACACATACTCCTCCCCCTTTCCTTTTTTCTCTGTCCTGCCTAAACAAGGCATATCCTTCTAAATTTACAGCCCAGTCGTGAGAACTGTTCAACCACGTTTCTGCTATACCTATTACATCGTACTTTTCATTCAATGCCATCATTTCCAATTCACCCATTTTGTCAACCAGGCTTCTCACATTTGCAAACATACATTTTAGATTATGATCCTGTAATTTATTCGTACACTTTAATACACATGCCTCCCTATCACCTATGCTAGCCCCACCCCCCCTTCCGCCCACCACTGGCCTATCTACACCCTGCTTTCCTCCTGGGCTATCTATCCCAGTGAGACTGCTAATACCCTCCCCCCCAAACCTAGTTTAAAATCTCCCCCAACCCTCTAGCCATCTTCTCGCCTAAAACAGCTGCACCACCATCAGTGAGGTGCAACCCACCCCTACTAAAGAGCCTGTAGCCGACAGCAAAGTCTTCCCAGTTCTCAATAAACCCAAACCCTTCTTCCTTACATCACCCTCTTAGCCACGCATTAATGCTCCTTAGCTCCCACTGTCTCCCCTGGCTTAGCACGTGGCTGCGGTAGTATTTCTTAAAACACTACCCTGGAGGTCCTTGCTTTTAACTTGGCTCCTAGCTCTCGGAAATCATGTTTAAGGACCTCACCTCCTCCTCTAACTTTGTCATTGGCACCAATGTGAACCAAGACCGCCGGGTCACACCCGGCCCCACCCAATAATCTGTCTACACGATCCACCACAAGCCCTAAGCACCAGGCAGGCAACGCACAGTTCGGCATGTATGGTCTTGGCGGCAGATTACACTATCTCCCTTCCTTATAATGGAGTCCCCTACCACTACCACCTGCCTAGCATTCCTGATCCTTAGTTCCTCCTCCCTTGTATCAGAGATGGCAGTCCCCTGGGTGCTCAAGGGACTAGCCCCCTCCATACACTCTAATTCCGAGGTGTCCTCCTCCACTTCATTCCCTAAGGCAGCAAATCTGTTGGGATGGGCAATCTGGGAAGAAGCCACCCTACCCTTCTGTCCCCCACTTCCCCTAGTAACCCTAACAAAACTACCTCCCCCCTCAACCTTCCCTGTCCCACTTCCACCCACCTCTATACTGGCCAACCCCTGCAATGCTGCAAGCTGCCCCCTAAGTCTCTCCACCTCAGCTTCTAAACGGGCAACCCACTCACACCTGACACAGACATAGGTTCCCTGGAATGTCTACTCCAGGTTCCTATACATGTGGCAGGATGCACATTGCATGATACCGACAAAACTGTCCCTTCTAATCCACAACACCAACAAAGTGACGGACAAACCTTGTTTAAAGGGTATGTCCACCCTAAAAAAAAATTTTGCTATATGATTGCCCCTGTCCCCCCAGCCCCAACCGCTATATTTATATTTTTAGAAAGCTCCCCAAACATTACTTACCTCCCCTCTTTCCTCCGCCGCACTGCCAACCCCTTTGCTTGCGAGAAAATGCAAGCAGAGGGGCGGGACCGGCAGTCGCGTCTGTGATTGGCTGAGCGGCAGCCAATCACGGACACGGCTGCCGGGTGTTCATTGTCGTGCGGGAAAGAGGGAAGTAAGTAAAGTTTGGGGAGCTTTCTAAGCATATAATATAGCTGTTGGGGCTGGGGGGACAGGGGGAATCCTATAGCTAAAGGGATTTACGCTAGGGAGGGAATCCTTAAGGGGAGGGAGGGGAGGAGGGGGAGAAGGGCTGCAGTACGCATGCCAAACTTCTTCCGAGGCCAGGTAGGAGGCAGAGTCCTGCTATCCTCCTGGTGGGCAGGTTTTGGGACTTTGGGGGGGGACTACAGGAGAACCATATGGAGCTGGGATGTGAGGTAAGGATTAAACTACACTACATGATGGGGCCAGTAGTTGGGGGGATTATAGTTTTGGGGGTGGACATGCCCTTTAATTGCCCTTCTTGTTTCAATGTCCTTCTTTTTCTATGTCCTTGAGATCAAGGTCCTTTACAACAAGGGACTTTAAACATGTTTCACTCACAGGAAACTTTTGTTAGGTCCAAATCACAGGTCCAACCAATGTGAATCCTATTTAACTAATAGGTCCCAGCCCCCACACCAATTAGTGCAAGAGCCAGGAAGAGAGTGAAAAAACAAAACACTTATTAACCCTTTCACAATCTGTTTGTGATTACAACAGGTGCAATACTAGAATATAGAAGCCCAGCACACCCCTTTACCTGGAAGAAAGATTAATCTGCTTACTGCACACAGTCCTGCACACACAGTCCTTAACACAGCACAAACAATCCTTATTTTCATACTTTCACACATACCATACAACGATCAAATGATTAAATGTCCTTCTTTTTCTATGTTTTTGAGATCAAGGTCCTTAAGAGCAAGGGACTTATACGTTTCACTCACAGGAAACTTCCATTTGTTAGGTCCAAAACCCTCTTACATATTCTATTCATTGAATATCTCCTACCTTTTAAACTACACACGACAAAAAAAGCAAATGTGGAAACATGTCCCTTGCTAGTTAAAAAATTTTTGTTGCCCAAAATTCTTTATATGATTCAACATAGCCTAATCTATATACCTAAATCTTTTTCTTTACGAAACTTAAAAGTCTCATTTTATAATTTATCTGGAAAAATAAAAAAGCAAAAATTAAGACAACCACACTACAAGCACCAAAAGCAATGGGCGGATTGGCCTTACCCAACCTACAATTATATTATTGGGCATTACAACTTAAAACACCTGCAATAATGCTGGGTGAACCCTGCAAACCCCCCCCCCCCCCCCCATCAGACTTAATGATGGCCTCTTACCTTTCTGTCCCCTTTATGATCTATCTGGCAGTACCCAAACTACATATAATAGGACCTGGTACTACCCTACATAAACAAGCCACGAGAACATGTCAACTCATTAATCACCTCTTACATATACATGGACATTTTAAACATACCCTGCTATTGGGCAATAGATCCCAGAATTGCAGTCTTTACCTGGCTGAAATCAATGGGAGGATTGGGGCATTCAAACACTGGGCGATCTAACACAAAACAGCCAGGCAGTCTCCTTCGTTAACTTACAGAAGACATTCAACCTCCCAAACACAACACATTTCCGATACCTGCAGATACACCATGCCTTATAAGCCAGCCTCCCTACCTCCTATAATACAATATCAAAATATCATAGGAATCATACGCACCCAGGCATAATTTCAAAACTATGTATGCATCTTTTCTTGGCCAAATCACTACCAACTGACCAACTGACCAAATCCAAATGGTCCCCCTATTTAGAGGCACTTTAAAATTCACACCCCAGCAATTAATAATAAACTCATTCAATTCAACATCTTGCACCAAGCATACTACACACCCAAACGACTAAAGCACATTAACAAGACACATGCCTCAACCTGCCCTAAATGTCTGGCACTGCACCCCATTTGACCCATGGCCTCAACATGTCTGTTCGGATTAATGGAGGAGGACATTTGGTCCAGCAGTGAACTAGCTTTTTTGCAAGCTACACTATTTTACACACAAAAACCAATTATTTGACAATGGATGTCAAATAAAACACCAAAGCATAAAACTTGGATCAAACTTATAAATACTAACCTACCCTACCTTAAAATCATGTATAAACACAACACAACTGCCCAGGCAAGTTCCACAAAATCTGGGTTCCCTGGCTAGAAGCACACTAACTAAATGAATCCCTCATTAACTGAAATAGCCTCCTAGTGAATATACTGGGACACCCCTCTCTCCAATGAACTACACCGCAACACCATACCAGAGCGTGGACCCGGGAAGCCGGAGGGCGGACCGAATGATATAAGCAATTGGGTAAGCAAAAAATGAACAGTCAATGTAAATAGTTTATTTTGTTTGAAATAACCCTGACTAAACACAACCATACAAAGTAATTTCTATTATATCGGTACTACCTCATCTGCACTGTATGTACAATATACCTCTTAATGTATGTACCACTTAACATGTATTGGAATCAACAATAAAACGTGTTAAAAAAAAAAGTACTGTAGAATAGAAGTGAACATATGTGGTTTGAGAATGTAGCCGGCGGGAGTGTGTGTGGGGGGGCACTGAAAAGTGCATTTTGGGGTTTATGGGGTCCCCTTAAGTCACAAAGGCACTTGTCCGTTGCTCGAAACTGCGGGCCCATATGATTGCTAGGATTGAACTATGTGACTATATGATTGCTTAATATTTCAATCCTTGCAGTCATATCTTCACATATTAACCAAAAATAAATTCATTGATTATAAATTGAATGTAAATGTGGAAAGATTGTTTTTCTTTCAATTAATTAAATGTCAGTGTTTCCTTTCAAGTAGTAAATAATGCATTTTGTTTTTCCAAAAAGGTAATTTCTAAAAACTTTAACTTTCAAACTAAATTCTCTTGCATCTTCTTCTATGACAATATGTGGTTGATGCAATAAGAGATGCAAACGTTTGCATGTGATATTAATTTGCAGCTTTTTACTAGTTTAAATAACATCTGATGTAGATTAATAGCATGAACGATACAGTCTTTTTCTGAAAAATTACATCAAAGTGCTTAAAGCACATGCCCTTTTGCCTTAAAATGATAATTTATATCTATAGGTAAATCAACTCCAAAACCAACCCAAAGTAACTGAAAGCTGAAAGGCATAAGGCCAACCTGTTGCGTAGTGAAATGTTCTTCTCAACCCTTCTTCTGCCTCACAAAAGGTTTCAGACTCCTCTCCAAGCTCTTTTACAAGAGCTTGGAGTATACTCGAGTATAAACTGAGATTTTCAGGCTAAAAATATAGCCTGAAAATCGAGTCTCGGTTTATACTCGAGTCAAAGACTTACCTGCTCTGTCGGCCACAAGCGCCGCATCCTCTGTTGACTGACGTCACTACTCTGCGCCAGGAAGTGAGGGCGGCGCCGAGTAGTGACATCAGCCAGCAGAGGAAAGTGGAGCATGCGGCCGCCGGAGCTTAGAAGAGGTTCCAGAGCAGCCTGCAGGGGAACATGTGGAGCAGGTAGGAGAAGGCAACTGGGGCTTTCAGAAGGGGGGAAGGCACAGTAATTCCTGCAGTGGCTATTCCTTGCCACTGCAGATGTTTGGAAACTACAACTCCCAGCAACAAAAGCATGCTGGGAGTTGTAGTTTCCAAACATCTGGAGTGCCAAGGAATGAGGCTTTAATTGCCTTTTAAATGGACATAGGAATTGCCATACAGTAATAGGCAATTACTGTATGGGACTTCTGATGTTCATTTAAAGGGCAACTAAAGCCTAAAAATAATACAGAATCAGAAGGAGGATGATATCTATTGCTGCCTTCTGATTCTGTATTGGTTTGAGGCTTTAGTTGCCCTTTAAATAGACAGCAGAATTCCCATACAGTAATCCCATACAGTAATAGCCATACTGAATTTGGCTATTACTGTATGGGACTACTGTATGGGAATTCTGCTGTCCATTTAAAGGGCAACTAAAGCCACAGAACAATATGGAATCAGAAGGCAGTAGTGGTCATAATTTCTACCCTCGGTGTATACTCAAGTCAATCACTTTTACTCCTTTTTAGAGGTAAAAGTAGGTGTCTCGGGTCAGTTTATACTTGAGTATATACGGTAGTCATTGCCTGTGATGTCGACTGTCTCATCCTTGAGGGACATGTGCTAAATGGAAGAAAACAGGAAGCAGATATACATCAGGCAGTATTTCAGGTTAGTCTTAAATTTGGCGTTGGGAAGTATTTAACCTATATACAATTTTTCATTTCAGGGGTAGATTTTCCTTTAAAAAAATCCACCAGGTTTTCTTTTAAGCTTACAATTAATATAGCACATGCTTAAAGGGAATGTTCACTCTTAAACTAGTCAATTGGCATTTAACTGTCTACAACCAATATTAAGGATTATTATTGTCCCCACTCTGCCAAAGTAAACTGGCCCCTCCCTCCATGCAGTCAATCAAGGCTGTGACTGCTGATATCACAACCAATGATTGACTGCTGTTTCACCTCATGCCTCATGCACATGCTCAAGCATTGGAGCAGAGGCAAGGGGAATCTACATTTGCCAGAGAGGAACATAACTTGTAATTAAATATCTGGTTACAAATGCATGTATTAAACACCATTAAGTCACCATTTTTGTGTTTTAAGGGTGGACATGGCCTTTTATGTATGATAAAATGCATGTTGTGTATATTTCTTTATTATTAGGTAACAGTTTTATCTAATTATTTAAAAAGCAACCTACCCATTAAAATTAAAGGATAACCAAAGTATTGTTAAAATAATTTATCCTTCAACTTCCTTTACACCAAGTTTAAAGGGCATGTCCACCCCCAAAACTATAATCCCCCCAACTACTGGTCCCACCATGTAGTGTAGTTTAATGCTTACCTCACATCCCAGCTCCACAAGGTTCTCCTGTAGTCCCCCCCCCAAAGTCCCAAAAACTGCCCACCAGGAGGATAGCAGAGTCCATATAGGACTCTGCCTCCTACCTGGCCTCCGAGAGAAGTTTGGCATGCGTACTGCAGCCCTTCTCCCCCTCCATCCCCCTCCCTCTCAGGATTCCCTCCCCCTAGCGTTAAACCCTTAAGATATAGGATTCCCCGTCCCCCCAGCCACAACCGCTCTATTTATACTCTTAGAAAGCTCCCCAAACTTTACTTACCTCCCCTCTTTCCTCCGCCGCACTGAATGACCGGCAGCCGCTCAGCCAATCACAGACGCGACTGCTCGCAAGCAGAGGGCCGGCAGCGCTGCGGAGGAAAGAGGGGAGGTAAGTAAAGTTTGGGGCACTTTCTAAGAGTATAAATAGAGCGGTTGGGGCTGGGGGGACAGGAGGAATCATATATTAAAAATAGATTTTTAGGGTGGACATACCCTTTAAGGGTATCGCCACTCAAAAGTTTTTTATTTTAATTGAAGAAAGGGAGGTAAAGGAGTCTTACCTCCCGTTCAGGACCACACAGGTAACCCTTTAAACTTACTCGTGATCACACTCCTCTGCTGCTTCCTCTGACAGGTCCGATTATAGCCGCGCTTCCATTATACTTTATGTGCAATTAAGTTAGCTAAAATTGAAAATAATGTATAAATAGCTGAACCCAAAAATATATCAATAATAAAATAGGTGAGGACAAATGTGGGACAATTAAATATTGGGACTAAGATTGGGTTACAGAGGATGCCATGAGGGCAAATGTGCCAATCCATTTTCCCCTCTGTATACACTATAAAAAGACCTAGTTCGAAAAAACTGACTTGACTTGATGAAATACATCCACGGGTCCTAAGGTCAGTTTTAACTAGACTATTGTTCCACATCTGTTAAAATTCACTTTTGTCTGGAGATTTGCAGATAGATTATTATAGACCTGAAAGTTTAACATCTATAGTTGCAAAGACACTGAAAACTTTGTTACAGGATTATATTCTGGATGATGTCTCAAAGACTGAGTTTATAAGTAGTAATCAGCATAGAATCGTGAAAAATAGATCTTGTTAAACTAACTTGCATAGCAGTGGATGTGGTATACTTATGATACTGTGCGACATAGGCAACTTATTTTTAAATTAAGGTCTGTTGGCCTTGAAAAAACTGTTTATACATGAAAAGAGAATTGGTTGATAGGTCAGGAGCAGAGAGTGGTTGTCAAGTGGTTCCTCAGGGTTCTGTATGGGGGAATAACGAATAGCAAGGGTGGCACTCCAAATGGTAACTTTGTTAATACAGAACACAACGACATTCACAACGTTTCGGGGGTAATAAATGTGCCCCCTGTCTGAGGAAGGGGGCACATTTATTACCCCCGAAACGTTGTGAGATGTCGTGTGGTCTGTATTAACAAAGTTACCATTTGGAGTGCCACCCTCCGGTCTATGCCCCCATATAAGTAGAATTTTTACTAAACATGCTCAATTGGATGATCTAAAACAGTGTTCTACAAATAACTCTTCACAGTCTTTTAAATATCATTTATTTAATACAGACATGCATGTAGGTTTCTGGGGGGGCTCCCGGGGGGGTGGAGGTCGGGGCAGTACACAGTGAGCCCGCTCCACCACGAAGGTATTGGAGAATTTATCTCTGCCATATGTGGTTATTAGAAGTTCTTCTAGGAATGTGGCGGAATTGGAGCCCTCTGCTTTTTCCGGGAGCCACACAAAGCGGAGGTTGCTGCGCCGGTGTCTATTTTCTAGGTCATCTTGTTTGGCTAGAATGGACTGGATTGTGGCATGGTGGTCTTTTAGTTTTTGTTGTAGTGGGGGTAGATCCTCTTCTAGAGAAATGATACGGGTTTCAGTTTCTGTAACTCTCTCTCTGAGATTTTGTAAATCTTGACGCAGCAGAGAAATGTCCGTTTTAACCTCCTCTAACGTCAAGGTCAGGGTAGATTGGCAGGTGGCAATCGCCTCCAGGACTTTAGACGATGCGTCTGGTTGTGGCCGCTGTGTCGGAACATGCAGCTGGCCCTGCAGGATCTTGGCGGTGGAACTTTTTACGTTTGTTAATAGATTCCCTGTTCCCTTGGTCTTGGTGTCTTTTGGGAGACATGGTATCAGGGAGTTACAGTGTGTAGAGTTAATCGTAGCTTCCATGGTTACTAAAGGATGGTGTTAAGTATTAGAGAGCGTCTGGAATTTTGTTGTTGATGATAGACAAGGATACGCTGCTGGGGGTGGAAACAAATTGATGTCGTTTGTTATGGTGATTTCACTTTGGTAGCTGGACCAGCTTGTGTGGCCCGCCGCTGGTTAGGTTGGCAGGTTCGCAAGAGGGGTCTTCACCCCCGCGTGGGGCCCCTTTACTGGCGGCCCAAATGCTGGGTAGATAGGCCGTTGAGTGAAGGCCTGGTATTGGCAGATGGGTCCCACGTCCCTGCACGGGAACCCCTCCTTAGTTTGAGCCGCGTGGGGTCTGTGAGTCTTGCGTCAGGTAGGCCGTCTGACCGACCGAGGCCCGGACCCGGTGGAAAGGGTCCGCCCCCCAGTGCAGAGATCCCCCTCCGGTCTATGCCCCCAAGGAATTATGGTGCCGGTGCCGGGCAAACTATCCCACAGGCCTTGGCCCGGTTCCGGCTGAGAGGACCCTTATCCCATTGTGGGGACCTCCCCCCAGATCGCGCCACGTGGTTGCTGCGGATCCGGCGCACCGCCAGCCGAGTGCCCAGCACTGGGAGATGTGACTCACAGTTTGGTGTGGGGTTTCCCCTCCGGTCCGTGCTCCACTGTTGCCTGTCCGCAGTACAAGGATGGTTGGTTTCCCGGGTGGGCCACGTGGTGGTCCAGGCCGTGTGGTCCGGATTTCTATCGGGGGGCCACCGCCGCACAAGTGGTCAGTACCTCCACTTCGGGGGTGTTTTAGGGTGGGTTGTGGGTTGTTATTTCCCCTCAGGATAGATCCAGGATTTTAAAGTTCAAGCGGAGCTCTGCTAGCTTGCGACTTCACGACATGCCAGGCCACGCCCCCGACATGCATGTAGGTTTAATTTTTGAAACCTTATAGCAGTGATATAACATTTAAATGACTGTGTACTGCTTTGGCTTACCGCTTTCTTGATCTTCCTCATGCTTCCTTTTATGACATCGGACACATGCATGTCCATGTCAGAAAAAGAAGGTGTAACGCAATCACACAGGGAATCACATGCGATTTCATGTGCGATTTCATTGCGTTTGCGCATGCGTTTTTTCATTAAGTATTGGAAAACGCATGCGGTTTGCGATTTAAAATGCGGAACGTAAATCGCAAGAGCAATCGCATACTGAAACCGTGCGTTTTCGGTGCACTGCCGTGATTCCAATGATTTGAAAGAAGCGCAAACGCATGTGCAAGTGCAGAAAAATTGCAGCAGTGTGGACTAGCCCAATACTGTGTTGGGGCATGGAGGAATGTAGAGCTGTCAGTTGCAGCAGTGCACGTCCATCTTTAAAGCCATATCTTTGCTGTAAGAAGGGACATAGGGGGTGGGTCTCCTGCCTTCATGCAAATTATCCTTATTTGTTTAATATTTTTACCAGTTTAGTGTCTCTTTAAAGTGCTGGTACGCAGAGAGATTAGTCCCTGCTTTTTAGTAAACTTCCGTGTATCCCTGGCTGAATTGTGCAGGCTATGCCAATGTGAGTAGAAATGTGGAGCATGTATAAAAATAAACATCTCTATTGAAACAAAACCCCTTTTTTTGAAATGCTGAGGTTGCCAAGTAATGTCTGTAAATACTAGGGTGGGCTCATGACCCTTTTACCAATGTACAAATTTCAAGTTAATAAACATAATCATATTATAAATGGTAAGAAGGAATAAAACAGATATGCAATGAGTAACAGAGAAATGGAAAAAATTTGTGGACCTCATAATTCTTTCCTGTCAGGCCCTGGGTCAACACTGGGTGAGGAAAAAAAAGTGGTAATGGAAAGTTTATTGAATAGCTTTAAAAGTGGGATAGATAAGTTTCTAAAACTAAACAATATTGAGAATTACTGGTATTAATACATATACTGCAGTTGTGGTTGATACAGGGATACTTTCCGATTGGAGTCAGGAAGGAATTTTTTCCCCTTTTTAGCTATTTTTTTTTTGCCTTGCTCAACTGTTTGGTAGGGTTAAAAAGGAGGGTGAAAAGATTGGACTTGATGGACGCACATCTTTATTCAACTTCAAATACTATGTAAATTAATGTAGATTTAACTCAATGGTAACGAACTATAATTAAAGCATAGTTTTAAACCCATAGGTAAAGGTGCTATTTGCAGTTCACAGCTCTACATGTTTTTGACAAAATCTGTTTGGCTTCTCTCATTTATTGTAACTTTAACCCTGTAACCTATTCCCTCCCAATTTCCATAGCACACTATCACAGCTACCACTAGGTCTATAGAGATCAAAGACATGTAAGAGCACCAAACTATTAATACACATGCAGATGTATGTGGGTGGTGGGAGTACGTGGAAGTAAGTCTGGGTGTCTATGTCAAATGTAAGGCTGGTCATACACTTTCCCAATATTAGGGAAAATCATTTCAATCAATTCAATCTAATAATCAAATCAATTTTATCCATCTAATCAATTTATCTGTCATTTTAACATGACCTGGACCTTCGACATAATGCAGATAACTGACAAAATCCATTTAGATCTGCCTTGTAATCAGCTATGTATGGCCTAATATAAACGCATTCTGGGTTTTTTTTTCTTGGTACAAAAGACTTAATTGTGAAACATTAATATTAAGTTCACCAAATAAACAAATGAATCAATATTCCTTTATTTTTGTCTCTTCTTAGTTTTATATTCTTTAAATGTATGTATTCATTTCCATACACAAAGACAGTTTTTAATGTTAAGATAACCAACAATCATTTTCTTTATTTTAATACTTATAATAATGATTTATATTTTAATAGAGAACCGATATATTGGTCCGAAAAGATCTTTGTTAGTAATATGATAGACTTTTTCATATGCTATAAATCTGAATCTGATGAATCAGCTTTTTTAAAGCAATACGAAATTGACTGAAAGCTGGTCTTTTATTAATCTTCTTGCTTTAATTGGCAGGTCGGCAACTTACCATCTTTAATAGCCAGGCTGAAATCAAAGTAGGTGGGAAAGACCAAGAACGTCCATTTCAAGGACAGATCTCAGGCTTATATTACAATGGACTCAAGGTGTTGTCCCTTGCTGCTGAGAGTGATCCAAATGTTAAGACAGAGGGAAATCTAAGGCTGATTGGAGAGGTTCCATCTGTTATGACCACTGAAACTACAGCCACCACACTCTTGGCTGACATGTCTACCACTATCATGGAGACAACTACAACCATGGCCACCACAACAACAAGGAAAACCAGGTCCCCAACTACAAAGGACAGTATCACCCAGGTAAGGACATGATGAGCTTCATATGTATGAGCTGGGTATTAAGACAGAAATTTATAAGGTATATTTTACAAAATGGACTCGTATTTTAGCTAGACATAAATGTTTTTCTTTTACACTGATAAAAATATAGCACTGTCTTTAAGACAACAACAGTAATTAATATACATTAAATTATGGTATACCTAATGATAATATACTGTAGATAAGGGGCATAATTAAAAAACATAAGAATAATTATATTTTTGCAGGGTTTTTTTTACCCACCAGACTTTGATACATTCATTTTCAAAATGTATATTGTTGCCATATTTATAGAGACAGATTTTAACCCTGCAAACATTTGTGCTAATTAAGTGAAAAAAATACTGCTATTTTATTCCCCTAGAACAGCTAAAGGTAAATAGATATTTTATATTTGATTTATGTACGGTAAGTGAAGGATTACTACAAAAGTATCACACATAGAAAATGCCCTCTTAATGTTGATATGCAAATCCCACTTTTTTACGGTTATTTGAAATCCAAGACAATCTATGTAAGGTAACCAGTTGGTTTGAATTTAAACACCAGTTTTGGAGGGGTGTGGCAAAGATGGCGTTCTAGTCAGACATAGGGAACAGGAGATCTCCCAGCTATACACCCTGCAGACGATAAACTGCCAAAAAAACGTATTTAGCTGCTAAAAGAGAAAGAACACCTAGCCAATCAAAATGACCAAATATGGTAACCAGCAACACAAAAACACTGACATTGTGGAACTTAAGCAGCAGCTCGAGGCACAATAGTCACGAGCGGATGACTTGGAGAACCGATCGCGCTGCCAGAACATATGGCTTTTTCGCATCCCGGATGGGATGGAGGGCAGTGACCCTAAAGTCTTTCTGGACAACTGGATAAGAGATACCTTTGGCTCCAATTCCCTCTTACCAGTGTTCATGATTAAGAGGGCCCACCGCGTGCCTACCAGATGTATCCTGCCCGCCTATGCATCAAACACAAGGGTTCCACCAAGTTTTTTGAGTCGCCATTGGAGGCTACTCCGGTTTGGACCCACGACAAGATAGAGTCTTGGTGAGTTTTCGTGACTGTTCATCGGTCCTGAAAGCAATACAACCATCACAAGGTACTGTATATAATTTTTATCTCAAACTCCACCTGAACCACTTCACCCATTTCTTTCTCAAGCCTCCCTGCCGCTGACCAGGCCTCAGTGTCCCGGCTGTTCTATCAACCCACAACCGATAGCTCATTGGGCTGCAAATGATATACCTCCTGCCATGCAGACTACTGAAGTGGAGACACTGAACGGGGACACTTCCTGCCACCATTGCGGGGTTGGCTGACTGCCTCCAGACCTCTCTATGTGCCCTGCAGCTGTTGGTTTGGGTGGAGGGGATGCATAGTGTACTCTGGCATGGGGGTCAGATTAACTCTTCTGGGAAATGACAGCATCAGCAGAAAAACAGTATGTTGTCCAATTTTCACCTGGAATTCTTCCCCCATTGCCACCGGAGTTACTAACATATTGCTCTGTTGTTTTCTTTAAACCCCCCCCCCCCCCCCTTTGTGGATGGGAAGCCTCTGCATATGCGGTGGGCATACCTGATATGAGCAAATTCACTGTATTATAAGAATAGATCGCCATACGATCTATACAAACTGAAGACGTTAGCCCCTAATTTAAATCTGGCTCTGATTGACAAACCAAAACAGTAGATGGGCCTTGGTTGATCTACATATGTAATGGGGCTCTAATGGGATTGTGCGATCAGGATGGTTATTGCCCAACATTTGGGTGCTGGAGGCTAAGGGGCATATGTATAAAGGGTCACTTATTTTTGCCAAAATATTACCGCAGCACATCGCAGGCAAAAACCAATATTGTAGCGATGTGCGCCAGTAATTTGAGCTCTCTTCACCGCAGCAAAAGGCTCAAATCCCAACGTACGGATCAGGGGGCTAGGAGGGGCTGTTGGGGAAAGTATTGCACCGTGGGTGGTCGCATTCGCCAGAGGGGCATGGCTGGGTGTACGGCCGCCCTCGCCCCACCCACCGCACATCCCCTTCCCAGCAGCCCCTCCCAGCCCCCTGCCCCGTATGCTCGTGGGGAGGGGAAGGAAGGGTGGAGGAACCCTCCAGTGGGCTTAGGGGGTCCTGCAGCTTGAACCGGGCCCCCACTTCCCAGCACTGAGAAGTACTTTTGTTGCGAGTCCTGCAGCTCAAAACAGGACCCCCTGTTGGCTCTAACAAAATCCATTGGGCATGTCTTCTTTCTTCAATCCGGTGACACCAGCTCCGCTAAAGTGGCCCAACACCGGTTATACAGCAAACTAACCTATTTCTGAAATAGGTTTGGTTACTGTAAAACCATGTGATCGCATGCATTGAAAAATTGACCAATCAGAATTGGATTAGGTCGTTTAGCAAACCTGTATAAAGAGCTACAAACCTCCATGGAGCACAGAAGTCTTTGCAGTTGATTGAAGAAGAAAGAAGAGGCCAGCAACATCGGCTCCATTAAAGCCTCCGGTGCCAGTGGGGTCACTGGCGGACGCAGTTACCTTGCCTGGCTTTGGCGACTTTAGCGGAGTTGGTGCCGCTGGCTGTGAAGAAAGAAGATCTTGGATCAAGATTCTGGTGATATCGGCTATTTTGAAGTAGCCACCCCCGGAGGTGCCCCTGGTGCCCCGGTGTTGGCCACTTGAGCGGAGCTGGTGTCGCTGGACGCAAGAAAGAAGACAGAGCTGCAGGACCCCCAACAAGTGCTGTAGAGGGGGGTCCCGGTACGAGCTGCGGGACCCCTTATGCCCCAAGGGGCCCTTGTCAGAGCGCAAGGGCACTTGTCAGTGCCGCAAAGGCCCTTATAAGGGGAGGGGGGTCAAAGTTTGAGTTGTGGGACCCCTTAATCTCCTTGTCAGGGCCGCAAGGGCACTTGTTAGTGCCGCAAAGGAGGGCCAGGGAGGGGGGTCCCGGTTCGAGCCACGGGACCCCCTAAGCCCCAAAAGGCCCTTCCATGGGCCACAAAGGCACTTCTAAGTGCTGCAAAGGCCCTTCCAAGAGCTGGGGGAAGGGGGTCCTGGTTCGAGCTGCAGGACCTCCTAAGCCCCAAAAGGCAATTCTCTGTGCCTCTGCTGGAGAGTCCCTCTACCCCCCTACGTGCTGGGTGGGGCTGGTGGGAAGGGGATGTGTGGCAGGTGGTCTCCGCCGCGGGGGGCTAGGGCATACACCCCCACACGAGGGGCGAGGGTTGGCGTACACCCTGCCACGCCCCTCTGGTGAATGCGACCACCCATGGTGGGCTCACACCCCGACCTCTCAGACAGCAATCTCGTACCATTTCGCCACCTCTAAGTTGGTGAAGTGAAACATCAAGGTTAACGCCAGAGCTCAGTTACCGCTGCTTTATAAATAGAATCGAGCGGTAACTGATGTAATGTTATGGCGCTAACTTTCCGCCAACATTTTTGCCCTTTTATAAATCGCAGTGATTCTGATTTTGGCAAAAATGGTTGGAAAAACTGCGGCAAAAAGAACAACTAGAAATACTGGCTAACTAAACTGATGGTATGGAAAACATGTAAGGCATTCATGCAGGGTCGAATACACTGCTCTATATCCTATATTAAATGTACATCCCAGCAGGAAACAAATACATAAATAGCACTGCTTAAACAAACAGAAAAAAGTGGCATGGCTCCAGACCTAACGACTATACAACAACATGATAGCCGAAAAGGCCAAACGTAAAAAATTTTTACCAGACAAACCTTTTTTAAATATAGTATAGTATAGTATAGTATAAATATGGGGACAATCTATTGACATTTCTCATAAAAGACCTTTCATCGACTAACACTATCCACTCCTTACAAACTACACAAGGATCCCTAATCGATTCCACTCCCTGGATCCTGACGGAATTCAGCAATTTTTACAATGATCTATATAAATCCTGGCTCACACACTCAACACCAGAGATTCTTGAATATCTCGAACAAATAGAACTCCCAAATATAAACGTAGAGCAAAGACAAGCGCTGGAAACCCCTTTAACACTAGAAGAAATTCAGAAAGCAACAGTATGCCCAACAATAAAGCCCCTGGACAAGACGGCCTACCAATTAAAATATATAAAAGATACCAAGTGCAGCTACTGTAGCTGTAGCTAATGCTAGATATGTTTGAACAGGCACATGATACCAGACTTTTACTATCATCACTATACATTGCAACAATTGTAGTACTCCCCAAACCAGACAAGAACCCAACAGAGTGTGGATCGTATAGACCAATCTCTTTCCAAAACTCTGATTATAAAATATTGGCTAAAAGAATAAAAAATGTAATCCTATCTATAATCCATCACAACCAAACGGGCTTCATGCCTGGCAAGTCTACCTCCATCAATTTACGCTGCACATTGATACAGACTCAGATGAACCACGATAACACTGGTTAATATATAACATCACTAGATGCCAGCAAAGCATTTAAATCACTCGAAGGGCCATATCTGATGGCAGTTCTCCAGAGGTTTGGATTCGGACCAAACTTTAGCAGATGGGTCCAACTTCTATATGCCACACCACTGGCCGCAATTCTGGTTAACGACAGCCTCTCCCCACCACTACATCTACATAGAGGCACCCGTCAAGGAATCCCCTCAATCCCCTTATTTGTTAGCCATAGCTGTAGAACCTCAAGCTATTTTATTGTGCACCGATAATAGAATCTGAAGCCTCCAACTTGGCCTGCATGAAGAACACCTAGGGTTATACATCAATGATATTATAATGTTCCTAGATAACCCAACAGCTCACTCACAACAGCCTTCAATACATACATTTACGGTACATATTCAGACCTAGTTATCAATTGGGAAAAATCTGCCCTATATCCCATGGACAACCCATCACCACACAATCTTCAATGCTCCGCTCCAATCCCCATAGTGCCCCATTTCCAATACCTAGGGATCACCATGACTAAACAACTCC
This sequence comes from Hymenochirus boettgeri, assembly GCA_019447015.1. Classification (NCBI taxonomy): domain Eukaryota; kingdom Metazoa; phylum Chordata; class Amphibia; order Anura; family Pipidae; genus Hymenochirus; species Hymenochirus boettgeri. The sequence goes on from CM033472.1 coordinate 65,263,304, forward strand.
AACAGTTTCTCTCTCCTGAATATCTCCCCATTACTAGACTTTGCTCGCAGCAAAAGTGCAAAGTATACCAGTTGGTTGGGGGGGGGGGGGGGAGAGAACTGCATAACCTGCTTAACCTGTTTAGATCTTAATGGAATCTTCTCCACTCTGTTTATCCATTGTATAGTTATGGAATACTGTTAGTGACTAAGCAACATGGACTGTTAAGAAGCAAGTCATTTGTAAACATAAAAATCACTGTAATTACAGAAATGTGAAAGTGCTTAGGGCCATCTTTTAATAATGGTTGCCTTTTGTTGCCTAGCTGCAGTTATTAGAATTATATAAATTCTTTTTTTCAGGTTTCACAGACCAGGAAACAACTTTCATGCACTTTTAAACCCCCATATAATTATACTCATGGCAAAAAGAAATCAATTGTTCTATGATTTCTTTTAAAAAGAGAAGTGTAGTCTAACACTGTGTATTGTTAGATAAAATGCTAGAAACCTTTTCCCTATATTTTATTATTAGACTTTTTAACATTTTTGAACATGACATTAATAATCTGTCCTGGCAGATCAACGAACTACCACCAACCAAGCGCACATGCATGTGCGATCCTCGTCAAGAATGCCGTATGTAGAGTCTTATGACAGAAGAACGTTTTAGGAACTTAAAGGACAACTAAACCGTCATAAGAACATCTTTTAGAAAGAACAGCCTCTTTAAACTATGTTGATATATCATAGTTTGTCCTATGAATTCATTATTGTATGCCTGCTATGCTTCTGGAGGCCTCATGGAAACTGAGCAAGTTAGAAACCTGTACTGAGCCTGGGCATGCTCAGAAGAGACAGACAGGGGATTAAAATTCAGTCTTTGGCTGTGATGTTAGGGTTTTGGGGGCTTATTTACCTGTATGTAAGTTTTCATTTTGGGTCTGGACTTGCCCTTTAAACAAAAAAAACATTTTAAGAAATATAGCAAGACTATGAAAAGACACATATAGTAACGCTTCCCAGTGTTACGTATTGACCATGTTATTTATATTATTTGACAATCACATTTTTCACTACATCAATATTTACCGATAGACACAGTTGGGGCACATTTTAAAAAGCCCTGTAATTCCTGTCTAAAAGTAAAGTAACCAAAAACCAAATGTTTGTAAAAGAATTATACAAAATGTTTAGCTACATTTTGGGTGGTGTGGACAACTTATCATCTTTTCTGATAAGACCTCTGATTTGTATTGTTAAAGGGCAAGTCCAGCCCTCAGATGAAAATTTATATACAGGTAAATCACCCCCCCTAAACTGTAATAGGTGAAATCTGAAATATATAATTATAAAATGAAATCCTGCACTATATCCTGTTGCCCTTGCTTCTGCTTCCAGGTTCTTCCAGTTAGCAGCTGTCAGTTATGGATTTGACAGTTGACATCACAGCCAATGACTGAATGCTAATCCCCTAGCTGCCTCTTCTGAGCATTCTGAGGCTCAGTTCAGGTCACTAAATTGCTCAGTTTCCATGAGGCATAAAGAAGCATAGCAGGCATACAGTAATGAATTCAGAGGACAAAGTAGGATATATCAACAATATTTAAAAAAGGTTATTCTTTCTAAAAGATGTTATTATGAGGGTGGAGTTGTTCTTAAAAGGTTAAGACAGTTGTGGTAAGTGACTGTTGGTAAATGAGGTCAAGAGGTGAATAAGGAAATTAGATTTGAAAACAAGTGGAATGGAACACTAATAACCCATGCTATGTTATTAATGCTTAACTGTTCATTCAGTTACAGCCCAGATGTTAATTTTTAACTGGGAAATTCTTTTATTCTTGAATACTTAAATATGAAATTGTTTAGCCAACAATATCTTGATTTAACATAGATTAAAGAAAAACAGAAATTACCTTTCAATTGTAGTTCAATGCGTCAGCCAATGTTCTTTCAGAGTCTTTTAAGTAAGTTTGAATATGTAGTAGCTGGTTGTCTGGTTCACTGAAAATGTTTTCTAAGCACTACATACACTACAAAAGTTTATTATGATCGTAATTGTGATCTTAAACCAACCGATACTTTGACAGACTGATGTACAATGTTAATTGTACGTAGTTGTAGATGAAAGTGATACAGCCAAATTATTGGCCCAGCCAATCATGCAGCCCATTGAAGACTGCAGGATTGGCCATGATTTATCATCTATTGTGACCAACTTGGTGACATATTGGTTGTAATGCCAGGCTAATCTAACCAAAATATTGACCCAGGTAATCAATTGGAAAAAAATAACGACCTGTGTGCACCAGCCTTAAAGGGCATGTTCATCCCCCAGAATTTTTTTTAATAAAACCCAGAGCCATGCAAACTCTAGGAATGCAATACTTACATGGGTCTCCAGCATTCCTAAATGGAAAATAGTCTGGGAAAGTACATCACATTTTCAAAATTTTTTGATTAATCGAAACTGAGGTTTCACGTATTCAGAATCGAGGGTTCATGGATTCTATGTTTCTCAAAATCGGCCTGTATATTAGATAATTTCAGAATATTTGATTTAAAAAAAATTGATAATTCTTGAATATTTGATTTGGAAATAATGGAATACACAATTTCGAAAATTCAATATATATAAAAAATCTGGAAAAAGTTCTGCAATCGGAAAATCCGAGAGTTCAGTCAGAAACTTAGTCTTAACCGGGTTTAACTCTGAACCAGATTTCATCATTAGTCAGTCACAGCCATGACGATGATGTCACTCCCATTGACTTACTGCAGCTGCCCAAGCCACCTCCTCTGCGACTGCACAAGCATGTATAAAGCTCATAAAGCCATCAGAGGACGCAAAAACAATTGGAAGAGGGACTGGAAGGGAATGCTGGAGACCTAGGTAAGTTTGGGATCCTAGGGTTTGGGAGGGGTCCTGGTTTTGATGGGAAAATATTCTTCTGGAAAGGTTAACATGCCATTTAAGGTCCACTAGGAGTGTAAATTAGTGGTATCTAGTCCCCATGCTAGAACTATGACGTGTAAGCCATTTTACCATTTGATTAAACTTGCATTGCTTAAGTGTATTTCTAACTTTTAAACAGTCAAATCCTATATTACTGTCACGAACGCCAGTTCACTGGGTACGTGATCTGACCAATCAATCGGTACTCGCTGCCACCACTTTAAGTTACGGCCTTAAAGACGAACCAAAAATACTCTTGACTCTCACTGACTATGCACACCCCTGTCCTGGCAGCTAAATGGTTAACACTACACCATTCACTCCAGCAACTAACTGGTTAATTAGCATCAGTCCTTCACAAGCAGTCACAGAGTTAATTAGCATTTACACTGCCAAACACTCAACCACATATAAACTTATCAGAGGCTAACTGAGTTCTTTTAGAGCATCAAAGACAAAACTTATTAAATTTTAGATTTAATATTCCAAAAGGTGGACAGTGCACATAATACAAAAATAAAAGAAAATGGTGTTATAATAAAATGTCATACAATAGGTACAACAGTTATATAAAATAAAAAGGATAAAAATATTCACAGACCCTACTCACTAGAAGAAGTCCTGTATCCCGGGGCAGGAAGAAACATTGGGTTTTACACGGTTTTAGCATGTCCCCTCAGTATGAACAAAGTTATAGGGGCTGATGAACCACCCCCCTCCTCATGAAGTGGGAGTGTCTAGGAATGTCCAGATTTACGACTAGCCAAAAGCATTCATTCCCCCTCAGTTAGGCAGATTCAATATAAATGTAGATATGTACATTATTTTACATGTATGACTGTCCTTAAAATGACCTCTTAAGGTACCCACCAGACCCCTAGCTGAAAAGAATTCCAGATACACGGTTCGGCCCCACATTGTCTGGAAAAGGAGATCAGGTTCCATGCTTCACTAATCGTAATATAAACAATAGTTCCAGGGTGGAATGGTATTTTTAGTGGTCCTTTGCAAGAACTAATACCAATAGTTAACCCATTCTTCCCAAGTCACTACACACAATCCTGACACCTCCCCTTTTAAAATTGGCGCACGGGATGTGACACACAGGTCACCTCTACTGCGTCCATAATCAGGTGGTTCTGATAGACACGAATATCCACCTGCATTCCCTTTGTTCGGTGAATGTAAATCATATTGCTCCACAATGTGATTCCACCTGCACATTTTTACAAAACCCCCATCCTCTTTACTGTGGTTATGAGAACTGGGTTCGGGTTCACATTCACTCACCCAAGTAGACTGGTTAACCTCTTGATGCTCAGTCTGTACACACTCCAATATAGAGAGCAAACCACCCATACTACCATCTGTGTGACAACTCTGTGTGCTGACAGGTACAGTTCTGTATTCACCACCTGGAGTACAGTGATATGTAGGGGACTGTACCCAGCCACTCCTAACCTCAGGCATCTGTCCTCCCTCTGACACACTCTCCTGCTGGACAGATCCTCCTTTATCCTCACTGCTACCTGTATCCTGTGGATCTAAAGTTCCCCATTCCCTGGGTCTAAACTCAGACAGATCCTGGCCACTCTTAACCCTTTCCTTGCCTTCTTGCTCACCATATCCCTGCTCCCTCTTAGACTTGGACAAACCAGTCACTGTTACTGGTATGGTTTTGTCCTCAGGGATAGCTACCTTCTTTCTATCTACCTGGGACACACCTAGCTCTGTTAGCTGTCCCTCTTTAACCCTTGCTCTTCCTTCTCCATTTACCACTGAGGTTGGTACTGGCGCTACCCCATGCCCACAGCTATCCTCTTCTCCCTCAGTCTGAGTGGAAACATCCATTAGGACCCTGCTCTGATTCCTTACCACCTGCCCCACACACTCCTGCACTAATTTCTGACTGCTATCCAGGACCTCAGGCAGATTGGGCACAGGATCAGGGATCCTACTCTGGAAATCCCTCTCTACTATGGGTACTTTACCCAGAACACCACCTCGGGGATACAATTCCTCCCCTCTACATTCACACATGTAGACAGTACTGGTTCTAGCGCTGACTGACACCTGCTCTGGTCTCTCAGCCCTCCCTCCCAGCTACTGTGACAATCCCTACCTACATGTACTATACCTGACTCTACCAGAGAGTGAACTGGGGGATCCCCCTCTCTCTCTCTCCATTAACACAGTTAGGCAATACTGGTTCTGGCACTGATGGACATCTGCTCTGGTCTCTCAGCCCCTCCTCCCAGTTACCTTGCCCCTTGTTACCAGTTCCCTTTACTGATTGCAGTGGGTGGTCACACTCCAGCATGGCTGGACTTAGTGAGACCGGATCATTTGGCACAAAAGCAGAGACCATTCTCCCCAAATCATTCCCCAGTAAAACATTGACAGGAATTTCATTGGATATCCCCACTTCCCTCAGACCTCTCCCCACACCCCAATCCAAGTAAACATTAGCCACAGGCACCTATGGATGACTCCCACCCACTCCCTTTACCAAAAAAGTCTTCCCAGGAATAATATCCCCAAAGTTAATTATCTCTGGGCGCACCAGAAACAAGTTAGCTCCTGAGTCCCGTAACCCCTGGGTAACTTTATCTCCCACAGTCACAGTCTGCATATGATGACATAAATTCTGTCTTACCAGATACGAGCATTACCACTGGATTGACAGGTGACACTGGTCCCTTTCTTTCTGGACAGGAAGCTCTTACATGTCCCATCTGGTTACATATAAAACACCTGCGTGTATCTCCATGGTTTATGCTCACACTGGGCCTTTCAGACAAATTCTCACCAGCCTTGAGATTCTGCTGTGCTGCTTCCCTGTGGTGACGCTCTTTCCAGCTTGGTGATCTTTGTAAAGTTGGACCTTTTGGATATGTTGGCACCCTTTTGGCTGCATAGGTGTCTGTGACTTCTGCTGCTTTTTGCACTGTTTTTGGCTCCCGATCCAATACAAACTGTCGCACATCTCCAGGACAGATGTTAAGGAACAAGGATCTTCCAGCTCCTCAAATTTGGTAACCAACAGTCCTTTAATCCACTGGCGAAAACTGGTTCTCACATTGCTCACAACATCTGAGTAGCTGTCAGTGGGACCTCTCTGCAGTGCTCGAAACTTTTTGCAATACACCTCTGGCATGAGGTTAAACTTCTTAATCAGAGCCTGTTTCAAAGCATCATAGTCCCCATCAAGCTCTGGTGGTAGTTCAACAAAGGCATCTGAGGCTTTGCCTTTTAATCCAGGTGTCAACTATCTTGCCCACTGCTCCTGTGGCAACTGATACTGTCGGCAGCACTTTTCAAAACTTAACAAAAAAGTGTCCAAATTGCTATCATTGTCCATGACAGGAAACTTGGGTGAACCATGCAAAGCAAATGGACCCTCTCTGGACTCACTGGACTGTGGAGACTGGGTCTGGTGCTGGAGCTTTGCCAACTCCAGTTGAAATGCACGGTCTGCTTGTCGTTCAGCTGCTGAGTCTTCCATTTCCCGCTGTGTTTACCGTTCAACTGCTTCCCGCTGGGCTTGCCGTTCAGCTCTCTCAGCTGCTGCTGCGGCTGCCTCCCTCTCCTGATGCTGCAAGATCAATTGAAGTCGTAGCTGTGGGTCATCTGAACCCAACAATTATAAATCCTTTTGCAGGGAGGAAGTGCGGTCTTCCTGTACTGTAATATTCTCATGCTGAGAAGATCCAAGGTTAACAGTCCTCTCTGGGATAGCTAAATCCACATCGCTTCCTGACTCAGTTGTGTAGTTCTGCTGCTCCTGGTCACTCCCCAACAATGCCCTTATCAGCAGCTCCTTGGACTTGTCCAGGACATCAATACCTCTTTCCTCACAGAGGTTGATCAGGACCTCCTTGGTTTGTCTCTTGCAAAAGGTTGCCATCCTCAGCTAACCTTGCCAAATAAAAGATAGAAAAGAAAAACAGAGAAGGGGGGGAACAACTCTTTGTACATATGTCTTTTAAAAATAAATGCACTGAGTTTGTCTTTGAAGACTGATACCCTCACAAGGATACAGTTCTTTAGTACAAGGGTTAAATACTTAATCCAAGCACTAATGCTCTAATAAAAAATAATTTATCCCACACGCTGCCAGCCAATTTGTCACGAACGCCAGTTCGCTGGGCACGTGATCTGACCAATCAATCGGTACTCACTGCCACCACATTAAGTTACAGCCTTAAAGACGCCCCAAAAACACTCTTGACTCTCACTGACTATGCACACCCCTGTCCTGGCAGCTAAATGGTTAACACTATACCATTCACTCCAGTAACTAACTGGTTAATTAGCGTCAGTCCTTCACAAGCAGTCACATAGTTAATTAGCATTTACACTGCCAAACACTCAACCACATATAAACTTATTAGAGGCTAACTGAGTTCTTTTAGAGCATCAAAGACAAAACTTATTACATTTTAGATTTAATATTCCAAAAGGTGGACAGTGCACATAATACAAAAATAAAAGAAAATGGTGTTATAATAAAATGACATACAATAGGTACAACAGTTATATAAAATAAAAAGGATAAAAATATTCACAGCCCCATGAACAAAGTTATAGGGGCTACAAGGATTTTTAAACCCTTTGATGAACCACCCCCCTCCTCATGAGGTGGGAGTGTCTAGGAATGTCCAGATTTACGACTAGCCAAAAGCATTCATTCCCCCTCAGTTAGGCAGATTCCATATAAATGTATATATGTACATTGTACTGGGATATCGACCACCTATTTCTCTCCTGTATTAATTATCAATTCCTCCCAACCAAACATGAGCTGTGTGTAATCCATATTTCCCAAGATATTAATAACTTGCCTTGGCAAGGGAATAAGGGCTCCATGTTGGGTATCATTTTGAGGGGCCTTCCTTTCCATTCACAAATATAATATTAGTTTCTGTCTTACATATTCCAATACCAAAATACATTTATTTTACATGTATGACTGTCCTTAAAGGGCAACTATAGTGAAAAAAAAACTTTGTCTGTATACAATGTATAGATCACTTAGTATAAGCTGCCTTACTTTCATGTTTCTGTGTGGCTTCGTTTCTTCACACTGGCAGAAGTTTGTACCAAGCTGTGTAGTCCCCCTCCCCTCTCTGTCTACTCCCCCTCAAGCAGTGACGGGCTGTATACAGAGTCCGAGCATTGTCAGTTGAAAGGACTTTAAATGAAGTGCTGACATCCTGTTGACCCCTCCCTTCCAGAGCTAGACTGCAAGCAACCAAAGTGGAATAAAGTAGCAATATGCTGAAGGGAGGGGCAGAGGGGGAGAGAGGAGGACAAGTGGTGCTGACATTCTTTACAAGTAAGTTACTGAACTCTGCCTGTTCTATAACTTTGCTAATTGTTATTTACTTTTTACCTAAAGTTCATATCTCTCCCCCTGCTTAGCTGAGATCATAATCACTGAAGAGAGAGTCAGTGTAACAGCAGCTTGTAGTGAGACCTTCACAAACACAGTGACACTGCTTGTTGTCCTGTTACATTTCAGTTGCTTTAGTCTATATATTTCATAGATTGCACTGTGTGTCTTGTTTGGTATATAGTCTGTATTACTGTATTATATATACTGTATTAGTGTTCCATTTGAGTCACTGGTTTTGTATGTATGTATATAAGATATTGGGGGGGAGGGGCTGTTTTATAGTGTGTTATGCTCATATTGCTGGGTTAATGGTTTATTGATTGTGTTTAGCACTACAACATTTGACTATATGTTGCACATGGTACATATAGTGTGGGTGAGAGAGTGTGTGACAGTACTGCATGGGAGCTTTGGATTGTGTGGGTGTGTGCCTTTGAGTGACAGATGAGGTGTAGCAGCTCCTACAAATCACAGCATATTCAAAGGCTTATATCTTGGGGACTATGTAGAATTTAAAGAAACTAAAGGTACCCTGGTGGATGGGATGAGTTATAGGATACATTAGAAGAAATTAAAAAAAAAACTATTTTCTCACTATAATTGCCCTTTAAAATTACCTCTTAAGGTACCCACTAGACCCCTAGCTGAAGAGAATTCCAGATACACAGTTCGGCCCCACATTATCTGGAAAAGAAGATCTGGTTCCATGCTTCACTAATCGTAATACAAACAATAGGACTTTTCCAGGGTGGAATGGTATTTTTATTGGTCCTTTGCAAGAACTAATACCAATAGTTAACCCATTCACTACACACTTTCCTGACAATTACGATCATATTTTAAACATTATAATAATCTGAATATTAATGCTGTGCAAAAATTATATGACAAATATCAGATCAGTAGTAGTAGAGAATTGTACCATGTTGGCTGTTGATGAAAGTAAAGACATCTTGGATATAAATAATACCTTATTGGCTAACTAATATGATTGAAAATGCAAGCTTTCAAACCACTTAGGCTTCTTCCTTAGGCATAATACAATACTGAATCTTGTAAAGCACACTTTTTCATACATACTAGAGCAAAGACTTTCTGACATTATACAAATGTTATCTTTTGCCTCCATGCTTGGCAATGGCTGTCGTAAATAAAACAGTAAATACACATTCAATGATCACAGGCCATAATAAATGAATTGGCTAAGGTTAAACAAACGGTTAGACACACTTCACCTCTAGTGTCAATGGAGGGTCTGGTATCAATGGGATATTTATGGGTTAGGATGGTTATGAGGAATTTAGTCTAATTAACTCTATGTGACATTTAGATTAGAAACATAGTGACACATAAAATAAAAGATCAGTAATTTTGGGATCTATAAATTGAAACATAGTTTAACTAAATCATTTTAATTACATTGATAAAGTCTTACTATTTTCTTTCTTTCAGAATTCTGATGACCTTCTTGTTGCTTCAGCTGAATGTCCAAGCGATGATGAAGATTTGGAAGAGTGTGAACCAAGCACTGGTAAGACCCAAACTGTACTCTGCACTGAAATCTTACAAATCCATTAGATAGGAAATATCCCATTATGTAGAAATAAATAGAACAAATAAGTTAGAACTAAAGGTCTAGAAGGATTTACATTAAGACAAAAAATATAAGTGAAGATGATAGAATTTTAGTAACATTATGTTAATTGCCATTAACCATTTTTTCCCCTATATTTGTACTTATGGAAGTTACAGGAGTTAGAAGTAGTAGTGAAATGTTACTCTGTGTAGTACTTTATATTTAGAAAAACAGTTATTTTGCATACCTCTTTGGATATGGATTGTTGTAAAAAGGCAGAGAATGAAAAAACAGAACATGTGTATGAGCGGGAAGAAAGAAGGGCAGTAATGTATTGTGTGAGATACAAAAAATCATTTTAAGGACTGTGTTTATAGCACTGCACAAAAATTAGGTAGGGAAATGTAATCAGGGAAGCTTAGTAGTGGATAGAACAAGTATGTTGCTGAGGTATAGGGATGGCTGGTTCGCGGATCCACCGCGGATTTATCCCGTTCGCGAACGGCGGATTTTTCCGGATTTTCCGCCGTCCGAAATTCCGAACCGCGGATTTCACGTATTTTCGAAAATTTCCGAAATTACGAGATTTCTCGTTTTTTCGAAAATTTTCGAAAATAAGTATTTTCGGAAATTTTCGAAAATACGAGGATGTCTCTTATTTTCATAAATACATATTTTCGAAAATTTTCGAAATTACGAGGATTACTCGTATTTTCGAAAAAATAAGTTTTTCGAAAATTTTCTAAATTCCGAGATTTCTCGTATTTTCGAAAATTTTCGAAAAACCTCGTAATTTCGAGAATATTTTTCATTTTAACGGGTCCGCTCGCAGATTTTCGAATTTTTTCGAAAATTCGCGGATCCTCGAGCGGACCGGATTTTGCGAAGTTCGGACATCTCTACTGAGGTATACAGACAAAAAATACAGAATAAGAAGAAAAATCATGTTAGTGAGAAATAAAAATATTTAGGTATATCTGATAAAATTATCAGGTTTATTCACATCACTTGTGGCTTCAACACGGTGTATTGCAAAAAGACTAAATAATAGGCATTATATAACACAGAATGATTAATGAAGTCTGCATTAAAATTTATAACAGGTTAAAAAATAATTTCCCCATTTTTATTTGATAGTATAAAAGTAGAACCAAATGCTTTTTAGAAATTAATAGTTCACGCTACTTCACAAGACAACTAAAAAATGATAAATACTTACATACAGTGGTATAACTAGAAATTACTCTCCCCCCAGCAAAACTTATTATAAAGCCCCCCTCCTTGCTTTATCTACAGTAGTTTACTCTGCTTACTAGTTTATATAATCCTTTTTAAAATGAAAGATTTGATTTCTTAATAAATATTTACCACCAAATGTATGGAAAATAAGTATAAAAAGCAGATGATGGTTCCAACAATTTGACCCCTTTCAAATGACATCTGACTAGAGATGTTCGAAACTGTTGAATTTTGTTCTGTTTTCGGATTTTTGAAATTTTCGGAAAGTTGGAAAATTCAAGTTTCGATTTTCAAAAATCGTCTATCTTCGAAAATCCTCTACTTTCGATTTTCAAAAATCGTCTACTTTTGATTTTCGAAAATCATCTACTTTCGATTTTCGAAAATCGTCTACTTTCGATTTTCAAAAATTGTCTACTTTAGATTTTCGAAAAATGGTTACTTTCGATAAAAATAAAAAAATCTGTTTTTCCGTGAAATTCGTGAGTTCTGAAAATTTCGTCGGGACTTCGAAACCCTCAGATTCGATTCTATTTGAACCCACATTACATCTATACATCTGACATACCTTTATAACCCTAACAATAAAACTATATTAGAATCTATATGATACCCATGTGGTCCAGCATCCCCTTTAGTGCAATAATACATGTATATGCAAGTATTTCTTAAAATTAAGTTAAGAGATCTGTAAAATATTTTGAATTAGGTATCAAATTATTTAGTAGTTTAGTTTTTAAGATTTCAGATCCAGATGACCAACAATGCCTTTTAAAACAGAAGATACTCACATATTTAGAATAGTATTGGAAAACAACCAGATAACTGCAGATGAAGCATTCCTTCTAAAGATTGTGGTCAATGGGAAGCCAAGTAGCTCTTTTACATCCACAGAGCCAATTAGGTGTCCAAAATCAGTAACTTAATAGCACAAATTCAGTTAAAATTACAGCGTCAATAAGTCAATAGGTTGTAGGCATTTGTTTTAGTCTTAGCTTTATTACCTCAAGATAGGGACACATTGCTTTTATATGGTAGGATGAGGTAGGCATAAAGGAGTTTAAAAAAAAAGTCCTCCACTGCACTATTTTGGAACTGGCTTTAATATAAAGTATATCATATATAAATTTTTTATGCTAATATATTTAGTTATGCAATGATTTGTATGGGGTTATATAGAAAGTATCATCTGTGGGTGAATATCTACATTTAACCCATATAGTTCAGATTATGCTCAGAGTCACCTTTCTTTTTTTGTTTTACTTTGAAAAAAAAAATTAATTGTTCATGGTCATTAAAAAGTTTTTTAAACCAATTTTAGGAACAGAAATGCTTATAAAGGGATTCCCATTAAGCTTTGCTGGTCCTGAAAATAGTATTATATATAGAGAGACGCATTCATTTACTGGTAATAAAAACTATGATATGTGTTGTTTTGATAAGCTAAATATATATACAAATATAAAGTGACCGTGAAACAGTAACAATTAACAAACAAAATGATTTTTTTTTTACTGAGAGGTTTCACAGTTTCTTTTGTAATTTTTTTTTTGTCTTCATGCTAAAATCACATGTGGCCAATTGTTTGATGTAAGTTGTCTAAATATTCTGAATCAATTTTATTTCATGACAAGAGGCAAAGCTGGAATGAGAAGAAAAGTCTAGAGAGTAAAAATAAGAGTAGAAATCATTGGGAGGACTCATAGAGACAGAATAACTATGATGGAAGTGGGGAGGAAATGAATTGTGGAAAGGAAGAATTTTGATATAATTAAAACACAAAAGGTCAAAGTAGGATATAAAAATTGGAGATTAATAGTAAACAAAATAATTAGATTTGGAATAAGGAGAACTAGATAGAGTGGGTATTGGCTGATTACCCACAATACCCATTTCAGAAAGACATTGGATAAAGAAACACTAGGGAATACAGGCAGAACATTTTTCTAGAAGAAAGATAAAAAATAATTTATACTATTTTTCAAATGACAAAAGACTGAAACATTACTTATGTTTTTACTATATACTTGATGGAGGCATTACAAATAAAATAAGACAACAAAATAAAAAAGAAAAAGATTATTATCTGAAGAAAGGCTTTTAGTGAGATGTTTGGTAAGGGTTGAAAAGGGAACAATAAAAGAAGTAACAGCAAATAGTGCTACAGTAATTAAAACTGCTATAAATTAAAAAATAGTTTTTTTGCTTTTTTTTTAATCAGATCAGATTATGTTTCTAGATGTGGTAGTACATAATATTGCTTGCCTTAGATAGCTGTATTTTACTTTTTCTTACATTATAAAACTATTTGGGTATAATATTTGGCTTCTATTGTGAACTGAGGTTTTCAAAGGGAGTTAGAGGATAGTGCTGTGTTAATTAAATGTGGAGGAATGTAATGTTTTATTCACACAGTTTTTTCTGCTGTTTGTGTTTTTTTCTCTTGTTTCTAGGAGGGGAGTTAATATTGCCCATAATCACAGAAGACTCATTAGATACCCCTCCAATTGCCACACGTTCTCCATTTGTACCTCCACCCCCCACTTATCGAGCTGTCCTCACTCTGGTGGACACCACCAAAGATTCCTTGAGTGTTCCTTCAAACTCGAGGCCACCATGCCCTTCAGAGCAGGAGGATAGTGATTGCGAGGAGGGAATAGAGGTTTCTGGTTATGCCTCAGGGGAAGTATTTGAATCAAGCTTCCCACCTACTGATGATGAGGACTTCTATACCAGTTTTCCTTTGGTAACAGATAAGACCTTACTGTCCAGATCAGAAGGTTCTAATAGGAAGCCTCCTGGGTACCGGCCAAACATTAGGGCAGGTGGTTCAACCTCCTCCCCTTATGACCTCCTCACCTCTACTACATCCCCAGACCTTGTTCGGAACATCCCTGCAGGCAAAATGAACAACAGGGAACCCCTAAAACCTAACTTAGACCAATATCCCCATATCCCTACCTCTTTTCAATTGGACAAGCTAAACAAACAAAGGTTTCCATCTATAACCTCTTCCCCAAATTTCCACAATTTTCCCACAGCTAACCCTACAGGTTCAGGAGAGAAAGTATCACCAGGTGCAGTGGAAGTTATCAGGGAATCCAGTAGCACCACAGGGATGGTCGTGGGTATTGTTGCGGCAGCTGCCCTTTGTATCCTCATTCTTCTCTACGCAATGTATAAGTACAGGAACAGAGATGAAGGATCTTACCAGGTGGACCAAAGTCGGAACTATATCAGTAACTCTGCTCAAAGCAATGGGGCTGTGGTAAAAGAAAAGACAACACCTGCAACTAAAACAGCTGGCAAAAGTAAGAAAAATAAGGACAAAGAGTATTATGTTTGAGAGCTTACAATGGACCTCCCAATTGTGGAAGAAAAGGTTGGGTAAAATCCAGCCAGCCATTATTTGGAGACACCAGACTGACCCCATGCTGTGACCAATCATTGACTAAGCCCAGACAAGAAGTTGGCTTTCACCTTGACAGCCAATTAAATTATTCAACAACTGCCAGCTGAAAGTTGATCATAAGAGTTGATTAGTCAACTTCAGTCACCCATCTGAATGTCAACAAAGCAGCTACTATATAGTTACTTCAGTCAACTAACTTATAAAATATACATGAACCTAAACTCCCAAGGATTACATCACAAAGAAATGCAATGAAAAAAACAGTCTTCAGCCAATTAACCATGATCTAATTCTTTGATGGAACAAGTGATGCCTTCCATTTTTTTGCACACGCTCCCTACCAGTCTGATCTAAAATATTTCTATTACTTCCTTTCATTCTCCTACTTTTTTCTTCAGGGGGAAAATGCCACAAGCCCAAATGATTTATTAAGTTGGAAACTCTAAATATAAAATATTAAATAAAAACAAACTTCCTTTGAATAAAGAGGGGCTTAGTCTGTAAGAGGACAGTTTGGAAATCTTTTATCAGACTGAAAACCGAAATAATTTATGACTGCTAATGGTCAGAAAACTATGATACTTAACCATGTGGAGCCATTGAGGGGGGAGAATTCTATTAAATTAAGAGGGACTTGTGCTGAGACAGAGACTCACTTGGCAAGGGGGATAACTAGACTGCCCATGGATATGCTCTCCTTTATACCCCCTACCTTTCTCTTTGCCCCCTAAAGATCAAGGTTATTTCTATTCTGGTTTGTGTGGTGTTGTCTTGGTTTTCTGAACGCGAGCCGTGCGTTTGACTTCATTGTGGACTGAATCTACTGCTCCAATCCCCTACTGAATAAGAAAATGCCATGCTCTTTTGAAACCTCTTAATAAAATGGACTATTGATAAGGTAAATTGAGGCACTGGGGCAAAGAATATCAGAATATCAATAAAGCAGATGTTACGGCCTTGTAAAAGAGTGTTGAAATTGTTTATGTTGGGTTTTTTTTGCAAATGAATTATTCTATATATTACTGCATTTTCAATTTAGAATTGAACATTATAATTACATCTTACATTACACCAATTAGTCTAAACTTACTCTACAATACGCTATATTTATATATCACAAGAAGAAGACTTGCTATACCATCAATATAATGCTTCAGGTTCTTTATAGATAAACAGTCTAAGGCTGCATACACACTGTTTATATTTCAATGCAACTAATCTTGTGGCCTATTCAAAACCATGCAATTAGTTTAACATTTCCACTGCCTTTGATCCATTTTTCCTTCAATATTGGGGGGGTGGGGTGGTTTAGGGACATTGGTCAGTTGATTGTGTAGAAATTTTGGTTTTGGCAGTCAATCAGGTTAAAATATTGACCTGTGTGTATACAGACTTAAGCTGGGTACACACAATAACAATAAAGGGATGCAGGTATTGTCGATAATGTGTGTAGTGCATTTCCAAGCTTCCAGCAGCCAAGGAACATTCACCGTCGGCCTTGTGATTGCTTGATAATGCCTGAAAATTTTTCTCAGCTACAATTGTAGCTACTTAAATTACTGTATAATTAGCCTCCGCTAGCCAGGGAGTCAGCCGTGGCTGCAGGAATTTTGCAGTCCCGAGCATTCCCCCTATAAATAAATCATACTTAAAATACCCAAAATTAACTTTTGTTATTTCAGTTTAATTGTAGAACGGGAGTTAATGGAGCCATGTCTTAACTCCCATTCTTCAATAAAACCTGCAGGAGCCAGGAGCAAAGGTAAGGAACTTACCTGGCCTTGCACGCCTCCGCTTTTCTTCTTAAAGGGCAAGTCCAGCCCCAAAATGAAAACTTACATAAAGGTAAATAAGCCCCCAAAACCCTAAACAGTAATAGTTTGAAATCTGTGCAGGATTTCAGGTTAGACTTATATATTTCAATGTCCTGGTGCCCCTGTTTCTGCTTCCTGGTTCTTCCAGTTAGTAACTGTCAGTTATGGATTTGACAGTTGACATCACAGCCAATGACTGAATGTTAATTCCCTGTCTGCCTCTTCTGAGCATGCCCAGGCTCAGTAAATGCTCAGTACAGGTTACTAAATTGCTCGGTTTCCATGAGGCATCCAGAAGCATAGAAGGCATACAGTAATGAATTCATAGGACAAACTATGATATATCAACATATTTTAAAGAGGCCATTCTTTGAGGGTTGGAGTTGTCCAACGGACTTTGTACCTCTGCAGGTTTTACTGAAGAATGGGACATAAAACAAAGCGCCTTTACCTCTCGTTCTTCAATTAAACTGAAATCCCTAAAGGGAATTTTGAGAGGGGAGATACTTTTTTTGTTTGTTTTTTTTTACTTTTTTTTTTAGTTCTAAATCATCAACGTAGATTGAAAAGCACTGTTAAATATTTTCAGTGCTGTATACTTAAATGCAATAAAGCACAAGGGTAACAAAATTCAGTCCTTCCTCTCAGTTCTCTTTTAACATGCTTAAAGGAGAATTTAACTTAAATTTTTTAAAACCTAATGTGGAAGTTTTTCTCCCCAGATCACTTATACATTGCAAGATTCTTCTCTTTTAAAACCCTTAAAACACTTGCCTATAGCCTGCATTAAAACTATGAAGGGGGTTAATTCCCAATTGTATAAAAATTAGAATGTGATTATTATGGGATTTCATTTAAATACACATACCCAAAATTTCAGAAACTTTCAAGGGAATGCAATATTGAGCACAAATCAGCTCATTTTATGCAAAACCAACTCTTAACACCCTAGAACCAATGCAATAAAGGGGTAGCATGGATTTTGCATAAAACATGTGTTTACACATCAGTATTTGATTTGCATTCAAACATTATATAACTTAACAAAATACAAGCTAACAGAGAGAGAGAGAGAGATCTAGCGCCCGTTTTTATAACGGGCTTAACTGGCTAGTATATAAATAATCCCCTACAATATGTCAGTGTTAACTTCTAGGTTATTTCCATTTGTTTTTATGGGAATTTTGATTCAGAATTTGACTTTCCATTCCAGAACACTCCCTCCTCTTTGCTATCTATGTATTGCAACCAAACAGTGGGGTATCAGCCCAGAAAAAAAAACAAAATAGATAAATAAATTGTAAGGCCCTTCAATTCTTTTGTTTTACTGACATGGTTGCAAGGTTTGTGTTTTACTATATGCCCATGCACAAATACAATTTAGCTAAATGGGGTGTTTTTTTTTGTTTGTAACTAGGTTTTATAAATATGCTTATTAGTAGAAATGGCTGAAACTACATAGTTTTGTTCCAGTCCGTTTTCCCGGATCTCGGGAAAATCCAGAAGATCCGAAAACGGAACAAATTTTCGAGGATTTTCGAATGTTCAAGGCAATTTTTGAAAATACGATTGGAAACTCAAAAGTGGTCTCCGGTCGTATTTTCGAACGTTCAAATATATTTTCAAAAATTATTGAAAATAGCTCCGTACATTCGAAAATCTTCGAAAATTCGTTCCAAAGTCCAGAAATCCATAGGATCCGTCTGGATTTGGCCGGATTTTTCGGATATCGGAACTGAGGGGTTCTGTGTCTGATCTGGGTTTGTGTCGGACCCGGATCCCATCTCTACTCATTTGGTTTTTTTTTTTTATACCCTCTGTGGGCAGAAAACAACTAAGTAAAAAAAGTCTACAAGAATCCTAGAATATATAAGATATGTTTTGGAGAAAAACAAACCACTAATTAATTAACAATAAAAATATACACATAGCACCAGTTTTATTCATAAAATAAAGAAAATGGATTAACCCTTTTCCAATGGCATCGACTATATAAACAACAATATAACTAAAAATCTATTAAAAATCCCAATAATGACTGCCCAGCACACAAATTACTTATAAAAATTGTACCCTTCCAAAATAACAATGCATATATTTCTAATACAATTAAAAACAATTATCTGTATTGAAGCTCCTTAAAGGCTATGTACACTGGCAAATTTGTTTGTTTAAATTGTGGAAACTATAATTCACTATCACTGCATAATTTTGTTGTTGATCTTCCCCTATTTCTTTAGATATCCAATCTGAAACATCTTACATTTCAGCATTTCTGTAAGCAGTTTTGCTGTAGCTGGAATGATTTGAGAGTTGGTGTGCAGTATTGACAGTTAGTATGGGAGAAAATAAACAGGTCCAGTGGTCAGAGCCTGAGCAAAAAAGTACTTTATTGAAGGCATTCAGCAACACACACACCTCGGAGTAAGTGCTACACATATTTATTGATTAAGATGACGCAAAGTAATTTTTTCAGTATACATACACTATAAAATAGTTCTTATTTGCCATCCATACTAAAGGACGAAGGAGTGATAGGTGTCTATCCGGAGACTATTTTCTCCCAATGCTGAAAAACTACAAGAGAGAACCAGCAGTGATTTTATACATTTTATGTGGATTATCACTATAATATATTTCTAGTGCTTGGAACTGGGAAGGGAGCAAGCAGCGAAAGAATATATCTGCTTGTTTCTTCTTTGACTGGTTTTGAAACATTTTATGCGGATTACCACTATATTATACTTGCTTTGAACTGCTCCTATGAGTATGGATGGCAAATAAGAACTATTTTAAGGAGCTTCAATACAGATTATTGTTTTTTATGTGTTTTAAGTAATTTGTGTGCTGGCTAGACATTATTGGGATATTTAAAGGATAAGTATACTCAAAAAACAAATAAAGTTTAAATGGTAGCTGAATCTCTAACTAACCTTTCCCCCCCCCTCCCTTTTTTTTTAGGTTCCTTTAGAGCCTACCTGTGCCCTTGTAAAGTGCTGGCCATATTGGATCATGTATGCAGTCTGGTTAGCTCCGCCCCCTGAGACTTGCTGGACCTTGTTTCCAACTTGTGTCCAAATATCCAGTGGCAGTGCAATCCGTGCGCCACCTGCATGAGTGACGTCATGACACGCGTGACGTTGCGCACGTCATGACATGATTGAACTGCCGCTGGATATTTGTACACAAGTTGGAAACAAGGTCCAGCAAGTCTTGAGGGGGGGAGCTTACCGGACAGCATACGTGATCCAAGATGGCCAACACTTTACAAGGGCACAGGTAGGCTCTGAAGGGACCTAAAAAAGGGGGGGGAGGTTAGTTAGGGATTCAGCTACTATTTAAACTTTATTTGTTTTTTGAGTATAATTATCCTTTAATAGATTTTTAATAAGTATTGTTTTTTATAAAGTCAATGCCATTGCAAAAGGGTAAATCCCTTTTCTTTACTTTATGAATAAAACTGGTGTTCTGTGTATATTTATTGTGGTTATTATTATTTTAGTTATTATAAGTGTGATACATCATTTTAGTGATCGGTGGGGGAAAAAACTAAGACATATTTATTCCAGTAGAAAGGTCTGCTGATTTTTAGCTGGTATGGACAGGTCAAAATGGCAATGGCCTACAATATTCTAGTAAATCAATTTAATGAATAACTGGGGGAAAAAAAGGTTCTGGAACAAGACTACACGATATCCTAAGAAAATATGTCTTCCAATTGATATCAGAGGCTTTTAGGCACATTAGGCACACATCAAAAGCCTGCTTCTTGACTCTTTTAAATTGTGCCATATCAGGTAAAGAGATGAAATGTATAGTTTTTAAAAATAAATTGTTAAATTTTTTTTAATAGTTTTGGTTCTGTTAGATCAATTATGTCTTTTTATATTGTTTAAATATAGTTCAAGGGCATGAAGGGAACAGTAACTGTGCATTAAGATGTACATTACTTAATGTTAGAAATATATAAAGCTGCCCTACCCTCTTACCCCTTTTGCTGAAGTCGTATACCCAGGTAAGTTAAAACAGTCAAACATCTCTCCAGTAAACAGGTATGCAAATAAGGAACAAAGACTTCTGGGAATTTACCATGTTTCCATGGAAGCTCTTAGGAACGCTATATCTTTAAAAAGACTTTTACAGCATTCAACAAGCTAAATGCAAAACCAGAGCGCCAACTACAGACCGGTCTGTAGTTGGTGCTCTTTCATTCTCCTTCAAAGAAAACCTTAAGTTGTTTTTGTTGTGTGTAATTATCATTTTTGAACTAATATATAAATATATATAAATAAGAAATGTATTTTCTCTACACCATTGCATCCTTGCTCTGTAAACCCCCCCCCCCTCTATTTAGGCTTGGTTTCTTTATTTGCCTAAATAGAGGTGGGGGGGTCGACACCAACTGTCTGCCATGTACAATGCTGTTTTGACACTTTACCCTGGGCATTCCTATAACACCTCTTAGCCACTATGCAATCAGGCCCTTAACACTTGGCTGTGATATGCTAATTGGGACTTTCCAGGGTACATAATTGCCACAGATTCTTGTACAAGTCATTGTGAATTGAGAAAGCCAGTCGGATGACAAGCGAAATGTCTTCAAGAACTAAACTTCAAGTCCAGTTGATCTAATTGAATACAACAGATATACCATGATCTGGATGAATGAGAATCTTCACAAGCAGATTTTGTATACAATGTGCTGTTAAACGGGGAGCCAGGTTTTTGTCCGGTACTGAGTAGATTTGGGATCCTGTTTATTAGAGAGAGAAATAATATGTGTGGCAGAGTTAAGTATAGACTGAAGGGAAGAGGTGTGAATCAGGAAGACAAGTAAGTAGTAGCAGTCATAGTGAATCATAGTAATTGAGGTTGAATAAAGACATACGTCCATCAAGTCCAACCTATTTAATTTTTTTTAAGCACTTCCTAACAGTTGATCCAGAGCAAGGCAAAAAACCCAGATAAAAGGGGGGGGGGATTCCTTCCTGACTCCAAAAGGCAATAGGAAAGTATCCCTGGATCAACCAGATCTAAAGTATATGTATTAATACCAGTAATTCTCAATATTTTAGTTTTAGAAACTTATCCAGGCCATGTTTAAAGCTATTCAATGAACTGGCCATTACCACATCTGCTTCTCCAATGTAAACAGCCCTAACTTGTCTAATCTGCATGCATATTTAAGCCCCTCAATTCCCCTATTAATTTAGTTGCCCTTCTCTGAACTACTTCCATTTCCAAGATGTCCCTTTTGTATATGGGATTCCAAAACTGCACCGCATATTCCAAATGAGGCCTTACCAGTGCCTTGTAAAGGCAAAGAGACAGTCGGAGACATGTGATTGGATGTCAGGAGTTAGCGTAGGTGTGGACAAGTAGATTTGTGTATCCCAGGATGCCACTTCATTCCAAATGCCCAAAGAGTGAAGTATACACATAAGGAGGGAATGATCGACTGTACCGAAAGCAGAGGAGAGGTCAAGGAGGATAAGAATAGAAATGTGACCATTGGTCTCTGCAACCTGCAGATCATTCACAACCTTACACAGAGCCGTCTCTGTGGAAAGCGCAGGACAGTATCCAGATTCCAAAGGATCCAATAGGTTATGAGCATGAAGGTAGTTAGTGATACGGGCAAAGACTAATCGTTCTAGTAGTTTAGAGGCTATGGTTGAGAGGGAGACCGGGCGGCAGTTAGCTAAACAAGAGGAGCCTAGTGCGGACTTTTTTTGTATGGGTTTAACATGGGCATGCTTAAAGATGGAAGGGAAAATTCCAGATGTAAGGGAGGCATTGAACATGTGGGTAAGTATAGAGGTAATCACATGAATACAGTGATTCAGTAATACAGAGGGCATGTAATCAAGGGGACATGCCATGAGCAGAAAGGATAGAAGCAAGTGAAAGACTTCTGAATGGATCACAGAAGTAAAAGTTCCAAGAATAGCTTGGGAGGCAAGGGCCACATAATCTGAGTCATCCCGAGGACCAGAGATTTGCACACGTATGGACTCCACTTTATGTTGAAAGTAATTTGCAAACTCCTGGGGAGAATTAGGAGAAAGTATAGGTCAGCGGGAGAGGGGCGCAGAAGAGAGTTGAAGACTGAGAACAGGCGATGAGGGCTAGATTGTTATTTATAAGATTCCGGTAATAGTTCTGTTTTGCTAGCAGGAGCCCAGAGCCAAGACATTGCAGCATGAAATTGTAATGGAGAAAGTCAGCCTTTGTACAAAGTCAGCCTTTGTACTTTCCACGCACGTTCAGAAGCATGCATGCACCTGTGTATAACACAGGAAGTGGGTTTGAGCCACGGATGAGAATTAGAGGTTCCTCGTCTGAGGGAATGCAAGGGGGCATAAAAGTCTATCGTGTCAGTCAGGATAGAATTATAGGAATTAGCAAGCTAGTCAGGGTCATCAACTGTCAAAAGGGAGGAAAGACTAGAGGACAGAGATGAGGTGCCGGGAAATCTAGGACTCTAGTATTATAAACAGACATATAAGAGGGAGGGACAGGAGGAAGAAGAGTGAGTTGAGCCTGAAAAGTGATAAGATGATAATTAGAAAGCAGGAAGGGGTTAGATTGAAAAGACAAGACAGAGAGGTTTTTAGTGAACACTAGATCCAGGAAGTGTTCATCCTTGTGAGTACTAGTGTTAGTCTATTGCTGAAGATCGAATGAGGATGTTAAGTGTAGGAAGCGAAAGGGCCAGGAGAGGCAGGAGTTGTGACAGTTAAAGTCACCCAGAATCAGAACAGGACAGTGAGCAGAGAGGAAGAAAGTAAGCCAAGTTTCAATGTCAGAGAGGAATGCGGCAGGAAATGCTGTAGACGGCGCTCATGGGGTGCGAGAGCTGAATTGAATGAGCCTCAAAAGATGTGAATGAAAGGTCAGGCGGGGAGGTTATGTTACTAAATCAACAGAAGGATGTTTTTATTAGATTGGACTGTGATTATTGGTTAACCCGATAAATTCTGAGTTTTGCAAAAATCTGTTGTTTTAAATAATTAAACCTACTGGTAACACATCTGCTCCGGTGTATTTGAATATGCAGAACGATTGGGCATCAGTGGCACGCCTAACCAATTACCGTTTAATATTATTCTTATTGAGGATTTATATATCGCTAGCAAATTCCGTTGCGCTTTACAATTACATGTATACATTCACATTAGGCCCTGCCCCGAAAAGCTTACAATCTAAGCACATTTATTTGACACATACAACCTATCAGTACAACCTATCAGTATGTCTTTATGATTGTGGAGGAAACCAGAGTGCCCGGAGAAAAGCAGAGTGCCCGGAGGAAACCCATGCAAGCACGGGAAGACAGTTGTCCTTTAAGTAAAGTTATATTTACTATGGCAAAAAATATTCCTTTAATATATAGATTTTTTTAGACAAAAATGCAAATAGCGTTTAAAATGCTATAAAACATCTAATACAAATATCGAAATAACATTTTTTGATGACTTTTGTTAAAAAAAAGCATTTCTAACAGTAAAATTAATTAAAAGTCACCAGACACTTTTCCTAACCCTCACTTACTTGGTTCAGGCATCATCTAAATCTAAAGTGATTGATTGCAGAGTTATTGTTTGTTTCTTTAAATTGATGCACATTGTTTTTCATGGGTTTTCTAGCTTTACTGAAAAACTAAGCAATTAAAATTCACTTGTAGATAAGTGATGCAGAAAGGCTTTGTTCACACTAGAGCGCATTTTGGTGAGTTAACAAAATGCTGTGCACATATTAATGAATGTCACCACTCACGCTATTGAGCTGTGATATAGTGTGTTGCCATTAAAAATAATGGCATGCGTTGTGCATTATCCCAGTGGAGCATCGCACGAGAGCGATGTTCTGCTGTTAAAAAAACGTGTACGGTAAATGTATCCTAAGGTGTACTTTGAGTGCATCCTAGATTGCCTTGGTTTGTTTTAAGAGGGCAATATAAATTATGTTGGATGGGGGGGGGGATAAAAGTAAAAAATGCATTAAAGTTTATTTAATATAAAAAAGCACTACTTTGTAAAGACAACTACAACTTACTTGTCTTACCTTCACTTTATATGCATACTTTTACTGCATTCCACTTCAAAACTCTGTCTCTTCTATCAAAGGATAAAGGCTATCCCAGAACAGTTCACTGTGAATAATGTATGATAAAATACATAAGCAACGGCAAATTCCTATTACACACACTGTCCATACTCCACAGCTGTCCATTTTTGCCAAGACAGACTCAATCTGAAGGGCCAGGCAGGTCAGGGGCAACATTGGGTGAGTTGGTGGCATAGGTGATAGAGCTTAAAAAGGCCTCCCCCATCCTGCACTCAAAGTCCCAGTGATGAGAGCTATTCTATTCCCAGCATCTGCTCTATGGATCAGGCATAGGAATGAGGCACAGGATCAAGGTTCAGAATCAGTTTGAGGCACAGAAAGATTTCAACAATAATAGAAAATTGCCTTGAAGTTTATTGATGCACACATTTCAAACTAAAAGGTCCTTTCACAAGTGTAAACACCACAAGAGTTAAAACCCAGTCTATCCAATGTAATATCGGGTTGGCATATGTTTAACTCTCATTTTACATCTCAACCCACAGATGTAGAAGCTGTAGTTTGCCCTGATTCTGTAGATCTGAACAGGAACCTGTGATACTGGGTACAAACATATTTGAAGTACAGTCTGCCATGCAAAGAATTACAGCATGAGCAGGTGCCACTCCTTTGTCTAATTAGAAGTCAAATGCTATTTGTATTACCTTTTTTATTTCTAAACAGTATGGGCTTTTGCATCAAAATTGTAAGAGCATTGACAGATGTGAAACCAAAAAAGGAAAATACATTCTGATTGAAACCTGCCCTGAGGCTGTGACCCAAAAGTTGTTCCAGATTGTAAGATCTGAGAGAAAAAAAAATAACAGCTATGGTTTTAGTGACAGAACAAAACTTAATTGGGTTATTATTAAACAAAAGGATGAGCTGGCCTACTATCATCCAAAGCAGGAGATTAATAGATCAATAGAAATTCAGTATGCTCACTTATATGCTTCTCTGTCTGGTTTACAATTTGATTTTAAAGAATCCCGTTACTGAGGAGTGAAAGCAAATGTTGTTTACGGGTCTGCAATCACATAAGCAAGTCTTTCCTGATAATGAGGTGGATGTAGGATATGCTAAAAATGTACAACTCACCATTCAATTATTCTATTCCTTTCAGGGGAACAGCTTCACTGAAACCGAATGGATCTCAAGCACAAGAGAAATGAAAGGGAGATAAATTAGTGTGCATTGCACATATAAGAAAGAAGCCATCTTGAACTAGAAAAGACTTATTGGCAGGATCAAGACCGACTTTTCTGTCCCAAAATGGGAGATGCAGTTGTTAAAGGGCATGTCCACCCCTTTTAAAAAATTTTGATATGCGGTAGGGCATGCTCCCCCAGCCCCAACCGCATTAATATTATTGTTCCCCCGATCCTTACTTACCTTCCCTCTTTCCTCCGTCGCAGTGTTCCACTGCATGGAATTGCAAGCAGGGGGCGGGACCGGCAGCTGCATCCGTGATTGGCTGAGAGGCAGAGAGGAGGAGAGAGGGAAGGTAAGTAAAGAACAATAATATTAATGCGCTTGGGGCTGGGGGAGCATGCCCTACCGCATACCCAAAGGTTTTAATGTTAGGGAGAGGGAGAGAAAAACAGGAGGGGGGAGGCTGCACTGAGCATACCTCAAACCTTGACAAGGTTGAGGCAGACTCATGCACAGCATGAGTCACACACTGCTCCTACACAGCAGTTTCCTGGACTTTGGAGGGGCACAGCAGGGGAACTATTTTGAGCAGAAATGTAAGGTAAGGCTTGTTTTAAACTTCTTAATGTGGCCAGTAAGTGGTTAAATTTTAGTTTTGGGGGTGGACATGCCCTTTAATTACTACTATGGCCTGTTTATTTATTTCCTTTGCCTGCTCAATTGCTAAGGTGTTATGGGACATTTATTTCATACATTATGGACTGCCTTATATAAACAGAGGGGGGCTGTGGGAGCACTCCTATGGCAACATTATTATAACATATAGTGGAAGTGCTACTGATCTGACCAAAACATTAGAACAAACAAAAAGAGTTTTTAATTACAATTTTAAAAGTGAAATGCCTTCCAACCACGTCAAGGTAACCCCAGTATGGAAGGTCCAAACAAATTACCTTGGATCATTTATCTGGGTTAACACTCCCTGACCTTGTATTGGCTTAGTATTAAAGGCTATCACTTCCCCTCGCCTACTGGCTTTAAACAAGGAGGGAAAAGGCCTCCCATACAATGCTTAGTATTCAAGGTGTAAAACCTCCATGTTGGGGGTGCTTCTACCACCTGAACTTGGTCCATCTTCCTGCAGAGAAACTCTGCTACAATACATAAACAGAAAGGGGGGGCTGCGGGAGCACTCCAATGGCAGCATTATTATAACTAATAGTGGAAGTGCTACCCCTATGTTTTTACTGTTTGCACTAGCACAGATATTATGTATATATGGGTCCAGGAATGTGCATTGATCATCTCTTTTATGGACTGCTTAGACTGCACTTTGATCAAGGCAAAGATTTTGATAGATGATTCCTTAGGGCGTACCTGTTGTATTCAATTAGATCAACTGGACTTAGGCTGAGGCCCCACTACAATGCACCAAAGCGCACAGGTAATTGCAAGCGCTATCGCACCCGATTGCGTGTGCTATTCTGGTGCTTTGTTGCACATTGTTCAGTATTTGCGCATGCAATATTGCAATTTAAACGTATGCGTTTGCACAAAAAATAAACTCCTGCTCATAGACTGGGGGTGGGCTGAACAGAAGTGGACTGCTTTTAAAGGGATATTAAACTATTTCATTTCTAAATTAATACCTTTAGGGAGTAAAAAGATTAGGTCCACTCCTATCTGGCTTAAGGATAAGTACACTGTAAAATCAAGTTATGGTAACTTGAAAGCTGCAGCTATGCCCCTCCAGAGCCTAACTTTGAAGATTGAAAGTTGCTGACATCTTGTTTATCTGTAAATGAATGTTTTTCTCTGCCCCTCCGAGATTTGCATATACTTCCTGATTGTTCAGCCTTATTTGATAAGCCCTGTGCGCTCCGGAGCACGTCGAGATGATGTCGCGTGCACACATGTCACTTCGCTTACCCAATGAGGCTGACCAATCAGGAAGTATCTGCAAACCCCAGTAATACTGGGCACATAGATGGAGTAATACTGGGCACATAGATGGAGAAAACATCTATGTGCAGATAAAAAACCTTGAATCTTCAAAGGTATGCTCTAGAGGGGCATAGGGGGAAAAAATAAAACCAATAGTGTTTTTAAAGCTGCAGCTTCCAAGTGACCGTAACTTGATTTTACGGTGTATATCTGTTGTATTCAATTAGATCAACTGGACTTGAAATGTAGTTCTTGAAGACGTTTCGCTAGTCATCCGACTGGCTTTCTCAATTCAGAATGACTTGTACAAGAATCTGTGGCAATTATGTACCCTGGAGAATCCCAATTAGCATATCACAGCCAGGTGTTAAGGGTGTGATATGTTGAATTGAGAAAGCCAGTCGGATGACTAGCCAGTCGGATGACTAGCGAAACGTCTTCAAGAAACTACATTTCAAGTCCAGTTGATCTAATTGAATACAACAGATATACCATGACCTGGATGAATGAGAACCTTCACAAGCATTTTACGGTGTACTTATTCTTTAATACTACGGTAAAAAGGGAAATGGAAAAAAAGTAAAGATAAGAGAGCTTACTTGAGTTTTATCTAGACCACCGTTTCTTATCTTCTCAGATTCACTTTTGTCTTGTGATGTGCCGTTGGGATTGAAAAACAGCCAATGTAATACCAATATTCAAAAAGGGTAGTTTTTAGTCTGGTAACTATAGACCTGTAAGCCTAACATCAGTGGTAGGGAAAGTGCTGGAAACTTTGTTACAGGATCATATCCTATGACTTTGTCTCCAGAAATGATCTTATTAGTAGTCATCATGGATTAATGAGAAATAGATCGTACCAGACAAATTTACTTGGTTTTTATGAAGAAGTTAGTAAGAATTTAGATTCTGGCATAGCAGTGGATGTAGCATACTTGGATTTTGCTAAAGCTTTTGATACTGTGCCACATAGGCAATTTATGTATAAATTTAGGACAGTTAACTTAGAAAAAAAACATGTTTCTAAGGCTTGCATAGTTACCAAAAGTTTACAGTGAGTCAAACTTAACCTCCACTGACTTAACACTGACTGGTAAAAATATTTGTGCTCAAATAGAGGTTGGCAATATAAATGCCCCAGAACAGAGACTGGTAAATATAAGTGCCCACAGAGACCTTTTAATTGTATATAAGTGCCCACACAGACTGGTAAATATAACTACCCACATAGACTGCTACAGTCCCCACACAGACTGGTAATGTGCCTACACAGATTGGTAAAATTCCCACACTGACTAGTAAATATAAGTGTCCACACAGTTTATTAAAGGGTTACTGTTGTACCTTCAAAATAAAACCTAAATCACATCTCTATATAAAATTTGTGAGAAGTTATTCTTGAATAGTTTCAGCAATATTACTGCTTGAATACTTCCTGTTTTCAGCCACGTGACCAGCCTCAGCCTGCATTAATAGTCTCCCTCTCAACTGTCAATTTTCCCCCCTCCCATGTACTTCTTGTTTTCCCCAGCATAAAGTCTTAATTGAGCATGCTTCTCCCCCTGAGCAGAGGTCAGGTGATGTCACTAAACCAACTGGAAGCAGCAAATTTGAAAATTTACCCCAATATAATTTCTCACAGGCTCCAGCCTGAGATGTGATTGTCGGCTCATTTTAAAGGAAATACTACAGGCTTTCATTTAACCCTAACTTGTTTGAAGACCACAGTTGCCCTTTAAAGTGCCCATACAGATTGGTAATGCACTCACACAGTGAGAACTCCTGGTGTAATTCAAAACTAGTTTTTTTTCTCAGACCTGTGTTTGTTTGGGGTAGTATCCCAAAAGTACCCCAGGGGTGCTAATATCTGGAAGTTTATCATAGCCTGGTCCTTACTATCGGTGCTCACGCTTCTCGTGCGTGTATGAATGACGTGAGCATCACATCATTTACTGGCCTTTTTCTGTGCCCACACAGACTGGTAAATATAAGTTACCCACACAGACTGGAATATATGTTACCCACACAGACTGGTAAAGTGCCCACACAGATTGGTAAACAGAACTGCCTAGACATACTGGTAACATGCCCACACAGATTTGTAAAGTTGTAAAGCGCCCACACAGATTGGTAAATATAACTACCCACACAGATTGGTAAAATGCCCACAGACTGGTAAAGTGCCTGCAAAGATTAGTAAAGTGCCCACACTGACTGGTAAACTTAAGTGTCCACACAGTATATTAAAGTGGTCATGCAGATCTCTCATTCTGCCTAATGGGAGCAGTGCTGGCTTTCTCAATTCAGAATGACTTAAAGGATAAGTGCACTGTACTCAAAGTCTCTCTCTGCGCTGTGCTTCCTTCCTCCTCTCTTCCACAGTCAGTCCGAGTGCGTCTTCCCATTGGTTGCATCGTGATCTGTCATTTACAGGGTAAGAGAGGAGGAGCAGAGCACAAGGGAGACTTTGAGTAAGTATTGCAGGAGTTAAGTAAAGGACCCAGAGGTGAGGACTTAGCGATTAAGGTCCTCACCCTGGGTACTATGCAGCTATGAAGGAAGAGGAAGGGGAGACAAGTATAATTTTCCTTTAAGTCCAGAATTAATCAATCTACTAGTATTTTAATTTATTTTTAATACTTTGTTATAAGGTTTCCTTCCTCTAAAGGGCAAGGGATAGGTGGAAAAAAGTTGATCCAACCCTAGCAACTCCGTTTTTTATCACGAGTCCACTAGCAGACTAACCATTGATTCATACATGCTGGGTCTGGTGTAAGATGGCATGTATGGGTTTGTTAGAAATATAGGGGGAGATGCAGGAAAGAGAGAAACTATACTTTTTTTTATTGAACTGGTCGCCCAGCACCAGGGGTTGCATGGGTTATCTGGGCGATACTGCCTGTTGCAACTTCTAAGGAGCCTTCCGAGTTACTATGATGCAGTAATCACTAAGTGATACAAACATGATAGTGCAAAATGTAACAAATCTTTTTTTGTGTATTGAGTCAATGGCACAGACACCAGAGTAATCTGATATTACATCAGCTAGCATGGGTTTTACACTTATTTGCCCCATTATTCCATCATCCCCTTAGAGGAAGATTTAAAACTTACCTTACTGTTCTCTTACCTTCTGGTTTCCCCCAGTGCACTAATAAGCAAAATTTTCTCAAACATTCCAACCTGTCAAAGGTGCCTTCCAGGACACACCCACATGACCCCTCACACCAGACCATCCCACCCCATGGCAGCCTCATTGGTTCCCATTTTTTTTTTTTTTATATAGTTGTGAGTGTTGTTTCCTGGTAATCGGGTCCCACAAAATTGTGACCTGTTCTTGCCTTCAGCACAGCATCTGCATGCTTGCCAAGAGTGCTGGACTTTGAGAAGATCTGGACTGAGACCCCTAAATCTTTACAATATAAAGCAACACTTAGTGCAGTACTTGTCTCTCTCTCCCTGCTGCACACTGGGAAGGGGGCATATTGTGCATTACTCACATTTAATGTTTCTCAGTCTTTGAGCTGCTGTAGCGTGTAAATAAATACCATACTTATTAAGGTGGGACTCACTGAGACACATACTTATTAAGGGGGACTCACTCAGACAGTATACCATTTCTTTTTGTGTGTGTTTGGGGGGGGGGGCAGTTGCTTTATTCCCCAACAAGTATTACGTTACCCTACCACCAGCCAGCATTAGCCAGCACTACATTAGCGAACATTACAGCTAGCCCTCCAGCACCACAGTCCAATGTTACAGTCAGTCCTCCAAGAAGCCACCATAAGAAAGTCTCAGACTCAACACAGACAGAAAGAATAAAGAGAAAGAAAAGTCACACAGAGTGAAGAGAAGTATTAGTATTCATAGTACTTCACTGTCAGTAAGTGGCCCCATGTTCATCTTAACTAAACAGGCCCAACCATTGCCCCCCTTGCATTAAAATGAAATAGGAAATGACATAAGCTATTTAAGTAAAGCTATCTAATATTTGTTTTGAATGTTCTGCATTACTGTCGCCTTCGATAGACGCCAGTGTTTTTCTTTTCTTCACAATCACTTGCCTCTGGTCTACCAGCGTTCTAACAGGCAATTGCAAGCAGCCCTTACTGAAACTAACCCCTCTACTCTAGTGTGTGTCCTTGGTCATGTGACAAGGATTGTGTCATGTGACCCTGGGAGAATACATTTTCGCCGAAAGCGGGTATGTGAAAAACGGCTGCTTTTATTGGTTAATGTAACGAAACCTTTAAAAACGTCTTGTATAAAACATATACCAAAAATTACCATTATCTCTATGCAAAGTGAAAATAGACCCTGGAAGAAGCTTCTAAATAAGATCCTAATTTAGAAAAACATCTGCAACGATGAAGCCGACGCTCCCCTGACAGGTTATGGTACACCTCCAGTTGCGCAATCTTTCGTACGATTGCTCCCTGACTCAGCCCTTTCTTAGAAGATAAGGGACAAAAGATAATAGGCAGCCATAAACAAGAAGGTAGGCGAAAGACTTGCACCTTCCGTTCAGTTATTGAGCTTGTCAGAATGTCGATGAAAGTCGAACGGTCCGACGGTTCGCTGTGTGACCCTTCTAGCGTGAGATCGGCGCTCTCGGACCTTTATCTTGAGACCCTGCTGCAGAACAGAAGCTCCGTTAAGGTAAGAGGGTTACATTGCACTGTAACGGACACAATGGTCTAGGGTTCTATCTGGGACATTCTGTGCTGTTGCGACCTCCCCCCAACGTTATTGAATTTTGTAACGAGTTCACATTAATTACAAACTACTGTGTGTAAGGAGATCAATACAAGGGGTGGAAAGCTGGATAGTCGGCATAACTGGAGGCGACTGAAGACAATTGTCTGCATGGACACTGCTTGCTTTGCGCAATGTTATTTTAGTTGCACTGTGATCTTTGCTCTGCTTCTTGTCACTTGATAAGAAAACCGAAGATCAGCAAAATGAAGCATTGTGGATTAGGTGCCAGGATTGCAAGGTTTCTCTGTGTCTGTGTAGCACTGGGTTGCAGAGCCAGACGTCGGTAATAAATATATTTTCAATAGCTTTATTTTAGTGTTTTTTTATGTCTTTTATATATTTACCCAATCAGTATTTATGGATGAGGGGGAAACTAAGGTACCTACAGGAAACGTTCCCAAACACAAAAGTTTAGAAATTAAAGTATAACTGCAACTTCAAAAAAAAAAAAAAAAAACTTTATCAATATCAAATTATTACCCCCAAAAACCCCAGTTGAGTTTTATTCTTCCCATCATCTGATGCTCCTACTGTAAATTATTAAAACTTGCAGAACAAAGATCCCTCACTGGTATTCTTTCCTCTTCCGGGTAATGACTATCAGTCATGGCCGCGACGGTGATGTAACAACCAATGGCTGTCAGCCATTACTGATTGAGCGGTTGCAAACATGCTTTGCTCCTGAACACGCTCGTAGCCAGCTTGCAACAGGGTCCTTGTTCTGTAAGTTGTAATAACTCACCATGAGAGCGCCGGAGCCGAGTAGTGACGTCAGGCGGCATGGATGTGGAGCGAGCGGCAGCCGGATTGGAGAGGGAGCGAGGTGAGTGACAGCTTTTTAGTTACACTTATCTTACACAGCTTTTTACCATTAAAGGAAATTGTTATGGGCCTATTTCTCCTCCACTGAACTGGGGGTGCAGGGTGCCACTGCAGATGTTTAGAAACTACAACTCAGCTACTAAAGCATGCTGGGAGTTGTAGTTTCCGCACATCTAGAGTTCTAAGGAATGAAGCTTTAGTGCCTTTTAAATGGACATAAGAATTCCCCTACAATAATAGCCAATCCAGTTATGGCTATTACTGTATGGGACTAATGTATGGAAATTCTGCTGTCCTATTAAAGGGCAACTAAAGCCACAAAACAATACAGAATCACAAGGAGGATGGTATCTATTGTTGCCTTCTGATTCTGTATTGTTTAGGGCTTTAGTTGCCCTTTAAATTGACAGCAGAATTCCCATACAGTAATAGCCATACTGGATTTGACTATTACTATGTGAGACTACTGTATGGGAATTCTGCTGTCCATTTAAAGGGTAACTAAAGCCTCAAAACAATACAGAACCAGAAAGCAGTAGTGGTCATAATTTCAACCCTCGACTTATACTCGGGTCAACCATGTTTTCCTATTTTTTGAGGTAAAAATAGGTACCTCTATTCATACTCGGCTAGTCGGCTCATATAAGTATATCTATATATAGGCCTTTACATTAGGACTAAAGCTGGGTACACACTTTAACAATAAAGTTAAGTCAGATTTGGCAGAATTGCCCCGTTATTTTTCAAGTGAACACCCGGAAATTTCCCATGGCTGTGGTGGTATAGGGAGTCAGTCACGGATATAGGAAATGTGTAGTCCCAAACGTTCCCCTATAGGGAGAACACTCGGGACTGTGTGTAGGGTAAAATTTGAAAAAATCACATACAGAATCATAAAATTCTAATTCTAATAAAGATCTAATTGAATACAACAGATATTCCATATGTAGATTTTTTTTTGCATGGATCCAATACACCACTCCCCTAGACTTAAAATTAAACGTGCCCGTAACATTAATCCATACCCACATATATTCTCACCCCCACCCTTCCTTTTACTAACCCTAAGCTCACTCGGTGCCACTATTTCTTTTGTTATATGTACAAACAGGTCTCCTTCCTACCCATTCCATGAGTTCCTCATCCCCCTTTAAAATTTTAAAGGCTGATTTTACAATAAGTAGGTTCCAGTGCATTGTTAAATACATTTTGGAATTTCTGGCAATACCTTTTCTTTCAATGCACCTAATAAGTTTATGGACAGTGCTGCATATTATGTTGTCTTGTGTTATGAAGAAATAGCATGCTCATTTTATTTCTTTTTTTTAACCACTCTTATGTAAGGGGTTTCAACAAAGTACAAGCTGTCATACAGAGGACTTCTATACAAATGGATCTGCAGCTCCTGGGGGTCCTGAAGAAAAAAGGAGAGTACGACTTGTCCAATTTGAAAGAGAAAGTGAAGAACCTATGGTAAGTTTGGTCTTGCACAGAAAGAAAACAGGTTAATGACTAATGCTAGTCATGCACTTGTTTTTTTTCCCCCTGATCGACTAGTAAATGTTTTTCTTTCCATTTAATAGCTTTACAATAGATTCCTTTATTTTTATCCAGCCACCCAAAAGTATTCAACATCAAGTGGAATGTATCTGTAATTGTAGAAGTATCTGTCAATTTAATTAATTTTACGTACATAGCTCAAAACTGATCAATCCTCACTGTTCTAATGCAGCTCCTGGCTTTTCAGGGTTTATGCTGCAGTCATGGCAGTAACTTCACAGCCAATGACTGTAGCGTATTCTCAGAGCTTTCTCTCCTGAATGCTGTGAAAACTCAGTGAGCCTGACTGAAAGCTCTGAGCTTTTACATTGTTCAAAAGAGAACGGAGGGCTAGGAATCGGGCAGGATATCTCCTTGTAGAAGCATTTTTAAGCTGTGTAAGTATAGCAGTTTCTACATGTTCTACAGTTTCTGCCTACATGGAAAATTTGATTTGGAATGGACATGCTTTTTAAACCACTACCCCACCAAAGCTAATATGTAGAATTATCCGTTTATTATCTTTTCCTAGGAACATAATGGAAACAAACAAATTGCCACAAAGAACAGCCCACCAGAAACAGTACTATATAGTTAGCTTTACTGCCTCTCATGCTGGCTTGAAAATAAACTGGAAACATCTACTTAGAGACAGTGAATACTGGGGTCTAGGGGGCATGGCCAATAGGTGCACATGCTCACAAGGCTCTTTCAAGACTATGTAGGCTGTGAGTTGTACTGGTAACAACATAGAAGCCTTCTTAGTTACAGAATATAATTATTACATGTACGTAAATGCGTACGTAAACTTTCTAGAGAAGTATCTTACACAGTATAGGTTTTCTGGGGAGAAAAGCTTTTACATTAGGATTAAAAAAAAAAAAAAAAAAATCTACTTTAACCTGACCTCAAACAAAACAAAGCAATTTCTGTACATATCCCAGGAATATCTGTTGTATTCAATTAGATCAACTGGACTTGAAATGTAGTTCTTGAAGACGTTTCGCTAGTCATCCGACTGGCTTTCTCAATTCAGAATGACTTGTACAAGAATCTGTGGCAATTATGTACCCTAGAATCCCAATTAGCATATCACGCCAGGTGTTAGGGTGTGATTAGATAGTGGCTAAGAGGTGTTATAGGAACGCCCAGAGTAAGGTGTTAAAACAGCATTGTACATGGCAGACAGTTGGTGTCGAACCCCCCCACCCTATTTAGGCTTGGTTTCTTTATTTTCACATAAATGGCCCTTAACACCTCTCTTGAACCAGTCACGTTCCTTCGCCAGTATGTTAACATTACAACTGTCTGCCATGTCAATGCTGTTTTAACACCTTACTCGGGCGTTCCTATAACACCTCTTAGCCACTATCTAATCACACCCTTAACACCTGGCCGTGATATGCTAATTGGGATTCTCCAGGGTACATAATTGCCACAGATTCTTGTACAAGTCATTCTGAATTGAGAAAGCCAGTCGGATGACTAGCGAAACGTCTTCAAGAACTACATTTCAAGTCCAGTTGATCTAATTGAATACAACAGATATACCATGACCTGGATGAATGAGAACCTTCACAAGCATATCCCAGGAATGCAATTCAGCTCACCACATCTCCTATAGACTTTGGTTGCCCAGATGTCTGTTCCTGGACATAAATTCAAAATAAAAATGTGTAGTAAAGAGCAACCAAAAACTCAGACAACCCCACAGGTATTGCTATAAACAAACGTGCATTTATTGTGCACACCACGATCGTGGTGTGCACAATAAATGCACGTTTGTTTATAGCAATACCTGTAGGGTTGTCTGGGTTTTTGGTTGCTCTTTACTACACATATCCCAGGAACCATGCTTCCTGCATCAAGTTGTAAACCCATGGGTTATCTGATTTGCGGGTCGAGTTCAGGTAAAAAGAGCTGCAGATGCAGCTAGTGAGTCTGTGGGGAAAAATAAATTTTGCTTCTGTCTATGAAGAGAGAGCTGTCAGTACAAATCCACAATCTCGGAGTTGGGAAAATTTTTAGTATTCTTTTCCTTTTTTTTTTTTTATTTTTTCCCCTTTCACTAATATATAGTAGATTTAAACTTATTTTCCTACTTTCTAATGTAGGAAGTCTCAACTCGTGGGATTCTGGTAGATTTCATTTCAATGCAGTCACCAGTTCTTTAAAGATCATTGCAGAATTGGGACATTACAAAACTGTAGTGCTGGATTTTACTGCTCTAAAAGATTCTTGTGTATGTCCTAGTTAAATCCACCACAATCAGACTCTTTTTTTCATTTGCCACAATTAGCCACATATTGCATTGCATCTGCCACAATCTCTCCGCACACCTTATATTGTCAGTCCTCGGGGTGCTGTCTAATGTAGCTGTGTACCGCTTCACAACAATTTAATACTTCAAACAACAATATTCATGTACACACTCCATCTGGTGAAATAATAATAGATTTTTTTTTTTTATTGCCCACAAGTTTCAGGTGTTGCAGGAGCAAAGCAGATATGTAAAATAATAATAAACAAAAAGATAAAATTTAAGTGGGCCTTTTATTTCTTGGTGGACCCCAACACTACAGTCCCACACGGAATCTGGCCAATTCTGCATGTGCTGTTAGGAGAATGACTGCCTTATATGAGAAAATAAGAGCCTTTAACATTTTAACTAAAATTGACTGTCCTTTGAACCTTATACAGGATTCCTCTAAGGCCTCTAAGTTGTACTTAAAGGGCATGTTCACCCCCAAAATATGTCTTCTACACTTACAGCAAATCCCAGCCCCCCCATCATGAAAACTTAATACTTCCACTATCCTTAAGCACTTTTACAAGGCATTATTTAGCCCAATACCTGCTTTTGTTTGACTTCCTTTATTTGTTTTACCAGGGTATCACACTCAAGTTGAATTCACAGCAGAGTTGCATAGTTGCCCGTATATTGCATGGAGGATTTATTCACAGACAAGGTGACTCTTATTGTTTCTCACACTACGTGTTATAATCCTTTAAGCTGAAAAAATATATATTGTGTATGGTAGCTGAAGCTGGTAAACTTATCTGCATGCTTAATTGGCAACTTTTATTAGAAGAAAAAGACCATGGAATCTAAAATGATTTAAATCTTAGGACTTGACAAAAAAAGTGTGCCATTTAGTAGTTCGAGGTTGATGAAACTCTAATTGTACCTGGGCTTGAGACTTAACTTTTGCTTTATAACTAGTTCAGTTTCTCCAATTTGTGCTCTAAAGACTTTTTTCCTTTTCTTTGAAAGACATTCAATGTGAATACTGGTCTTTAAGGTGACCGTCGCCAAATGTATAACAGGTTTAATTGAAAAACAGGCGGTAAGTCATAGCTCCTTTACCTCCTGTTCTTCAATTAAACTGAAGTCAATTTCCCCAGTGGAGATACTCCTTAAGGTATATATCATACATCAGATCAGGGAAGCGTTGCAATCCCAACAGTGCTTTCAGTCTCCGTCTTCTCTAAAGGTGGCCATACATCTATGAGATATTACTTACCCGACCGAGCACTCACACGATGTTCCTTCGATCCTGCCAGAACCGCTTCTCCCGATCTTACATTCGACCGCCATGCGATCGCAAAATGAATGGGGTTTTGCGATTGCATGTCGGTCAAATATACGATCGGGAGAAGCAATTCCAGCCAGCATCGATGAACATCGCGTGAGCGCTCGGTCGGGTAAGTAAAATCTCATAGATGTATGGCCACCTTAACTCTATAAAGAATAACTCTAGACTATAAATGGGAAAAAAATAACAACTTTTTATTCAATGCTTACTAGTCCTTAGATAATTAATACTGTATATCTAATATAATCCGTTTCCATGCAGGCACCATAACAACTTGTCGTCATCTTACTACAGTACACTCAAACCCAAAATGCAACTAATGAAAAAAAGTAAATTACTAGTTTATCATAAAGATTTGGAAATAATCTCTTATTTACTCTAAAAGGCTTTCTGGTCAGTCACCTGTTAAACCCCCAAGATAGTCTTTGACTTTACAAAGTGAGATAAAACATGAAGAGATTCTAAAATAGGGGGGCCCAACCAGGGACGGACATGGCACCCAGGGCAGATACTGGGCTGTTTGCTTGGCTCTGCGATACTGCAAGGTGCTTCCTCCACCGATCTTTAGCCTCCCTCTACTGTAAAGGAGCCCCATCCACAGGCTCCTCAATGTAAGCACATATACAAAGAAAATTCACAGAAGAAGGACTTCATACAACCCAATACATATTAGTGTTGTATATTTATTAGCTTTGTGCTACACAACATGTTTCGGGCAAGTGTTTCAAGTGTAAAGTGCAAAAAAACAACCACACAATTTAAAAGCTGTGTCAAATGACCTCACATTCTGAAAGGACAACTCCACCCTCATGAGAACATCTTTTAGAAAGAATGTCCTCTTTAAAATATGTTGATATATCATAGTTTGTCCTACGAATTCATTACTGTTTGCCTGTTATGCTTCTGGATGCGTCATGGAAACTGAGCAATTTAAAAACTTGTACTGAGCCTGAGCATGCTCAGAAGAGGCAGATAGGGGATTATCATTCAGTCATTGGCTGTGATGTCAACTGTCAAATCCATAACTGACAGTTGCTAACTGGAAGAAACAGGGGAAACAGGACATTGTGCAGGTTTTCAGGTTTATATATAGACTTCTATATTTCAGATTTCAAACTATTACCGTTTAGGGTTTTGGGGGGGGTTGGGGGTGGGGTGTGGGTGGTGTGGGTGTGGGGTTGATTTACCTGTATGCAAGTTTTCATTTTGGGGCTGGACTTGCCCTTTTACTCCTCTATTATTTAACCCTATAGTTGACTTTTCAAAGTGCAATATTTTAATACAATCTATTCAGAATATAAAGTGCAATCTGTTAATAAAATACATTGTGTTACTCCTAAACTGAACTGTGTTCAAATTTGTGTTCAAATTTGCTATAAATATATAAATAGTGCAAAATATTAAAAAGGCATTATTCCATTGTACAATCTCTTATAAGTGTATAAAAACAGTGCTAACAGTGTATTTGTTACCCAAGATACACAAGACCTTGGATAACCCACCTGGACGCCCAATAATTTTGGGCATAGGGTCGGTGTTTGAACCATTGGCAAAAGATGTGGATGCGCAACCCATTGTATCCCAAATGAATACCTGCCTCAAAGATACCACTCGCCTACTACAAATACTGCAAACAATTAAAATACCATCTGAACCTATCCTTTTTGCGAGCATGGATGTACAAAATTTGTACACTTCTATACCCCAGGATGAGGGAATTAAATATGTTGAAGAACACCTATTGGAAACCTCATTTAATTTTTTTTGCTAGACTGTTTAACTGAGTCATGGAACTTCCATGGGGTCCCCGGTAGCACCTTCATTTGCAAATATTTTTATGCACACAATAGAACAAAAGGTGTTCTTACAGAGTAAACACAGCTCTAAAATACTGAAATACGTTAGTATAGTATTTGAGGTTGAATAAAGACATACGTCCATCCAGTCCAACCCATCTAGCAATATCCTCATTTCCTGCCTAACTGTTGATCCAGAGGAAGGCAAAAAAAAAACACCAAATTTATGAAGGGGGATAAAATTCCTTCCTGACTCCAAGTGGCAATCGGAAATTTCCCTGGATCAACTCTACTTTATGTATCAATACCAGTAACTTGCAACATTCCTTGTTTGCAGAAACTCATCCAGCTTTTTTTTGAAACTGACCAATGAACCTGCCATTACAACGTCCACTGGAAGACCGTTCCATAGCTTTACCGTTCTCACAGTGAAAAACCCTTTCCGAGCTTGAAGCCTAAACCTTTTTTCTTCAAGTCTTAAGGGATGTCCTCGTGTCCTTTGACATGTTCTGTTGGTGAACAATGCCCCAGATAGTTTATTGTATGGCCCGTTAATGTATTATCACAGTAATCATATCCCCACGCAAGCGCCTTTTCCAGCGTACATAATTGTAACTTTTCCAGTCTCTCTTCATATTCAAGCTCCCCCAATCCCCTTATTAATTTAGTTGCCCTTCTCTGAACCCTTTCCATTTCAAAGATGTCCTTTTTGTACACAGGATTCCAAAATTGCACTGTATATTCCAAATGAGGCCTTACCAATGCTTTGTAAGAGGGAGAATTCATTTTCCTCCCTTGAATCCATTCTCTCTTATACAAGACAATACCATGCTGGCTCTGGCTGTTGCCGCCTGGCACTGCTTGCTACCTTTAAGGTTGTTATCACCAAAACTCCAAGATCCCTTTCCAACAGGGATTCACTTAACACAGAGCCATTTATAGTATAAGTAGCACAAGTATTTTAAGTCCAAAAGCATCACCTACATTTATCAACATTGAATTTCATCTGCCACTTAGCAGCCCAATGTGATAATCTCTAGATCCCCTTGCAACGATTGCACATCCTCTGAAGTTTTAATGGTTGACAAAGTTTTGTGTCGTCAGCAAACACAGAAACCTTGCTGACAATACCCACTTCCAAATCATTAATAAATAGATTAAATAGAAGCGGCCCCAACACAGAACCCTGTGGCACCCCACTTAGCACTTAATAATCCATAATCATCCATAATGATGAAGCCCCATTAACAACTACTCTCTGCATCCTATTCATTAACCAATTTTCTATCCATGTACAAATGTGACTCCCAGAACAACAGACCTTAGCTTATTATTAGTCGCCTATGGGGGACGTATCAAAAGCCTTTGCAAAGGCTTTATACCAGAGTCTAAATTTACTACTTATCCTCATAAAAGCCAAGCAAGTTAGTTTGACAAGATCTATTCCTCCTAAATCCATGCTGGTTACTACTTATAATGTCAGTCTTGAAACATACCTAAACATGTTCCCTTATAAACTTTCCAGGATCTTCCCCACCACTGAAGTTAAACTTACAGGCTGTAATTACCCGGCTGTGAACGAATACCCTTTTTGAATATTGGAAAACATCAGCCTTTTTCCAATCCAGAGGCACACCACCGGACATGAGGGAATCAGCAAAAATAAGAAACAATGGCCTAGATAAAACTGAACTAGCTCCTTAAGTACCGAGGATGTATTATTTATCTGGTCCAGGAGATTTATTATATTAACCTTCTTTATCTTTCTGTACATATCCTCGGTAACCAAAGTGCACTTGAATCTTTTATACCATTATTGCTACTATACTCTATGATGTCTGTACTTGATTTCTGTAGTGTATACAGAGGGAAAAAAAATATTCAAGACATTTGCTTTATCGCCATCCTCCATAACTAACTTATCCCCATTAATTAATGGTGCCACATTCTCAGTCCTCATCTTCTTACTATTAATATACTTAAAAAAATGTTTAGGCTTAGCGATGCTTTCTTCAGCTATCCTAAATTCATTATTAATTTTAGCTAGTTTGATTGCTTTCTTACACTCGTTGTTACAGTTTTTATCCCTAAAGGCCCTTCCGTTCCCTCGGCCTTAAAGGTTTTAAATGCCTTTTCTTCCTTACCATTTGCCCTTTACATCAGAATTCAGCCACATGGATGTGGATGTACTTTTTAAAAATTTATTCCCAGGGTATAAATTTAGATGTGAACTGGCTTAAAATCCCCTTGAACACAGTCCACTTCTGTTCAGTACATTTACCTGATAATACATTATCCCAGTTGACATTCTGAAGAGCTGCTTTTAACCTGGGAAAATTTGCTTTCCTGAAATTAAATGTCTTTGTTAACCCAGCGCACTTTTCCTTTCGATAACAAAGTCCAAATGCCACTATTTCATGGTCACTATTCCCTAAG
Source organism: Hymenochirus boettgeri (assembly GCA_019447015.1). Classification (NCBI taxonomy): domain Eukaryota; kingdom Metazoa; phylum Chordata; class Amphibia; order Anura; family Pipidae; genus Hymenochirus; species Hymenochirus boettgeri. The sequence continues at coordinate 65,305,829 of CM033472.1, forward strand.
CCTCCAGTTACCTTTTATCTATAATGCGCTCCACAATGTTAGATATTACCAGATCCAACAGAGCTCCTTTTCTAGTAGGAACATCAATCACCTGTGAGAGAAAAAATATCCTGCAGCAAATTCAGGAACTCATCGCCTTTTCTGTAATGGCAGTTCCACACACCAATCAATGTCAGGGTAATTGAAGTCCCCCATAATGAGCACAATCCCCAAACTTGCAGCCCTTGCCAACTGCATATGAAGTTGACTCACCTCCTCTTGCTAGCATTTGGTGGCTTATAGCAGACACCAACAATGACATTACCCCTTTCCTGTTGCCTAATTCCAACCATATTGCCTCCACTTTATCATCATATCACACAGTTATCTCTTCTTTTAAATTTCTTCTTTTAAACAACCATACTCCTCCCCCTTTCCTTATTTCTGTCCGGCTAAACAAGGATATCCTTCTAATTTACAGCCCAGTCGTGAGAACTGTTCAACCACGTTTCTGCTATACCTATTACATCATACTTTTCATTCAATGCCATCATTTCCAATTCACCCATTTTGTCAGCCAGGCTTCTCGCATTGAAAACATACATTTTAGATTATGATCCTGTAATTATTCGTACACTTAATACACATGCCTCCCCATCCCCTATGCTAGCCCCACCCCCCTTTCCGCCCACCACTGGCCTACTACACACCTGCTTTCCTCCTGGACTATCTATCCCAGTGAGACTGCTAATACCTTCCCCTCAAACCTAGTTTAAAATCTCCTCCAACCCTCTAGCCATCTTCTCCCCTAAAGCAGCTGCACCACCATCAGTGAGGTGCAACCCATCCCTACTAAAGAGCTGTAGCCGACAGAAAAGTCTGCCCAGTTCTTAATAAAACCAAACCCTTCTTCTTACACCACTCTCTTAGCCACGCATCTCTTTAAGAGGTTCAAAGATAAGGGTTACCCAAAAAAAGAAATTTTAAAAGCTTTACACCAGACATGCGCTATACCAAGGGAAGAATTGTTGAGATATAAGGAAAGGAATTCCCATAATCGCATCCCATATGTTTCCCGATATAATACCAACAATAAGAGGATTGAAAAGGTCATCAGAGATTTCTGGCCGATCATATAAGCAGATACTAAAATAGGCCATCTATTCAAAGAGTACCCATTATTTAGTTATGAAAGGGGACAAACTTTGAAAGATAAACTAGTCTGTCTGTTGACAGAGACTATCGTTTTAAAGGAAACTGAAGTCTGTTACTTTTGCCTGCATGGAGTGCATTTGTTGTTCCTGCATCTAAAGGGGAACAATGTAATACTCCGCTACACAGGCACAACATAACGATCGGAGATTACGGTATGCTACATGTAAAACTAGAATGTAGTATACATGTTGAAATGCCCGTGTGGTATGTGTTATGTTATGTTGGTCAGACAAGCCGGCCTGTAAAGGAGAGAATCAAAGAGCACAAAGGGATATAAAAAAACTATGAAATGGGTTACGGGATATGACACATCGGTACTAAGACATTTTGCCTACATAAACACTACACACCTACAATTAAAACGCATGGTATTGGAAATGGTGGAACCCCCACCGAGAGGTGGTGATATAAATAAGATGCTACTACAAAAAGAATGCGATTGGATAAGAAGGTTAAATACATTACACCCGGGTTAAATGAAGCATGGTCACAGAAGTGTTTTTTTATGAATGTTAACATCTATTAGCTCAATATAGAGTTTAAACTTTTGGTACCTTTTTGTATTTATTTTACAGACCTTAAAATGTGTGAAACATAATATTTGTAATTGATTATTCAACAAGACTATGTATTGGTTGGGACATACTTAAAATGGATTTTGACTTATGTCATACAGATGGTTCTAAAAATATTACAGATTTATCAAGTATCTTGGGTAGGCCTATAAATTAGTAGTTCCCTGTGAAATTTTTTTATGTTTGTAATAATGGACATACCCTGGTAGACTGAAGATGGGTCCACAGGATCTGTAATAATGGAAACCTTTGAAGTTTATTAGCACTGTTTTTATACACTTATTAGAGATGTACAATGGAATATTGCTTTTTAATATATAGCACAATTTATATATTTATAGCAAATTTGAACACATTGTTTTAGGAGTGTCAAAAAGTCAAGTCTTCATTTGAACTACCTTTGGAAAATGTAAGTACTTAACTCGCAACAGCTTGGTTTTGCCAGCAGCTGTGCCTTTTACAATAGTGCTGCCTTGGTCTCTGAAAGATTGAACAGATTTATTTCATGTTTGATGTTTACTTATTAAAGGGCATGTCTACCCATAAAAAAATGTATACACAGGTTAAGCACCCCCCCAACCCCAGATCCATTTTTCCTTCACCAAAGATACCCAGGAACATAAAAGACCTTGTCCCTCACTTGGGTGGCACCCAGGCGGCAAGGGCGGCACAGTTTCATTGTTGTCACTGAATAAACCTTCTACACTAATGAAGATGAAACTTATTTTCTTAAAGGATATCCACAAGTCTCTTAAATACCTAACCAATGAACCTGCCATTACAACGTCCACTGGAAGACAGTTCCATAGCCTTACCGTTCTCACAGTGAAAAACCCTTTCCGAGCTTGAAGCCTAAACCTTTTTTCTTCAAGTCTTAAGGGATGTCCTCGTGTCCTTTGACATGTTCTGTTGGTGAACAATGCCCCAGATAGTTTATTGTATGGCCCGTTAATGTATTTATACACAGTAATCATATCCCCACGCAAGTGCCTTTTCTCCAGCGTACATAATTGTAACTTTTCCAGTCTCTCTTTATATTCAAGCTCCCCCAATCCCCTTATTAATTTAGTTGCCCTTCTCAGAACCCTTTCCGTTTCAAAGATGTCCTTTTTGTACACAGGATTCCAAAATTGCACTGCATATTCCAAATGAGGCCTTACCAATGCTTTGTAGAGAGGGAGAATTACATTTTCCTCCCTTGAATCCATACCTCTCTGTACAGGCAAAGAGACAGTCGGAGACATGTGATTGGATGTCAGGAGTTAGCGTAGGTGTGGACAAGAGATTTGTGTATCCCAGGATGCCACTTCATTCCAATGCCAAGAGTGAAGTATACACATAAGGAGGGAATGATCGACTGTACCGAAAGCAGAGGAGGGTCAAGGAGGATAAGAATAGAAATGTGACCATTGGTCTCTGCAACCTGCAGATCATTCACAACCTTACACAGAGCCGTCTCTGTGGAAAGCGCAGGACAGTATCCAGATTCCAAAGGATCCAATAGGTTATGAGCATGAAGGTAGTTAGTGATACGGCAAAGACTAATCGTTCTAGTAGTTTAGAGGCTATGGTGAGAGGAGACCAGGGCGGCAGTTAGCTAAACAAGAGGAGCCTAGTGCGGACTTTTTTGTAGGGTTAACATGGGCATGCTTAAAGATGGAAGGGAAAATTCCAGATGTAAGGGAGGCATTGAAACTGTGGGTAAGTATAGAGGTAATCACATGAATACAGTGATTCAGTAATACAGAGGGCATGTAATCAAGGGGACATGCCATGAGCAGAAAGGATAGAAGCAAGTGAAAGACTTCTGAATGGATCACAGAGAGTAAAAGTTCCAAGAAGCTTGGGAGGCAAGGGCCACATATCTGAGTCATCCCGAGGACCAGAGATTTGCACACGTATGGACTCACTTTATGTTGAAGTAATTTGCAACTCGGGGGAGATTAGGAGAAAGTATAGGTCAGCGGGAGAGGGGGCAGAAGAGAGTTGAAAATGAGAACAGGCGATGGGGCTAGATTGTTATTATAAGATTCGGTAATAGTTCTGTTTTGCTAGCAGGAGCCCAGAGCCAAGACATTGCAGCATGAAATTGTAATGGAGAAAGTCAGCCTTTGTACAAAGTCAGCCTTGTACTTTCCAGCACGTTCAGAAGCATGCATGCACCTGTGTATAACACAGGAAGTGGGTTTTGAGCCACGGATGAGAATTAGAGGTTCCTCGTCTGAGGAATGCAAGGGGGCATAAAAGTCTATCGTGTCAGTCAGGATAGAATTATAGGAATTAGCAAGTAGTCAGGGTCATCAACGTGCAAAAGGGAGGAAAGACTAGAGGACAGAGATGGAGGTGCCGGGAAATCTAGGACTCTAGTTTATAAAACAGACATATAAGAGAGGAGGGACAGGAGGAAGAAGAGTGAGTGGCCTGAAAAGTGATAAGATGATAATTAGAAAGCAGGAAGGGTTAGATTGAAAAGACAAGACAGAGAGGTTTTTATGTGAACACTAGATCCAGGAAGTGTTCATCCTTGTGAGTACTAGTGTTAGTCTATTGTGAAGATCGAATGAGGATGTTAAGTGTAGGAAGCGAAAGGGCCAGGAGAGGCAGGAGGATGTGACAGTTAAAGTCACCCAGAATCAGAACAGGACAGTGAGCAGAGAGGAAGAGAAAGTAGCCAAGTTCAATGTCAGAGAGGAATGCGGCAGGAAATGCTGTAGACGGCGCTCATGGGGTGCGAGAGCTGAATTGAATGAGCCTCAAAAGATGTGAATGAAAGGTCAGGCGGGGGGTTATGTTACAAAATCACAGAAGGATGTTTTTATTAGATTGGACTGTGATTATTGGTTAACCCGATAAATTCGAGTTTTGCAAAAATCTGTTGTTTTAAATAATTAAACCTACTGGAACACATCTGCTCCGGTGTATTTGAATATGCAGAACGATTGGGCATCAGTGGCACGCCTAACCAATTACCGTTTAATATTATTCTTATTGAGGATTTATATATCGCTAGCAAATTCCGTTGCGCTTTACAATTACATGTATACATTCACATTAGGCCCTGCCCCGAAAAGCTTACAATTAAGCACATTTATTTGACACATACAACCTATCAGTACAACCTATCAGTATGTCTTTATGATGTGGAGGAAACCAGAGTGCCCGGAGAAAAGCAGAGTGCCCGGAGGAAACCATGCAAGACGGGAAGACAGTTGTCCTTAAGTAAAGTTATATTTACTAGGCAAAAAAATTCCTTTAATATATAGATTTTTTTTAGACAAAAATGCAAATAGCGTTTAAAATGCTATAAAACATCTAATACAAATATGAAATAACATTTTTGATGACTTTTGTTAAAAAAAAAGCATTCTAACAGTAAAATTAATAAAAGTCACCAGACACTTTTCCTAACCCTCACTTACTGGTTCAGGCATCATCTAAATCTAAAGTGATTGATTGCAGAGTTATTGTTTGTTCTTTAAATTGATGCACATTGTTTTTCATGGGTTTTCTAGCTTTACTGAAAAACTAAGCAATTAAAATTCACTTGTAGATAAGTGATGCAGAAAGGCTTTGTTCACACTAGAGCGCATTTTGGTGATGGTTTAACAAAATGCTGTGAACATATTAATGAATGTCCACCACTCACGCTATTGAGCTGTGATATAGTGGTTGCATTAAAAATAATGGCATGCGTTGTGCATTATCCCAGTGGAGCATCGCACGAGAGCGATGTTCTGCTGTTAAAAAAACGTGTACGGTAAATGTATCCTAAGGTGTACTTTGAGTGCATCCTAGATTGCCTTGGTTTGTTTTAAGAGGGCAATATAAATTATGTTGGATGGGGGGGGGGATAAAAGTAAAAAATGCATTAAAGTTTATTTAATATAAAAAAGCACTACTTTGTAAAGACAAAATACAACTTACTTGTCTTACCTTCACTTTTATTGCATACTTTTACTGCATTCCACTTCAAAACTCTGTCTCTTCTATCAAAGGATAAGGCTATCCCAGAAACAATTCACTGTGAATAATGTATGATAAAATACATAAGCAACGGCAAATTCCATTTACACACACTGTCCATACTCCACAGCTGTCCATTTTGCCAAGAAAGACTCAATCTGAAGGGCCAGGCAGGTCAGGGGCAACATTGGGTGAGTTGGTGGCATAGGTGATAGAGCTTAAAAGGCCTCCCCCATCCTGCACTCAAAGTCCCAGTGATGAGAGCTATTTATTCCCAGCATCTGCTCTATGGATCAGGCATAGGAATGAGGCACAGGATCAAGGTTCAGAATCAGTTTGAGGCACAGAAAGATTTCAACAATAATAGAAAATGCCTTGAAGTTTATGATGACCACATTTCAAACTAAAAGGTCCTTTCACAAGTGTAAACACCACAAGAGTTAAAACCCAGTCTATCCAATGTAATATCGGGTTGGCATATGTTAACTCTCTTTACATCTCAACCCACAGAATGTAGAAGCTGTAGTTGCCCTGATTCTGTAGATCTGAACAGGAACACTGTGATACTGGGTACAAAACATATTTGAAGTACAGTCTGCCATGCAAAAGATTACGCATGAGCAGGTGCCACTCCTTTGTCTAATTAGAAGTCAAAGCTATTTGTATTACCTTTTTTATTTCTAAACAGTATGGGCTTTGCATCAAAATGTAAGAGCATTGACAGAGTGAAACCAAAAAAGGAAAATACATTCTGATTGAAACCTGCCCTGAGGCGTGTGACCCAAAAGTTGTTCCAGATTGTAAGATCTGAGAGAAAAAAAAATAACAGCTATGGTTTTAGTGACAGAACAAAACTAATGGGTTATTATTAAAACAAAAGGATGAGCTGGCCTACTATCATCCAAAGCAGGAGATTAATAGATCAATAGAAATATCAGTATGCTCCACTATATGCTTCTCTGTCTGGTTTACAATTTGATTTTAAAGAATCCCGTTACTGAGGAGTGAAAGCAAATGTTGTTTACGGGTCTGCAATCACATAAGCAAGTCTTTCCTGATAATGAGGTGGATGTAGGATATGCAAAATGTACAAATCACCATTCAATTATTCTATCCTTCAGGGGAACAGCTTCACTGAAACCGAATGGATCTCAAGCACAAGAGAAATGAAAGGGAGATAAATTAGTGTGCATTGCACATATAAGAAGAAGCCATCTTGAAATAGAAAAGACTTATTGGGAGGATCAAGACCGACTTTTCTGTCCCAAAATGGGAGATGCAGTTGTTAAAGGGCTGTCCACCCCTTTTAAAAAATTTTGATATGCGGTAGGGCATGCTCCCCCAGCCCCAACCGCATTAATATTATTGTTCCCCCGATCCTTACTTACCTCCCTCTTTCCTCCGTCGCAGGTTCACTGCATGGATTGCAAGCAGGGGGCGGACCGGCAGCTGCATCGTGATTGGCTGAGAGGCAGAGAGGAGGAGAGAGGAAGGGTAAGTAAAGAACAATAATATTAATGCGCTGGGGCTGGGGGAGCATGCCCTACCGCATACCCAAAGGTTTAATGTTAGGGGAGGGAGAGAAAGAAAAACAGGAGGGGGGAGGCTGCACTGAGCATACCTCAAACCTTGACAAGGTGGTTGAGGCAGACTCATGCACAGCATGAGTCACACACTGCTCCTACACAGCATTTCCTGGACTTTGGAGGGGCACAGCAGGGGAACTATTTGAGCAGAAATGTAAGGTAAGGCTTGTTTTAAACTTCTTAATGTGGCCAGTAAGTGGTTAAATTTTAGTTGGGGGTGGACATGCCCTTTAATTACTACTATGGCTGTTTATTTATTTCCTTTGCCTGCTCAATTGCTAAGGTGTTATGGGAATTTATTTCATACATTATGGACTGCCTTATATAAACAGAGGGGGGCTGTGGGAGCACTCCTATGGCAACATTATTAAACATATAGTGGAAGTGCTACTGATCTGACCAAAACATTAGAACAAACAAAAAGAGTTTTTAATTACAATTTTAAAAGTGAAATGCCTTCCAACCACGTCAAGGTAACCCCAGTATGGAAGGTCCAAACAAATTACCTTGGATCATTTATCTGGGTTAACACTCCCTGGACCTGTATTGGCTTAGTATTAAAGGCTATCACTTCCCCTCGCCTACTGGTTTAAACAAGGAGGGAAAAGGCCTCCCCATACAATGCTTAGTATTCAAGGTGTGTAAAACCTCCATGTTGGGGGTGCTTCTACCACCTGAACTTGGTCCATCTCCTGCAGAGAAACTCTGCCACAATACATAACAGAAAGGGGGGGCTGCGGGAGACTCCAATGGCAGCATTATTATAAACTAATAGTGGAAGTGCTACCCCTATGTTTTTACTGTTTGCACTAGCACAGATATTATGTATAATGGGTCCAGGAATGTGCATTGATCATCTCTTTTATGGACTGCTTAGACTGCACTTTGATCAAGGCAAAGATTTTGATAGATGATTCCTTAGGGCGTACCTGTTGTATTCAATTAGATCAACGGACTTAGGCTGAGGCCCACTACAATGCACCAACAGCACAGGTAATTGCAAGCGCTATCGCACCCGATGCGTGTGCTATTCTGGTGCTTTGTGCACATTGTTCAGTATTTGCGCATGCAATATTGCAATTTTAAACGTATGCGTTTGCACAAAAAATAAACTCCTGCTCATAGACTGGGGGTGGGCTGAAACAGAAGTGGATGCTTTTAAAGGGATATTAAAACTATTTCATTTCTAAATAATACCTTTAGGGAGTAAAAAGATTAGGTCCACTCCTATCTGGCTTAAGGATAAGTACACTGTAAAATCAGTTATGGTAACTTGAAAGCTGCAGCTATGCCCCTCCAGAGGCCTAATTTGAAGATTGAAAGTTGCTGACATCTTGTTTATCTGTAAATGAATGTTTTTCTCTGCCCCTCCGAGATTTGCATATACTTCCTGATTTCAGCCTTATTTGATAAGCCCTGTGCGCTCGGAGCACGTCGAGATGATGTCGCGTGCACACATGTCACTTCGCTTACCAATGAGGCTGACCAATCAGGAAGTATCTGCAAACCCCAGTAATACTGGGCACATAGATGGAGTATACTGGGCACATAGAGGAGGAAAAACATTATGTGCAGATAAAAAACCTTGAATCTTCAAAGGTATGCTCTAGAGGGGCATAGGGGGGAAAAAATAAAACCAATAGTGTTTTTAAAGCTGCAGCTTCCAAGGGACCGTAACTTGATTTTACGGTGTATATCTGTTGTATCAATTAGATCAACTGGACTTGAAATGTAGTTCTTGAAGACGTTTCGCTAGTCATCCGACTGGCTTTCTCAATTCAGAATGACTTGTACAAGAATCTGTGGCAATTATGTACCTGGAGAATCCCAATTAGCATATCACGCCAGGTGTTAAGGGTGTGATATGTTGAATTGAGAAAGCCAGCGGATGACTAGCCAGTCGGATGACTAGCGAAACGTCTTCAAGAACTACATTTCAAGTCAGTTGATCTAATTGAATACAACAGATATACCATGACCTGGATGAATGAGAACCTTCACAAGCATTTTACGGTGTGTGTACTTATTTAATTACTACGGTTAAAAAGGGAAATGGAAAAAAGTAAAGATAAGAGAGCTTACTTGAGTTTTATCTAGACCACCGTTTCTTATCTTCTCAGATTCACTTTTGTCTTGTGATGTGCCGTTGGGATTGAAAAAACACCAATGTAATACCAATATTCAAAAAGGGTAGTTTTTAGTCTGGTAACTATAGACCTGTAAGCCTAACATCAGTGGTAGGGAAAGTGCTGGAAACTTTGTTACAGGATCATATCCTATGACTTTGTCTCCAGAAATGATCTTATTAGTTAGTCATCATGGATTAATGAGAAAAAGATCGTACCAGACAAATTACTTGGTTTTTATGAGAGAAGTTAGTAAGAATTTAGATCTGGCATAGCAGTGATGTAGCATACTTGGATTTTGCTAAGCTTTGATATGTGCCACATAGGCAATTTATGTATAAATTTAGGACAGTTACTTAGAAAAAAAACATGTTTCTAAGCTTGCATAGTTACCAAAAGTTACAGTGAGTCAAACTTAACCTCCACTGACTTAACACTGACTGGTAAAAATATTTGTGCTCAAATAGAGGGTTGGCAAATAAATGCCCCAGAACAGAGACTGGTAAATATAAGTGCCCACAGAGACCTTTTAATTGTATATAAGTGCCCACACAGAACTGGTAAATATAACTACCCACAGAGACTGTACAGTCCCCACACAGACTGGTAATGTGCCTACACAGATTGGTAAAATTCCCACACTGACTAGTAAATATAAGTGTCCACACAGTTTATTAAAGGGTTACTGTGTACCTTCAAAATAAAACCTAAATCACCATTCTATATAAAATTGTGAGAAGTATTCGAATAGTTTCAGCAATATTACTGCTTGAAATACTTCCTGTTTCAGCCACGTGACCAGCCTCAGCCTGCATTAATAGTCTCCCTCTCAACTGTCAATTTTCCCCCCTCCATGACTTCTGTGGTTTCCCAGCATAAAGTTAATTGAGCATGCTTCTCCCCCTGAGCAGAGGTCAGGTGATGTCACTAAACCAACTGGAAGCAGCAAATTTGAAAATTACCCCAATATAATTTCTCACAGGCTCCAGCCTGAGATGTGATTGTCGGCTCATTTTAAAGGAAATACTACAGGCTTTCATTTAACCCTAACTTGTTTGAAGACCACAGTTGCCCTTTAAAGTGCCCATACAGATTGGTAATGCACTCACACAGTGAGAACTCCTGGTGTAATTCAAAACTAGTTTTTTTTCTCAGACCTGTGTTTGTTTGGGGTAGTATCCCAAAAGTACCCCAGGGGTGCTAATATCTGGAAGTTACATAGCCTGGTCCTTGTACTATCGGTGCTCACGCTTCTCGTGCGTGTATGAATGACGTGAGCATCACATCATTTACTGGCCTTTTCTGTGCCCACACAGACTGGTAAATATAAGTTACCCACACAGACTGGAAATTATGTTACCCACACAGACTGGTAAAGTGCCCACACAGATTGGTAAACAGAACTGCCTTGACATTACTGGTAACATGCCCACACAGATTTGAAAAGTTGTAAAGCGCCACACAGATTGGTAATATAACTACCCACACAGATTGGTAAAATGCCCACAGACTGGTAAAGTGCCTGCAAAGATTAGTTAAAGTGCCCACACTGACTGGTAAACTTAAGTGTCCACACAGTATATTAAAGTGGTCATGCAGATCTCTTTCTGCCTAATGGGAGCAGTGCTGGCTTTCTCAATTCAGAATGACTTAAAGGATAAGTGCACTGTACTCAAAGTCTCTCTCTGCGCTGTGCTTCCTTCCTCCTCTCTTCCACAGTCAGTCCGAGTGCGTCTTCCCATTGGTTGCATCGTGATCTGTCATTTACAGGGTAAAGAGAGGAGGAGCAAGAGCACAAGGGAGACTTTGAGTAAGTATGCAGGAGTTAAGTAAAGGACCCAGAGGTGAGGACTTAGCGATTAAGGTCCTCACCCTGGGTACTATGCAGCTATGAAGGAAGAGGAAGGGGAGACAAGTATAATTTTCCTTTAAGTCCAGAATAATCAATCTACTAGTATTTTAATTTTATTTAATATCTTGTTATAAGGTTTCTTCCTCTAAAGGGCAAGGGTAGGTGGAAAAAGTTGATCCAACCCTAGCAACTCCGTTTTTATCACGAGTCACTAGCAGACTAACCATTGATTCATACATGCTGGGTCTGGTGTAAGATGGCATGTATGGGTTTGTTAGAAATATAGGGGGAGATGCAGGAAAGAGAGAAACTATACTTTTTTTATTTTGAACTGGTCGCCCAGCACCAGGGGTTGCATGGTTATCTGGGCGATTACTGCCTGTGTGCAACTTCTAAGGAGCCTTCCGAGTTACTATGATGCAGTAATCACTAAGTGATACAAACATGATAGTGGCAAAATGTAACAAATCTTTTTTTGGTATTGAGTCAATGGCACAGACACCAGAGTAATCTGATATACATTCAGCTAGCATGGGTTTACACTTATTTGCCCCATTATTCCACATCCCTTAGAGGAAGATTTAAAAACTTACCTTACTGTTCTCTTACCTTTGGTTTCCCCCAGTGCACTAAAAGCAAATTTTCTCAACATCCAACCTGTCAAAGGTGCCTTCCAGGACACACCCACATGACCCCTCACACCAGACCATCCCACCCCATGGCAGCCTCATTGGTTCCCATTTTTTTTTTTTTATATAGTTGTGAGTGTTGTTTCCTGGTTATCGGGTCCCACAAAATTGTGACCGTTTGCCTTCAGCACCAGCATCTGCATGCTTGCCAAGAGTGCTGGACTTTGAGAAGATCTGGACTGAGACCCTAAATTTACAATATAAAGCAACATTAGTGCAGTACTGTCTCTCTCTCCCTGCTGCACATGGGAAGGGGGCATATGTGCATTACTCACATTTAATGTTTCTCAGTCTTTGAGCTGCTGTAGCGTGTAAATAAATACCATACTTATTAGGTGGGACTCACTGAGACACATACTTATTAAGGGGGACTCACTCAGACAGTATACCATTTTGTGTGTGGTTTGGGGGGGGGGGCAGTTGCTTTATTCCCCACACAAGTATTACGTTACCCTACCACCAGCCAGCATTAGCCAGCACTACATTACGAACATACAGCTAGCCCTCCAGCACCACAGTCCAATGTTACAGTCAGTCCTCCAAGAAGCCACCATAAGAAAGTCTCAGACTCAACACAGACAGAAAGAATAAAGAGAAAGAAAAGTCACACAGAGTGAAGAGAAGAGTATTAGTATTCATAGTACTTCACTGTCAGTAAGTGGCCCCATGTTCATCTTAACTAAACAGGCCCAACCATTGCCCCCCTTGCATTAAAATGAAATAGGAAATGACATAAGCTATTTAAGTAAAGCTATCTAATATTTGTTTGAATGTTCTGCAATACTGTCGCCTTCGATAGACGCCAGTGTTTTTCTTTTCTTCAATCACTTGCCTTGTCTACCAGCGTTCTAACAAGGCAATTGCAAGCAGCCCTTTGAACTAACCCCTCTACTCTAGTGGTGTGTCCTTGGTCATGTGACAAGGATTGTGTCATGTGACCCTGGGAGAATACATTTTCGCCGAAAGCGGGTATGTGAAAAACGGCTGCTTTTATGGTTAATGTAACGAAACCTTTAAAAACGTCTTGTATAAAACATTATACCAAAAATTACCAATCTCTATGCAAAGTGAAAAATAGACCCTGGAAGAAGCTTCTAAATAAGATCCTAATTTAGAAAAACATCTGCAACGATGAAGCCGACGCTCCCCTGACAGGTTATGGTACACCTCCAGTTGCGCAATCTTTCGTACGATGCTCCCTGACTCAGCCCTCTTAGAAGATAAGGGACAAAAGATAATAGGCAGCCATAAACAAGAAGGTAGGCGAAAGACTTGCCACTTCCGTTCAGTATTGAGCTTGTCAGAATGTCGATGAAAGTCGAACGGTCCGACGGTTCGCTGTGTGACCCTTCTAGCGTGAGATCGGCGCTCTCGGACCTTTATCTGAGACCCTGCTGCAGAACAGAAGCTCCGTTAAGGTAAGAGGGTTACATTGCACTGTAACGGACACAATGGTCTAGGGTTCTATCTGGGACATTCTGTGCTGTTGCGACCTCCCCCCAACGTTATTGAATTTGTAACAAGAGTTCACATTAATTACAAACTACTGTGGTAAGGAGATCAATACAAGGGGTGGAAAGCTGGATAGTCGGCATAACTGGAGGCGACTGAAGACAATTTCTGCATGGACACTGCTTGCTTTGCGCAATGTTATTTTAGTTGCACTGTGATCTTGCTCTGCTTCTTGTCACTTGATAAGAAAACCGAAGATCAGCAAAATGAAGCATTGTGGATTAGGTGCCAGGATTGCAAGGTTTCTTTGTGTCTGTGTAGCACTTGGTTGCAGAGCCAGAGTCGCGGTAATAAATATATTTTCAATAGCTTTATTTTAGTGTTTTTTGATGTCTTTTTATATATTTACCCAATCAGTATTTATGGATGAGGGGGAAAACTAAGGTACCTACAGGAAACGTTCCCAAACACAAAAGTTTAGAAATTAAAAGTATAACTGCAACTTCAAAAAAAAAAAAAAAAAACTTTATCAATATCAAATTATTACCCCCAAAAACCCCAGTTGAGTTTATTTCTTCCCATCATCTGATGCTCCTACTGTAAATTATTAAAACTTGCAGAACAAAGATCCCTCACTGGGATTCTTTCCTCTTCGTAGGGTAATGACTATCAGTCATGGCCGCGACGGTGATGTAACAACCATGGCTGTCAGCCATTACTGATTGAGCGGTGTGCAAACATGCTTTGCTCCTGAACCGCTCGTAGCCAGCTTGCAACAGGGGTCCTTGTTTGTAAGTTGTAATAACTCACCATGAGAGCGCGGAGCCGAGTAGTGACGTCAGGCGGCATGGATGTGGAGAGCAGCGGCAGCGGATTGGAGAGGGAGCGAGGTGGGAGTGACAGCTTTTTAGTTACACTATCTTACACAGCTTTTACATAAAGGAAATTGTATAGGGCTATCCCTCCATAATGACGGGGGTGGCAGTGGTGCCACTGCAGATGTTTAGAAACTAACAACTCAGCTACTAAAGCATGCTGGGAGTTGTAGTTTCCGCACATCTAGAGTTCTAAGGAATGAAGCTTAGTGCCTTTTAAATGGACATAAGAATTCCCCTACAATAATAGCCAATCCAGTTATGGCTATTACTGTATGGGACTAATGTATGGAAATTCTGCTGTCCTATTAAAGGGCAACTAAAGCCACAAAACAATACAGAATCACAAGGAGGATGGTATCTATTTTGCCTTCTGATTCTGTATTGTTTAGGGCTTTAGTTGCCCTTTAAATTGACAGCAGAATTCCATACAGTAATAGCCATACTGGATTTGACTATTACTATGTGAGACTACTGATGGGAATTCTGCTGTCCATTTAAAGGGTAACTAAAGCCTCAAAACAATACAGAACCAGAAAGCAGTAGTGGTCATAATTTCAACCTCGACTTATACTCGGGTCAACCATGTTTTCCTATTTTTGAGGTAAAAATAGGTACCTCATATTCATACTCGGCTAGTCGGCTCATATAAGTAATCTATATATAGGCCTTACATTAGGACTAAAGCTGGGTACACACTTTAACAATAAAGTTAAGTCGATTTGGGCAGAATTGCCCCGTTATTTTCAAGTGAACACCCGGAAATTTCCCATGGCTGTGGTGGTATAGGGAGTCAGTCACGGATATAGGAAATGTGGTAGTCCCAAACGTTCCCCTATAGGGAGACACATCGGGACTGTGTGTAGGGTAAAATTTGAAAAAATCACATACAGAATCATAAAATTCTAATTCTAATAAAGATCTAATTGAATACAACAGATATTCCATATGTAGATTTTTTTTTGCATGGATCCAATACACCACTCCCCTAGACTTAAAATTAAAAGTGCCCGTAACATTAATCCATACCACATTTATTCTCACCCCCACCCTTCCTTTACTAACCCTAAGCTCATCGGTGCCACTATTTCTTTTGTATATGTACAAACAGGTCTCCTTCCTACCCATCCATGAGTTCCTCATCCCCTCTTAAAATTATTTAAAGGGTGATTTACATAAGTAGGTTCCAGTGCATTGTTAAATACATTTTGGAATTTCTGGCAATACCTTTTCTTTCAATGCACCTAATAAGTTTATGGACAGTGTGCATATTATGTTGTGTCTTGTGTTATGAAGAAATAGCATGCTCATTTATTTCTTTTTTTTACCACCTTATGTAAGGGGTTTCAACAAAGTACAAGCTGTCATACAGAGGACTTCTATACAAATGGATCTGCAGCTCCTGGGGGTCCTGAAGAAAAAAGGAGAGTACGACTTGTTCCAATTGAAAGAGAAAGTGAAGAAACCTATGGTAAGTTTGTCTTGCACAGAAAGAAAAACAGTTAATGACTAATGCTAGTCATGCACTTGTTTTTTCCTGCCCGATCGACTAGTAAATGTTTTCTTTCCATTTAATAGCTTTACAATAGATTCCTTATTTTTATCCAGCCACCCAAAAGTATTCAACATCAAGTGGAAGTATCTGTAATTGTAGAAGTATCTGTCAATTTAATTAATTTTACGTACATAGCTCAAAACTGATCAATCCTCACTGTTCTAATGCAGCTCCTGGCTTTTCAGGGTTTATGCGCAGTCATGGCAGTAACTTCACAGCCAATGACTGTAGCGTATTCTCAGAGCTTTCTCTCCTGAATGCTGTGAAAACTCAGTGAGCCTGACTGAAAGCTCTGAGCTTTTACATTGTTCAAAAGAGAAGAACGGAGGGCTAGGATCGGGCAGGATATTCTTGTAGAAGCATTTTAAGCTGTGTAAGTATAGCAGTTTCTACATGTTCTACAGTTTCTGCCTACATGGAAAATTTGATTTGGAATGGACATGCTTTTTAAACCACTACCCCACCAAAGCTAATATGTAGAATTATCCGTTTATTATCTTTTCCTAGGAACATAATGGAAACAAACAAATTGCCACAAAGAACAGCCCACCAGAAACAGTACTATATAGTTAGCTTTACTGCCTCTCATGCTGGCTTGAAAATAAACGGAAACATCTCACTTAGAGACAGTGAATACTGGGGTCTAGGGGGCATGGCCAATAGGTGCACATGCTCACAAGGCTCTTTCAAGACTATGTAGGCTGTGAGTTGTACTGGTAACAACATAGAAGCCTTCTTAGTTACAGAATATATTATTACATGTACGTAAATGCGTACGTAAACTTTCTAGAGAAGTATCTTACACAGTATAGGTTTCTGGGGAGAAAAGCTTTACATTAGGATATAAAAAAAAAAAAAAAAAAAATCTACTTTAACCTGACCTCAAACAAAACAAAGCAATTTCGTACATATCCCAGGAATATCTGTTGTATTCAATAGATCAACTGGACTTGAAATGTAGTTCTTGAAGACGTTTCGCTAGTCATCCGACTGGCTTTCTCACATTCAGAATGACTTGTACAAGAATCTGTGGCAATTATGTAACCCGGAGAATCCAATTAGCATATCACAGCCAGGTGTTAAGGGTGTGATTAGATAGTGGCTAAGAGGGTGATAGACGCCCAGAGTAAGGTGTTAAACAGCATTGTACAGAGCAGACAGTTGGGTTGTGAACCCCCCCCCTATTTAGGCTTGGTTCTATTTTCACATAAATGGCCTCCTTAACACCTCTCTTGAACCAGTCACGTTCCTTCGCCAGTAGATTAACATTACAACTGTCTGCCATGTACAATGCTGTTTTAACACCCTATCTGGGCGTTCCTATAACACCTCTTAGCCACTATCTAATCACACCCTTAACACCTGGCCGTGATATGCTAATTGGGATTCTCCAGGGTACATAATTGCCACAGATTCTTGTAAAGTCATTCTGAATTGAGAAAGCCAGTCGAGATGACTAGCGAAACGTCTTCAAGAACTACATTTCAAGTCCAGTTGATCTAATTGAATACAACGATATACCATGACCTGGATGAATGAGAACTTCACAAGCATATCCCAGGAATGCAATTCAGCTCACCACATCTCCTATAGATTTGGTTGCCCAGATGTCTGTTCCTGGACATAAATTCAAAATAAAAAAGTGTAGTAAAGAGCAACCAAAAACTCAGACAACCCCACAGGTATTGCTATAAAAAAAAGTGCATTTATTGTGCACACCACGATCGTGGTGTGCACACAATAAATGCACGTTTGTTTATAGCAATACCTGTAGGGTTGTCTGGGTTTTTGGTTGCTCTTTACTACACATATCCCAGGAACCATGCTTCCTGCATCAAGTTGTAAACCCATGGGTTATCTGATTTGCGGGTCGAGTTCAGGTAAAAAGAGCTGCAGATGCAGCTAGTGAGTCTGTGGGGAAAATAAATTTGCTTCTGTCTATGAAGAGAGAGCTGTCAGTACAAATCCACAATCTCGGAGTTGGGAAAATTTTAGTATTCATTCTTTTTTTTTTTTTTTTTTTTCCCCTTTCACTAATATATAGTAGATTTAAACTTATTTTCCTACTTTCTAATGTAGGAAGTCTCAACTCGTGGGATTCTGGTAGATTTCATTCAATGCAGTCACCAGTTCTTTAAAGATCATTGCAGAATTGGGACATTACAAAACTGTAGTGCTGGATTTTACTGCTCTAAAAGATTCTTGTGTATGTCAGTTAAATCCACCACAATCAGACTCTTTTTTTCATTTGCCACAATTAGCCATATTGCATTGCATCTGCCACAATCTCTCCGCACACCTTATATTGTCAGTCCTCGGGGTGTTGCTCTATGTAGCTGTGTACCGCTTCACAACAATTTAATACTTCAAACAACAATATTTATGTACACACTCCATCTGGTGAAATAATAATAGATTTTTTTTTTTTATTGCCCACAAGTTTCAGGTGTTGCGGAGCAAAGCAGATATGTAAAATAATATAAACAAAAAGATAAAATTTAAGTGGGCCTTTTATTTCTTGGTGGACCCCAAAAATACAGTCCCACACGGAATATGGCCAATTCTGCAGTGTGCTGTTAGGAGAATGACTGCCTTATATGAGAAAATAAGAGCCTTTAACATTTTAACTAAAATTGACTGTCCTTTGAACCTTATACAGGATTCTCTAAGGCCTCTAAGTTGTACTTAAAGGGCATGTTCACCCCCAAAATATGCTTCTACACTTACAGCAAATCCAGCCCCCCATCATGAAAACTTAATACTTCACATATCCTTAAGCACTTTACAAGGCATTATTTAGCCCCATACCTGCTTTTGTTTGACTTCCTTTATTGTTTTACCAGGGTATCACACTCAAGTTGAATTCACAGCAGAGTTGCATAGTTGCCCGTATATTGCATGGAGGATTTATTCACAGAGGTGACTCTTATTGTTTCTCACACTACGTGTTATTATATCCTTTAAGCTGAAAAAATATTATTGTGTATGGTAGCTGAAGCTGGTAAAATTATCTGCATGCTTAATTGGCAACTTTATTAGAAGAAAAAGACCATGGAATCTAAAATGATTTAAATCTTAGGACTTGACAAAAAAGAAGTGTGCCATTTAGTAGTTCGAGGTTGATGAACTCTAATTGTACCTGGGCTTGAGACTTAACTTTTGCTTTATAACTAGTTCAGTTTCTCCAATTTGTGCTCTAAAGACTTTTTTCCTTTTCTTTGAAAGACATTCAATGTGAATACTGGTCTTTAAGGTGACGTCGCCAAATGTATAACAGGTTTAATTGAAAACAGGCGGTAAGTCATAGCTCCTTTACCTCCTGTTCTTCAATTAAACTGAAGTCAATTTCCCCAGTGGAGATACTCCTTAAGGTATATATCATACATCAGATCAGGGAAGCGTTGCAATCCCAACAGTGCTTTCAGTCTCGTCTTCTCTAAAGGTGGCATACATCTATGAGATATACTTACACCGACCGAGCACTCACACGATGTTCCTTCGATCCTGCCAGAACGCTTCTCCCGATCTTACATTCGACCGCCATGCGATCGCAAAATGAATGGGGTTTTGCGATTGCATGTCGGTCAAAATATCGAGGAGAAGCAATTCCAGCCAGCATCGATGAACATCGCGTGAGCGGCTCGGTCGGGTAAGTAAAATTCATAGATGTATGGCCACCTTAACTCTATAAAGAATAACTCTAAGCTATAAATGGGAAAAAAATAACAACTTTTTATTCAATGCTTACTAGTCCTAGATAATTAATACTGTATATCTAATATAATCGTTCCATGCAGGCACCATAACAACTTGTCGTTCATTACTACAGTACACTCAAACCCAAAATGCAAACTAATGAAAAAATAAATTACTAGTTTAATCAGTAAAGATTTGGAAAATAACTCTTATATTAATTTAGTTGCCCTTCTCTGAACCCTTTCCATTTCAAAGATGTCCTTTTTGTACACAGGATTCCAAAATTGCACTGCATATTCCAAATGAGGCCTTACCAATGCTTTGTAAAGAGGGAGAATTACATTTTCCTCCCTTGAATCCATACCTCGCTTTATACAAGACAATACCATGCTGGCTCTGGCTGTTGCCGCCTGGCACTGCCTGCTACCTTTAAGTTTGTTATCCACCAAAACTCCAAGGTCCCTTTCCAACAGGGATTCACTTAACACAGAGCCATTTATAGTATAAGTAGCACAAGTATTTTTAAGTCCAAAATGCATCACCTTACATTTATCAACATTGAATTTCATCTGCCACTTAGCAGCCCAATGTGATAATCTACCTAGATCCCCTTGCAACGATTGCACATCCTCTGAAGTTTTTAATGGTCGACAAAGTTTTGTGTCGTCAGCAAACACAGAAACCTTGCTGACAATACCCACTTCCAAATCATTAATAAATAGATTAAATAGAAGCGGCCCCAACACAGAACCCTGTGGCACCCCACTTAGCACTTTAGTCCATAATGATGAAGCCCCATTAACAACTACTCTCTGCATCCTATTCATTAACCAATTTTCTATCCATGTACAAATGTGACTCCCCAGACCAACAGACCTTAGCTTATTCATTAGTCGCCTATGGGGGACTGTATCAAAAGCCTTTGCAAAGGCTTTATACCAGAGTCTAAATTTCTACTTACTTCCTCATAAAAGCCAAGCAAGTTAGTTTGACAAGATCTATTCCTCCTAAATCCATGCTGGTTACTACTTATAATGTCAGTCCTTGAAACATACTCTAGAACATGTTCCCTTATTAAACTTTCCAGGATCTTCCCCACCACTGAAGTTAAACTTACAGGCCTGTAATTACCCGGCTGTGAACGACTACCCTTTTTGAATATTGGAATAACATCAGCCTTTTTCCAATCCAGAGGCACACCACCGGACATGAGGGAATCAGCAAAAATAAGAAACAATGGCCTAGATAAAACTGAACTTAGCTCCTTAAGTACCCGAGGATGTATTTTATCTGGTCCAGGAGATTTATTAATATTAACCTTCTTTAGTTCTTTCTGTACCATATCCTCGGTTAACCAAAGTGCACTTGAATCTTTTATACCATTATTGCTACTATACTCTATGATGTCTGTACTTGGATCTTCTGTAGTGTATACAGAGGGAAAAAAAATATTCAAGACATTTGCTTTATCGCCATCCTCCATAACTAACTTATCCCCATTAATTAATGGTGCCACATTCTCAGTCCTCATCTTCTTACTATTAATATACTTAAAAAAATGTTTAGGCTTAGCGATGCTTTCTTCAGCTATCCTAACTTCATTATTAATTTTAGCTAGTTTGATTGCTTTCTTACACTCGTTGTTACAGTTTTTATATTCCCTAAAGGCCCTTTCCGTTCCCTCGGCCTTAAAGGTTTTAAATGCCTTTTTCTTCCTTACCATTTGCCTCTTTACATCAGAATTCAGCCACATGGATGTGGATGTACTTTTTTAACATTTATTTCCCAAGGGTATAAATTTAGATGTGAACTGGCTTAAAATCCCCTTGAACACAGTCCACTTCTGTTCAGTACATTTACCTGATAATACATTATCCCAGTTGACATTCTGAAGAGCTGCTTTTAACCTGGGAAAATTTGCTTTCCTGAAATTAAATGTCTTTGTTAACCCAGCGCACTTTTCCTTTCGATAACAAAGTCCAAATGCCACTATTTCATGGTCACTATTCCCTAAGCCTCCAGTTACCTTTATATCTATAATGCGCTCCACAATGTTAGATATTACCAGATCCAACAGAGCTCCTTTTCTAGTAGGAACCTCAATCACCTGTGAGAGAAAATTATCCTGCAGCAAATTCAGGAACTCATCGCCTTTTTCTGTAATGGCAGTTCCACCACACCAATCAATGTCAGGGTAATTGAAGTCCCCCATAATGAGCACACTCCCCAAACTTGCAGCCCTTGCCAACTGCATATGAAGTTGACTCACCTCCTCTCTGCTAGCATTTGGTGGCTTATAGCAGACACCAACAATGACATTACCCCCTTTCCTGTTGCCTAATTCCACCCATATTGCCTCCACTTTATCATCCATATCACCAGTTATCTCTTCTTTTAAATTTCTTCTTTTTTAACAAACACATACTCCTCCCCCTTTCCTTTTATTTCTGTCCTGCCTAAACAAGGCATATCCTTCTATATTTACAGCCCAGTCGTGAGAACTGTTCAACCACGTTTCTGCTATACCTATTACATCATACTTTTCATTCAATGCCATCATTTCCAATTCACCCATTTTGTCAGCCAGGCTTCTCGCATTTGAAAACATACATTTTAGATTATGATCCTGTAATTTATTCGTACACTTTAATACACATGCCTCCCTATCCCCTATGCTAGCCCCACCCCCCTTTCCGCCCACCACTGGCCTATCTACACCCTGCTTTCCTCCTGGACTATCTATCCCAGTGAGACTGCTAATACCCTTCCCCTCAAACCTAGTTTAAAATCTCCTCCAACCCTCTAGCCATCTTCTCCCCTAAAGCAGCTGCACCACCATCAGTGAGGTGCAACCCATCCCTACTAAAGAGCCTGTAGCCGACAGAAAAGTCTGCCCAGTTCTTAATAAACCCAAACCCTTCTTCCTTACACCACTCTCTTAGCCACGCATCTCTTTAAGAGGTTCAAAGATAAGGGTTACCCAAAAAAAGAAATTTTAAAAGCTTTACACCAGACATGCGCTATACCAAGGGAAGAATTGTTGAGATATAAGGAAAGGAATTCCCATAATCGCATCCCATATGTTTCCCGATATAATACCAACAATAAGAGGATTGAAAAGGTCATCAGAGATTTCTGGCCGATCATATAAGCAGATACTAAAATAGGCCATCTATTCAAAGAGTACCCATTATTTAGTTATGAAAGGGGACAAACTTTGAAAGATAAACTATGTCTGTCTGTTGACAGAGACTATCGTTTTTAAAGGGAAACTGAAGTCTGTTACTTTTGCCTGCATGGAGTGCATTTGTTGTTCCTGCATCATAAAGGGGAACAATGTAATACATCCGCTACACAGGCACAACATAACGATCGGAGATTACGGTATGCTACATGTAAAACTAAGAATGTAGTATACATGTTGAAATGCCCGTGTGGTATGTGTTATGTTGGTCAGACAAGCCGGCCTGTAAAGGAGAGAATCAAAGAGCACAAAAGGGATATAAAAAAACTATGAAATGGTTACGGGATATGACACATCGGTACTAAGACATTTTTGCCTACATAAACATACACACCTACAATTAAAACGCATGGTATTGGAAATGGTGGAACCACCACCGAGAGGTGGTGATATAAATAAGATGCTACTACAAAAAGAATGCGATTGGATAAGAAGGTTAAATACATTACACCCGGGTTAAATGAAGCATGGTCACAGAAGTGTTTTTTATGAATGTTAACATCTATTAGCTCAATATAGAGTTTAAACTTTTGGTACCTTTTTGTATTTATTTTACAGACCTTAAAATGGTGAAACATAATATTTGTAATTGATCTATTCAACAAGACTATGTATTGGTTGGGACATACTTAAAATGGATTTTGACTTATGTCATACAGATGGTTCTAAAAATATTACAGATTTATCAAGTATCTTGGGTAGGCCTATAAATTAGTAGTTCCCTTGAAATTTTTTTATGTTTGTAAATAATGGACATACCCTGGTAGACTGAAGATGGGTTCCCACAGGATCTGTAATAATGGAAACCTATGAAGTTTATTAGCACTGTTTTTATACACTTATTAGAGATTGTACAATGGAATATTGCCTTTTTAATATTATGCACAATTTATATATTTATAGCAAATTTGAACACAGTTGTTTTAGGAGTGTCAAAATGTCAAGTCTTCATTTGAACTTACCTTTGGAAAATGTAAGTACTTAACTCGCAACAGCTTGGTTTTGCCAGCAGCTGTGCCTTTTTTACAATAGTGCTGCCTTGGTCTCTGAAAGATTGAACAGATTTATTTTTCATTGTTATGATGTTTTACTTATTAAAGGGCATGTCTACCCATAAAAAAATGTATACACAGGTTAAGCACCCCCCCAACCCCAGATCCATTTTTCCTTCACCAAAGATACCCAGGAACATACTTACAAGACCTTGTCCCTCACTTGGGTGGCACCCAGGCGGCAAGGGCGGCACAGTTTCATTGTTGTCACTGAAAATAAACCTTTCCTAAACTGAAGATGAAACTTATTTTCTTAAAGGATATCCACAAGTCCTCTTAAATTACCTATTGGCAAACAATGCACCGGAGAGTTTATTATATGCCCAATTAATATATTTGTGTAAAGGATCATATCCCTTTGCAATCACTATGTTTCCATAGCCCTAACTTGACTAATCTGTCTGCATATTCAAGCCCCTCCATTCCCATTATTTATTTAGTTGCCTTTTTCCGAACTCTTTCCATTTCCAAGATGTCCCTTACATGATGACCCGTCTTGCTGCATTGAATCTCATCTGTCACTCTGCTGCCCATTTTGACAGTACATATAGGTCTGCCTGCAGCAGTTACACATTATTTTAAGTTTTGTGTCATCTGCAAACACAGACCTTGGTCTGGCTTAGTTTTTCTACAACTCTTGTGCCTTAGTTGCAGTTTGTCCAGAGTGTTCTGGACTTTTCATGTATTCCCGGTCACACCAACCATCTGTTCGGCAACAAATGTGGGTATTGCTGAGTAGGTTGGCTAAATGGATGTATTACTTTATTTAACCTCAAATACTATGCTATACTAACCTAAATGTGCCCAATCTTGATCTGCCTCTTTTAGCACAGATCAGAACTTTTGCTTTTATAATTGGTAATTCTCTGTAGCAATCTGTCTGTAATTGTTTTTTTTTTTGTAAGAATCCAATATTTGCAAATGGATTTGGTTTTCTTTTTTTGCAAATACATCTTTTGAACATAACTACATTTTATTTTGTCTTTTTATTTTAGCCTTTATGGCCCATTCATGTGTTTCAGAATCCGTGCTGAATAAATCACTTTATCAAGGTGATGCACGAACAGGCAGGGAAAGTCACACTAAGCAATGTGACTTTTTGTGGTTGCTGCACGAGCATAACTAAACACCAACTAATGCTTGGTGTAAAAAGCCCCGCAAAGGTTTAGGTAGGTTTGCAATGCACAAAGATGCTACTATTGCTGTATCATCATGTTAATGTGATGCCTTTTATTGCACCCAACAAGCGATTCTGTGCTCTTTGGCACCATGGTTTAGTTGAGAGATGTGCCTGATTTTTATAATTAGCTGGCTGTAAAGTACCATGCAAATCAATTACTATTTCTTGCTCCTGGCCCTATGAGGC
Source organism: Hymenochirus boettgeri (assembly GCA_019447015.1). Lineage (NCBI taxonomy): Eukaryota > Metazoa > Chordata > Amphibia > Anura > Pipidae > Hymenochirus > Hymenochirus boettgeri. The sequence goes on from CM033472.1 coordinate 65,331,054, forward strand.
TGCAGACATACTACTACGCACGGCAACGTGTGAAATGTGCAAGCGCACTGATGTACATTACCACACATTTGTGATGCTATTTGCACAATATTGCGTGTTAGACTTTCTTTTATAAATAGTTAATACCAAATCTATAAAAACTGTTTGCTTACACAGTATAGCCCTTAATACATATTGTGCCCTGCTTTTCTGATCTGAACTCAATGAAACATCTAATGAAAAAGATTAAACTCAGTTGAAAGAAGGTATCTGGGAAAGCTAACCTTTTTTAAGATGTCTAGGGAAGTTGCCTTGTGTTCCCCATAATCTTATTTGATTAGACATTTTCTGCATTAGATTTTCTACATTTTCTGTAGTATAGCGGTTAACGCTTTTTTATAACATAGGATAGGTTCATGGTTCGCATGGTGACTCAGTCAAAAGATGCCTGGCAGCATTGAGTCCTGGGTTCATATCCACCCTTGGCTACATCTGCAACTCGTTTTTAATGGCTTTTCTGTGTATGGATTTCCTGCAGGTATGTTGCTTTCCTCACACAGTTCAAATGACTGAAATGGATTGTGAGCTGTTTAGGGCAGGGACAGATGTCGGTGAATAACAAATATTAAACACTATGGTATGTTTAGCAATCCTTTTATATTATAGAAATATATTTTATATTTTTATGGAGATTGCATTGAGATTTTAGGAGCAACTAATTGTTCCTATTACACATAGGAAAGGTCTATATGTGTGTGTTTTACTTACCACTATTTAATTAAAATCACCATAACAAAGCACACTATACTAAGTATAGTAATACTACTTATTACTGAATTACAAAACAAATTATATACAATTAATAAAGTATACTTACTTTATTTGACACCCCTAAGTTTGAATGGAAAACTCAAAATGGTAGGTTTAGCTGCACCTCTAAAGGGTCTCCATGTAGACACTAAAAGGAAGTGAAATTTTGCTAACGTCCAATAAGGTTCTGATCTTACACAGTTAGCAAATCAAATAATTCTCTTAGGCATTGTACATGACAAGAAAGAAAGTATGTATGTGTGTACAATTTTATTTATAAAGTGCCACTTGGGTACACAGCGCTGTACATTACAAAAAACAGAGTGTGCAAACAAGGGGATAAGTGCAAGCCATTATACAGATAGATAAAAATTAAATTAAATACAATTTCATACATCGGTTAAGAAAGCATATATATAAATGGATATGCAACAAGCCTTGACACATTAGGAATGAGATCCCTGCCCCGAAGAGCTTACAAAGAAGTTCCTGTAATACACCCAATTATGTACTGTTTGTAAAACATGTGTCCGTTTTAGCCAATTAGCCACATTTACCCCCCCCCTCCTGTCTCAATAGAAAGAAATAAGACAATCCTGTTTCTGTTTGCTAGACAGGAAGTGATGTCTGTATATGATAAAATTACTTTGCGTGTCTTGGAAACTACCCAGCATTCTTGCAGAAATGGTCGGTTTTCCTTTTTTCCACTATTGATCTATTAATAACATGAGGCTGTGAAGTACCTTCTGTTATAGGAAGGCTCTATTTCATTTTAAACTCTATGGGGAGCTTTTATTATAGTATTTGAGGTTGAATAAAGTCCATCCAGTCAAACCCACCTAGTAATATCCTCATATGCCTAATTGTTGATCCAGAGGAAGGCAAAAAAAAAACCACCAAATTTATGAAGAAGGAAAAATTTCCTTCCTGACTCCAAGTGGCAATCAGAAATTTCCCTGGATCAACTCTACTTTATGTATCAATACCAGTAACTTGCAACATTCCTTGTTTGCAGAAACTCATCCAGCTCATCCATTTTAGCTCCTTTATCCACATCTCTCCCTAACCTATATAGCCAATCAGTATTTTGTGCTACCAAGTAATAACTCCATAGTGACTGTAAATCGGGAACTTGCTGTGGTAAATACTAATTTAATATGAACCTAGCATGTTAATCTGGATCCTGTATAGGGTCTCAAGTTGACTAATAGTGCAGTTTAGTTTGAACTGCACATTGGGGCAGGATTGCCTGGGTCTGTTCTCAGTCCTGCAGGTTTATTCCACTTAGACCCTCTAGATTCTAGCTGGCAGATGGAATAGGTAAGGTAGGGTATATGTGTGTGTTTGTTCATGTGGTGTGATTGCTTTTTTAGGACCTTCGGGCTAAGATCATTTGGATTACCTGGATGCTTCCTGCTGGATCCTGAGAGCATAAGAGAGGCAGACAGATGTGGGCAGCAGAAAGCACGACCCTGAGCTTTCAAAAAAAAAAAAAAAATGGTGCTGTTTAAGTTGAACTGCAGGCCCCAGCAGGATGGCCTTGGTCTATTCTTGGTTTCCCTGGAAGCTGATGGCTGTTTGAATAACAGTTTAAAATATCCCTGTATAAAGATAGACCCTGTATATACATATAGAAAAACCATGTGTTGGTATATTTTGTTTTGGAAAAACATTACTGATTGTTTTCATCATGTTTTTTTAGTGGTGGGTTAATACTTACACTAATTATGGTTTCTCATTGGAAGATTTTTTGGGGTATCTGGTTCACAAAAGCAGTAACAAACAGTTTTGTTTGTTACTCCCCATCCATCATTAACATATGGATGTAATGTAAGTAAGTAAGTGATGAGAGTCAACAGTGACTGATAGAAGTCAGTTACTGCATGAGTATAGATTCTCATTAAATAGATGAAACTAGTACTGCTTGGGGTTAGGTTCAGATAAGTCAAATTGAGTTTGAATGCTTTGCAGGTCTTTTTCGGTTAGAAAAAACTTTGGCTGCGGGTTTTAAAAGAACTGAAAATGCACTGTTATCCAGCCAAGACAATGTGAATTGTCCATGGGGGGGTCCTTTCACTAAAAGTCTGTACACACGTGTGCAAACGACTGACCAAGGGCCCATACACTTATCGATGCTCAGTCGAAACAGCCGTTCATACACCATTGTGCATTATAGGTCAGATCTGAATGTGATATTTTTTTATCTGACTTTGACCACATATGTCTGTAGTCTAAATCTGATTTAGGACTGATGTTTGACAGCCTAAACTAATGACAAAGTGCTTAAAGTTATTGCAATTCTGATTAAACTGTTCAGACCGTCCAAAGTTGTCATAAATGTGCAGCTGTAATAGATGTACAGCTATGTATCTATGGCAGATGTAGTAAACATTGTTCTTGACATTTCTCAAAAATTTCTCAATCACTGAAGCTCCTCACACCACATTTCCACCTATCCTGGCTTCTTTTACTCATCCAAACTCTCCTTTGGTATCCAAGAAAATCATTATACAGGAATAAATAATAATTTTAGCAACCTCCATGTTCACTTCCTGTAAAGAAATCAACATTCATTAACATTTTTCTCTGTCACTCCATTGGCAGTCATTAACCAACTGGGAGGTCCCTTACTGGACTTAACAGGAAGCAGGAAACCCTCCCATACTCTGCCCTCTTTGTCTTTGTGCATTTCCTGCTGGACCAGAAATGACTTCATTACATCATTCAGTTTGGCTTACCTGCCATTGCAGCATTTCAATAGGAGTTCTCTTCTTTTTTTTTTCCCCTATTGCAGCTCCCCTTTTAGTTGCACCTCCGGGTGGCTTAGGGGAGAACCTTGTGACCAGGCTTTGGAGATACACTTTGGGTACATTCTCCAGCTGTTACAGTATCGCGGACTTGTACTTCCGGTTTGAAACCGAAAGTGACGTTTCGGTATTTTTTGCCGCCTTTCTTGAGCTATAGCATATAGTCATATAGCAAAATGGCTTTGCAGTCATTTTAATGCAATGTCAATAAAGTATTTCACTCTACATGGACTTCCGTTTTCCCGGCGAAACCGGAAATGACGTCCGACACCATTGTGGTAGGTGAAAGTTTTGCTGTAAAGCAGAATAACAAGATTTTTGGTGTTTGAAAGTAAAGTTAAAGAAGCTGTCAGTCTATATGCTGGATTCCTTGCCTATTTGCTGCCTAACTTCAGCTTTTGCCTCCTTAAGGGAGCTGCTTGCCTCTACTTCATCCTTACTCAGGATTCTGTAGTTACACAGAATTTTTTCTTTGTGTTTTTTGTGTTGCCTAGACTCACACTATGGAAGCTGAGTCAGTGAGCAAAGATCACGGATATGAAGGCAATGAAGACATTTGCGAGTAGTTCGTCTATCAAGGAGAACTACTTTTACCTATTGATGTTGCTGCGAATTTCAAAGACCCGATGGATAGACACATTGAATTTTTATTTTAATAAAAAAGCATATATAACAGCTGGAGCAGCATGTTAGCCATCTAATGCATTGTCATCTACCTCTAGGGCCATGAGGATCTGGCTTTTGCAAGAAGCCATTGATAATAAAGTTAAAGGGCATGTCCACCCCCAAAACTATAATCCCCCCAGTAATGGCCCCACCATGTAGTGTAGTGTAATCCTTACCTCACATCCCAGCTCCATAGGGTTCTCCTGTAGACCCCCCCTAAAGTCCCAAAAACAGTCCACCAGGAGGATAGCAGGGCTCTGCCTGCTACCTTGCCTCCGGTAGATATTTGTCATGCGTACTGCAGGCTTCTCCCTCCCGTTCTACTCTCCCTCCCCCTAGCGTAAAATCCTTTTAATATGCTGCTCCCCCATGTCTGGTAGCCCCAACCGCATGAATAGTATTTTGCAAAAGCTCCCCAAACTCTTACTTACCTCCCCTCGTTCCTCCGCCGCACTGCCGGCCCTCTGCTTGCGAGAATGCAAGCAGAGGGGCGGGACCGGCAGGCGGCGGAGGAACGAGGGGAGGTAAGTAAGAGTTTGGGGGGCTTTTGCAAAATACTATTATGCGGTTGGGGCTACCAGACATGGGGGAGCAGCATATAAGTTATTTAGGGTGGACATGCCCTTTAAGAAATCAAAACTTAAAAGAATGATTGAAGAGTGTAAGATGGTGACAGAATATATATCAGAAGCTAATATGGATTTAGTTAAGACTGTCTGCAAAATCTATGGCTTTATCTGTAGCGGCGAGACGAGCCTTATGGTTAAGAAGTTGGGTTGCAGATACTCCATCCAAGGCATCCCTTTGTCAGTTAACATTTGAAGGTGCCATGTTATTTGGAGACAAATAGGACGAAAAAAATTAAAGAATTTCAGATGGGAAAAGTGCTTTTCTTCCCCAAGATAGAAAATTCGAGTGTTCGAGATTGGAGGCAAATAATCCAAGAGGCAAAGATACATTTTTTTGAAACTCCAGACAATAGCGTCCAGGTAAAGAGACCTATTGACAACCAACCTGGAAAGTTTGAAATAAGGGGTTCCACTTTTTTGCAAAAACAGACTGATCCCCAATGATGGTGTTCAGGTCCAGGCCCAAAAG